>CM061921.1:278176711-278616744 GCA_031002005.1 Vandiemenella viatica | reverse complement strand
GAAACAAAGTTGTTTATTGTAGGACAAAAGCAGAGCGAATACCATTAAAGTGAATGTAAAACATGTGTACTGTCTAAAAGGCTTCTACTGCTCCGGAACGCAAGCAATGCCGTAGCAGAATGCGGACACGCAACCAAATTTAGTCGCGTTTCCAGTGGAGCTTACTGCGTGGTCTGCATTCGCTGACGCTGTAGTCACATTTAGTGCTTGCTCGTTACGGTACACCTCTCACCTGGTTTTAGCATCAAAATTGTGTCATTTACGGAACTTACATCGAATTCACTTAAGGTCAGCTATCGCAACGTCAGCTAAATTAGTGCAACATTAACCGTACTTGATTGGTGAATTTAAAACCTCCATAATTACAAGAAGCGATGAAGTAATCGTTTTATCGGCCCACGCGGTGGCTGAGATAGCGAAGTACGGTAACTCACCTTAGAGGTGCAGTTACCGTACTTCGCACTCGACAAAGGTCTTGGTTCGAGTCTCGGTCATCGAAGAAATTTTCGCCATCCCGGCTTTGCCAGCAGAGTAGGAGATGTTGTGATCAGAGACTGTGCCAGTGGCGTGGATTAAACCACAAACTTCTCCGCTGTGCTTATTCAGTGAGAACTTAAGACAGTGTTTACACCCGCCCCGGGTTTCATCTAGTTACAGTTACTGTGCAGTCAGCCCATAGCCCGTGTCATGTACGCCTAACTTATGCCAGTACTCCTGCCGGGTAATGTCACCTACGCATTTGCATTGAAACCTTTTTACTCCATCGAAGATTTGCAGCTCGTCTACGTCGAAGTAACTGGAGACGAGATCCGGGAAAGATGGAAGAAATTCGGCCTTGGCCTTTATAGATAGATAGATATGTTCACTTTGATCCCATGTGAGAATAATCTCGGGGATGTGGAACAGTACACACACTTATTAGTAATGTCAATATTACTATATAATTGATAATATTATATATTGACAAGAAGTTAGTTACGACCCATTAGTATAACCAATATTTCCTGTAATCTACAAATACAATCCCGAGTTAGTTAATACTTATTATGTGGAATAGTGTATAAACTTGTTACCAGCATCTAACAACCAGTTATTTTCTTACCAACCAGTTACCACAACTCATAAGCAGTCAATTACTTAAAAACCTGTTAGTATCATAATTTTTTACAGCAGTTTTTGAGTGCATGCTATCCCATGTTAGTTACTATATATGAGTGAAATTTTGAAAACAGTGTAATTACTTCATTTGTCAAAAGTTTCTACAGGAAGAAAAACCATATATCATTTTAGTAATTGTGGACAACTTTGTCACCTTCCCCTTCCATACACCATATATACTATTTTATCAGTCATTCTTAGTTACCAAATTCCAAGAAGAAAATTCTTTCACAGAGTAAAATGGATTCTGAAGCAGAAACTCTTTCAGTTTGGACTTACAGTAGTTGGGTTTTTGTAGATACCATTTAATTTCTGTAGGTAAGACATTGAATAAGGAAGCTCCAGTAAATGTTAACCCTGTACAGTTGGCAGTGATTTGTAATCCTTGTGAATATTATATTTATTCCTAGTATTATGGCTATGTATGTCAGCATTAAGATTGAAGTGTTCAGGATTTTCCACTACAAATGATAGTACAGAGTATATATACTGTGCTGGCATTGTTAGTACACCCAGGTTTTTAAATAGATTTCTGCACGACGTCTGTGGGCTTGGTCCACAAATAGTTCTTATAGCACGTTTTTGCAATTTAAATACCCTCTGTGCTTGTGACGAGTTTCCCCAGAATGAGATGCCATAAGTGAGCAGGGAATGAAAATATGCAAAATATACTAACTTTTTGGTTTCTATATTAGCTATTCTAGATATTACCCTAAGTGAAAATGTTGCAGAATTCAGTTTTTTAAGAAGTTGTTGAATATGCTGTTTCCAGTTCAATTTGTTATCTATACATACACCCAGGAATTTTGTGAAATTACTTTCATTGATTGCTTTTCCTTCTGATATCACATTATAGCTGTCCTTTGTTCTAGAGAAACCATCCCAGTAATCGTTTGGAATGATTTCGGGGAAATAAAATTTGAATAGTCGGATCGCCTAGCATTTTATACCTACTGCCAGGTAGTAGCGTTTCCGCCTATCTGTGAAACGTATTACTATGTTCTGTGTGTTATAATGTAATTGTGTGGTTTATGAGGGAGAGATTGGGGACCGTCCCAGCATATGGGATGATCACGACCTTTGCTTCATTCAGCCCCTACAGTTTAACGTTTAATTTGAAACACGATCTTTGACCAAAATAGATCAACAACAGTCTCTTACACCACTCTCGAATCTGAAGAATTACATTAAGTCTGGCGGGTTGTCCGTAACGTGATCTCTGGCATTCTGAAACAGCTCCGGATAGATTCCCGGTCTGGATAGCCAGGTATCGATTTTCCGAGGCAAATTCCGGGATGCTTTCTTCATAAAGGTCGTGATCAAATTCCTTGCTGTTCTTTGTCAACAATACTATCCTGGCTCGCTGTCAACAATCCGCGAAGCCTAATCAACAACATAAAACTGGAATTTTGCCACACCACCTACCAACGAAACTCTCTTTATTCGTGCTGAAGTAAACAAAGACTTCTAACTGGAATCATTCGAGGCCTTGATACAGTGGTTGGTATGTTCTTTACATAAATACAGGTTGGACCATATAAACTAGTACTTTAAAATACAGGGTATATCAAAAAGAATCATCCGATTTGGCATGTCTATATTTCTGAAACTAATAAACATATACAATGAATTTTGTTTTTTGATGAACGGGAAACTCAAAATATTTTTTATCATACCTTATATTAGGTGTTCTATATGCCCCCCTTGAGATGCACGGCATATGTCAGTGCGGTATTCAAATTCTTCCCACACTGCAGCGAGCATGTCTTGAGTGACAGCTTCCACAACTGCTGTTATGCGATGTCTCAGTTCATTCATTGTTGTTGGTAACGGAGACATATAAACAGAATCTTTTATAAACCCCACAAGAAATAATCACATAAAGATAGGTCCTGTGACCTTGGAGACCAGTAATGTAAGGCTGAATCATTTGTTCCAGTGCGACCGATCATCGTTCAGTAATTCTTTGATTTAAAAATTCCCGCACTTCCAGATGCCAGTGTGACGGTGCCCCATCCTGTTGGTAAATGAAGTCGTTCTAACCGTGGGAAAAGAAAGTTCTCCTATATCAGTGTTCTCGGCAAAGAAAAATGGACCGTACACCTTATCCCCGACTCATGTTGTACTACTTCATGTGGTTGTTCCGTACCCCGTATTCTCACATTATGACGGTGCACCTTACAATTTAAATGGAATGTTGCCTCGTCACTAAACACTAAGCGTGGAAGAAAACTGTCATCCTCCATCTTGCCAAGAACGAAATTACAGAACTCCACACGTTGTTGATTGTCACCTTCACAAAGAGCTTGCAGTAGCTGAATTTTGTATGGTTTCATGTGTAAACGTCGACGCAACACACGCCAGACGGACATCGGGGGCATGTTGAGCTGTCGAGCTGCACGGCGAATGGATTTCTGCGGATGCGTCAGACACACGGGAAGGCCCGGCGATTTGCCTATACACAAACAACCTGTTTCTCGGAATTGTTCATGCCATCGTCTAATGCTCTGTGCTGTAGGAGGCTCCACTCCATACCTAGTACGAAAGTCACGCTGAACAATTGTTACTGACCCGCACTGCGCAAAATGTAGAACACAAAACGCTTTCTGTTGTCCCGACGCCATTTTTACTAGAACTGAAGAGGGCGCACACTGCTGCTACCTAGCGGGAATCATGTAAAACTCGAGAGTTTGTTCTTTGCAACAGTACGTTGTTCACGCACATATCTTAAATAACATAAAAATTATGATTATTTTAAATCGGATGATTCTTTTTGAAAACGATGTATTTCAGACTTTTTTTTAGCTAAAAGTTAATTGATGTCGAGAGGGAAAATAAAATGCGTTATTCACGTTTTACTTTGTGTAAGTTTTCATTTCGAGATCAAGAATTTTTCAAATGGAAACCTATGACTTTATCGTTTATTCTTACAATGGTAAATACACTGATCAGTCAGACATTATGACTAACTCCCTGCTATCGATATAAACTGTCCAGGCGATGGCAGCGTCACCTGACGAGGAATGACTGCTAGTCAGACACACGCACGTGCATGCAGTATCAGTGAGCGTGCTATCCGTGTTTAGGATGGGGAAGGCTCGTGAGCTGAGTTAGACTGAGGGCTGATTGTGATGGCCCAGAGGCTCGGCACGAACATTTCGGAAACTGCACGACTTTTCAGGTGTTAGAGGAGTGCTGTGGTGAGTGTCTTAAACAAGTGGCGAAACCAAGGTGAAACCACATCCAAACGTAGGACGTCGGGCGGCCACCCCTCATCACAGATATCTGACGTAGTAGGCTGGGCAGACTGGTAAAACAGGACAGGCGGCGAACTGTGCCAGAACTAACATCAAACTTTAATGCTGGGCAAAGTACAAGCGTGTCTCAACACACAGTGCACCGAACACTCCTAACGATGGGCCTCCGCAACCGACGACCCATGCGTGTGCCAATATTAACACCACGATGTCAACAACTACGACTGAAATAGGCACGTTACCATCGTCACTGAACGTTAGCTAAGTGGCAGAGCGTTGCATGGTCTGATCAATCCCGATATCTTCTTCGTTATGCCTACGAGAGGGTGCGAATCTGTAATTTCCCTGGGGAACAGCTTCTTGACATCTGTATTGCGGGACGGAGACAAGCTGGTGGCGGCTCAATCATGCTCTGGGGAACATTCACATGGGCATCCATGGGTCCAGTGGAGCTTGTGCAACGCACCGTGACGGCCAATAAGTATCGTACACTGATTGCAGACCACGTACACCCCTTCATAACAACTATGTTTCCCACCGGCAGTGGTATTTTTCAACAAGATAATGCGTCATGTCACAAGGACAGGTATGTGATGGAGTGGTTCGAGGAACACAGTGGTGAGTTGCAATTGATGGGTTGGCCCTTCAACTCGCCAGAACCGAACCCGATCTAACACATCTGGGATGTGATGGAACGTGGCGTCAGAGCTCATCGCCCCCCTCCCCGGAGTTTACTGGAATTAGGTGACTTGTGTGTGCAGATGTGGTACCAACTCCCTCCAGCGACCTACCAAGGCCTCATTGCTTCCGTGCCAAGACGCGTCGCCGTTGTTATCCGTGCCAAAGGCGAACATATCGGCTATTAGGTAGGTGGTCATTGTGTTTTGACTGATCAGTGTAGGTTTCATATCAACAATTTTTCATTCTAGCTCTTAGTTTGGCAGATATTTGAACAACAAACTTAGATCAAAGGAAGTCGTACAAGCTTGCTCTCCTTACCTTACATCCCCAGACTTTTGAGTGTGGGGTTTGCTCAAACAAAAAGTTTATACCGAAGTACCAACCAATCCAGAAAACATGAAGGAGAGGATACGACATGCTTGTGCCAAGATTAGAAAAGAACAGCTTTTGCCTCACATCAATCTTCTCTTTAAAGAACTGCAAAGTGCTTTGAGATAGAAGAGCATCTTTTTGACGATTTATCGATTTGCTTATGTTTTTATTATGAAATATGATACAGATGTACGGGTAGATGTCAAGCAACGAATTCCTTTGATCGCAATTTGTTTTTCAAATATCTGCCAAACTAAGAATGAAATAAAGAAAGTTAACAATGAAACTTGTTTGCTATTGTACAAGGAATAAGAATAAACAATAAAAAGTGAATGTTTAAAATTAAAATGCCTATTTTAACCTTTAAATGACCTTGAAAGCGAATTCAAAATAAAAAAAGTTATCATGCAGCTAAGGGGGTGCGGTGGGGTAGTCCGCCCCGGGTGTCGCCCGTTTGGGGGTGACATCCCCAATTCATGAAATGAAATAATCGAAAATAGTGTGATCCGAAAAAAAATCCTTTGGTTTCTAACCACTTCTAATGTTATTTTTTTTTTAATTTTAAATTGATCTAACGCTTTCAAACTAAAATTTGCGAGCACCTTGAATTATTTTCTATGGTCCGTAATTTTGAATTTATCATCTAATAGATTCGTGTAATTATAAAAAAAATATAAATTGGATAAATAGAGTACATTTCGAGTTATCAGATTTACAATCGTTGTTAGCCGCTGGTAAGGAAAGCGTACCTATTGTGACAGTGCGCCTACAGTCGACATGAAATTGTATCACATTCGAATTTAAGCAAATGCAATGACTAGCAACACTGTCACGTTCCAATGCGAACGGGTCCAAGTATTCGGTGATGGTATTGTCTGTTGTTACTAAACTGTTTTTGTAGAGCGTGTGGTTTTTTTTTTTTAATGGCATTCGGCAACGGAGGCCATACAGCCAGCTCAATGTGTATTTTTTTCCAATGTATGGACGCCACAGGACGGACAGGACATTCACACAGACACACAACACTTAACATCCATGCCCGCGGCCGGATTCGAACCGGCGGCCTTCGGCACGCGGAGCTAGCACTCTAGCCCCTACGCTACCGAGGCCGGCGAGCGTGTGGTTATCACAGCCGAAAGCATGTATCTTGTTATCAAAATTGCAACGCCGGTAAGGGGGCGTCCATTAATTACGTGAGGTATTTTTCTGGATCCTCCCCCCCCCTCTGGTGAGATCTGGTCGCATCCTCCCTCTAAGATGACGTGAGATTTTGACGGTACCCTCCCCCCCCCCTCTCTGCTGATCGACCTCGTACCATTTTTTTTCTTTTTAGCTATCCTGCTTCCGGAGGCGGTTATATCCTCCACAAAGGCAATATACGCGTCGTTTGTAGACCTATACTCCCCCCCCCCCTTAAAGTCGACATCCCGGTCGCTTGTGGACTTTTTTGTTTTCACGTGAGATTTCTCTCATCCCCCTCCCCTTTCGTGAGATTTGGTTCTCCTCCTATTTCAGCTCACGTAATTAACGGACGCGCCCTAAGTACTTTAACCCTCGGTTCGTGTAAGTTTGCTTTGATTTTTACTGAACGAGAATATGCAAATGTAATCACGATGACAAATAAATGAGCTTAGCTTAGCGTAGCTTAGACGAGAAGAATATTTGTATCATGGCAACCTATCTGTCGGATATAGGTAGTCAAATCCTAACATGTTCCTTAAACAGACATGTATTAAGTTTTAATAATAAACTAAACGAATCTTCGGTGGCGCTAGGGACCTAAAATTTACACGTTATATCGGTCTTCGATAGAAACGATGTCATATTTAGGAGCGTGTAGCCATAAGTTATGTCCGAGGCAGGTAGTACTCCATGTTAAGCCAGCAAATATTACAAAGACATGTTTTTATACTATGTGAGCCGTTTTTTATTATTTTTAATTGAGTTATTTTTATTTAGCCTTATTTTTTTATGAAGGAACTAAATGTAGAGTTGCCTATCTTAAACTATCCCCCATGAACTCACTACTTGTGGGACCCGGGTACTGAATTTGCACACATGCGACCTCATCTGGGTCTGGAATTGCATCTGTTTGGACCAGGCCACTTCTGTTAACTTTCCTCTCAATTTTCTTTGGTCAACTCTTGTTCTTTCATGACCCTGATGGTATTTTATGGTTTCGGCTATAGGAGCAAAATGTGTCGACTTTGTGAGCCTGTCCAATTCAATGCCGTAGATGCAGAGGTTCATTTAAACATATATATACAGTATATGTTAGCATTCACAATTTGCCACCGAGCGGGGTGGTGTAACGGTTAGCGTTCTCGCCTCGCATTCGGGAGGACGGCGGTTCGAATCCCCGTCCGGGCATCCAGATTTGGGTTTTCCATGGTTTCCCCAAATCACTCCAGGCAAATGCCGGGATGCTTCCTTCAAAAGGCCATGGTCGAATTCCTTCCCATTCCTTGCCCCCATCCTTGCCCCCCATCCTTTCCCGTCTCTAAAGACCTCGATGTTAAAAAGAGACGTAAAGCAGTTAAAAAAAAAAAAATTTCCAGCAACTGTTATACGGCTACATGATGGAATAGAAATACTCAGGAAGCAGAAAGTGACTTTGAAATGCAAAGTTATTAAGTAGTATGGTGAGAGACTTCGAAAAAGGACAAAAATTCTTAACGTGTCGACAATTGGTGCACCTACCTTATCTGTCAAATAACACTGGTCGAGTGGTCGACAAGGTTTTCTTCACAAGAAATCTGATTAGTGAATCTAGTACATTTTTTCATACTGAATTCAGATATGTAATCAGAATTTTTCCATCAGGAACAGTTTTTTGTGACAGCTACATTTTAAAATTTGATTTTAGCATTCTCTTCGATCTGTCATAGGAACCTTTAACTTACATGTAGCGATTTTATTCAAGCTTTATTTAAAGAAATTATAAATAATATCATGCTGAAGCACCGACACACATGACTGCAGGTTTATTCAGGTTTTGACATGCGCATCTGGCATTGTGACGTGTCATTGTTGAGCTGACTGTGAGCTCGTTAGCACGAATATCACTAGCGAAATATTTACTTCCTTTCTGTTTAGAAGAGTATATTGAGTACGTTGTGTTGTAGAGTTTTCTTTTTCCATCAGGCCACGAAAGTGCTATATTTGTGGTGAACTGACCTTCAAGTCTCGGAGGAGAATTTTTACGCGACTTGTGAAACAGTGTTATGAACTTTACTTTGGATGTCGAATGGGTGATTTTGATAAGAGCTGGGCTCCAGATACATGCTGTGTTTCGTGTGTTGGACTGTTCACTGGGTGGAAAAATGGTGCACATCATATGCCATTTGCAATGCCAATGATTTGGAGTGAACCAAAGGATCATCTAATCGATTGTTATTTTTGTTTAACAAATATTAATGGAATCTTATCTAAACCAAAATTTACAGTTAAGTATCCGAATTTGCCATCTGCAATGAGGCATGTGTTAAACAATGAAGATTTCCCTGTACCAGTATATGCAGATAAGACCTCAACTAGTTACTCTGATTCTGACCTAACTCAAGCTGAAAACGATTTAGATGATCATGATTATAAAAATGATCCTACATATGAAGGCAGTAGCTCATATATGGGCAACCCCCGGCCCCCGGGCCGGATCCGGCCCTCCACCAGCTTCAATCCGGCCCGCGAGAGATTCAGAAATTTCAAATAACGCTTCAAACTCAAGTCTCCCATTAATTTTCATTTGATTTTTCTATTTGTTTTTGTTAATTTGCTTTTTGTATGTTTGATTATCCTATTGTAATTCTAGTAAATAAAAAATTTGTGAATTTTTATCGCCTTTTTATTCACTACTATCTACTTCTTTCTTACCTACGGCCCGCGACCTGATTAAGTCCGGCCCGCGATCTGATTAAGTCCCGAAATTACGCCCTCAGCTAAGGAATTTTGCCCATACCTGAGTAGCTGTTCATCAGAACCATATTTTCCCAATCAACAAGACCTTAAGACCTTGATTCGGGATTTAAACCTGTCTAAACAGCAAGCTGAAGTTTTAACTTCCAGACTCAAAGGCTGAAATCTACTCCAAAAATATGTAACAATATGTACTTATCGTAGCCGTCATCGTGATTTTAAAGACTGCTTTTCTGAAGCAAATCGTACTGTGTTTAACAATCATATATGATTTGTTACGGAAACTCTTGGGCAGATAAGTGTTGATTGTTCATAAACTCATCTAAAGTTAGTTTGAAGACTGTCCTGCTACATATTCGCAATGAACTTCCATCAATACCTGTAGCGCATGCCACTGATGTGAAAGAGACATACACTCCTGGAAATTGAAATAAGAACACATTGACGCCGGTGTGTAAGACCCACCATACTTGCTCCGGACACTACGAGAGGGCTGTACAAGCAACGATCAAACGCACGGCACAACGGACACACCAGGAACAGCAGTGTTGGCCGTCGAAGGGCGCTAGCTGCGAAGCGGTTGGGCACCGCCGCAGTCAGTGTCAGCCAGTTTGCCGTGGCATACGGAGCTCCATCTCAGTCTTTAACACTGGTAGCATGCCGCGACAGCGTGTACGTGAACCGTATGTGCAGTTGACGGACTTTGAGCGAGGGCATATAGTGGGCATGCGGGAGGCCGGGTGGACGTACCGCCGAATTGCTCAACATGTAGGGCGCGAGGTCTCCACAGTACATCGATGTTGTCGCCAGTGGTCGGCGGAAGGTGCACGTGCCCGTCGACCTGGGTCCGGACAGCAGCGACGCACGGACGCACTCCAAGACCGTCGCATCCTACGCAGTGCCGTAGGGGACCGCACCGCCACTTCCCGGCAAATTAGGGACACTGTTGCTCCTGGGGTATCAGAGAGGACCATTCGCAACCGTCTCCATGAAGCTGGGCTACGGTCCCGCGCACCGTTAGGTCGTCTTCCGCTCACGCCCCAACATCGTGCAGCCCGCCTCCAGTGGTGTCGCGACAGGCGTGTATGGAGGGACGAATGGAGACGTGTCGTCTTCAGTGATGAGAGTCGCTTCTGCCTTGGTGCCAATGATGATCGTATGCGTGTTTGGCGCCGTGCAGGTGAGCGCCACAATCAGGACTGCATACGACCGAGGAACACAGGGCCAACACCCGGCATCATGGTGTGGGGAGCGATCTCCTACACTGGCCGTACACCTCTGGTGATCGTCGAGGGGACACTGAACAGTGCACGGTACATTCAAACCGTCATCGAACCCATCGTTCTACCATTCCTAGACCGGCAAGGGAACATGCTGTTCCAACAGGACAATGCACGTCCACATGTATCCCGTGCCACCCAACGTGCTCTAGAAGGCGTAAGTCAACTACCCTGGCCAGCGAGATCTCCGGATCTGTCCCCCATTGAGCATGTTTGGGACTGGATGAAACGTCGTCTCACGTGGTCTGCACGTCCAGCACGAACGCTGGTCCAGCTGAGGCGCCAGGTGGAAATGGCTTGGCATGCCGTTCCACAGGACTACATCCAGCACCTCTACGATCGTCTCCATGGGAGAATTGCAGCCTGCATTGCTGCGAAAGGAGGATATACACGGTACTAGTGCCGACATTGTGCATGCTCTGTTGCCTGTGTCTATGTGCCTATGGTTCTGTCTGTGTGATCATGTGTTGTATCTGACCCCAGGAATGTGTATATAAAGTTTCCCATTCCTGGGACAATGAATTCACGGTGTTCTTATTTCAATTTCCAGGAGTGTATTAAAATATGAAACTAGTTTTAGA
Organism: Vandiemenella viatica; assembly: GCA_031002005.1. Taxonomy (NCBI): domain Eukaryota; kingdom Metazoa; phylum Arthropoda; class Insecta; order Orthoptera; family Morabidae; genus Vandiemenella; species Vandiemenella viatica. The sequence goes on along the minus strand of CM061921.1, from coordinate 278,605,500 downwards.
AAAACCCAATGAAAAAAACATAAATGGTTTATCTGTGGAGATTTAAAGGTCATTGCTATATTGCTTGGTTTGCAACTTGGGTTCACCAAATTTTGCTGTTTTTTGTGCGAATAAGACAGCAGAGACAGGAAGTCTCACTACGTTATAAAATCATGGTCTAAACGTGAACCTCTTATCCCTGGGGAGAAAAATGTGTTACACCTCCCTTTAGTTAATCCTGAAAAAATATATTTACCTCCATTGCATATTAAATTAGGACTAAAGAAAAATTTCGTAAAGGCTATGAATAACTTTATGATGGATTCTTGTACTTGAAATTTCCCAAAGTCAGTGATGCTAAACTGAAGGAAGCAATTTTTATAGGACCGAAAAAAAAGGGGATTAATGGCTGCTGAACATTTTGAAGAACTGTTAAATCCACTAGAAAAAGCAGCCTAACAGTCTTTCAAAAAGGTAAGATGCAATTTCCTTGGAAACTATAAAGCAGAAAACTATCGTGACATAGTTGATCTTCTGCATTCTTATGAAGCTATGGAATGCAACTCTCACTTAAACTTCTTCCCGGAAAATCTTGAGGCTGTCAGTGATCAGCACGATAAGCGTTTTCATCAGGAAATTTCTACAATAGAAAAGAGACACCAAGGTAAGTGGATTTCTAATATTCTGGTTGACTTCTGTTGGACCAAGAGGAGAGATGGTCCTGATGCAAAATATTCCTGAAAATCACTATCTACCAGTTTCTAGGCAAGTCAAAATGAGTAGTATATCATTTAGAGTTATAAAAAATCAAATGAATATCACAAAATACTTCTGCCTCATGGGGAAAAAACTAAAATGATATTTGAATTCAGCATGAAAAATATGTCTAGAATTCTTGTGTAGGAAAAAAGTTCATTTTTGTAGAGCAGTTTAATTAATAAAAATAATAGAAAACAATTCTAGATACTCATGAATATGATTTTGAATGCTAATTCTTGACTATTTAAACAATAAAACTCAAAACCTGCAAAAAATTTGAATTTCGCGTCGTTCGTAAAAGAACAGTCACGTTACTTTTTTCATTAAAATCACGTTATTGCTAACAAAACATTTTTTTTTTAGTATTTGTTAATAGGAACATACGTACAAATAAATATATTATTACAGATGGAGGACAAAATAATACGAACACCTGTGAAAAAGTATGATGTATTTCATACCTGCAGTACAGCCGCGCCACCTGCAACAGAAGTCTGCCACCTAGTGAACGTGAAGAGGAAGGTATCAGTCTCTCAACAGCAGTCACCTGCGTTGCATGCGTCTATCGAACAGTCTGTGATAAGTTGAAATGTCAGACTTCCAAAGAGGAATGATTGTCAGAGCGCGTTTAAATGGAGCATCGGTTACGGAAACGTCAAACCTTTTGGGGTTTGCAAGGAGTACGGTATCCGCCGTTATGACAGCATACACGAAAGAGGGTAAGACGGCGCCTTCAAAGCACAACAGTGGCCGAATGTCAAAGCATACTGATAGGGATATACGGGTCTTGAAGCGCATAGTAGCCTGAAAGCACAAGCAATCGTTATTCTGCATGGTGGAATCAAATCCAATCACGATCTAAGCATTCTAGAGGATCATTTCCAGACTGAATTCCCTGGAGAGCGGCCGCTTTTTCAAGACGACAACGCCCCTATCCACACTGATAGGTGTGTTCAAGCGTGGTTGGAAGAGCATGACGATGAAGTTGAACATCTTATCTGGCCCCTTTAATCTCCGGACTTGAATGTTATTGAATATTTATGGGAATATTTGGAGTCCAAACTTCGTTCCAGATTTCCTCCTCCATCCAGCCTTTCGGAATTAGAGACCGTTCTGCAGGAGGAATGGCTTAATATACTTTTAAATATTGTCCATGACCTTTGTGCATCTATCCCACGTCGCATTAAATCTGTACTTCAGTCAAAGGGTGGTCCAACCCCCTATTAATAAAGATTTTCCATTATTTCACAGGTGTTCGTATTATTTTGTCCTCCCCCTGTACCTCGGTGATACTGACGGATTACGTTTCATTTAGCTGTTTGTACCAAAAAATGAAAAATTCCTGGAGGAATTCATACATCGAAGAGGAAACATGGATTTTATCTGAGGAAAACAAAACAAGCTAAAATTGATGCAGTTCGGAGTATATCTGGATCCATCTTGAAATATGTTACAAAACTGATGGGTAGCCAAAGCTCATCAAAAGAAACTGATTCTTACCGTGATGCAGGGATTAAATTAGACGAAGTCAGCTCATCTTCACGAAGCAAACAAGGCGCTAAAGAAACAATCTACAGTATTTGAGAGATGTGTCACACTGGAGTATATTCGTTCTTGGTACTCTTTGGATAGAGATCATTGAAAAAGGAAGAAATTATTTCCAAACCAGAGATGAACCATATATACGCAAGGGTTTAAAACTTAAGGTGATTGTCGACATCTTTCAACAGAATGTTTCTGTAAGGAGATGCCTAAAGATGAAGTAATTCTGCGCTCGTGAATGGCTTATTCACTCATCACTACCAATCTGTTTAGCTTTTGTTGTCGTTTATTTTTGGCTATAATACTAATACCAGATCTGCATTTGTGACTCGATTTCAGAAGAGGTGGACAGATCGTGGGGGTGAGCGGTTAGCGCTCTGGCATCGCATTCGGGAGGACGGTGGTTTGAATCCCCGTCCGGGCATCCAGATTTGGGTTTTCCATGGTTTCCCCAAATCTTTCCAGGTGAATGCTGGGATGCTTCCTTCAAAAGGCCATGGCCGAATTCCTTCCAGTTCCTTGTCCCCAGTCCCATCCCGCCTCTAATGAACTCGACGTCGACGAGGCGTAAAAAAAAGAAGTGGTGGAAACTAAATAATAAACTGACTGACCACAAAGCTACAATTGAACATCTGGAAAATCTTGAAATGTGGAAAAACATTAGATATAAAGCTAAAATTGCACAAAACAATAGATGACGCAGCCTTGCAACCAATTGATACTGAAAAGCAGAAGTGGAAGGTTCTTTTATTTAAATTATTGGATATGACTTTGTTTCTAGCTAAAGAAAGCCAAGCATGTCGTAAACCCAGTCAAGGACAAGGCTCTACAAAAAACGACAGTTTCCTAGAACTGATCTAACCTCTTTCAAAATATGTTGTAGTGCTGAAAAGCACATTTTGGATTTGAACATAATAAATATCTGCCGCTAGATACACAAAATGAATTCATAAGCGTTCTATCAAACCAAGTGAAATCTAAGCTCGTTAACGAAATTAAACAGATACAATATTTCAGTATTATGTTTGATAGCATACCAGACATTTCATACATTGATCAAACGTCTGTAAGGTATCGTTTTGTGAAAACTGATAACAGAAAAGTCGAAATCAGTGAAGTATTGCTTGGATTTTTTCCCTTAAAGGGAAAAAAAGCTGTCGATCTAAGGAATGAAATTTATAAGAAGCATTATAGTGTCAGTTTAGATTATGTGATGTGTCTATATCAAGGTTATGGAAAATGCAGCTAATATTAGCGGCGTACGTGAAGGAGAACAAACCATTATTAGAGCAAAAAAAAAAAAAAATAGCCATTTTCGTTAGTTGTACTGGTCCTTTAATTGATTTATGTCGGCCAGCATTCATTTCTACAAAATGTATTTTGTGTAACAATTTTTGGAACCGCAGAAACTATTTCTACATCTTTATTTGTTTCCATCAGCCGCTGGTAAGTGTTTACTAAACACAGTAAATCATCCATTAAAAAATTCTCAGTGTGCTTCGGAGTGATCATTATAGTACAGTAAAAGTGCTAACAGAAAATGTTAGCTAGGTTGCGGTTGTAATTAAAGAATTATATGATCAACAAGTAAATGTACACACCAGAGGTGCTGCCCTTATCCCTGTAGTATCTAGTTTTACATTTCTTTGCTTTTTTTCACCCCTTTTAGAATGATGTACTGAGAGAAGTAAATTGTCAAATTGGATTTCAAAGTAAAATCTTGAGCCTTGAACAATCAATGATAAAAATAAATATATTCAAGAAAAGCAGTGTCATATTGTACAAGGGGCATTAGATCTTGCTACGAAAAATCACAGGACTACCACATTCCAACAAAAACAAAAATTCTGTTGTGAAAACGAATGGCCTTTGAAGTAGCTACTGGTACAGGACTCGCAATGATAACTGAAAATCGAAAGGATATGTTGGACAGTCTTGACAGAGCCAACACCGATTTCCGAACTAGATCGGAATCCGTTCGAGGTATAAGTATGTATCTCTCGAGCGTTTCGTCCCCCAATTAGAGGCGCCCGCCCCGCCCCCTGAAGTAGTCGGGCGTTCTGCCCTCCGATTAGAGGCGATTAGACGCCACCGCTTGCCCACATCCTGCGGCCTCTACCGTCCACCGCCCTGTCATTACCCACCCCACTTCCTGCCGATGATGCCCAGACAATTTCCGTCATTATCTCGGTTTGCGGACTGGAGGTCTTCCACCGCCCCTGTTATTACTCACCCCAATTCCTGCACCCAAGTGTTCGCCACAACAGTTCACCGCGTTGTCATTATCTACCTGGTTGCCCGCCACACATCCTGTAGCCAAAACTCCGCTACTCAAGAAAATCTCCGTCATTATCTCGTCTCCGGAGTGGAGGTCGCTGGGGTGCAGGCCTCTAACATCAGCATAAAAGAAGCGTCGCAACAGGAACTAAGCCAGTTGTATCTGAACTTACCAGGGCCGGCGTTAGGGCGGGGTAAGCGGGTCAAGGGCCCCGCCAGCTGATGAGGGGCCCAATAACCGAGTATAGGGGCCCTCAGGCCATGAAACCAAGAATATGCCCATTGTCGCCTGGCCATTTTATAGAGCTAAAAAAAAAATGGTCGCCCATTTTACCCCGGGCCCGAAATTCCTAGCGCCGGCCCTGGAACTTACACAGAGACAATGTCTTCGCAAAGCATTGAAGATTTGCCTTCTCTCGATGACGTGAATCTGCAAGGTAATTATGTTTTTTCATATATTGCCAGTTTCAATTATTCATATTTTATTTATTTAACAAAATTTATGTAGTCTTTTAAACTATGCTATCTTTTTTTAGATTTACTGTCTGAAGGATCCACTAGTGATTGAAGTCTGTTGGTTTTCAGTTCCAACGAATGGAATTGGGAATTATTTGATAAATATCACAGTAAGTTTTTTTAAAAATTTTATTTAATTAACATAGCGTTTTTACAGATATACCATCTGAAGGACTAGAGGTCGAGGGTATACCTACCACTAGTACCTACGATGTACCCATACAACCTAATGGTAAGTCTCACTTTGTTATTTATTCATACATTCCATGTAATTAGAAGTCAGCTTTATAATTTTTCATTTAACAAATATCCATGTACTGTTTTAACTTGGGAAATATTTGATGTTGAATACAGTATGCTTTAAAATTTTTTAATTTAGCAAATGTTTGTCCTTTTTTTTCATAAATTTACTGGAGTGTGAGGAAATTAACGTGCCCAGTAAACGGAGGAGGATTCAATCCATGCAAACAAATGGTAAGTCTCACTTTGTTATTTATTCATACAATCCATGTAATTAGATGTCAGCTTTATTCTCATTGGTTTCTATCGTTTCAGAGCCGCCCGCAGGCATGAATGCCGCCGTCGTGTCCGGACCTGCTCCACCCATGTGGAGACCGTGGGAAATGCCGGTCTCAGCCGATATAGGCGAAACCCAACACCCGGCCCTAGCAGGCAGGGTTCAGGAGTGGCAGGCCCTAGTAGGCAGGGCTCAGGAGTGGCAGGCCCTAGCAGTCGGGGCTCAGGAGTAGCATGTCCCAGCAGGCAGCAGCAGCCAAATGCATCATTTGCAGCAACGAGGGGTGAGTGTCCAGACGCAACGCGCTTAATCCTTGAAGATAGGCAGAGTGCTCTTAAAAACAGAATCTATACCGGAACCATTAAAAATTCTGAAAATTTTATTGGACCAATTAACTTAATTGATGCATGTTATGATCTTTTGGCAAATAAAGTCCGCGAAATTGTCAGTTGCCAGTCCACCCCGGCCGTAAATGTTCAGGTTGGTCTGGCAACATCTTTTGCACTTCAGAAGCAGCTAAATATCGTTTCCGCAAATTTGTATTTTCTTACTAAAATGTGTGAAGTCACAACCAGCACTCACCTGCCTGATTGGTATAAGATCTGTAAGAAATCGGAGATCACGACTAAATTGGAAGTGTTACAGGAGAGAGATTCTGGCAAAACCCTCGAGAGATTAATTTCCCTCGACATAAAAATGCTCATATTGAACCGTTCTATCGAGGGTCTTCCCATGTTGCTCTGCCAGTTGATATCCAAAGAAAACTGGCTGTAGTCAATGAGCGTAACGATGATGAGTTATATTTTCTTTGAACTCTCCTTGCAGCTCAAGTACAGGCACCGCATAAACACGCATGTAAAGTTAGATATTACAAATAGGTATTCGCAAGCCACAAATTCGATTTCTCAGGTATTGAGTTTCCGGTAAAATTCTCAGATATTTCCAAATTCGAGAGGCAAAATACAGGCATTTCAGTAAATGTTTTCGGTCTGGATCTTATTAAAGGTAGGAATGAAGTTGTTGGGCCCTTACACTTAACTGCAGACAAACGCGATAACCACATTAACATGTTGCTGCATACTGACAGCAGTGGGAATTCCCATTACTGTTGGATTCGCAACTTGTCGCGGCTAGTTAGATCTTCATTAGGAAACCATAATGTTGCTATGACAGATGTCTGCAGCATTTCGGACATGAAGATCTTCTGTACCTTAACGAGACCGATTGCGCAAGGGCAGATCCAGTAAGAGTAGATTTGCCCGGCGATGACGATAAAACCTTAAACTTTAAGGATTTTGCACACCAGCAGCGTGTGCCCGTCGTCGTTTACGCGGATTTTGAAAGTTTGTTAGAACCTTATGATTCATGCCCAACGCCTCTCACACAACCAATGTCCAGAAACACACCCCATTCGCTGCGGCATACCTGGTCGTTTGTGCCGGCATACCTAGTCTGTCACGATTCAACTCCTTCTCGGGTCCAAACCCCGAGAAATGGCTTGTGGAACAACTTGTCGAGCTTGCCGAGGATGTTGATAAAATTTATAATTAGTGTATTCCCCTTGTAATGATAGATGAGCAAGAAGCATATTTTGCTGCTGCTACTGTATGCCACATCTGTGAGAAAGACATTGAACCGGAGACTGTTAAAGTCCGCGACCATTGTCATATCACAGGTGAATTTAGGGGGCTGCACATAAAAACTGCAATTTGCAGTTTAAGACTAAAAAGTTCATACCTATTTTCTTTTATAATCTGTCTGGGTATGACGCACATTTTATAGTTATGGCATTATCCGACCTCGACGGCGATGGGATGGATGTACTTCCCATAAACACTGAACGCTACATTTCTTTTTCAAAAAAGGTTGAATGTACTTCAATTACATTAAGGTTTTGGACTCTTACCGTTTTATGCAGGCCCCATTAGACAAACTGGTTTGAACCCTTGTAGCGAACGCAGTTGTTCGCTTGGTTCATCATTACATATTTGTTAATTATGAAATGAGGACGGCAAGTAGCATGTTAAGAAACCATACAGAGGCATCGACCGGGGATTTAGAGCGCTGACAGTAGGGAAAAAGTGCGCAATGGTCGAGCTAAGGAGGACAGATGACGGCATGGATCGGCCTCATCATTGGCTACCATTTGCCCCTCCACTTTAGGACCGTAGTGGGAGGTGGTGTAAAAACCTCTGCACGGGTATCGGAGAGTGTCTTGTTTTGTCTTCATCAATCAGTCGCAGCCAGCAACAGTCGGAGCAGAGGGGACGCAGACGTCGAGCCGCGTCTGGCGGCCGTGGCCGCGGGGTGGCGTCGCACACGAAGAAGATGAACAGCGCATAACAGGTTGGCTCTGCTGTAGGTTATGGTTGGACATGGAAAGCCGTCGTTGAATTGTAGATAGGGAGCTAGGGTCCTCTACAATGTCTAAGCTGGGGATTTCTGGTATAGATAATCGCCCACAGTCGAAGAAGCTCTTGCTGTCCTCAAAGTAAATGTCACACCCATGCAGTTACAATAATCAACCTATTTGCAGTATTCAGTATATGTCATAGTAGGATGTCTGTAGGTAGCCCAATAACACCTTGCGTATTCATCATACCACTTGTAAATTTTGTACAGTCGTGATAGTAAATATTGTATATATGACATGTTTATGAAATCATTCACCCTGATGATCCTACCACGGATGTCTCCCTCCGATCCCAGATCGACTACTATGATCGATCCTTACCTATTCGCTCATTCCTCTCATCGAATCTGGCCAAGTCTCCGCTCGGCCTGCTGCCAGGTTCGCCATAGGTCCCCATAGGTTTACCGGTGTCCAGATGGGGGCACTACACCCTTGAGGACGGCGACATGGGCATTACTAGTGCTCATTTTGCCGACCCCGAGAAGTTTCAATTAGTTAAGCGGAAAGGAGTCTTCCCTTACGAATATATGGATTCGTGGGAGAAGCTCGACGAGGCCACGCTTCCTCCAAAATCAAAATTTTATAGTTCGCTGTCGGAGTCTGAAATTTCAGATGCCGATTACGAGCACGCGACACAAGTGTGGCAGACTTTCCAGATCAATACTTTACGTGAATATGCAAGTCTGTACATGGAAACAGATGTGCGGTTACTTGCAGATCTGTTTGAGAAATTTAGGAGTGTATGTTTGGGGAAATACACCCTGGACCCTGCCCACTACTTTACATCCCCAGGCCTTTCGTGGCAGGCCATGTTAAAGAGCACACGTGTTGAATTGGACCTTCTGACCGATATCGACATGCTGCTCCTTTTCGAACGTGGAATACGCGGTGGTATTTGTCAATGCGTCCATAGGTACGCCAAGGCAAATAACAAGTACATGTCGGAGTACAACCGCGAGGCGCCAGACAATTTTATCATGTACTTCGATGTTAACAATTTGTACGGCTGGGCCATGTCCGAGTATCTACCCTCTGGTGGGTTTCAGTGGTTGTCGGCCGAGCAGATTGCGAGCATAGATTTTATGAGCGTTGCGTCTGATTCACCCAGGGGATTCGTGTTGGAGGTAGACCTTACGATTCCTCAGGACAAACACGACGTTCTAGCAGACCTACCGCCATGTCCAGAGCACAAAGCCCCAGTTGGTTCCACGCTCCCCAAGTTGATGACCACACTGGAGAACAAGGTACGGTACGTCCTCCATTACCGAGTCCTCCAGCAATGTGTAGATTTGGGGTTGCAAGTGAGTAAAATACATCGCGCGATTTCTTTCAACCAGTCACCGTGGTTGAAAGACTACATCTCTCTCAACACGGATTCTCGTCGACAAGCTAACACAGATTTCGAGAGAGATTTCTATAAACTGATGAACAATTCCATTTTCGGCAAAACAATGGAGGATATTCGTAGACACCGCGACGTGAAATTGTGTACAGGATGGCCGGGTCGCCGCGGTGCCCGCAAATACGTAGCATCACCCAGATTGAAACACATGACCGTTTTTCGTGAAGACTTTGTAGCTCTGGAAATGGCGAAAGTGCGGATCCTCTATAATAAACCTGTGTATGTCGGAATGTGTATTCTTGACCTTTCCAAAGTGAGGATGTATCGATTTCATTATGAATTCGCTATTCCTCGCTTTGGAAGCCCCAAGCTGCTTTATATGGACACGGACAGCTTCATTTATATGATGAACTGTGATCCATATGAAGTAATGCTCCACAACAAGGATGAGTTTGACACGTCTGGGTATAGCACCGACAATCCCTTTCGGGATAGAGTCCCATAACGAAAAGGTGGTCGGTGTTATGAAGGACGAGGCGAACGGCATCCCTATTGTGGAGTTTGCTGGGTTACGATCGAAGATGTACACATTCCGGCTAGAGTCGGGCCAAACCTCTAGACGGGCTAAGGGTTTGGCTCGCTCCGTCACACGCAAGCTGCAGATGGAAGACTATGTAAATTGCCTTCATGGAGCCACGCCAAAATTCCATCTGCAGCGAAGAATAGGCTCCTCCCTCCATATTGTGAATACACAACAAATATCCAAACTGGGTCTGTCTAGGACGGATAATAAGCGGTATATTTTCCCCGACGGCATAGAGACCCTACCGTGGGGGCACAAGTGTGTTCCTGATTCTGTAAATAGTGAGTGAATGTTTGTAAATAGTGTGTGAGTGAAGATAAAATATACCGTTTATCCGTGTATATACATAGTGCACTGCATAGACTGCTGCAAAAATTGTAAATAGATGTGTTGTACATATATATAAATGCGGTACACTATTGTTTTGTGCTTAGACCGCTGGTGTAAATAATGTTTAAAAAAAACTTTATGTGTTGTACAGAGAGAGAAACTTAAATGCAGTGCACTATTGGTTTATATCGAGTCATTTGTATATGTGTACAGAAAATCAATAATCTGTGCATAGCCCGAAAACACTGTTAAACTATAAGTTTGTTGAGCGAAATGCTCTGTAAATATTGTGAAAAATCCGTATATTGCAGATATGATCTGTAAAAAAAATCATAAAGTTTGCTAAATAAATTGGCTGCTGCTGTGTTTTAGGAGTATCATTACGATTTAATATGCCGTTTATCCATGTATATATATAGTGCACTGCATAGACTGCTGCAAAAATTGTAAATAGATATATATATAAATGCGGTACACTATTGTTTTTGTGCTTAGACCGCTGGTGTAAATAATTTATCTTTAAAAAAAACTTTTATGTGTTGTACAGAGAGAGAAACTTAAATGCAGTGCACTATTGGTTTATATCGAGTCATTTGTATATGTGTACAGAAAATCAATAAGCTGTGCATAGTCCCGAAAAACACTGTTAAACTATAAGTTTGTTGAGCGAAATGCTCTGTAAATATTGTGAAAAAAAAATCCATATATTGCAGATAAAGTTTGCTAAATAAATTGGTTGCTGCTGTGTTCTAGGAGTATCATTACGATTTATATAAATAAAAACAACATTTGTAGATATATATGTTTATTAAAAAGAAATATTGTACATTTTTTTTTACATTTTTGTGATTAAATCTTTTTTATGAATCCATGTGTTATGTGATTTATCAAAACCTAACCACTTCACCAAGATCATATTTTTCCTTCTCTTTATCACTCGTTCAACTAAAAATGTACTTTTAAGTCTTGTTAGTTGTAATTCTTGCTGGTAAAATGCTCCTGCAATCTCTTTACCTTGATAATCTTTAAGCAAATAAGTTACAGGATTTGTTAATTTCACTTTACTGATGGTAAACACTTCAGTTGACCAGTTTGGCATATAACCTTTCTCAAACTGTTCTTTAAACTTACTAATTCTAACATGATCACCAACTTTGAATTTTGCTGGAGTAGTAAGCTTAATATGACTGTACACTGTTGAAAGTAGAGAGTTATCTTTAACATCACAAGGTTTCATTTTGATGGTTCTGTGCCACTTATTATTGTAATTAGATATTAACTGAGGAAGAAGTTGAATCCAACGATGTGAACCACGTCTACTGAATTCTTGCCACATCGCATTCTTGATAGTTCTGTTGAGTCGTTCAACTATTGATGCTTTCAGATGAGTATATGTCGAGTAATGATTAATACCATTATCAGTCATGAGTGTTTTGAACTTTGAATTGTAAAACTCCTTTCCGTGGTCAGTCTGCAAATTTTTAGGAACACGATTATCACTCAGTATATTCTTCATAGCATCGACAACAGCACTAGCCGTCTTGGTCTTGAGAGGCACTGCCCATGCAAACTTTGAATATGTATCGATCACCATCAGTATATACTTGAAACCCCCATTTTTACGGGAGTAAGGGATCATTTCTACAATATCAGCTTGCCACAGATCGTCAAGTCCTTTGATGATTACACGTCGTCTTGGAAAATTCTTTCTTGCGGGTCTATGGAGTTCTGCTGCAACTTGATCCATGTTACAATATGATGTCTCTCTCACGAAGTTCTTTAATCACTGACAATATTTCATTGGTGTGTGCTGTATGTCCTGCCGATGTGGATGATGTAAGTAGCTTCAGTCGTTCAACGAGCTCATTTGGGTCGTCCCAGTACACATATTCCTTCATGGGGAGAAGGCCGGAACCAGACTGACTAACAAGTTTAGAGATTATGTTTTTATACTTGTTATTGTTTGCGAGGTTCCGAACTTTACCAGGATGGATTAAATTTTACTCTGTGGGCACTTGTGGTGTTTAATATTTCTGAATAGCTTTTCAAGTCCTTGTTGGTATATATTTTAGGGTTTTTTAAAAACAACAGTTCCATTAACCCTTGTGTCCTCTCATATTCAGTGCCATCTATTATAATAACATCTTCTCCAATAGACATGGGTGAATTTCCAATCAATAGAGAATCATTCTTCTTTCGAACACCATACACTGAATCATAATCTCGTTGACTTCGCTTTAGAGAACTCAAGAACTCTTTGATCGATTCAGAAGACTGTTGCTGCTGCTGCTGAAGTCGCTGAGGTAAGAAAACTTTTTCTATAGTATCCGTCACAGGTCTTAACGAATCCACGAAAAATTTTTCAGTGTCGATCTGACCAGTCTTCAGTTCGAGTAACTTGCGTCGAATAGCATTCCTGGCTTTTATAATGCCACGTTTAGTTGTTGTCGTATCCATGCTTATACACAGAATGAAGCTTATTACAGGTTACTGTATTATTTTATATGTTAAAGTCACATGTGCTGTAAACGGCTCGTGGGGCTCATATGCGGGGAAAAAACTAAGTTTATCGCCTCGATTCACATGGAGTACCCCTCCTTGATAGTTAACGTATACCCAATTCAATTTTACGTCAACCCTTTTTGGTTTGTCTACTGAGAGGATCATACCATTGACTTGGATTTCACGATAATTTCGACCCGTATCTAGTATGTATGCATTATCTTGAAAGTCACCTGTTGCAATTATAGTTTCAACCATAGTCATTTCCATCGATTTTAAAAACATTAAACCATCATTAATAGCTTTGTTAGCATATCGTTTTGTTACCACATCGTCATCATCGATGGGGTCAGCTACATGTTTTAATATTCGACCCTGACAATCCAAACTACCTTCTTTCGTAAGAAGTATATGTTGAGGTGGGTGCACCAATATCCTCTTGCCCTGTATCGATGATGTTCTACCAAACTTGTCCATGGCTGTAATGATGATAGTACCTAATGTGCTTGGCTATTTATTTAAAAATGAATCAAATCCGTTGCGGTACCGTCCTTGATACATATCACAGTCTTTGTCAATAACCACAAATCCGTGTTTACTCGAATTCCAGCAGCATCCACATAAGTTTTTAAACTCGTTGAACGACATATCGGTATTAACGTGGTCATTATAAATGTGTTTGAGATTCATATCGTCCTGTTTAAAGACTACAATCAAGTTGGCGTTGTCTCTAACCAACTGTTTCGGTATACGGCTGTATGTCTGACTCAAGTAGAAAGAATCTACTGACCTGTGCCTTCCCATACAAAAGTAATCTCGTATATTATTCTGTTTCTCGCACGAAACATCGTCAAACACAAACACTGAATTTGGTAGAGCTTCACTAGGCGGAGGCACACATTGATTATCGCTAAATGTCAAATACTGAATTTCTTTAATGGGCTTTAATATTTCACCCAGCAAGAGGTACTTTGGTTGGTACAAAGACTTTGAAAACACATATACATTTTCAAATCTGAGACCATTGGGGTGTTCCAGCAGGGAGAGCACAAGATTAGTCTTCCCACAGTTTGACGGTCCGCAAACTATCGCCCTCACTGTCTCGGGGAACAGAGGTCCGTTCTTCTTCTTCTTCCGCTTGATGTCCGCAACATCTGCATTACCCACGGGTAATGTTGCTTGCTGTTTGACGAAGCGCATATTGACGGGGTTTTCAAGCTGCTCCGACTATATATAGGAGAGCTAAAATGTGAAAATAGTCAGTCGACAACAATGCCTCCTACGAGGAAGAAGAAGAAGGGTCGCGGCTTCTTAAACAAGCTCATCGATAAAATGCCATTTGAGGCACACATACCTACATACCAGTTTTGCGGGCCTGGGACAAAACTGGAAAAACGGTTGAAACTTGGTCAGACGGGGATCAATCCACTAGATGCAGCATGCAGGGAGCATGACATTGCATATGCACAGGGTGCGGACAGACGTAATGCTGATCGTATTCTCGTGGAAAAGGCTTCAAACAGAATGAAGGCTAAAGACGCAAAGTTTGGTGAACGAGCTGCTGCTTTTCTAGTAAACAGAACCATGCGTGCTAAGATGAAGCTGGGTGCAGGTATTAAAAAGAAAAAGAAGGAGAAGAAGGGTGGTATCCTTCCTTTAATACCTATTTTTGCAGGATTGTCGGCTGCTGGAGCTCTTGCAGGAGGAGTCTCGGGTATTGTCAGAGCTGTCAAAGCAGCTAAAGAAGCTAAAAAGCAGTTGGCTGAGGAGAAACGACACAATGAAACTATGGAAGCTATTGCGCTGAAAGGAAAAGGACTTTATTTGAAACCATACAGAAAAGACGGATCAGGATTGAAGAAAAAAAAAAACTCTGTCCAGCCGCTGACGGACAGGGATATATATAGATATGTAAAGCGTCTGCGTATACCTCATTTTCGAGGTGTATTCATGCGTGATGAATTACCTGAAAAAATTCGTCATCATGAATGTGGAATAGTGAACTTGGACAGTGCTGAAAATGCCGGAACACATTGGGTTGCATATATAAAGTACAAAGAAGGTGTAGTTAAATATTTCGACAGTTTTGGTGACTTACCCCCACCATTGGAATTGCAGCGATACTTTGCGGGCAACAGAATACTGTACAACGTACAACGTCACCAGGAATACGGCACACACGTATGTGGTCACTTGTGTTTAAAGTTCTTGTATGAAAATATTTGACATCAGTCTTGCATGAACCTCGGTCAGAGTAACACATGTCTGTGACACTCTGCCTGTCTGGTAATAGCTCAGTCTTGAGTTGTGATTACTTTCCACCGATAGATTTGAGTCAAGACGAATATACAATCGGGCTAGTAGATTTTCAAACATACAACTCGATCCCGAACATTGACGAGTCAAATTGCAAATTTCATTACTTGAAGAAAAGGGTGATTGATATACCCACAGGATCATACGATATTGACGACTTGGCAAATTATTTAGTTAAACAGACAAATAACGAGAAATTGGTTATTAGAGCAAACAACAATTCGCTCAAGTGTGAGATACAAACGCCTGTGGAAATTGACTTCAGTAAACCAAACTCAATTGGATCATTGCTAGGTTTTTCGAAACGTGTATTAAAACCTGGATTTCATTCATCAGACTACACTGTGCAGATATTTAAAGTTAACGCCATACGTATAGAGTGCAGTGTGTGTACAGGAAATTACGTCAACGATAAGTTGGGCCATACACTACACGAGTTTTTTCCAACAGTACCGCCAGGTTATAAGATTGTAGAAGTACCTGCTAATGTCATATATCTACCCATCACGGTGAAAACACTCAACAATATTCACATTAGAGTTGTCGACCAGGACGGAGAATTGGTTGATTTCAGAGGAGAAACCATTACTTTGAGACTACATATAAAGAATGGGCGCTCGTTATAACAAGAAGCGACAAACTCGTGCAGTTGTCAGTCGTGAACCGACAGTGAAACGGTTAACACCTGCTAACGTGCTCTTCCTACAGTCGTTAGGCTATACCGTAAAGAATGGATGAACTACTTGATATAACTTCTAGTGTGGAATTCGACTGAATCAGTGACTCGTAAACAGTTCCTGACTCATCAACCGCATACTCCATCCACATTTAATAACAATGACGAGATTCGAATACCTATTCATGAACCAAGATACATATACAGTGCCGAGCGAAAGTTACCTGCATATTGAAGGTAGATTCGTCAAAGAAGATGGAACTGGAGCAACAAATTCACTTCTCACAACCAATGCTATTGCATTCTGTTTGAAGAAATTCGTCTAGAACTTAATGGACATGAAATTGATCGAAATAGAAACGTTGGCATCACAAGCACAATAAAGACGCTAATTTCTGGCGATCCTCAACAAATTGGGGTGCTGAACAATGCAGGATGGAGTCCGCGCGATCTTGGGGATGGTCACTTTGATGTATGTATACCATTGAGTATGCTTTTAGGTTTTTGTGAAGACTATAAAAGGATACTTGCAAATGTAAAACAAGAACTAGTACTGATTCGTGCTAGGGATGACACAAATTCATACATACAAGCCAATGCAAATCCTCAAAACAGCAAATTCAGCCTTAGTAAAGTCGCGTGGGTGATGCCGCACGTGCAAGTAGGCGACAGAGAGAAACTAGCTTTGCTTAAGATTGTTGAAAATGGGAAACCACTACGTATTCATTTCAGAAGTTGGGACCTTCTTGAATATCCTGTACTTCCCGTAAGCAAGACACAAGTTTGGACTTTGAAGACAACAACCCAACTGGAGAAACCTAGGACAGTAGTTCTGTGTTTTCAAATAAATAGGAAACGTAACACAGAAAAAAGTGCAGCTGAGTTTGACCACTGCCACCTCCGTAATGCCAAAGTTTTCCTAAACGAGGTAGCGTTTCCTTACGAGAACATGAATTTAGACTTTAAGAAAAACAGAACAACTGTACTGTATGACAAGTATGCCAGATTCAAGCAGTCTTACTATGAACATGATCATCCCTCACCACTACTAAAACGTGAAGAATTTGATGCAACTGCACCTCTAGTTGTAATTGACTGTTTACAACAAAATGAAACGGTTAAGACAGGACCTGTAGATATACGTATGGAATTTGATAGCAGTGAAAATTTCCCTGCCTACACGTCTGCATACTGCTTGATCTTGCACGATCGTGTTGTAGAATACGTACCTCTAACTGGTGTGGTGCGGAAGCTGACATAAAATAGGATAGCACCCCGACGTTCCAGCTCATTACCATGCCGACCATCTTCCTGGATGCACAGGGCTTCAAGACGAAGGACGGTGTCTTCATTTTCAAGGAAGTTGCTGTGTGTGTAATACGATCTGACAATATCATCGCTACACATTGCATTTCTGTATCTTCACCATCACGTGGAGGTGATGAGCCAACAGTCAGATGGTTGACAAATAATTACCATGGAATACCTTGGAACACTGATGGTGTAACCTTTAGTAAACTATGTACTATTCTACATGCAATCACCAATGAAGATGACTCCATTATTTACGTTAAAGGACGAGAGAAGGCTCGATGGTTCCAGAAAATTATCCGCAAGAAAGTCTGCTACAACATAGAAGATTTAGGATGCCCGCCACTACAAGAACTCAAGAAAAATAATTTGATCAAACTTTGTAAAGCTCATTTATTTTGTAATGCTATGTGCGCAGCTGAAAATGTATTTTTAATTGCCCAATGGTGGGTGAAATAAAAAGAAATAAAATCAAATAAAATATGTTATTTTATTCAGACATTTCACATACAAGCAGTCTTAGTCATATATTCATAGGTCCACAAACATCATACCCAGGCTCATAATTTTTAATTACAATATTTTTAATATCATCAGATACTAGCAAATTTTTATATGCAGTGAGTTCAAGTTTTAGTAACGCATAATCCAATGATAAACTATATGTCACTTGAGCTACACGAACATTTTCAATATGCATATCAATTAATTTTTGGACTGTAGCCATGTGATAGTCACGCATCACTTTATTAGCCAAGATGTCCATAAATTCACTGTAATATCTTGCAACCAAGTAGCCCCACTTCTGCTTGATGGTCAAGCGGCCGGTCACTGCCGGCTGCGCGTCGATGAGGTTCCTCAGTAGGTAGAGTTTGTCTTAGCTGGTGCAAAAGATCTTAAGGCGGCCCCGGAAGAGACTCCACTCGTCCGCGTGACGTCACAGTTGCATGGCGGGAAATTCTAATGGACCAATCAGCGTTCACGTCACAAGATGGCGGATCGTTAGTTCATTTGGTGGCCGCTAGGGTGGCAGCACCGACCGCGTTTGCGCAAACGATAGTTCCTTGACCGGCCGCCCAGATGGCCGCACAAACCTCAATCTGCGCAGACATTCCATGGCTCGCGTGACCTGAATCTATCTGAGTATTCTGTGGAGCTTAGTCGGGCGCACTCCTCCGCAGGCGACAACGGTTGTTGCTATTTCCAGCGCGCATCGCAGATGATGCGTCGGCGAGCACTGGGTGCCGTTATACACTATTCCTAGAGTGCGTACTTTCCTAGCGCAGCGCTATTTACGGGTGTACTGTAACTCGGCGTGGGTGATGCGGCGGGTCGTGTTAGGCGCTGTACACGTCTTTCAAGAATATTTTCGTCTGAACATGCAGCATACGCTATTTCGAGCGTGATTTTCTGCCGTGGAATGTGCGCGTCATGTTATACACTGCTAGCTGGTACAAATGATAGATCCCTCAACAATCGTTATTACCAAACCTATAATTTTCTTCCTAGGACCTTCGAGGAGCATTTTTTCAGGTCTTATTGATATTTCGAATCATTATAATTCGTTAATTGTTTAGTTACCATAAAATTAACTTCTAAAACATATTGTTGCCTTCTGCAAACAGTATTATTGGTTCAAATAACAAGTCCTGTTCGTTGTACATTATGTAAGGTCATTTATTTGTAGCTGCCATTTTTTTTATACCCACTCCAAGTTGTCTTATTACCTCAACACGCCTTTTGTGATATGTCAGTTTTAAACGCTGTTCTCTTTTTATTTCTAGTATTTCATACTCGTAATAAAAATACTATACTAATCCATCATACTCAAGGAATATAAAAAAAATTTGGGTAGGGGATTCGTTAAATAAAAAACATAATTTCTTGATAAATGTTACAGATTTATTGAAATTTTAAAATACATTTTATTGCAATATAATACATCATTCAATACTTATGATTCCATGTGTGTCATAGGCCTCTCTTGCATTCACATCCTGCCCCCCCCTTTTTTACCTGAGTCTTCACTTAATATCCATTTATTGCCTTACACGTTATGAAATTCCATGCCAAAGCATGTATACCTTTTAAACGTTGCTAATGTTTATGAGATGAGAAATATATTTATGTGGGTGACACATACTCTCTGTCACACATTGCTGTGAATAACATAGACAAGCAACTTACGGGTGTATCTCAAACTCGAATGTCACGAGGGAAGAAAGAATTCGTATAAACATTAAATCGCAGCATCTCGACAGTGCCTCAGTGGTTAAGGCGTCTGACCGGAGATAGAAAGGTCTTCGGTTCGAATCCCTGTCTGGGCGGTGATTTTCATAAGCCCTTAACCCACCTTCACCTCTGGTACAGAACGCTTCTGTGGCTCGGATTCCACGTTAAACTGATAACAACTATATGGTTGTGTACACTTTCAAAAGCAAAGATTCAAAACAGACGAAGGCCTAACGTGACCTAAACGAGCATTCATACTGCATTGAGGGGGAGGAGCAAACAGTCAGCCAGTCGGTTGAACAATTTTAATATCACAATCGTCTCTTGTCTCTGTTGCTATATACATAAAAAACACACCCGCACTCATTAAGGGATAAGTTTTAGGAAGGATTTGGGTAGGTATAAGGCAAATGGATGTAGGTATGGGCCCTGTAGGTGAAACACCAGTGGTAATTGTAAATAATATACAGCAAACAGTGAGAACAATACCTGATGAGGATATGTACACACTTTTTCTATAGTTTCATTAACCCTGGAACCAGAAAAAAAATCCATCAGTAACAGCTACCAGGTACCACACTGTTCACATTAGTATCGCCTCGCCTCTCACACACATCAGCCATCTTTGCCATCTAGTAGCATGTGCACAAGTATGAAACTGTTCACATCAGCATCATCTCATATCACCCACATGACAACAAGCCATCTAGTAACATGTGACCCCTAGTACCACAAAGGCATGAGTAGATTCAAGAACATTTCTTAACACAGGTTGCAATGTCGTACTGTGGATGCTCACTCACAGCTGCATACGTCACAAAACACACACACATTAGTGGAGGAGATGAACCGCACATCCTACATCCAGACAAACGAGTTAAAGGAAGGTCTGACCATATTTACGCATACATACGCAGAGAGAGACATACGCAGAAAGACGCACACACACACACACACACACACATTAGTGGTGGAAATGAAATACACACACTACACGCAGAAAGACGAGTGAATCACCATATTTACACACTAGCTACCTTCCCTCGCAAACAGCATTTCAATTCCAAAAACTGTGGACTCCACATTAACCATCTAACCAGAAAAAATCCATCAGTAACAGCTACCCCCAGGTACTAAACTGTTCACATTAGCATCGCCTCTCACTCACCTCAGACAACTTTGCTATCTAGTAGCATGTGCACAAGTAAGAAACTGTTCACATCAGCATCACCCACATAGCCACAAGCCATCCAGTAACATGTGCCCCTAGTACCATAAAGGCATGAGTAGATTCAAGAGCATTTATTAACACAGGATGCAATACCGTACTTTGGATGCTCACTCACAGCCGCATACGTCACAAAACACACATTATTGGTGAAAATGAACTACACACACTACACTCAGACTGGCGAGTGAAAGAAAGGTATCAACATATTTACACTCTAGCTGCCTTCCTTCGCAAACAGCATTTCAAGTCTCCAAAACTGTGGACTCCATATTAACCCTGGAACCAGAAAAAGCCATCAGTAACAGCTACCCCCAGGTACTAAACTGTTCACATTAGCATCGCCTCTCACTCACCTCAGACAACTTTGCTATCTAGTAGCATGTGCACAAGTTCGAAACTGTTCACATCAGCATCATCCCATGTCGCCCACATAACCACAAGCCATCCAGTAACATGTGTCCCTAGTACCACAAAGGCATGAGTAGATTCAAGAGCATTTATTAATACAGGATGCAATACCGTACTTTGGATGCTCACTCACAGCCGCATACGTCACAAAACACACATTAGTGGTGGAAATGAACTACACACACTACATGCGGACAGACGAGAGAAAGAAAGGTACCACCATATTTACACTCTAGCTGTCTTCCCGTGCACACTGCATTTCAAGTCCAGAATCTGTGGACCCCCACATTATACCACTACATACAAGCAATGATCTGACAGTGGGTTTGTAACACAAGTTCTTCCTTACTCTAGGTACATCCACTCATCACGATTTTTGCTCCGAAGGACATATAGTGAACAACCTGAGAAAAATAGTTCGTACCCAAAAACTAACGGCAGCAAACTGTAAACAGAACAGTGAAATGGAAGAGTGCTTGGATTCCTGAAATCACTCCAGACGAATGTAGGGAAAGAGACCTTCAAAAGTTCATGGCCGAATTCCTCACCGTTTCTTGCCATACATCCTTTCTCACCTCTAATGACAATGACATCGACGAGCCCGAAAAAGGCCTGATATGCTGGAAATACTAGAATTTTGGATGGTCGTTGAAATTTGTCTGTATAACGACAGCACTGTGCCAGTAATAATACACGGTAGACTGGGAAGTTAAGATAGCTGCGACAAACACCTAATTTTAAAAATTCATTCACATACAAAGGTATGGAAAAAACACATCACACACGATAAAGTTACCATAATACTCTTAGCTAACTCATAGTTTCATGGTTATCAAACAGACATCATAACCCACATTTTTCATAGTGGATCCCTACACACTGAAAAGTATCCAAAACGTCATCATAGGTGCAGAAACTGGTTCTATTACACCGAAGATAGCACCCATACTTAAACTGTCGTAAATTGTTAGGTCATTTGTATGTGAAAGTGCGTGTTTGGATATTTTATCCACTCAGGCCTCATCACCTAAAGTCTAATGCCAGATTATGACCATGGTTAACTTAGGCTCCATACACCACTCAGAATTATTCTACCAATATCCATTCTAACATCATTATACGCCATATACAGCTCTCCCAGCACTCTTCATATCTTCCAGTCATATCCAGCCCAGCTCCTTTATTATGTCACTTGTTGAATGTTTTCCACTAATAAATCTAGCTACGCTGCTTTCCACCCTACATTTGATGAACGAAAAATGTGGACTCCATACTACACCACTATAGCCTGACTGTGTGTTTGTACTTTGATTCTCTGGCACACCCCCCCCCCCCTCAGCACCTTCTCCATTAAATGATTTTTACCCCGAAGTGCTTATAGTGAAAAACGTAAGAAACAGCAGTAAACTGTAAACAACACAGTGGAATGGGATAGTGCCTAAGCCCTGAAACAATGGTTAGAAACACACATTGATGGTGGGTATAATTCTATAACCAAATATTTTAGACTCAAATCCACAGAGGAATCACGCACACACGCACATTTCCATGCCTACACACAACAGAACCAAGATAGAACTCACACAGAGGAAGAAGACATACACACACATTAGTATAGGAAATGAACTGCGCATCCTACATCCAGACAAACGAGTTAAAGGAAGGTCTAACCATATTTACACATACATACCAGATAGAGACGTACGCACAAAACACAAACACACACACACGTACATCCATACAGCGAGTTCGACATAAACAACAAGCAAGCATCATGGAAACGATGAAGTGGGACAGAATTGTCGTTACCACTGATTAACTGGACAGAACTCTCGTTACAAAAATCATCAGACAGACGAGTTAAAGCCAGGTATGACCATACATACGCTTACAAAGAGTGACACAGGTACACATGTCCATGTCTACAGCGAGTTCAGCACAACTACCTGCACCAATCATGGAAACGAAAATGTGGTGAAGTACTCTCTTGCATCATGACTGACTGAAAAACCGAACTCTTTTCACATATCATCGGCCCTGACGAGAGAGAGGATGTGAAAAAGATGTTTTCGCTACACACCTCAGTGTTTATCCCATTAATAGTGTTAATCAGACACAATTGATTACATGTACCATCAAAAATCAGGTCACCACCACGTCTCCTCCACTCCACAACCCTTTCAGCCATTCATTAACAGTGCCCGCCCAGGTACCATGAGTTGCAATAGACACTTCACTATCAGCAGATACCAGATACCCCCTCCTCACAGCGGGTGCGTATATCGTGTTTGTAGGTCGGTATACCGGTGCTCATAACCGCTTTCACCCGCTTCGAAATTCCGGTCCTCGGTGCGGTCCTAAAAATGCGGTTACCGGTAAAAAAGGGGGGGGGGCAGGATGTGAATGTAAGAGAGGCCTATGACACACATGGAATCATAAGTATTGAATGATTGTATTATATTGCAATAAAATGTATTTTAAAATTTCAATAAATCTGTAACATTTATCAAGAAATTATGTTTTTTATTTAACGAATCCCCTACCCAAATTTTTTTTATATTCCTTGAGTATGATGGATTAATATAGTATTTTTATTACGAGTATGAAATACTAGAAATAAAAAGAGAACAGCGTTTAAAACTGACATATCACAAAAGGCGTGTTGAGGTAATAAGACAACTTGGAGTGGGTATAAAAAAAAATGGCAGCTACAAATAAATGACCTTACATAATGTACAACGTACAGGACTTGTTATTTGAACCAATAATACTGTTTGCAGAAGGCAACAATATGTTTTAGAATTTAATTTTATGGTAAATAAACAATTAACGAATTATAATGATTCGAAATATTAATAAGACCTGAAAAATGCTCCTCGATGGTCCTAGGAAGAAAATTATAGGTTTGGTAATAACGACTGTTGAGGGATCTATCATTTGTACCAGCTAGCAGTGTATAACATGACGCGCACATTCCACGGCAGAAAATCACGCTCGAAATAGCGTATGCTGCATGTTCAGACGAAAATATTCTTGAAAGACGTGTACAGCGCCTAACACGACCCGCCGCATCACCCACACCGAGTTACAGTACACCCGTAAATAGCGCTGCGCTAGGAAAGTACGCACTCCAGGAATAGTGTATATCGGCACCCAGTGCTCGCCGACGCATCATCTGCGATGCGCGCTGGAAATAGCAACAACCGTTGTCGCCTGTGGGGGAGTGCGCCCGACTAAGCTCCACAGAATACTCAGATAGATTCAGGTCACGCGAGCCATGGAATGTCTGCGCAGATTGAGGTTTGTGCGGCCATCTGGGTGGCCGGTCAAGGAACTATCGTTTGCGCAAACGCGATCGGTGCTGCCCCCCTAGCGGCCACCAAATGAACTAACGATCCGCCATCTTGTGACGTGAACGCTGATTGGTCCATTAGAATTTCCCGCCATGCAACTGTGACGTCACGCGGACGAGTGGAGTCTCTTCCGGGGCCGCCTTAAGATCTTTTGCACCAGCTAAGATAAACTCTACCTACTTTCCTCCAAGTCGATTCGCCGAAGAAGACGCCGCTAGCAGGATCATCATTAGTATAAATGCAAACAGTTTTTACGCCGGCAATCGTTCTGCAGGAGATTGTGTGCTCACCGAGTGGGATGTTGTCGGTACCAGTGTTGAACAAATCGGACACTACGTCCAATACCTGGATAAGGACGTTCCATTCTTCATTTGTCAGAACAATTTTACTGTGTCCCACTTTTTCGAGAACTACAACAGGTTAAAACTCATGCTTACACGATAAACCAATCGTCAAACGTTTTGAGTCACAAGCGTTGAGCTGATACACAGACGAGAACAACAACACTAGACGAGTTATAGCTGCTTACTGATGAGAAAGCGGCAGGCGGGTGGTTTATAAAGCGGCCTGCACCCGGCGACAAGGTACATAATGACAATGCGGTGAACTGTTGTGGCGGACACTTGGGTGCAGGATTTGGGGTGAATAATAACAGGGGCGGTGGAAGACCACCAGTTCGGAAACCGAGATAATGACGGAAATTGTCTGGGCATCACCCGCGGGAGTTGGGGTGGGTAATGACAGGGCGGTGGACGGTAGAGGCCGCTGGATGTGGCGTCTAACTGCCTCTAATCGGAGGGGAGAACGCACGACTACTTCAGGGGGCTGGGCGGGCGCCTCTAATTGGGAGACGAAACGCTCGAGAGATACCTACTTGTACAGTTTCATGGTATGAGGTTGTACAGAAAAATAATATGCTTTCGGCGAACATGGAGGAATTAAAAGTAGCTGTATCCAAGTTTAGTTATTTTCATGATAAATTAAGAGAATCAGAACCTCTCTGGCAAATATAAAGGTTGAGAAGGCATTTAAAAGAAGCATATGCTACCGTTTCAGTAACAAATGATTGAATAGCTCTGGACTTTTTAAAATTCATCGTGGAATCTTATGATAGCCGTATTGAGTAAGGACAATTTGTGCATGTGGTGCTGTATGTTAGTGCACCTTAGAAGATTAAAATTAGTCAAAAATTATTTTCGGTAAACAACGAATAACCCGGTCTGAACTGTCATGCAATATTGAGTACTGAACATGAAGCAACTAAAAATGTTAATTTTAAAGAAGTGATTTCTGAGATTGCATCTGTTAAAGCAATTGCCTTTCGTTTATTTTTAAAATGTTAATAATAGTAGTAGATACTCGAGGCTTCTGCTCCGAATCAAAGTATGCCGCCAGGTCTTAAATTACCATAATAGGGTAATTAATGTCAAAAAGATGTCAGCCATATAATTAAAGACCTATTACTGGATATTAATGGCTGCCTTTTAATTAAAATTTCTGTCAGGCGAATAATAAACGAGGCTATTACAGGATTGGCTGTCTTTCAATTAAAATTTCTGTCAGCGGGATAACAAACAAGGCTATTACCTGTCAGCCGGCATATTATCTGTGCATTTAATGGTTGTCATTTACATAGATTGCTTTGCCCCATTCCACGGGCCAACGGCGGGCTGCCTTCAAGGCCACCTGGACCGAGGACACCCCCACCCAAGGCCACTTAGCTTGGCCATCCGGTTAAGCTGATTAGCCACTTGCGTGTCTACACCGGCTTACCGCCCTCCACACACCCTTCACCCGTCTGGCGGGCCGCCCTCAAGGCCACCCGGACCGGAGGTTATGTTAATTAGTCATCTGCGTGTCTATACCGGTTTCCTGCCCTCCGCCCCATCTTCCAACAAACCCAGCTTCAGTTTGCAGAGATATCGACACTGTATGAGCTGGATAAAAATTACTCCATTACATGACCGTATTTTCTGTACGGTGGTCTTAACATAGTAATTATTCACAAATTCATCGATTTTTGCAAAAAGTATTGATTAATCACAAATTTGTACTTAATTGAGTTGATTATGTTTGAAATGCAGTCTCAAGCTCTAATCCCGCCTACTCTAATAGTAATGCTAAATTCTCGACGCCAATAACTGTATTTGGCTTCTAATCCTTGAGAGCACGCAGGTTCGAAACCAGTCTACTGAATTTAATCAAAATTGTATGGTTCCTTCATGTTCCAACCTTAAAATATCACAAAGTCGGGAGGGGGGGGGTTCGCTGTTCATATAGTAAGTATTCGAATTTGTAGCTCATTTCGGCTTACAGTATGATGTGAGCAGTTGTAAGTGTACAATGTAGATTTCTAATGTCAAAGTAATTTTGTTGTTTGTTAGAATTTTTTGGAAAGTTGTGCGATGAAAGAGCAAGCCTAATGCTTTGGAATCTTTGAGGTTTTGTACGATTATCAGGTTATTTCTGGTTGAGGGTATAAAAATGTGAATTAGAATGATACTTCATGCAGTGCTTTACTGAAGTTCTAATAACTAAACTTTTATTCCTCAGCTAGGAGCGCGGCAAGTTTATGGCCGGTCGATAGAGAACATCGTCAAAATGTTGATTTTTTATGACTCCATCCGGTTGCAAACATGTAAGTATTAATAGTTCGACAGCATACTCTTACTGCAACATAACGCAAAACATTTGCATTGATCCGATGATCGCTTTTAATTACTGTCCCATTACTAAATATATTCATATTTTCATTTGGAGGAAAGCTGTGACTAGAAGGTGTCCTGATTGAATCTTGTATACTTGTCATACAGTACAGTTGTTCTGTTTCTCTTAAAGTCTAAATTCAAGTTCTCATACGGAAACGCTACCTCATTTAGTAACACTATGGCATTACTGAGGTGGCAGTGATCAAACTTGGCTGCACTTTTTTCCCCGTGTTACGTTAACTGTATGTTTGATATCACAGAACTACAGTCCCAGGTTTCTCCAATTGCGTTGATGTCTTCAAAGTCCAATCTTGTGTCTCGAAAAAGTGGAGATCAATACCGTGGACGAAGAAATCCGGTATTTTGCGCGTCGGTTTTCCGGATTCAACGCGTTTTTATTTGCGCTACGCAGCCGCCGGTTATTGTGCGGCCCAAGCCGCCACGGCAAGTACTCTTGTGTTTACATGTCTCAAAGACGTCATGAGAACAGCATACGAAAAATTGTTGTTGTGGCCTAATACAATGTAGCAAACCCACAGTACACTTAAGATGAATTGACATAATCCAACCTGATCTAACTCTAACCTACAATGACAAGCAATTTAAGATCCTGCATTAACCTGAATTTAACATAAATTTCGCCAACCTACTGGTTGTAGTTGTTATGGTGATGTTGGCGTATGTATACATGCTGTTAACACCTTTGATCGATAATAGTGAGCTGTATGATGCAAACATATATACGTGTTACCCTTTACACACCCTCATGGCGGTAACGTGATGTCTGTGGTGGGGGTTCTGTTTTGCAGGTTTATCTGGAGACTAACAAGACATCAGAAACACACATTATCTGTATTTTTACCCATATGGTACACATTTATATAACTCTCTGCGGTAATGCATGCACATTATATGGCTGGTATTGTGATACATGCACATATGTCAACCATAGACTTCATTTATGGCGGAAATTGACATAATTTTGTATAAACTTTAGTTGTATTTGACTAGTATTAAGATTTTTTTAAATCTATTTTGTACATTTTCACACCATTCTAATGAAATTCGTCGAAAGTGGCACATATTAAGTTTTATCTAACTCAATTTATGTCACAACTGGTGTTGGTGTCCGTTATGATTCGGTCTTATGGAGGGTCGTGCTGTTAACATACTGTTTAATGAAACTTGTGATGTTGTCATCTTCTGCATGCTCTGTTTAGTCAAGTTTCACTACTTTAGTGTGACCTTTTTTACCATGAGGGGAAATCGATATACTTTTTACCGATTTTTGTCTGTGAATTTACGTGATTTTTCGTTATTGCTACCTTTTTTGGCGATTTTCTGAATTCTAGTTCTTTTTTCATGAAATAACACAACTTTAAAACTAATTTATAATATTTGCAGGACCTTTTCAAATCTCTAAACTGGTCAACTAAAGTGTTTACCATCAGTAGAGTGAAATTAACAAATCCTGTAACTTATTTACTTAAAGACTACGAAGATATGGATATTGCAGGAGTATTTTACCAGCATAACAATTTTGTACATTTCCACATTTTTTAATGAAATTCGTGCAAAGTGACACATACTAACTTATATCCAATACTATTTATGTGTTATCGCGTGTTGGTGTCAATTACGATTCGATCTTAAGACTAGTATGTAAGTGATGAAGCAATATGCCACTACAAGAACTCATCCAAATTAACTCGATAAAGGAGTTTTATAATGGAAGGTGGGTAAAATGAAACAAAGTGAATAATTTACAGTGTGCTTTTTATTCACACTTTTCACATGCATGTAGTGTCACAAACATAATATCCGGGATTGTAATTCTTAATTGCTTACCTTGCATGATTTATAATCGCCACCTTCCACTACCTTATGCAAAGCACATATATTAATTTCAGGAAACAGAGGTCAAACCATTACTTCTGTTATTAGTATTTGAAAAGATCCTAAAATATTGGTTTATTTCGTACTCATTACTGCTTACAGACAGAAGTATATTTACCATTAATCTTAAACATCTGTCTATGCAAAATAAAGTTCAACGCAATACCTTGTCTTACAGGTGCAACAAAGCAAACAAACAATTATCGTTGATTGAAGCTAAGAAATTGCAATATATGTATATTACAAAGAGTTCAAATTCCATATGCAACTGAAGCAAAAACTCTCTTATACATAAAGAGAGCGATTCTTGTATGACAATGATAACAAGAAAACATCAGATTTAACTGGATTACATAGGGCACCAGGGAGTTAATTTGTTCCCACAAATAATAGTCATTGAAAGTTTCCAAACATGGAAATCAGACTTTCAATTCAAACTGGATAGCGAAAACCAAAAAGAACTCGGCTTTTAGACACAACTAGCTCAGGAATTAATGTCCGGCGGCATAAGAACTGACACTCATCAGGCCGTTAAAGGGCTATCTCAATGATTCCTCTGAGTACACACTGTTTCTGGAGGTATAATTACCGTTTCTGTCTGGCTGCACCAAGCGTCGCAACAAGAGCGCTATCGTCTCTCAACAGCGCACCATCCAGGTAATGCTAGGCACTTGCCACGTCAACCAACATAAGTGACAACATCGATCGTACTAGGCGCTCCGTCATCGAAGCCTCCAGAACGAAATCATCCGCA
This sequence comes from Vandiemenella viatica, assembly GCA_031002005.1. Taxonomy (NCBI): domain Eukaryota; kingdom Metazoa; phylum Arthropoda; class Insecta; order Orthoptera; family Morabidae; genus Vandiemenella; species Vandiemenella viatica. The sequence goes on along the minus strand of CM061921.1, from coordinate 278,575,855 downwards.
GTACTCTGGCAGGCAGTTGCCAGCGCGATCGTTCTGGACGGAATGACCTCTTCTCGCCCCTGAGAGCTCGTCTCTCCTTCTCCTCGGCGAGTATCATGAAAAACACAAAATTTGTAATATTTCCAACCACGTGAGGAAATAAACACATCGGATTGGCTTCGCATCGATGAGAGTCGTACAAGTCGAATCACCGAAGAAGACGCCGCTGGTAGGATCAGCATTTGGGTAAAAACATACATTTTTCACCCCGGCAATCGTACGACAGGAGACGCTGTGCCCCCGAGTGGAACGTCCGTATGGGAGCTGTCTGTGTTAAACAAATCGGACACAACCTATACTTCAGTCAGCACTTTCCATTCTTCATACGTTAGTATAACTGTGGTACTGTGCCTCACTTTTTCGAGCACCACTACTGGCTCAAATTCATGCTTGGACGATAAACCTATCGTAAAAAGTTTAGAATCACCATCGTTTCGCTGATACACCGACGAGAATAATAGTAACGGGCGGGCTATATTTGAATACTGACGCTAGCAGGCCGGTTGGGCGTCAAACAAGGTCTAGTGGTGGTAGGGGTAAACCTGTTCAGTCCTGTCCATAGAAGGATACGTGCTATGGGGGTAGCCTGTTGTATGTGGGGAACACCTGCTACCCAATCAGTCAACGACATGTGCTATGGGGGAAGTGGTGGTGGTGGTGGTGGTGGTGGTGGGTGTGAACCTGTGAAATCCTGTTTGTGGAAGACCTCTTATCCCACAATTCAACAAACTCACATCGTGTTGTTCACTATGTGCCCTTTGGGGATTGTACACGAGATCCTATTACACTTTGGAACAGGCTAGTACACTGGCACTGACGAAAAATTTCATGAATGATCTAAAATCATCTAGTGGACGCTGTGAATTTCGGTATTGCGACTGTAGGGATATTGTAATCAGTGCAAAGTGAGAGATTTTTTACGCCTTTGACAGCCTGCTAGTTGAAGAGTGAAGATCAGATCATCTGTTTACAACCACGAAATATTTAAGGGCCTCTCTGCCCATACCGAAACGCAATACTGTAGGATTACGTAGACGGAGCGCGCGACAAATCGAATGTGGTACTTTTGAATATGAATAACGATTCGAGGACTCCCGGCCAAAAATTCAAGAAAATTGTATCAAATGGCTATGAATAAAAACTCATCCTTTCCGACCGGCACAAACACCACTAAACGTGATTTTCGCTGTCAAAAACGGCTGTTTGTGTCTAAATTACTACAACAACATATACGAATGAACAACGGGGCCGGGAATCGAACCCTCCACCACCGCATGACAGTGCCAATCGTAAAAAACTCAGGCTCGATATTTAAATTGGCTTATGAAAAAAATCTGGAAGGCTGAAACTCTCAATGTAGTATATGACTGGAAATATAGCGTTTCATTTTGCTACCAGTACAAGATTCCAACTGAAATTGGTGTGTGGGTATGTATGTGAAATCGAGCTTAGTATGATTCATACTTTTCATACTATGCTTCATACTTTATATATTGTGATTTCATACTTTTCAAATTATGATTGATTCATTTCAAGCTACGATTTCATTCTTTTCATATTATGATTCATACAATTTATACCACGATTTCATACTTTTCATACTATTCCTTATACATATAATACTATGATTTCATACTTTTTATGCAATGATTCTTAAATTCCATACTTTTAATACAATGCCCCATACATTTCATATTATGATTTCATACTTTTCATACAATGATTTATAGATTTTATACTACGATTTAATACTTATCATACTATTTGTCAGACTTTTAATAGTATGATTTCATACTTTTCATGCTATGACTCCATATTTTTCATACTATGATTCATATATTTTATACTGTGATTTCATTCTTTTCATACTATTCCTCATACTTTTAATACTATGATTTCATACTTTTTATACTATGATTCTTACAGTTCATACTTTTAATACTATGCCCAATACATTTTATAATGTGATTTCATACTTCTCATACTATTCCTCATACTTTTAATATTATGACTTCAACCTTTTTATACTATGATTCTTACAGTTCATACTTTTGATACTATACTCTATATATTTTATACTTTAATTTCATACATGTCATACTTCTATTTCAATCATTTCATACGATGATTTCATACCTTTCATATTATGATTTAATACTTTTCATACTATGATTCATCAATTTCATACTATGATTTCATATTTTTAATACTATGCCCTGTCCATGGAAATACACGTGCTGTGGGGGAGGTGGTGGTGGTGATTGGGGAGAGCCTGTTGTATCTGAGGAACACCTGCTCCGCAATACATCAATCTGTCAACGACACGTGCTGTGGGGAAAGTGGTGGTGGTGGTGGTGGTGGGTGTAAACCTGTGAAATTCTGTTGGTGGAAGACCAAGAGGCCAGTTACTTAGCTAAATCAATTTTACCGCACGAGCACCCATAAAGTACTGGCACCTAGTTTCATCCTTTCCCTTTTTCATACTTGGACACGGCACAAATAAACACAACAACACTTTAAAAATTTTCGGAGTTGCGGGTTCGAATCTCAATCCGGGCATCCAGATTTAGATTTTCCATGGTTTCCCCACATCACTCCAGATGAATGCCGGGATATTTCCATCAAAAAGGCTATAACTGAATTCCTGCCTGTTCCTTGACGAAAGTCCTTTAGAGCCTCTAATGACCTCGATGTTTCCGAGTTAAAACTGACTGGTACTTGCTCCTTCAGATGGTAAATCAATTAAAGAAGATAACATATGGTTTAACCACTACATAAATGTATTAAATAATTTTATTCATACATACAAGCCAATGCAAATCCTCTAAAGAGTATATTCAGCCTTAATAAAGTCACGTGGGTGATGCAAGTAGGTGACAGGGATAAAATGGCTTTGCTTATCATTGTGGGAAGAAGGAAGCCACTACGTATTCATTTCAGAAGTTGGAATCTGCTTGAATATCCTGTAATTCCTGTAAGCAAGACACAAGATTGGACTTTGAAGACATCAATGCAATTGGAGAAACCTAGTGGAAAGAGGGAAGCCACTACGTATTCATTTCAGAAGTTGGAATCTGCTTGAATATCCTGTATTTCCTGTAAGCAAGACACAAGATTGAACTTTGAAGACATCAACGCAATTGGAGAAACCTGGGACTGTAGTTCTGTGATTTCAAACATACAGGAAAAGTATCACGGAAAAAAAGTGCAGCTGAGTTTGATCACTGCCACCTCAGTAATGCCATAGTGTTCCTAAATGAGGTAGCATTTTGTATGAGAATATGAATTTAGACTTTCTTCTAGTCACTTCCTTCTAGTCACAGCTTTCCTCCAAATGAAAATATGTATGTATTTAGTAATGGTACAGTAATTCAAAAGCGATCATCGGATCAATGCAAATGTTTTGCGTTATGTTGCAGTAAGAATATACTGTCGAACTATTAATACTTAAATGTTTGCAACCGGATGGAGTCATAAAAAGTCAACGTTTTGACGATGTTCTCTATAGTCCGGCCTTAAACTTGCTGCGCTCCTAGCTGAGGATTGAAAGTTCAGTTATTAGAACTTCAGTAAAGCACTGCAAGAAGTATCATTCTAATTCACATTTTTATACCCTCAATCAGAAATAACCTGATAATCGTAAAAAACCTCAAAGTTTCCATAGCATTAGGCTTGTTCTTTCTATCGTGGAACTTTCCAAAAAATTCTAACAAACAACAAAATTACTTTGACGTTAGAAATCTACAATGTACACTTACAACTGCTCACCGCATTCCGTAAGCCGAAATGAGCTACTATTCGAGTACTGACTATATGAACAGCGACCCCCCCGACTTCGTCATCTTTTAAGGGTGGAACAAGAAGGAGCCATACAATTTCAATTAAATTCAGTAGACTGGTTTCGAACCTCCGTGCTCCCAAGGATTAGAAACCCAATATAGTTATTGGCGCCGAGAATTTAGCATTACTATTAGAGTAGGCGGGATTAGAGCTTGAGACTGCATTTCAAACATAATAAACTGAATTAAGTACAAATTTGTTATTAATCAATACTTTTTGCAAAAATCGATGAATTTGCGAATAATTACTGTTTTAAGACCGCTGGATAGAAAAAAAACGGAGGAAAACGCGAATATTAGACTGTATTTCAATCATAATCAACTGAATAAAGTACAAAATCGTGATTAATCAATACTTTTGCAAAAATCGATGAATTTGTTAATAATTACTATTTTAAGACCACCGTTCAGAAAAAAGGTTATATAATTGAGCAATTTTTATCCAGCTCATACAGTGTCGATATCTCTGCAAACTGAAGCTGGGTTGGTTCGAAGAAGGAGTGGAAAGCATTAAATCGGTCTAGACACGCAGGTGGCTAGTTAGGATAATCTCCGTCCCGGGTGGCCTTGAGGGCTGTCCGCCAGACGGGTGAAGGGTGTGTGGAGGGTGGTAAACCGGTGAGCGGTACTCTATGTCCTGTGAATATGCAGACTACGGATTTATCTGTGGAGAGGGCGAAGCCATTGCGTGTCTTCCAAGCCTACATTTTACTCACTGCAATGTTTAACACGGTCTTACAGCCTTGCAATGTACGCTGACTAGTGTAAATACAAACATCATCCGCATATTGTAGCATCTTTACTTCCCGATTTATATTTGCGTGCAGGTCACTGACATAAATATTGAAGAGTAGAGGAAATAGTATAAATTCTTGTGGCAGACCTTTGCTTGTCGACCTTAGTCCGACCACTTCTCCTCCAATAATGTATGACTTCCTATTTTCCAGCAGTGCTATTAGATTTGCCACAAACGTTTCCGGGAGCAGTCTAGCTGGAGCGCTCGAAGAGTCAACTTCCTTGTTCCAGAGAGCAGTCGCGTGACAGTAAACTTCCGCGTTCGCGTGTGGATCTTACCGTCTTCGACTAATACTAGGTTGAATCGTGACTTGTTTAAATAGTGACCAATACGTGAAGCTTTAATAGTGCGTATCCAGATGTATGGTGGCCAGTACGGCGAAGGGGGCGGACCACCGCCGCCACCACCAGCACCACCGGACATCGCCTATGGAACAACATCACTGGCAGCCGTGGGCGGAAGCATTGCGGAAGCAGTGAGTACTGTTAACAACTATGTGCTGGCAGGCGAAGTGGACGTAGAAATGGAAGCAGAGGCAATTGCTAACCGTAGAAAACGCCCTGGTGATTTAGATGCGAACTTTGGAGTGGATAAACGGGTAGCATTAGTGACAGATACCCCCAAACAAGATAGTGGCACAGTGAAAGCTGCAGTACCAGTTAATGATAACAGACAGGCAGGTAGATCAGAATCGCCCGAGCAGATAAACCAAGATAAACAGCAGAGTATATCCGCTAATAGTAGGAATAAAACCTCAATTATGTATAGAATGTCAGACACGGGCCCATATGTAGTTTTCATTGAAGGGAAGAGCGGAAATGTGGGACGGCTCCACCCCATGTCGCTTGGTAAATTGCTACATCAAAATATACCTGAGATTCGTGGACAAATCATTAATATAGTAACCACAGGAATAAACAGATTAAAAGTAGAAACACTTTCACCAAGTGCGGCTAACAGTATTGCGATGTGCAGATCGCTAGCGGCAAGGAACTTGGAGGCTTATATCCCGGCCCACTTGGTCTGTAAACAAGGCGTAATACGCGGAGTGGATACTGAGTTGGAAATGCAGGAAATGCTAGAGGAAATCGTGACACCAGTTAAAGTGATAGCAGCAAGAAGGTTAACCAAATCTAGAATCCAAAACAACATCAGAACGGAAGTGAAGCTAGAAACATGTGTGTTAACCTTTGATAGTCAGTCATTACCACAGTTTGTTTATATACACGGGACGCGGTGTGAGGTAACACCCTATACACTCGCCGTACGCATTTGCTATAATTGTTTGCGTTATGGTCACATAGGGAAGCAATGTCGGGGCAAGCCCCGTTGTGATATGTGTGGTGAGGCACACCGTACAGCTGACTGCACATCTGACGTGGTACGCTGCGCCAATTGTAGCGGACCACATAACGCGACAGACAGGGCCTGTCCGATGTACTCAATACGCAAGCAAGCACATGAATTAGCAGCTAGAAACAACGTGTCTATTAGGGAAGGGGAAAACTACTTTAAAAATAGACCATATGCTCAGGCAGTACATTTGCAGCAGCCATACGCAATAAACACTCGAGACGGACGACAGTACCTGTACAAAACACCAGATATCACTAACCATAGCGAATTTCCGCCTTTAGAATCGAACAACACACCCGCACTGTATAAGACACATCTGGATCGACCATTGCTAGATCAGCTACCGCTGCAGAAACAACAAACAGTAGGACAGGAGATGGCTAGCCACACCACAACACCAATGCTGCGGGTAGAACGCAAACAACAAACTGGACATAGGGCTACACTGAGGAAGAATCTATCAGCATATTCGGGGATGTATCAGCACGTCAACGATCCAAGAGGGCCACCAGGAACACCGATAGGTATTAATCCATACCGACCGATACTGCCAGTAGATTCAGATGAACCAGGCAACAATATTATAGAACAACTAGTGGAGCTAATTAACAGGATAGTAGAGAGGACAAAAGTAGGGGAACAACTGGGAGCAAATGACATTAGACAACTGCTAGAGAGGAGTACGATATCCCACCTCGTTAATCAAAGACCCCACAACAATGGATCAAGAAACTAATAGAATATCACAGGGGAACATACAAACAAGTGACAATTTGTCCAACGGTGTAACTAGGATATTACAATGGAACGCCAGATCTATTAAGGCTAATAAGCTAAGCCTTATGCAATACATGATGGCCCACAATATCTCCATAAGCGCCATCGCAGAAACATGGCTAAACCCTAGAGAGACATTCCTATTTAGAAATTATAACGTTGTGCGGGCAGATAGGCCCGACGGTTACGGCGGCACAGCGCTATTAATACACAAGTCAATACCGTACCAGCTGATAAACATTAAATCATCTAACTTTTCCTTTGAGGTCTGTGCGGCACGACTGCTATTTACTAATAATCACATAACGGTAGTATCCATCTACAGATCACCAAATCAACCACCGCTTAAAAAATCCGAGCTACAACTACTAATGCGCCACCTAGATGAACCGGTATTAATCCTCGGTGACCTTAACGCCCACCACTCACTTTGGGGAAGTGCGTATGACAACCGCGATGGCCGACTAATCACGGACGTTATGGAGGAACTAGTCGTACTGAACGACGGCTCCGCTACCCGCATAAACAGACCTACACAACTACAATCAGCTGTTGACGTATCTTTTGCATCTCCATCAATTGCCCCACATATAACATGGGAAGTCATTGAAGACACCCTCGGCTCGGATCACTTTCCAATTCTCATGAAACTCTCTAATACTGAAAGGAGAGAGCGCACTATCTTCTCATACTATAAATGGAACATCAAGCGAGCCAACTGGAACAAATACACACAGGAAGCTGAAATTGCCTTCAAACACTACAAACCCACCGAAGATATAAACAACGACTATAGTGCCTTCATAAACTGCATCGAGAAAGCGGCTGATTCCAGTATACCCAAACAAAAGCAAACTAATGTGATAAAAACATCCGCAGCGGAGTGGTGGGACCAGGAGTGCGAGGAGGCTATAAAAGAAAGAAAGGAGGCCATCAAAACCTACAAAAAGCATCCTACAACGTTTAACTATATAGAATGTAAAAGAACATGCGCGAAGACAAAAAAACTTCTAAGGAAGAAGAAAAAGAAAAATTGGGAAGATTATTGCTCCAGACTTAGCGTCAACACACCGGTCAAAGAAGTGTGGGATAAAGTTCGCAGATTGAGAAACGTAACCGAGATGAGGGCCACAGAACGCACACCTCCACTGAACGTCCTGACCGACATGCTAGAAAGCTTAACACCCCCCTATGTTGATCATCAACCACTAAACATACATGGTAATGTACAACATATCCTCTGTCATCCGTTCAAGAGCGAAGAGCTAAATAGAGCACTAGCCTCTGGAACATCCACAGCTCCGGGGCCGGATAATATACATTACCCCATGCTCCGTGCACTACCCGCCAATGGGAGAGCACACTTGCTTGCACTAATGAATCGTATTTGGACCGACCAGCAAGTGATTACGCCTATGAGGACAGCTAGAATAATCATCATAAGAAAACCTGGAAAGACAGCTGACTGTGCCTCAGCATACAGACCAATATCTTTGTTGTCTTGTATGCACAAAGTGCTTGAAAGAATGGTCAAACATAGACTTGAATGGTGGTTTGAAAATAACACGCTACTGCCATCCACCCAGTATGGCTTTCGGAGAGGTAAAGGCACTAATGACATACTCGCGCATCTTATTACCGACATACAGTCGTGCCTTACCAACAACAACTACATGGTTGCAATGTTTACAGACCTCAAATCCGCCTACGATAAAGTCTTACCGCCGATCCTGGGCAAAAAATTAATGGAGAAACGGTGTGCCAGGTCCCTTCACAGCCAGGCTGGTATCTATGATTACGAATAGATGGCTCGTAGCCCAGTGGAAAACCATCAGTTTGGGACCAAGAAAATGTAGTCTAGGTGTACCCCAGGGATCAGTCTTGTCTCCATTGCTTTTTAACATCTATACAGCTGACCTACACAAGATAATGCCGCAGTCGGTCATAGTCCTACAATACGCCGATGACATCTGTATTTATACAGTGGGCACAAGCATCGAAAATTGTCAGAAAATATTAAATGAAGCGATGCTAAGACTGAGACAGTGGTTGTTTGCAAATGGACAAGAAATATCAATCAACAAAAGTTCAGTATGTATATTTACCCGCCATAGAATACCACAAATAACTAGCATGACGCTTGGGCCTTACAATCTTCCAGTAAAGAATAGCGTGAAATATCTTGGACTAATAATAGACAATAAACTTAAATGGGGTCAACACGTTATACAAATAGAGAAGAAAGTCTGTTCAGCCAATAACCTGATTCGAGCGGTAACAGGATTAAAGTGGGGAGCAAGCCCACCAATTGCACTGATGCTGTACAAATCCTTAGTCAGGCCACATTTTGATTATGGGTTGCATCTGTTATGGATCGGCTGCAGAGCGTACATTAGCCAGGATTAGATGTTCTGCAATATAGAGTACTACGCACCTGCCTGGGGGCGATGCAATCAACACCCACGAATGCATTATGTGCAGAAGCAAGTGAACCACCACTACACCTACGCAGATCTTACTTATCCGCTAAATTCGTACTGAAACAGGAACAGCTGTCGGGTAATAAACTAGCTAACGCTATCCATAAACTAGCAATAGACTGTCTAACGGAAAAATACTGGAGCCATAAACGACTACCACCTTTGGTCTCGGCTTACCTTGACACCAAAGCACTAAGCGTCAAAGCCTGCAAAAGCAAACAATTATATTGCTATGAATCACCACTATGGCACACAATCAAAGAAGTAACAGTAAATACTCCAATAAACAAAGAAAATTGCAATAAACAGGTAATTTTGGAAAATCTGAATAAATGGCTCCCGGCCAGGTGTATATATACAGACGGGTCCAGAAACAACAATTGTGCAGGAAGTGCATTCATCAATCCTGAAAGTATGGAACAGGGCTCGTTCAAATTGCCAAAGGAAACCTCTATCATGACAGCAGAATTAATTGCAATCCTAGAAGCCCTTAAATATGCCATTCAATTTACAGGATAATAACATTAATTGTGTTATCTGACTCGCTCTCTGCGCTAACGGGCCTTAAAGAACCAGCATTTAAACCAAAGTAATAACCCAGTTATAAACGAAATCATAAAAGTAATCATAGACCTAGAAAACAGAAATAAACCTAATAGTGCTATCCTGGGTGAAAAGGACATGATGGGTGTAGAGGCAACGAATTAGCTGACCAACTGGCAAAGGAAGCAAACCGTCACTGGAATACTACCCATGCAACGATACCCATGTCGGATTTAATGGCGACATTAAAAGACAAACTGTACAAAGACTGGGACACAGAATGGAAACATACATCCACCATGAAGGGGAAATACTATGCAAGCCTACACCCGGGAATTGTAAAACGAACATGGTTCCAAAATGTTCGAAGCCCCAGAAAACTATACACCACTATATCTCGACTAAAATTTGGGCATGCACGCTTCAAGAAGCATCTATATAGGATCGGCGTGGTTGACGATGCAAACTGTGAGTGTGGTCAGGAAGAAGACGTTAACCACATATTCTTTGGATGCCCACTACGAAAAAATATATCCGACAACCTTACCATGAAACTGGTACAGCTGGAACAGCAACTACCAACAAATGTTTCAACTCTGTTAGCCACCAACAAATACAAAATTTTCTACGTCATGTACTCTTTTCTACAAAAAATCAATAGGGACTTATAATTGTAACAGTCTAAAATTTTATGGTATCTATCCTTTAAAGCTGCTATTAAAATGTACATAATGCAGGAGGCAATTTGTCATTGTAAGTATATAAGAAACTATGTAACTCATCACAGTAAGGGATCTAATCAAGCAAATGTATAATGGCTAAATGACATGCATGGCTGAAATCTGGACTTATAAAACAGCAGTGGTGATAACTATAAAGGACTTCTCCTATCACTATGTTTTATGTTTTGTTAAAATTGTAATGTATATATAGTACCCTGTACAACGGTAATTTAAATGTACATAATGTAGTAGGCAATTTGTCATTTTAAGTATACAAGGAACTATGTAATTAGACCACTGTAATGTATTAATCATGCAAATGGGTAATGGCTAAGTGGCCTGCACAGCCAAAATCTGGACATAAAAAAAAAAAAAAACAGCAATGTTGATAACTGTAAACAGACTTATCCTATCAATGTGTCTTATGTTTTATTAAAATTGTAATGTATATATTGTACCCTGTAAACCGTCATTTAAATGTACATAAAGTAGTAGGCAATTTGTCATTCTAAGTATATTAGGAACTATGTAACTGAACACTGTAATGTATTCAATCATGTTCATGGGTAAGGACTAAGTGGCCGGCACGGCCGAATATGGACTTAAAAAACAGCGGTGTTGATAACTGTAACAGACTAATCTCATCATTACGCCTTATGAAAATCCTAATGTATATTTTTTACCTTGTATACTAGATATGTAAATGTACATAATGTAGTAGGCAATTTTCATCCTAAATACCCAAGGAACTATGTAACGGAGGACATTAATGTATCTAATCATGTAAATGGATAATGGCTAAATGGCCTAAACGGCTGAAGGCCAAATAAATAAATAAAAAATAAAAAATAAAAAAAAAAAAACGTTTCCGGGAGAGACAACCGTCCGAGTTCCTCCACCAGTAGAGGGAGTACTACGTTGTCGTAGTCATTGGATATATCATTGAAAGGGACCATTTGGTAGAAGTTGTTTCCATTGCTGATTTGAATGTCTGTAACTAACTGTGCTATGATTTCATTTGTGCCTTTCCCCTTTCTGAAACCAAGCGGGATGTCAGGTAAGAGCTGATGATGTTCCACTGTTCCACGTGCCACTCAAGTCTGAATTTAATCATCCGTTCCAACGTTTTCAAGGCACATGATAGAAGTGATATTGGCCGATATGATCCACTGTCTTTCGGGATATTATGTGGTTTATAGATTGGGACCACTTTTACTGCTTTTAGCGGAGGAATGTTGACTCTCTCCATCAAAACACTGTATATAATTGTAAGGAAGGTCTCTTACACGTCTCGGAAGATTATCAGTCATTGAATACTGTATTCGATCTATACCTGGAGCAGTGTTGTTAGATTTTTTAAGTGCGTTTTCCAGTTCCTCTATAGTGAATGGGTGTAGCAAGGGGTGGTCTACTTGAGGGTTCTTAATGTCGTCCTGTTTTTCCGGGCAACAATCTGGGGCCAAGAAGCAGAGGAGTTCCATGGCAGTCTCTGTGGAGAGGCGGTTGTTCGGTTGGGTTGTCTTGCGTTGAATCCCTTTAACCTGTCTCCATAATAATTTTATGGGGGTATCCTTGTTCAATGAGCTGCAGAAATATCGCCAGTGTTCGTTTTTCTTCTTCTTGAGAAGTTTCGTGGAAGCTTGTATCTTATTTAATAGTATGAAATGTTCATCAGTAGTTTGTCTTTATATTGCGTTTACGCCTTCTTCCTTTGCTTTGGAGTCGTTCATGCGGAGTAGGAGCAGACCTAGCCGAGGCCCTTGCTTGTGTGGGAGAAGTTGTTATCCTTCCGGATTTAGGCATGTGCTTTGGTGGGAAGCTGGTTGGGTCTGGGGTGACTGGCTACTTATTTAGCGTAGGAAGTAGGATTTTCTAGTGCTGAGGCTTGTTCTAAAGTGAAGTTATGGTAGGCCATAATGGTCTTGATGCACTTTTGTTTCATAAACTCGGACAGGAGCTTGATGTGGCTATATGGTCTCCACTGCACATTGCGCAGTGAAATTTGTTGGTTTTGTTACATCTGGATGTTTCATGGGCTTATCCACACTTGGCACATCGCGCAGTGCTGTGACAATGCTTATTGACATGGATATATCTCAAGCATTTATAGCACTGAGTGACCCTTTAAACATAGGGTTCGACTTTGAATCTGGTGTAGTGAATGAAAACGTGTGATGGGAGACTCTGTCCTATGAATATGATGCATACCATTTGGCGCGGGATCCACTGGTGACATCCATCAATTAGAATCTTACGTTTTAGTCTTCTGACTGCTATTACTTCGATATCTCCTCATCAGTTAATTTTGTATCTACCACCACTTTAAAGGTACAATGGCGTGGTATAAATTTTTTTATATTCGGGGGAGTGTTGGAGAGTGCTGCCTTATGGTTGTTGAATTCGATCTCGAAAAGGTTGCTGATATGTTAAGTATCGAATGTTTCGTATCTGGGATAGAGACATGGGGTGAATACGTCCAAGAGCGCCACTGTTTGGGTGGTCTTCCGAATTCGTCTGTTCTGCATAGAATATGAATGGGCCGGAAGCGTGTTCTGCATACGTAAATTTCAAATGTCCTAAAGGAGTAGACGCTTGAACATTTGATGAATTGTCTGTTGGCAGATCCCTGGATCCATTAACTAGGGCTTTTGGCTGCTATATATGTTAATATGTTATCGAAATTTCTGTCTAGGCTGTCTCTCCACTGCTTATAAGGCTTGTGGCAATTGGGGAGGCGTTAGGTGGGAATGGAGCTTTATCGATATTCATGTTTAGGTCAATATCCCCAGTTGGGGTTCTTTCGTATCTGGTAGTTATACAAGAAGTCGGGTCTAGGTTGGCATACGCACATATCTTGCGTTTCTTGTATTTTCAGGATCTGGTAGAGCAATGGGCGGCGTACTTACTGGATCGACTTTGATCGACGCATAACACGCTCTTTGGGCCGAGGTTATAGCTTCGGCCGTTTCTTCTGATGTATTTCCCTCCGTGTCCTCCAGCATTTTGTAAGCTCGTGAGCTTACTCCTCTTGCACTTTTCACCCACTATCTTCCACCTGTTGATTTTTCAACCAGAAGCGGTAACTTGAGATCGGAGAAGCACTAACCACTGTGTTGACACTAAATCCAACAACATGATCACACCACTCGGAACGGCTAGCACGTAAACAAGGAAGAGATCCGCACTGTTCGATGGCTCAGAGCAGACTGTAAAAACTTCCTTGATGAGCCCTTAAAGCCGGATATATCATACTGGAATGCAGGTGCCGGCTGGTCCACAACGACCCCCCAGGTTTTCCTTGAAACAGAAACGCCACCCGTGATCTCCTCATTGCCCACCGGTGGGGCAAGTTGGGAACCAGTACCCTAGGCTACCCGCAGCGATTGAAGCTAGACAGCTATGCTTACACTATCGGTGCTAGCACAATGGCCTTGTGTGTGCGTTGGTGCTAGTGCGTTGTTTTGTGTCAAAATTTCAGTTGAGTAATTGCATCTTGTTCTTTTTTCTGACAAGTTGCCTGAACAAGTTCAGTATGAGAGTGTTACAGTCACGAAAAAGAAAAGAAAGATAAACAACTTTTGCAATCTTTAGAAGAGAAACTGAGTACATGAAGAATAAAAAACGTAGGCTCTAGGAAAAGAAAGTTATCGCTGAGGAAAAGCGGGTGTTGATTATGGAATTCAGCCAGCGAAACTGGAAGCGACATAGTAATTGGGAATTCGATACCGGTGCACGTTGCCAGGATTCTAGCCCAGCCTAAAACGCATTGCTTGCTTGGAATCCAAGCTCAACAAATAAACCAGTGGTAGGAAGAACAGTAGAAAAGATGCATAAACACTCGTTATTAGTGTAGATAAAAAAACTATAGAGCAAATCATGAATAACATATAAAAATAAATAATGCGTAGAAGTTTTAGTGTAACACTGTCCTTTCCCCTTTGTATACAACTTTTGGTTCATTAATTTCAATGTTTTGCATCTCTAGCATTACTTTCAATACTAAATTACTGGCCAACACACTTAACATTTTGCAACCAAATTACTGTAATGTATTATGTATATAAGTTCGTCAGGGCCAACTAGGATCACGTTAAGCCTTTGTTTGGCATGAAGACTGCGCTTTGTTACAAGACGATATTATGAAAATAATTGCGTGGTGTAAATACTGGCAGTTGGAGTTAGACGCTAAAAAGTGCCAAGTCATGCGTATAAGTAAAAAGGTGACACCATTTAGCTCTGAATATACAATTAATAGTCACACGAAGCAAAAACTGAGAACTGCCCAGCGAAGTATGGAAAGAGCAATGCTAGGGTTTACAAGAAGAGACAGGAAAAGGGCTGTGCACATCCGTTCAATAACTAAAGTAACAGACATCTTAAAAAGAGTCATGACCCAAAAATGGCAATGGGCCGGTCATGTTGCTCGCAAAAGAGATGAAAGATGGACTACGGTAGTGCTGGACTGGATACCGAGAAACCTGAAAAGAGCAAGAGGAAGACCCCCGGATCGCTGGGATAAGGATATACGTCGAGTTACATGCGTGAACTGGAAGAGGGCGGCTCAGGATCGATCGGCCTGGAAAGAACTACAGCAACACTATGTAGAATTAAATTCTAATATATAGCTCATTAGGCTTAAAGAGGCTACATCCTGAAAAAAGGATTGATATAGCTGCAATAATAATAATAATAATACAATTAATGGTACTGTCCTTAGAACTGTGGATTCCGCTAATACCTAGGGGTAACAATTCGTAATAATTTGTCTTGGAATGAACATATCGAGAATGTAATTGGGAAAGCAAATCGTATGCTCCGATTTCTAGGTCGTAATTTAAAACAATGCACTCCTGAAGTTAAATCGATTGCATATAAGTCACTAGTGCGTCCTCACTTAGAATATTGTTGTTCTGTATGGGGTCCCCATCAAAAGGGGTTAATGGAGGCATTAGAGAGGGTCCAGAGAAGGGCCACCCGATTCGTGACAGGTATATATAGTTTGAGGGAAAGCGTAAGTGCGATGCTGAAGGAGTTAGGTTGGGAAGACCTGGAACACCGAAGGCGTTGCTCTCGGCGGAAGCTAATTGAAAAATTCACGACTGACATATTTCAGAATGACAGCAAAGAAATATTGCTACCAGCAACCTTCGTATCTCGGAATGACCGTGAAAATAAAGAGAAATCAGTGCCCGAACCGATTCTTTTCTGTATTCATTTTTTCCGCGAGCGATTAGGGAATGGAATAGAAAGGATTTACCGGGCGAGTAAACTTAAAATCCGACAGGAGTAGCTTTCGATAAAGCTCTCCGGCCATCCTGATCTGGGTTTTCCATGGTTTTCCCAGATCATTCCACGCGAATGCTGGGATGGTTCCTCACAATAGCCCATGGGCGCCTCCTACCATATCCCGTATATCCCTTCCAAACTATTATCCTGTCGGATAGGTGCAATGCACCCTCTGCCACACACTTTTAGTGAATCGCAGAGTAATAGTAATAATATGTTTATATTAATTTTACAGTTAGGGTTGTTAGTACAGATGGGAACTATGGTTTATACTCTGTTCATTCCGAACTGACAACTCAAGATCATGTTCTTTTGGCCCCGCTCCTCACATCGCAGCCCCTTCCCATTCCTACCTCTCCGAGCTGAACGTTGTTTCTAGGTAAGGACAGCGGAGTGGGCATAGATCAGACCGACCTTGAGCTGTCTATAACATGAATTCCGAAACACGGAGCGCTCTGGCATACTTCACATTACACTGTAAGCTGCGCCAGAGGTGAAGGTCAGATAAAAAATCTCCGCCGAGACAGGGATTCGAACGGGAGTCTTTTCGATCTCCATTCCGACACTTTAACCATTATTATTAATACTCCGCGATTCACTAAAAGTGGGTGGCGGATGGTGCATTGCATCAATCCTAATGTACAACCATTTGAGATATGGCAGGAGGCGCCCATGGGCTCTTTTTAGGAACCATCCCGGCATTCGCCTGGAGCGATCTGGGAAAACCATGGAAAACCCAGATCAAGATGGCAGGAGGAGGACGGGTGAGACACGGCGGATGGCGGGCTAGAGCCAGCGCGCGGCGTTCTGGGGCGAGTTGCTTGACTTGTTCGTGCTCTTCACAAACCAAACATACACTTACCACACACTACATAGTGTTAGGTATGATCTAACGTATTGTTCATATTTGCTTAGGGCATGACGCGCACACTCACATCGTATGCAACTGTGATTCTGCCGAGACTTGTTGCCTCGCCACACAGTGCGTGATGTAGGTAGCCTAATATAGGTTTCGCTCGAAGTCGATTACTGACTGTTTTAATGTCTATGTTCATGGGTGCTAGAGCACCCGAGCGCCCCTGGAAGCACTAGAATATTAAGAGAATATCTTGGAAAGCCAACATTTGTAAAATTTCTTTTCGTGTATCTGGCAGAGAAGTCAATACCACTAAGAGGAAATACATGATCTTAAAGTAACACAAGAATATATGCATTCTCATTGATCAAAACAATGAAAAATGTAAGCGATGCGAGGGTAGTGCAAATTACGAGTAAAATCGAAATTACATACGGCAATTATCCAGCTGCCAGCAACAAAATGCGAAAATTTTATATATAAATATATATATATATATATGTTATGAATTATCAGACTTCGTCAAATCCTACTCACAGATTTAATCCTGCGACGATAGCTTATATAATCGATACCAATAACGTATCTATTGAAGTTACACTGTTATTACAGTTAACAGTCTAATACAAATTCGAGCTAAGGTACATAATCGCCAAAGACGTAATAATAATGGCCATAACATACTCGTTATGAAATCTGTTTCGGTATTGTGAGCATAAGCATAACCTCACCCGGTAGAAGTGGTAGCGAGCGTTATGACGCTCTTTTATAGAGCAATAAATTATTCGTTATGGAAATATAATTTTGTTTCCATAAGGGAGCGTGCACAAACCACGTAGCTCCATTTTGGCCTACTGTGAACCCCCCCTCCCCCCACGTAGCCCTACGTGGCTTTTGCCTCTACCCCCCCCCCCCCCCACGTAGCTTTTTTCCCTTTTGATTCCAGAAGACATTTTATTCTGTTTTCTCTCGTCAGACGATTGTAAATTATATAAAAAGATAATTAACTGAGGGAAATAAATATTCACATGCTGTTGTGTGTTCTATTCCTCATTTTAACTGTGAAAAATGTTATGAAAGGAAAGCTACGTGGCCTGGCTCGCAACCCCCCCTCCCCCCACGTAGCCCACCATAGCCTTCCAGCCAACCCCTCCCCCCCCTGGACAGAGCCACGTGGTTTGTGCACGCTCCCTAAGATAACAGTGAAGATTGCTCAACAGACACTTTGCTTTCATTTGAGCGAAGAGTAGCAGCAGCATGACCTCACCTCATTTGATTAGTCGACTTGTGGCAGCTCAAGTTCTGCGTTTCAAATGGAGGTAATGTTTGATGACAACAAACAAATTAGTTTAGGTAGCCATTTGGATTACGTACATCACCGTTGTCGTTTTGTCACAGATTATTAATTGCGGTGGAGCTCATGTCTCGGTGAGTTTCCCTACATATGAATCATACAAATACACAAAGATGTCCATACATGTTACCTACAAAGCGACCCAAATTTCCATGGAGGAAGGAAATATATGGAGACGATGCAAGAGACCTTCACCACGCATTGAAGTGAAGCCGGGCGGAGGAAGAGTGGGGGGGCATGGCCGATTCCATACAGACACGGGGAATATGTACAAAAACCTCAAGGGGACTCTAGGATAAACGTGACGCCACAAGCTGGTGATGGATTATTATGTAACTCGATGAGACAAATAAAAAAATAAAATAATTTTTTTAATATCCTGCTTAGTTTTCGAGAAATTCTGTCTCAAATGTGAAATGGTTTTGGTTGAAATTCAGAAGAAAAAATTGGTCAAAGTCAAATTTGATGATGGATTCTTATTTAAAAAGACGAGACAAATGAAAAATAAACAAAAAAATTTTCGATATCTCGCCTAGTTCTCGAGATATACTGTATCAAAAGTGAGGTGTCTTTTTTTTTTTTTTTTTTTTTTTTTTTTTTTTTTGTAACTGCTTTACGTCTCTTTTTAACATCGAGGTCTTTAGAGACGGGAAAGGATGGGGGGGCAAGGAATGGGAAGGAATTTGGCCATGGCCTTTTGAAGGAAGCATCCCGGCATTTGCCTGGAGTGATTTGGGGAAACCATGGAACACCCAAATCTGGATGCCCGGACGGGGATTCGAACCGCCGTCCTCCCGAATGCGAGGCGAGAAGATCCCACTTAAAACCCTTAGTAAACCGTCATTTACTTAATCTCTAGACGCCACATGGAAGTGAATAGACTGTTATCGAAACAGTGCTGTTTTATCCTCATCGTAGAAATGCCACATTTTTGCCCGGTCATTGAAATATTCAAGGCTTTTAAATGTTGGGCATACAGCCTTATACAGTACGAATATGGTATCAGAGTTTATGATATTATGCCTGTGAAACTCCTGAACTATCTTCGCGGACCACCAGTAATCAGCCAACAGGCTGTTCCAGTGGATATTTAGTTGAATGCTACAAAAATGGCAGCTGCTGCACTCTGCCGGCAATATTACTAACTTTATCGAGCTGCGGCATGTGACAGAACGAAGTTGTCTCCATTCCCCATTAACAAAGTGAACCCCCGACCTTGAATATTTCTGCGAAAACGCTAGAGCGCTTGCGCGAAACTGTGCCATCCAAGAATTGTCTCCACGACAGCGAAACAGTTCACTGATGTGGCCAACAGATGGAGTTCAATACTTTCCCTAGCTGTAGAGTAGAGAATGCCGCATTTATAAATATTTATTTTTCTTTCACTGCATTTATTTTTAAATTTATTTATTCATGATTAGAGGTAGACATGTCACAGTGGCACTACGTCTAGAGCCGCCACTGCACACACGCGTATTTGAATCGCAAACTGTATTTGCAGTAACAACATCGTTTGCTTCATCAAGATTCCTAGATTGCATAGCATAATTTAACACATTTAATTTCATCATACACTGTCAGTATAAACTGGAACGTGACGAAAGAAAGCGCAATCCTAAATTCACTGAATCGCGATGTAAAATACACCCCTTTAAATCTCATTTTCAACACTCGTTAAAAAGTAATGCTAGTCATTATGTGCAAAATAGAAAGGTATGCTGATTTTCTAAACTACACTAACAAACATTTGAGAACAAAGTCATCCCATTGAGAGCTATGACTAAATATTTATAGACAGGCACCGAAGTTTCTAAAACGTACCGCCCACTTCAACAACGATAATTAGAATTCAACTTACTTATGAAATGATATTCCTATACACATTAAAAAATGAAATAATCACAGCATGTGAACATCGCATTT
The DNA here is from genome assembly GCA_031002005.1 of Vandiemenella viatica. Lineage (NCBI taxonomy): Eukaryota > Metazoa > Arthropoda > Insecta > Orthoptera > Morabidae > Vandiemenella > Vandiemenella viatica. The sequence goes on along the minus strand of CM061921.1, from coordinate 278,555,884 downwards.
GTTTGGAAGCGCAATATCGCCAATGCGCATGCGCGAGAGTTTAGAGCCTGCTTCACAGATTTAACGTCACTTCTCCTCCATATATTTGCTTCCTCCATGCAAATTTCGGCACTACGAGCTAACGATACCGCTGCTTTAAGTGACGTCATATGAAACCAGAGATGATACTAAACGCGGCTTATGCAGTCGATTTTTTAATTTTCAAACAGTAATTTTAGCGGAGGTCTTAGTGTTGTAGTACATCATGGATCAGAATAACAACTTTTAATCCATGGAACAGCTTAAAAGAAGTGGTACGTTACTTCAAAGGCGGCATGTTGTGACATCACTATGTATAGACGTTTCGGTGGTAAATATCCCGCAGTTTCTCTCAGCGTGGTGAACAACTTTGTAGGACATAATCGGTATAAGTTACAGTACCTCATTTCTACATTCATTGAGAAGTACATTCAAATTTCCCTGGTAACCCGTAAATATGTTGATCTAGAGTAAGCGTTTTTCATCACAATTAGTGTATCTCATCTTTCTGGGTCTACAGGATTATACAATACCCGCGGAATTATTTAATTCAGCGCGAGGTAATGAAATCATAAAACTGAGGTACTCAATCATGAGATGTTTTATTTTCAAGCAGTTATGAGGTTGTAATACACCCTGGAGCAGCATTCCATCAGTAAAACTACTTGTGAAATAGTTCTAGCGATGTCATTTTGGTCCAATAACCAGAGATATACAAAATAGTTTTTAAAAAGCATTTAAATACGAAATACTTTTTTGTTTTTCTGTTTCACATCCAGATTTTTTTTTTTTTTATTTTGAAATGTTAGTACTTATATACAAAATAGGTATTTTTATTATGTATATAATTTATCTCACTTAATTCACAAATTTTAACAGCACTACTTATTCAGACAGGTTCAGTCTACGAGGCCTCAATATCATCCCATGTTCTACTGGAGCAGAACTTTCCAGACGTATAATGTTTTTAGGAACGCCTTTTTCACTGTTGAATTTTTATTTATACAATCTAAACTAGCATCATTATTCTCTCGATATTGCATTATTTCTAGGTCTGTTATAGTGTATGCATCAACACTGGCTGCACAAGATTCTCAGCCCTCTTCAAACATATAAGATTTATTCATTTACTTTTTTTCCAGTTGGATTGTGTGTGCTGTGAACATAATTTTATCTTGTATTTAGAATTTCAGCAACAGACTATTTTTTTTTACAAATTCTGTTTTCCTGTGGCAACCACTTGAGTTTGAAAAACAGATGCTAATATGCTGTACTTCGCTTTGGATTCTTCTAATTGAAATAATATCTCAAAATGCCTTTTAATACTTCCTTTAATTTCATCTATCGGCACACCACATTGTGTAGAATTTTCCATTTTTAAGCTTCTTAGCATCCATTGCATTCTCATTAATTCTGTCTGTAAACATCCATAGACGGTATCTTTGTCCCCCTCGAAACTACTGATGTCATCAGTAATAGGTTTCGTACAGCTTATATAGTCATTAAGAAAATGAAATTAAATATCAATAAAAGCTGCCAAACCTAGTTTTCTTAACATTTCATTCAGTGTCTCCTATACTGCCAAAAGGTCTTAAATAAAAGTATAATAAGAATTCTATCATGTTGGACATGGAGAAGTAGAGAATTTTCCATTAGACTGCTTGTTTCACACACTTTAGGAGACTTGGAACACAGATTTCAAATACCATTGCTGCATCATGAAATTTCTTGTACGAGTTGTTTCTACGTCTTGTCTATAACCCACGAAGCAATTAAAAGCAATGTATGGGTACTCTCTCTTTCATGATTGGGCAGTTAATACTCAGCATCTTCAGATGGTTCAAAAAATTCTCTCAGTAGTAACACCTCAACAACACCTTCATTATTTTCAATGTTCGCTGAATCTCTTATTACATATTGTATATGTTCACAAAAAGCTGTTCCCCATATATTTGAAAGACTTTGACCATATTTAATTCTTGTCAGTAATTGTCTTCACAATTTTCGATGATTTCAAATCTAACTCATCATGAATATCAGCAGTCAGTTTAACTACTCGATACATTTCAATCTCCCACAAGAATGTGTAGAAACTTTTTCTTTCAAATATGTTACAATCAATCCAATAAACCATCACACCCATCCCTTGGATGAAGAGCAAATGTTTGCCGCAGCCCATACAAAATCATTAACTTTTAAAGCTAGTTTTATATGTTACGTATATTTCATAGATTCTTCGGCAACTTTTTTTTATTGCAAGTGCGGTAGCACATTATTTTTGGGTGGCTTGATAATTGCTGAACAACACCTGCAATTAGAGTCCTACATGAATCATTTACCACAGTCCATGTTGGTGCAAATTTCACAACTAACTTGTTAAATCAATTGAATTTAGTAAGGTAGTAGCAAGAGTAGTACATTTAATTTTTTTTCGAAGTGCCAACAACACAATTCCTCTTCTTTGTATTTTGGGGTTTGATTTTATCATACTCTTCTGAAAGGTCAGCACGATCTTTCCAATAAATACATAATTTGTACTTTCTTACTGCACTGTTTTACTACCAGCACAACTGAATTAAATGTAAACAAATTTTTTAAAAAATCTAAATTTGGCACTTCAGACCAGAATTACCTTTGGGTACTGGTACTACAAAATAAGAACAAGAAATTAATATAACCTATTGGATTACTATTATATGATTCAAGAACTTAGCACTAAAACTTCCTTCAAGAGTTTTTGTTCATATCTTGAAAATGCAGATAAGCGAACAAAACTGACAAAAAAACGATTAACGAACCAATCACAAAATGAAAGTTGGCTGCGGTGGCATCATTAGACGAGTCAATACTGTCAAACCAACTGTTATTTGTGTTGTCAGCTAACTTTTGTTAATGTCTCCATTAGTCTGAACGAGTTAATAAATCAATATTCATGAGATATACCATCCATATGAAATAAAAAAACCATGAAAAGTTAAGGAAAGGATTTTTTATTTTTCAAATAGAAAAAGTACTTCAAATAAATAAATGCTTTTTAAATCAAAGTATTTTAAATACAAAATAAAAATATGTATTTTGCATTAGCATTTAAAACACGTGTATTTTAAATAATGCACATCCCTACCAATACTGCTTGGAAATAAAACTTGTCATAATTGACTGCCGCATTATTACGTCGTCATTACCTTGCACAGTGTGTAATAGTTCCGTTGATATGGTATTCTCCTATAGACCCATCTTTCTAGCTTTCGTTACCACAAAAACTTGCTTATGTTCACCATACGAAGATTTTCAATTTATAGTTTTTCACAGTAAGTTTTCTTTTACTTTCTTTGTATTTTAGTGATTCCTATTGCTATTCAGCAACTCTTTTCCATAATTTTAAATGATTAATTTGATGAAGGCTTTGCCCTTCATGTCTCTGAAACGTGGGAAAGCAATTTCCTGTGGTATAAATCCCATGAGAAGTATTTCAGTTCAACACTGAGCTATAATGGCCATTGATACTAGCAAATGGATACTTCAGCATATATTCCAACAGCGATTAAAATTTGTGTGGGAAAAATTTTTACAAACATGATAATTTAATTTAAACTTGTTTATTGTATAGTGATGTAATCCCTGATAATAAATTTGGTTTTGCTGAGTATTTTGGTACTCTTGCTTCTATTGGTCTTTCAAGTCAGTAAAATGTTGGTTTGGGCAGCCTGTTGGAAGAAAACAAAGACAGAAGTCTGTAGTGTTTGTTTCAAATTGTGAAAACTATAATTTCATCAGGTATAATATCAGTTTTTCATAATTCCACAACTGTTTCTTATTCTATCACATCACTTGCATGTGATCTAACATTATCACATTGTGCCACATCATAGTTGCAGGACAAAGAAATTTAACTAATTTAAATATTTCATCAGTCTTAATTTGGTCCCATTTCAACAGGCTGTGCACTGGAATGGAATTCTCCTGGTGTTTTTCACTGCTTCCACTATATGCGCTTCACTGTATAGTTGCCCTGTTTACTATCCTGCCAGCTTGTAACAGGAACTTATTGCTGGTCTCTGTTCTCATAAAGAGGGAGCTAGGCAGGGGAAATGTCTCCTCAACCTGGACAGTGAAAAAAATTGCCTCAGCATTCATCCAATCCATTACAGAAAAGCTATTCACGATGGCTGATACGCTGGGCAAAATTTGAACCTGGGCTTCTAAAAACTTTCATGTCTGTAATTTTTACTTTACACAAGTCTGAGCTAGGTGTGTGTGTGTTTGTGTTTTTTTTTTAATTTATATTGATTTTGAATATTATTTGAGCGGTTCCATTTTTGCGGGTCATCTGGCATATCCTCTTTGCAACGTTGTGCTTATTTTGAAAGAAAGGTTCTGTTTATTGCCGGATTGCACGATCTGCTCTAACTGTCCTAATTTAATAGAGTAATTAACAATGTATGCATTGCGTATCTCTATTTACTTATACATATTTAGAAAAGGGAGACAAAATTATATACCTACAAATTGTATGTCTAAAGGCTTTCTATTACTCTTCTTAAGAAATACAGGACGAGTCAAAAATGGCTTTACAACTTTGGAATGATATAGAAATTTATCGAGATAACTTACAGAATCGGTAGATGTGTCATTTTCTAGCAAACAACCTCAAGTTTCACATAAAAGTGTAAAGTGTCATGTTGGTTCGGTCAGACTATCATTTGTCATGCGGCAAACATCTCACCCACAATCAATTTCTTCCCACACTCATTGCAGCAAATTGGGTATAACTTGTGCAATGGCAGTGTAGCTTCAATTTTTCAGGTCTGCCAAATCATTTGGTAGGAAAGGAATACACACACAATCTTTAATGAAACTCCAGAGAAAAAAAAACAGTGGCGTCAAGCCTGGGGAGCAAGGTGGCCACGTGACTAGCCCTTCTGGGCCAATCAACCGACCTGTGAAGTAATTATTGAGGAAACCTCAAACTTCTGTGAGGAAATGAGGTGGTACACCATCTTGCTAGTAGTAAACCATCCCATCCCTATCATCTTCATCTATCGTTTCATGAAACCAAAACACACAGTGAGCACACTCCACACCATTGAAAGTAGCCATTTTAACTGTGCACTATGCTGGTGCTCCTGGTGGCAGAATGGTGTACTGATGCACTACATGGATCAAACTTTAGGTAGTTTGCTATAAAATGACACGTCTACCGATTCTGTATGTTATCTTAACAAATTTCTATTTCATTCCATAGTTTTAAGGTCCTATTTAACTCACCCTGTATTTTGATCATCAAAATTGAATGGAGCAACAAAAAATAAAAACTCCACCACCACAGCAATTCTTACTACTCCACTGTTGCCAAGAAATGTATTACATTAGCAGAAACAAGCAACTAAACTAACTTCTTTTCTCTACTATAGTTGTATTGAAAGTGATCATTCAGAAACAATGTTTAACATTGTCAGGGAGGACCACTGAATGACTTTTACACACAGTCACACATTTTCTGAAACCTGAATTTCAGTTTTACCATTCAGTCTTGTTCTTGTAGCCAAGAGTTTTAAAGCAATAGCCATGCAAAAATACAACTTGAAATAAGGGGAAGACAATGGGTGCATCAAATTTCTCAATAATTTTAAGAATAATGCATTTCTTTTGTGAAGTTTGTACACATCACATTAACATGAAGTTACAATTTGATTTGTTCAGTAGTTTTCTTTCTACAGATTTGAGATTTAGATATATTGTGTATATCTCATAGAAATGGATAAACTAGAATATTGTACCATCATAAAAATTCTTCATTTTGGATGGTTCATCGCCAAAACAAATTTGTCTGAAGTTAGTAAATGTTTATAAAGAATCTGAACCTTCAGTTTGAACAGGGAGTAAATAGGCAACTGAATTTAAATGAGATCATAGATGTCTTGATCCACATGAAAGACTATAAGCATAGAAGAAATATCGAGAAGGTGCACAAAATGGTATCGGATGCATACTGTAGGCATATCAGAAGAAAGGGTTCATCAAATTTTACATCATGAACTGAATATAAGAATGATTTGTGCAAGATTAGAGCTGAAAGTTTTAAATGCAGACCAAAAACAAATGCAATAATGAATTTCACAATGTTTAGAGCACCTTTTTAAACGGATCCTGCCAATTTTGTGACCCCTTTGTTACTATGGATAAGATGTTGGCCTACCACTGCATGACAGAAAATAAATGGCAATCAAGAGTGTGGGTGGGAGCTGTTGGCTTTGTAGCAAAAAGGCAAAGTCAATGTAATCTTCCGGAAAGGACATGGCTAATGTTTTCATGTATGCAAAAGTGGTCCTTGCTTTGGCAATGGGAAGACTGAGGGATCTGAAGTACGAGTTGTTGAAACATCCACACTGTTTGCCAGATTTAGTGTCCTCCCATTTCCTAATCTAAAGAAATTTATGCCTGGAAAACATTTAAGGTTAAATGAAGAGGTTACAGGATACACACAATGGTATTTTTCAGACCTTCCAGAATCACACTTCATGGATGGAACCTATTCCAAGGAGAAACATTGGACTAAGTGAGCTGAACAGGGATTAGGCAGGAAAATGAATACATTTTTTGTCTAAAAACACACAAGTTCACTGCTTCGCACCTTGTCCTCATTGGTACTGATTATTTGTGGCCAGTATAAATGAAATGAAAAAGAAATTTTGAAAATGACAACACAGGATATTTTCAGTCTTAATCTTGGAAGGCAGACATGCATTAAATGCATCAATAATACCTTTAACAATTTGCTGAACTGCAATAGAGTTAGTCTTCCTTCCATATTTGTGGCTTTCTGTGAACACATACTATGCTAGGATATTTTTCATTAGGGCTGAAGTTCTATAGAATGTGAGGAAGCTATAGGACCAGTAACTCAAAAGTAATTGGCCATGGCTTTCATGAAGAAATCATGCCAGCATTCCTCTGGAGTGATTTAGGGTAACCATGGAAAACAGAAATCAGAATGTCCAGACTGGGAATCAAACCAATGTCAGACCCCAACATTACTTCTCACATCCTGGTGCTGGGCTATTTGCACACATTCACAACCTTCCTCATTAACGCAGATTACTTCATAATTAATAGAGCACTCTATACTTCTGGACAAAACCTATGACACTGCACAATTCACACTTGTCCAAGGTTTATAGTAGTTCATATGTAATTGACATGTTTAAGAACAATTATTATTGCTAATTATCGTCTTAGTCTCTCAGATCAAGTTGAAATACTGGTTCATCAATACAAATATGGCAAATAGCTGCAGTGGTGGAATTATTTCTTTAAATATTATAAAATTTTGTATGTAGGAAAGCTACATCACAAAGGATGACAGGCAGGAATATGAGTAGTAAATAAGGTGATATACTTTTGTGCAAAATTGTAATAATCATAATACAGTTAACACACAAACTAATATTTATAGAAAGAAAGTTTTAAACAGAAATGAGTTTTTATTTCACCTTTATGTAGGAAATTTCCAAAATGATAAGTCAATCCACATTTTCAGCAAAAGCCCAAAGCTTTAGTATAATATTAAACTGGAAAGTATAATGCACCATAATTCAAAAGGAACATTTAATTTAGATTCCTAGAAAATATATATTCCTCAATAAGGTTCTAAAACATTTTATTTTGATCTCATAAAACATTTCATTTTAGCTTGAGAAGAATGAAACAACCTGCATAATAGAACTCATGCAAATGGTTGACAGACTTAATGACAATCCAGCAGTATCAAACCAAATGCAATTCTTAAATAAATTTTAACACAGTTTGTTTGATCAACTGGCCCTGGACCTCACAAAGAATAAAGTTCACGGCTTCCAACTATGCTGCAATGTAGAAAGTTTTTTTCCCCTCCCATCATGTGTAGCACATGATTTGCTACAGATGAATCACACATAATACAAATTTTACACTCACTGCAGGACAAGGTGGGGAATGTAGGGTTATTTGACATCTAGATCATGGACCTGAAGAAAGTCAATATAAAGTAGACACTTTAGAAAACTGCCACTAAATTATAAAACTGCTATAAGGTGAGTTTAATTTCAACCACTTCTTCCAATACCCCACTCAAAATACACATCTGCAGCAGAAGTTTCTCTTTGTATCACTTTACACAGAGTTCATTTCCACAAGCTGACAATGTCACTTTAAGCATTCATTTGAAGCTGCATATGAGTTTTACATCCCAGTAACAGATTTTCTTTTGTTTTCAACCTTCAGATATGCACAAATATGTAAGCACTAACCAATAAAAAATAGAAAACTTTTTAAAGAACATTCACTTCAGACCAACACCGTATTATCCCCATCTCACAAGAAGTAAGATGCGAACAATTTTCAGAACGGTTTAACTCAAATGAGGCATGTTTATTTACAACATATTAATGCTTTTGCATTTTGGTGCTTTATTCTTACTGTTCAGTAGAAGAAACAGAAGAAATAAGCAGTTGTAATAACATAAAGTCTTTGACAGCAGATATGAGACAACAAAAGAGAAACAGCATCCAAGATTCTGCCTTTTAATGGGACAGTATATTCTCTAAAAAGTCTTTGACAAACATGTATAATAGAATTTTGTCCTATAATCACATGATTAGGATGTTTCACTTCCTCTTCGCATACAATCTGATCATATGTGCATTAAAAATACTGACACCACTGACTTATCACTGAAGGAGGCAGATGAACAATATGAAAAGTACATTTACTTACTAAATTTCTATTGTTCAGTTCTTTATAACTTTGGTGTAGGTATAGTTCATAGTTCCATACACAGACAAAAACACTTTAATAGCATTTTAATCAAATTTACAAAATGGCATTTAGCCCTGTAATATTTCAGTACTCCACATTTCCTGATCTGGTAGTATGCCACTTTAACTGCATTTAACTTTCAGGATTGAGGTATCATTAAAAAATTAAGCCAATCAAACAAAAGTTAGTAAATACTTTGATTATGATTGTTTTAAAAATGTAATACACTCACATCTCTGTGTGTAACATACCACCAAACACACTGCTGTAGTACAACAGTTGCAAGATTAATGCAACTACTCCTTAGAAGAAATTAACCTTAAAAAAAATTACAAAAAAGTACGAATAGTCTTTCAAAGTGCTGAAGAGTTCACTCAACACTGTGTAATATTGAATTAACATCCTGGATTCCGAACTCCATCACAAAAAGGTTTTTTTTATTAACTGTTAACTATTTCCCAAATGCAAAACCATCTACTCCGAACAATACCATTCTAACACAATCTTTAAATCATTAAATCCTACTCTCCATTTAACTCAAGTTTTTTTTCTACATCAAGTGCAGTTTAACCATCATAATATATCTTACAAGTTTCTCCTTAAAACCAAATATACAACTTTTCCAAGTAACTTTAGACACTGCTCTGTAATCTAATATTACACAATACATCAAATTTGGAGAGCAAAGGCTGATACAATTAATTTCAACAGGATTGTTTAATACTTTGTATCATTAAGTCACAACAGGACTATCAAATATTACACACTAATTTAGGCAACAGCCCATAGTAATCTTCAAGATATGAAAGGCGCTAAAATGATTCACTTCAGAAATAAATTAAAATTTTCATTTTACCTTTCCTTATAATGTTGAACCAAATTGGTTACTAAGCTGTAGTTCACATTTTCATTACAATACTGTATCTTCACATTTCTGGAATACACAATTTTAGCCACCCAACAGATTGTTAACTCTGATCCATTAGAAATGAAACCACATTTTATTCAATACTGCACAAATTCTAAATTGTGTCCTTATTTTATTCTCCATTTAAGGAAGAAAATATTATGATTCATTATTTTTTAATCTTATTCACCATTATTTCTTTGGTAGAAAAAGATCAATTTGAAGATTTTTTCCTTCTCTACGTTTTTTTCTTACTCTTTTTTTATTCCCTGTGAAGGAAATATCTTCAAAATCAATTGTGCCTTCACTTGTCCTCAGTTCTAAAGTAAAACAGAATCACCAAACTTCATTACTAGTATCCTTGTTCTAAGAGGATGAAAAAATTGCACAACCTCTGTTACTCCCAATTCTTTTGAAAGATGAATCATTCACAGAGTGATTGTGAATTTTCTTCTTTACCATTATCAGACAGCTTTTGATCTGATGACTGTGTTACAGCAACAGATTTTCCACTGTTAACATTTCCTGGATTACTGTTTTCACACATCTTAGAATCAGGATCACTTGAAGGTTTGCTGCTGTCACTGTTTTCCATCTTCATCCCTGCACATAAACACAAACAAACCACATTAGTTAAGCATTCCTAACACTTTTTATCCCAACCTAACCTGTTAACATAGTTTTTGTTCATCAAATAAATACTCCCTGATATATGCAAAAACCTTACTTCTGAATGACAATTTACAATAAACAGGAGCAGACTTGTTAACCAAGATCTGAAAAACACAAGCACATTTCATAATTGTCTGCAGAAGCATACAGTATTAGCAAAGAATGCTAAGTGGCTTTAATGTTCTCTTATAGATATCTAAGATACAAGCTTGTAACATTCAAAATTCAACTTACCATGTGTTGTATAGTACGACTGTTGTCCAGAGTTGCCAGACGATTGCTTGCCAGAATTTTGCCCTCTGCCTGATGCACTCTGTGCATGCTGCTGTTGTATTGGTGGTTGAGACTGTTGTGATGATTGTGGTGGGGGCTGCTGCTGTGGTGGCAAGGTTTGTGTCTGCGTTTGCTGTTGCTGCCTAGGCTGCTGTTCATGCTGCATTTGTTGCTGTGGCTGCTGCTGTTGTGGATGTTGATGGTGGTGGTGGGGATGCTGTTGCTGAGGCTGCTGATGGGAATGCTGCATCTGCTGTTGCTGTGGCAGCTGTGGACGTTGTCTTCCACCCATCATATTGTTGCTAGATACTCCACCCCCTTGAGAATATCCTACAGGCCGCTGAATAGGTGGTGGATACATTGGGGCAGCAGATGGTGGCATACCACCTCTAACCCCCACATTCACTTGCCCTCGAGCACCTTGCTGAAATGGCTGTAAAAAAGGCAAAGATAGCAATAAACAAAAACAGGTATACATATAATTGTATTTTCAAAATAAAATGATGAAATTTAATAGCTTCAGTCTCATAAAAACTCTTTAACAGTTCATCTGCAATTGGCTTTTAAAATTAAACTAAGTTTTAATATTCACCTTCCTGGTACCATTGTATAAACAGCAAGGCAGATTCATTTATTTTTAGTACAGTTTAATCTCTAACCTAACACTAAATTCTTCTCAATTTAAAGCACCATTTTCATATAACTGGCAACCAAACCAAATAAACAAAGTTTTTTGCTCCCCAGTTTAGTTTTAATTCAATCCATGGCAAAGTTGTCCGGGAAATCATTACTCCCACAGTAAGGGGGTAGTTCTTGCAATATTGGTTGCATCTCCTTCCATATTATCTCTGTGGTTTGTCCTAACTGCTGATGTGTCATTGTTGGATTGCTGGTCCTGCAGGTTGTCTTCATTGTAGATGTGATATCAAACTAACCACTACTAGATTTCTCCACAGTTACATGAATGGTCAGAGCCCCAGAAATGTCTTCTTGTTGACTATTGTGTAGTGGGTGAGCCTCTACACTGCGAAGACAACAGATCGATGAGCTGTGTGAGCAGCTCAATGAACTAAGCGTCTCACTTGTCTGGTGCACGGTCGTGATAACGGTGGGTGCCACATTGAGAACTGCTGCTGGTGGCATAGTCTTGATCAGACACAGCTAGTTGTACTTTGCATCTTGTATTGCTATTGTTGTTTTGCTGCAGGGCTCTCTTGGCATTCTTGTTTCTCTGCTGTCGCTGCTGTACAGCCGGTTGTTTGCTTCTTTGATAGCTTGGAGCGGGCTATGTATCGAGCGCTCGTTTCTTCGGTTGGGGTCTTCAGAGTTGCCCTTTGCAAGAGCTGCATGCCTGGCCCTGCAGTTGCAGCAGACGGCATTGTATTATGCAGTCTTGTGACTTTGTGGGCTTCCCCACAATGGACACACCTAACAGGTCTGGTGTATTCATAAGTGTAATGTACAAAATTCGAGCAGCAGAAACACCAAATAGGACTGCACGACGTTCTTTCAGTGGCTTTCTACGTTTGGGCTGTGGTCTTCTTGAAGTCTCGGCTTCATAGCTTGATCAAGTGGTGAATGCCCTCTTCATGCAATGCCTTGGCGATTGCTGCAAAGTTCGATGGGCAGGACGCAACAATTGACAGCCTGTTAGGCCAACCGAACAAGGGTAGCACTGACGTGCTGCAGCTGCATTAGGAGACTGCTGAAATTACCAGAGTAATTGGAAACAATGGGAAGTACAGGTTCCTCCAACAAGGCGGCATCTTCTGGTCTTGATTGCACTGATGATGGCGATATTTTTGGCTAAGTGCTTGGAGCGGGGAAAAGCAGCACATTGAGGATAACTACTGGTGACAGGGAACCTCGCTGCGTAGCTGCATTGAGTCAGACGAGTTTTGCTTTTCCTCCGGACTATTTGCTTAGATCAAAGATGGCAGGGCGGCGGTATCCTGGTCAACTTGGATGACTACCTGTCTTTGGCAGCATGTTTTGAGGCTAGCAGGTTTGTCTGGCTTGGCCATGTACTTCATTGTAGTATTCTGTCCATCGGCAGCCATTAAGGTCTTCAAATTTAGGTACTCTTTGTAAGCGACCCTAGAATTTCGTAAATTTAAATAACGATGTTTGTTTACAGTATAGCGGACACAGGTGAACCACATGATACTGCAACCTTAGAGCCATTTACACAGTAAATTCGGCAAAGGAATTAAACAAAACAGTTAATTTAGATAATAAATAAAGTTTACATAGTAAATTCATGTTCTAAATCCACCTAAACAGCTGTAGAAAGACAACATCATCATATGAAATATTTGGTTTTGATATAATTTCACTAAAGCCTCTATTTTCTTCACTTTTTAAGATAGTAGGGTAAATAAATAGTCAAAAGATAATAAATTTGGTAACAAGGAAATCATACTAAAAAGTTTAAAGACGTTAAAAGCTAAACAACCAGTATGAAAAATTTAACACATAATTATACACTTTAAATTCGAGAACTCTAATGAAAGCAAAGATATAGGAAGTCATCTTGTAGCAGGAGATAGACGTAATTTTTGCTGAAACAACATACTAAAATTTTGGAAAAGCTCAGTGTAGTTTAAAGGTTGTTTTTTTTTAAAAAAAAAAAACATTATATGGTTAAGTCAGACAAATGCACCAAGGAAAATTAATTATTTCAAGTAATACACGTACATTCAGGGTGAGAAAACTTCTTCAGAATATATTATAATTTAGTTGAAACAAGGTTTAGTAAGTCTTTTTAAGAAACATATATTGTGATTAGGATGAAACAAAATAGAGATTTTTAATCATGTCGGTGGTATTATTGTACAACCGGAAGTAACAGTTTGTTCAAAAATTAATAATAAATCAGAGAAAACAGGTAGAGACTCCAAAAAGCACACAGTAGGCATTTGAGAACACGTAGAATCTTTTAAAGTATGTCTCAAAGTCATCAAACAGTTATTAGTGGGGTCAAAATTTTGATATTGCATCAAAATTATATTTTTCTGTAGAAGAATAAATAGGTCATGTTTAGTATCAAAAGAAGGAGAATTCAATCAGAAGGTGAAAAAATGCTGTCCGAACCTCGTAGATGCAAAATTTTAAAAGTTATAAACAAATTTTGCAATCACAGGAAATGATTTTTTATGGCGAAACGGTTATAGATCCAGAAAATTTCATAAGGATCAATATTTCTATTTATCTCCTATTCTGTCTACTGGCAAAATTTCACGATGATAGGAGTAGTGAGAGCAAAGAAATGAACTATTTTGCGAATTGGTGTATGAATACAATTCCCATACCAGTTGACCTTTGATCGCGGAGTGATCTGGAGAGAAAAAAAAAAAAACAAAACAAAAAAACAAGGATTCAATATATACTGTCAACGTGTGCTTATGTTAAAATTTTTGTAGTGCAGTGGAACATTTTAACTTCAATGTGACTTTCAAATTTTACAACGGAGCTTGGTCTGGTCTGATCGCTTTCCATAACTTGCAATCTAAGAACTTGGTGAAGATTTTCCAATAGCCATATACTGTTAGGACTTGCACAATTTTTTGAGAATACAGTGAAACTTCGAATTTGAACTTACTAGCAGTGACTTTCATTACTATGTGAACCTTACCTTTGCTAACTTGGGATTTAATCACGCTAGGTGGCGGCCGCAAGAATTCTAAAACAATCTATAATCCAATGGCATACATGTACACACGGTTGGAGCTAAGGTGATAAACTGTATATCCTAATCCCGGTTGCAGTTTAGTCTGTTACATGGGATCAAAGTTAATGACGGAGTGTTTATTCCAACCCCGGTAATCATTTTGTTGTTACATCTTGAATGCTGGGTTCGATGGTAGCTACAGCGGTAGCCGGTTTCCGTGCTCGTTTTAGGAGTGGTGTTAGGCGCTGGCACGCAATCGCAGGTAGAGACTACTACTTTAACGTAACAGAGAATTTGACGTCAGCATTCGACACCCAATCTGCAGGGCCGTCAAATCACAGTGCAGTAGAATGCAAGTATCTGGGCTCAATATCGCGCTCAATGCTGACTTGCTCGAGTTAGTTGGGAGAAATTTTCAGCCAGCCTTTGGTTTATCAGTTTTAACTCAAAAAATCTCTTCTAGTGGTCATACAACATTCCTTCCTTGCTCATAATAATAATAATTTGTTCAACAATGTATGCAACACTCAACGTGGCATTTACAGGGCCGGTGCTAGGATTCTCGGGTTCCTGGTTAACATTCTTAACTCCTACCCCCTCCCCCAACCAATTTTTTTTGCTTTAAACTTTGGTTTTGTGTAAAAATCAGAAAATTGTAATTCTAAAATGTACAAAATCATCGGTGCAGATTTTAAAACTTGCATTTGATTTCTATTTCGCTATGCACCCAGACCCGGGGTAATTTTGTCTCGTTCACTTCTCAATTCTGCTTTATCAACAGTAATATATTACAGATCGTAATGGTATCAATGTTACACTCACATTTCCACTACTACTAGCTGAGCTGTTTAAACATATGACCAAAATTTCTTTGATTTCACTAAGGCTCCTGAAGAGCAGACTTATAGAAATCAATAAATGCATGACACATGACATTTTCGATCTTCCTCCAGACTTTTTAAATGTTACCCATATTCTCTCAGTTTCTTGAACCAAATGTGCAAATCAATTTGCTTAGTAAAAAAACCTTCAGTTTGTTTGTGTACTTAGGTGGAGCTTTCTTTTGTCTGCAACTCTTCTGCCTTGGTACGCTATCCACTACTTCTCATTATGGAAATTTGAGTGAAGCTGGAGCTTACATTATTATTATTATTTTTCTAGCAGAAACTTTTCCAAAGAGGCTCTCAAATGTGATCAAAGCTACGATTCACCACAAATACAACAGTTGCAGTCACACATTTATCAACTCTTGCTTGTTAAACTATTTTAGAGGATATCAGGTTACACTTAAGCCAACATATCAGTACCATTCAAGACAGTTTCTGGGTGTCAATATGCTGTTCTAGATTACAGATGAGAGTAATATGAATGATTTCTATCTTCAATTCAATATATAAATCCCAATGATTACTCGACGATTTAGGTGTGTAATGTATTACGGCTGGTGGATGACAGAAGGGTCTATACTACTTAAAGTTTGACCCATATGCTTTCACAAACACACTTGAAACTCCCCATGTTCCAATTTACACCAACAAATCTTGCACTAACAGCAAATCCTAATCTATCTTTTGAATAAAATGGAGGGTGGAGGGAGTGGGATGAGGAACTTCTTTGGAGTTAAGATTCAGTTTCAGCCATGTTTTCATCTTAATTGTGTCCACCTATCTGAGAAGTTTTATATTTGAGTTGTATTGTTTATAAGAGAGATTTTTGGACTTGGGAAAAAAAAAGGGCACTTTAATTTACTGCAATACACAATCTATTCATCTTTTTGGCTCAGGTCGCTGAAGCACCATTATGTCCAGCACCTGATACACAGTCAAATAGTTTGAGACCCTGCTGCGGAAACAAGTTTCACCATTGGCCACTGCCAGAGACGGGCATTCTTGAAGACTCCATTGCAACAACAAACTACCATCGTTTTCCGAAATCACTCCAGGCGAATGCCAGGATAGTTCCTTCCTAAGGCCATGGCCGATCATGTCCTTTTTTTTCCATTTCTAGCTCTGACAAGTCACACCCGGGGCCTATGACAGACAGCCAGGGACGGCTGTCTCAGCAGGATGGCTGTGTCGGATCTGGAGTATGGGGCTAGCTAGCTACTAGATGGAGACACAGACACAGCGAGCAGGATGCCAGCACCACGGTGACTGCAGTCACAACTACGAGGGGCTACTTAAAGGGCAGC
Source organism: Vandiemenella viatica (assembly GCA_031002005.1). NCBI lineage: Eukaryota > Metazoa > Arthropoda > Insecta > Orthoptera > Morabidae > Vandiemenella > Vandiemenella viatica. The sequence goes on along the minus strand of CM061921.1, from coordinate 278,539,357 downwards.
GCCCAGCACACAAGGCTTTCTTCCTGCCTGACCGCCAAGGCGACATCACTCAGTTATCTGTCATTGTGTATTGTGAGACCGAGTCTAATAAACCGGACTCTTGTATCCGCTGTGTTTTTGTAGTTACTCTCCACTGTACGAGGGATATCCACAGCCTACCTTCGCTGATGAGCCATCTGCCTATAACTGGGAACTCCATTCAACCCGCTCGATTCCTGATCTTTCCCGGATGGATCCGACATATATATGCGGCGGCGTCGGTACACGAAAAAAAAAAAAAAAAACACGTACATACAGAGTAAAATTTTTCGAGCCTGTGGCCCTTCTTCAGTAGTAGTGAGATGGCTGCATTTTGGAGGCCGGCAACCAACCGAGTGAGCCCGCAAGGCCGGTAGTTCATAATGGGGATGGAAAAAAATATGGTGGGGAGTGAGGGTAGGGGTAAGAAGCCATAAGCTAGAAAATACTAATAAATGGATAATAAACCTGTCCAAGGGACCTGTCACGGAAGCGTAGTAGGCGACAGCTGATGGTCTTAAATTGCCTATAAAGTAATGGATGTATGTGCAAAAAACTGAAGCATATATCTGATTGCGATTTCCCATATTTTTTTTTTTTTTTAAATTGGTTATTTAAAGTTAAGCAATACAAAAATACAAAAAGATGGGCTCTGGTGAGGGGGTGGGTGGGACGAATATATACGTGGCTTGTTAAGATGGCGTCGCGTATAGAAGTGATAATAAACCGCTCTACGGAAAATGTAAATTTACTTAATGTAAAATGTGTTTCGTGTCAAGAAACTATAAGAAACGGAATCCGTTTGTGCTCAGTCATGCATGTATGGGTACACATTACATGCCTAGACAAACTAAAAGTGTTAAATTCGTCATGTGAATGTGGACTATCCACATGTGATAACCTCAAAACAGCAGTGAGTAACTATAACGCCGGCGTAAGTGAAAATGTATTAGTTTGTATAGAACAAGAACTGATTGTTGCTCAAAAGTATGTTGATAATTTAGGAATGATGCTCAACCAAGTCAGAGCTGACAATAAATGTGAAAATACTAACCAAAGTGGTGATTTTATTAAGCCTAGGAAGTATTATCGTGCTACAAAAAACAGTGGAAATATAACTTTGTCAACGAGTAACAGATTTGATGTGCTCAAATTCGAAGAAAAACTTCCGACGCAAGACTATAATAAAATAAATGACGCAAACTGCATAGGAGCAAAACCTAAATACAGTAACAAATATCATGGAAAATCTACGCTGAAGAAACAGAACGTTTGTGTTTTGTCTGACAGCCACGGGAAGGGATTGGCTTCTATCTTGAATAATGAAAAGAAATTTACTGTTTCAGGACTAGTAAAGCCAGGAGCAAATCTCAGTGAAGTGCTAAATACAGACTGTATGGCATCTGGCAGCATATATGTAGTACTGGGTGGCGCAAACGATGTTTATCGCAATGAAGCCAGAAATGCTACCAGAAAACTTAAAGAAGTTCTAATTACAAGACCTGATATCAAGTTTTATATCGGCAGTATACCTCATAGGCATGATCTGGCTGAATGGTCCTGTGTAAATACAGAGATATCAGCAACGAACAGAAAGTTTAAGAAAATATGCAAAGCATTTCAAAATGCATACTTTATTGAACTGAATTCAACAGACAGAGGCCACTTCACAAAACATGGCCTACACAGGAATTATCTAGGTAAAACGAAAATCGCTGAAAACATTGGGAATGTAATAAAGAGAACTACAGAATCCAGTAGAAACTGTGCATGCATACCTCTGAGGTATACTGTTGGAGCCCATCAAGGAAAAGAAGATCAAACAACAGATCATCAAAATACTAAAAGTGAAGTTAAGGCTAATAAAGGAAAACAGTGCACCCCAACAAGAACTCAAGAACCTGCAACCAGCCAAAGGATTAGAAGTCAAGAAACTGCTACCAGCCAAAGGAGTAGAAGTCAAGAACCTGCAATCAACCGAAGGAGTAACAGGAAAATCGTCTCATCACTGAAGAAATCAGATGATTTTTTATACTGGACAAACAACGGCAGAATGTGCAACAAGTGCTGAATGGCAGTAGACAACATCACAGTGAAAATTTTGACAGTAAAACCAAAACAGCCAATCAAATAAACCAATGTTCTGATACTGTAAGTAGTAAGCATGGCCTTAGAATTTTACATTTAAATATACAATATATATCTAATAAACTTGAATTGCTGGAAAATTTTATGAATAGTGTCAGTGCAGATATTACTATAATCACTGAGCATGGTCTAAATAAAGAAAATATCAAATTTTGCAAGATTAGAAATTACAAACTAATAGACTTCTTCAATAGGGCAGATCACAAGGGTGGAGGAGTTGTAATATATGCAAAAAATGGGCTGAAAGCAAACAAATTGAAAGGTGTTGATAAATTTTGCTGTGAAATGTCATTTGAGACTGCAGGGATAACTATATCAAAGGGCTATAGTAAACTAATTATTATTGGTATATATAGATCACCTAGTTCCAAAGTAAATGATTTTATTGAACAGATGGATTTGCTACTACAGAACACTGTTAGATGTAGTACAGATATTGTTTTAGCAGGAGATTTCAATATAAATGTTGACAAAGATGATATAGATTACATAAAGCTTACTGATCTCCTAAATATCTACAATATTAGAGACACCATTTTCTCCCCAACAAGAATTACTGCAAATAATTCAAGAACTATTGACCATATTGCTACCAATCTGAATGATAAATATATTCTACCTAATGTAATAAACAGTTATTTGTCTGACCATCAGGCTCAATACATTGATGTGCTAAGTTTCACAACAAAAAGTGCAATATATGAAAAAAAGGAATTCAGAAAAATAACAGATGAAAACACCAAAGAACTTAAACACCTGGCAAATCAGTCTTGGATAGATATATTTACTGCTGAGAGTGTAGATAGTAAATGGGAGGCTTTTTACAAAATTTTTAATAAATCGTTTAACCAGTTTTGTCCAATTGTAACTAAGAAAACACAGATAAACCATAAAACCAAAATTAAACTACCAGCAAACATTATAGCAATACAAGAAAAAATGAAAGATATGTACCATTTGAATCAGTCAACAGGTTTTGCTTATTACAAAAATATGTATAAATATTATAAGAAAATGTTTCAATGTGAACTGCAGAATTTGAAAGTGGGAATTTACGAGAAAAAAATCATTGATTCAAATAACATTGGGAAAACCACATGGGGTCTAATAAACGATGTGAGAAAGGACAAGCAGGAAATGGAAAACATAGAATTAAATACAAATGGAAAAATAGAAAAAGATCCCAGTAACATTAGCAACATGTTTAATGACTTCTTTCTAAATGTAGGAGAAGCCAAAAGTAGCAATAAAGTAAATGCAGATAATAGAATTAATTACTCCATCAATAAATCAATATTTTTGTATGAAACAACGGAAAAAGAATTAAGTTGTATTATAAATAATTTAAGAAATAAGAATTCTAGTGGGTGGGACAGTATAACTACATTTGTATTGAAACAATGTAAGGAAGCCCTCCTAAAGCCATTGACATTCCTGATAAATGAATCCATAGCAAAGGGGGAATTTCCAAATTGTCTGAAAATCAGCATAGTTAGACCTGTCTTTAAAAAAGGCAACAAGAGAGATATTGGTAACTACAGACCTATCACTCTGACCTCAGTTCTGAGCAAACTATTTGAAAAGGTTATCCTAGTGAGATTAAATAACTTCATATTAGAAAATAGCATCATTAATCCCTGCCAGTATGGTTTCCAGAAGGGTTTATCCACTACTACTGCTGTAACTCAGTTTATATATGAGGTTTTAGAAAAATTAGATGAAAAAAACAAAGTGGCTGGATTATTTCTAGACCTCTCAAAAGCATTTGATAGTGTTGATAACCACCTACTACTTCGCAAACTAGAAAATTATGGTATTAGGGGTTTAGCTAATAAACTATTATCAACCTACCTCCAAAATAGACCTCAATACACAGAAGTCTATTCTAGAAATGGTGAATCAGTAAGTAAAGTAAAATCAAAAATGGGTGTAGTTAAATGTGGTGTTCCTCAGGGATCTGTACTTGGTCCTTTATTATTTGTTCTGTACATAAATGATATTGTCATACCAAATAAAAGCAAAATAATAACATATGCAGATGACACTACAGCAATTTGTTGGGATAGTAATGATTTTATATTAGAGACAACTGCTAATGAGACCTCAAATGAGCTATCAAATTACTTCGGTGCAAATGGATTAATCTGCAATAAAAATAAAACATGTTTAATAAAGTTTGAATTAAGAACTCATGAAATAGACAATAAACTAAGATTAAACACTAGTGAAGGAAGTGTCTATGAAATAACAGAATACAAATTCCTAGGAATATATGTTGACAAGTTCCTAACATGGAAGGCACATGTAGACTTTGTTTGCAAAAAAGTGAGTAAGGGCATTTTCCTAATAAATCATTTATCAAAAGTCTTAGATAGCAGTATTCTGAAAATTGCATATTATGGAACAATCTTTCCACATATCATGTATGGTATTGAAGTCTGGGGATCCTGTTGTCATATGTATATGAATCGGTTGTTACTGTTGCAGAAAAGATGCATTAGAATAATATACAAGTTAGACAGAAAAGAATCTTGTAGAGAAATATTTAAACAGGAAAATATTCTAACTGTATTTTCACTATATGTATATAGGGTATTACTATTGATTCAAGGTAATCCCCAATTTAACCACACAAACAGTGAAATTCATAAATATAACACTCGTACTAAGTTAGATTTACATATCAAAAGACATAACTCTAAGGCAGCAGATAAGAGTGCATATCAAATGGGAGCTAGCCTATACAATAAGCTTCCAGCTCATCTAAAGTTACTAACTGGGAATAAATACAAAATTGGAATAAGATCTTATCTATGTAATAAGGCCCTATACAAACTTGATCAATTGTAAAAATTTATGTATGAATGTACCTATTGTATTGACTTTGCTAGAAACTTGTATCACAAGCATATTGGCAATAAAAATTATTATTATTATTATATGTTGAAAAATATATATGAAAACTGAATGTAAAATTGTAAAATAATAGACAGGTTTAGCATAGGTTGAGACTAGGGATATGTCTGGTGTCTAGGATGTGTTGATAGATAAGTTCCCATCTATGAGTTCTGAAGAGGTGGTGTCGTCTGGAATAATTCTGACAGCTCTATCTGTGAAACAGATGTTGAGATTGTTGGAAGAGGTTGGCATAAGATGGAGCCATATGGATGAAAAATTTGGAATTATGTATGTATAAAAATCTGAAAACATCTTAAGAAGCATGGAGAATCAAACTCCAACTCCCCGTATGGAGAGCCAGAACATTACCATTGAGTGAAGCTGCTTCTATGAAATTTGGTGCATTAAAATGGTATTTAACATGCTCCACAACCCATTTGAAATTATCAATTTTCTCACAAATGAAGCTGCAACAGGAAACTACTTCAGCCATAAACTAACAGGTCCCTGAAAAATAAATTAATCTCTATCAGCATTCCTAAGCTTGTGACATCCTCTTGTTAAGTCACAGCCCCTACCTCCACTCCTCCTTCCACAGCCTCCCACCTACCATCTTGCACAAGGCACACAGCTTCAGCCATCAATGTGGTTAAATCCTATACATAGTGTACCCATGACCTATTTATAGAAAACCTAATTTCAAATAGTGAAGATCATGGGAGGCTACACAAACTTTACATGTGTTGAAGTCTCCTTTTCATGTCTTCAATTTAACAAAGGTGCAAAGAAGTAAAGCTTGTTCTGTCAACACTGCCGGAGATTGGCAAGTCTGTCATGATTTCACATACTACACCTCCGCCAAACATTCTAAAAAGTACACTTCCTTTATTTACTGAATGAGTTTCCGAGAAAAGCATACAACTCACTGGATTTCTTCACTTCCCTGGACACCACTTCTGCAGAGGAATTTATCAAAGGCATAGGATTAGGAGATCCAACTGCAAAAATCCATCTTGCCACCACTATGTAAAGTGCCGCATATTTACTGCTAGATGGGTGCACAACCAATTCAACTTCCACTAACACACAATTATGCAGCTAGGAATTAAGGAGTCTTTCCTTGCACGAATATATCATAGGTTGCATATGAATAAAGAGTTTCTACATTAATTACAAAATCATTATGCAGTTATTTCCTCTTTTCCATCCTAGAAGCAGCTTCAACAGTGATTCCAAATGTGTGATGATAGTGTTACCAAAAGGTTCCCATGGCACACATTACTAAAACTCTCTATGGTAACTTAGTATTCTTGCAAATTCAGAACTAATATCAGCAACTTCAGACAGCGTACAAACACAACCACCACAGCTTCATCTGTTTTTTCCCCTCTCTTTTTAAAAAAATACATTTCTATCCAGAAGTAGATACATTTAAAAATTTCATTCTGGTGTTTGACTGGAAGTTTAACAGGTAAGGCCTAACAAGGCAGATGTCACACTGTCATCGATGTGCAGCCAGATATCTTTTTGGGGGACTGCCTAAGAATTATTGTACCCTACTACAAAAACCATCAAGGGCTGTAGCTACCATTTACAGAAGAGCATTTGGTGCCAGTATTAATCACTAAACTGTAAACCATACTTCAGTTGATGTCCATTTCCCACATATATTTTGAAACATAAAATATAGGGCATTTATTTGACAATATACGCTTTACATTTGTTATCTCAATGTTGTTAATGTAACGTAGCTCAATCTGGCCTATAGAATTAAAGGTATGATATTAAAAATGAAAATAATAAGGTAATACAAAAGGACAATTATAGCAAATTATGTTTTATAGCAATTTTTAGAACTGTTGCAATATCACTTTTACAGCTTCATCTGTAACAGAAGATGCACTTTTATGACGGAGGGGGGGGGGGGGGGGGGGCCAACAGAGGAAAGTTTGCTGTGTTATTTCTGTACTAGTGTTTGTTATTATATTCTACATTTCTGGAACTGCAATGTGAGATCATACCACCATTCACCTAGATGACCTATAAAGCTGCCTAAAACAATTAATTCGCAAGACAGATATAAAGTTGGTGCAAAGTTCTCTAAAAATGCATTTACTTCTCAAAATCCAATGTTGCTTGTATAATGACAGAAGACTGTCAGGGTTGGAAAGCAACAGATACTTCACAGTAATTGCTGTAAGCAGCAGCAGCACCATAACCATTCCTCCTACTGAAAGGCTTTGCCTGAAAATCCCCCCCCCCCCCCAAGTAGCTACTGTGCAATTAATTGTGGAGGGGGATTAAAAACTGGGATTCTTCATGTGTCAATTTATAACATATACTATAAAGAAGATATAGCAGCATTAGTAGCAGACAATTAAAAAACAAAACACAAGATATCACTGACATTTGTGCAACACAAAGTAATTTTTTGGGCAGTACACTTTATTAGTAAGCAGAATATTTACATAAACATTTTACTGTAGACACTTTACAGAAAACGCACAGCAGTGGTTGTGGAACTACAATATATAAACTTTACTCATAAAACGATACTTTTGTATATTATATTTCATAATTGTTGCATGGTCAGCCATGATCATAACTACTTTCAACTATCCTAACATGATTATAGTACCATGATTCCTCTCCTTTGTACACAAACAACTACAAATTAAAATTTTATTATGTTTTGATGCCTTGGAACATCACTGCTTAACAGTTAGAAGAATCATTTAGTTAATATGTTCAATGCAGGTACCACTGCCTCATGAAAAGGACACCAGGGTTTTAAATAAGTGAGGCTTTTAAAACTAATTTAAAAATGGATACTTCCAAACAGTTTTGCCACAAATATCAGTCTTAAACTGTGTCAAACAAGCAGTGAGAAATAGTACTTTTTAATGGCACACATTCTTCATGGGAAATGAACTAAGTAAAAAAGATAGTTTACACACAACAATCTGAATACTTAGCTATGACCTGTTATTCAGGTGAAATGTGAACAAGCCAGAAAACGTGAAGTATATAGCTTGTCAAGAGCACATTGATTATTATATTGTTTACATTACAACTGAGGGAAATTATATTTTTAGCACATATTGTTAACTATTTTTTAAAGAATAAAAATCTCTTTCACTAGTCATTCACTGTTGCCAAGATTAAAGAATTTGGGGCAATGGACGTAAGATTTATAACAGCTTATTACGAAGATACTTTTTATGATCATTTTAGTGAAATGATAAATTAACAAGACGAAATTTTGACAATGTAAATGGTCAAGAATAGATACTAGACATTACCGAACCAGAGCTCAAGGTATGATCCCATAGGGAATATAACAGTGATTTGCCACTTACCAACTGGCCAGGACTCTGTGAAACTCCTTGATATGCTCCAAATTTGTGATGTGGTACTGGTTGAGTCGGACTCTGCTGCTGTTGCTGCTGCTGTTGTGGTGGTCCTGGCTGTTGCACATGTTGATGCTGATGCTGTTGGGCTGGAGAAGGCTGCTGCTGCTGTTTTGTATTACGCGACTTCGGGGATGCAATTTGAGGGACTGAAGGGGGGAAAAATACAAAGGCACATAAACTATGTGAAATAATTGTTCCATGTGAGGATAAAAAATATTAATGAAATGGAAGCAGAGGGTCACTTACAGGTAAATCTGTTAACTTATAACGAAAAGGAAAAATTGAAGCAGCTTAAAAATGTTCATGGAAAAACAATGTACTATCCAAATTGAAGGCACTGAGAAAAAACAACAACTCAGTAACCAAATAGGAGAGACATCTTAAAGTAGCTGGTTTGAAACAAGTATTGTTCATTAGGTAGAATGATCACAAATTCTTCAAATGTTTATGCAGGAATATGGCAGAAAAATTAAAAACAGTCAAGGTCATGATTATGATTATAAAGAAAAAGTCACATTTTATGTAAAATTTAAGACAAATACTTAAAAACAGTAAACTGGCTGAAACAGAACTAACTGCTTTCCATTGCTTACAATATTTTTGTCAATATCTATGGCAATATCCTACTATTACACAAAGAATTGTTAGATGTCATCATTCCTTTGTGTAAATACTTGTTAAATCCCATAACAAGTGCCGTCACAGTGCAACTTGTAAAAATTAAGTCTATTGCAAATTCTTATGTTCTTACTTTCTGCAACTGATTAAGGAAGACTTCTATAACACTGCAGATTTTTTTATCTGAATTGTTAAAATTACTGGCTATGAATTTACTAAAATGGCAGTGAATATTTGGAAATGTTAAAGGCGTAATATCGCAGAACTTTTTTGGTTAAAAATTAGACTAATTAAAAACAAGTGAGCTTACACTATCAAGGTCAAAACATGAGTAGCATTTATTACCACCCAATTTTAATTTAATTAAAAATAATTAAATTTGAGAATTTACTATTTTTCACTAAAAATATCTGGCAAGAATTAATGAAAAACGTTCAACTCAATGTCAGTAATACTTAAGGAAGTGTTTAACTAACACTCTGGAAAGCAATAGGTGTACTTTTTATACCCTTGTTGAAAGCTGAAAGCACAATATCAGATACTATGTATAACTGTAACATGAGAAGATTATACCACCTTCATTTTGAAATCTTATAAAATATATTCATTTTAGATGTCCAGTACTGAAATACTGGTAGTATGTTATATCCTGCCTGTAATTCACTGTTAGATCCTTGTGTAGTGTTTATTTTGGAAAATGAAAAAAGTGTGTGTGTGTGTGTGTGTGTGTGTGTGTGTGTGTGTATTTAATGTGTGGTGGAGAGGATTATGAAAGACAATTATCTTTATTTCTAACTTCTATTGCCCTATTATCTTGATATGAACTACAAAACATTGCTATGTTACACTGGGGTTATTGATAAATCATTTTTGTTTGTGTTTGAAAATACACCCAGAAATCAAATTTTTGTTCTAATTTAAGGTTTGTTAAAAACAATTTTGAATATAATTCATTTATATTGTTAAAACATTCATGCAAAAAACTGCTTAGTTCTAGAATTCAACTAAACCATACCGTTACACTAAGGTTTTATACTCACCAGAAGAAAATACAGATACAGATGACAACACATCTGGTTGATTTCCAGATGGTGATTTTGGCTGAGCCCGACCGTTGGATGCAGAAGTATGATCAGATGGATGCTGGGCACCCGACTTCAAAAATGCCTGTCCTGCAGCATTGCGGTACTGCTGTGCAATCTGTAATGGAGATGACAGAAACTGCCAACACAGTTTCATGAGGTGAGCCCTACCTTCAGTATTCATTCAGCAGGCTTGGATTATAAACAATGTTTCTTATATTTATGAATTCCATACCTGTGAACCAAATCCTTGCAAGCCAACAGGTGTGGCAGTCCCAGATTGTGTATTATACCCTTGAATACCATAAGGTGATCCAGTCTGATGCATCTGCTGTGCTGAAGCTGGTTGAGGGAGATTTGAATTTGTAGGCTGATAAAATCCAGTTTGACCACCTAAAAATTTTAAGTTAACTTCAATATTCTCCTATTAATAACAACAATTTGAAATATAGAAATATATAAAATAAAGATAAATCTCACACTCTGCAAGCTCATTATCTAAAGTATCTACAATACAACACTGATACATTATTTTCACAGAAAGATTGGGGAAAGAAGTAAAGGGGGGAGGGAGAGGTGGTTGTAGGAGTGGATAAATACAACACATTCATCAATCATTACTCTTTGCAAAGTGTATACATAACTAATCATGCCAAAAAGTTAAAGGATTAAAATATAATGAAAAGTAAAATGATTTTGGCAATAAAAATAAAGGATAAGGAAAGTAGAGCCATCACTTACCAAACATTAAGGCAGGAGGGCAGTAACAAATACAAAGAGAGAAAAACATTTCAAAATATTTTGTTTTAAAATCTGATTAATGCAAAGACATGAGCCATTTGGCAAGGGAGGTGTGCACACTCCAGGACTTACCGCAAGACATGAGTCTTGTAATAATTCCCGATGTGTGTACATCTCATTTGCAGGTAGCTCATCTCTCTTTGCAAGAAAAGTTTTAAATCAAAATATAGTAAAATGTTTTTCCCTACCCTTTCTTTATTTTCATGACCTGAACATTTGGGGGAAACAACCTTCTTAGCTTCCTGAACAACCTTAATTCCTATAATACGCCGTGCCTCACGTGTCCTCACAACCAGGTCACATTCCTAGAGGTGTATGGGTCCCTCCAAAATGGCTGCTTCAGCTCCTCGGTCCGCATCAAATCTATTAACCTTCAACAGTATCTCTATTTTGACAGCTGCTATCATCACACCAAATGCTTCCTCCCTTACAGCCTTGGCATTTGTGGCAGTCGTGTGCTCCAACTGGCAGACCGTTGCACATATTTTAGAAATATCTCCCAGTAATTGACATCCCACAATTATCCACCAGATTTAGTTTTTCAACAACTCTTGTTCTGCATAATGACCTGCACAGCCCATCAACAACCCTAAACCCTTTAAAAACATCATTCAGAGTCCTGGTTACACAATTCTTTCTAGGCCCTGTCTCCAATAGATTCCTAGGGCAAGGGTACGATTTCCTTTAAGCCGGTCCTGAAATTAAGATCCCTCCTCCATGACCCTCAAAACATGTTCCAGTAGACCCCCCAAAGTTCAGCCAACTGCTAGTTCACATACACTTATCTTCATCCTACTAGACAGTCCTACGGCTTGTTCTTACACAAGATGTAAAACAAGCTATTCCTTCACCAAGCTTTCCCATCATAGGACATGCCACCTGTGAAATCTCTCGTGTAATACATCTGTCTACAACTACTGTCCAGCTTCCTACATAGGTCTGACCACCAGTCAATCATCAATAAGAATGAATGGCCACAAACAGTATTTGCCCACATTCCAAACCACCCAGAATTGGGTCATGCCAATTCATGATACAAAAAATTTTAATTTTGCTTCACTGTCCATGTGCTATCAGAGTCCCCTCAAACAGAAGCAGCATCTCTGAATTGAGAAGGTGGGAACTGGCCTACGAGTTCTAATTGGGCACCAGGCAAACACTGGATCTATACCCAAAATAAAACCCTCCAATTCTCTTAAATTTTTCTCTTTTTTCTACTCCTAATCCCCCCCTCCCTTTTACCACATTTCTACCTAATACAAACCAAAATTCACCAGAAGTGATGTTCATTTCAATATTTTTCTGAATTATTGTTCATTTTTATTTAATAATACTACTTGCTGTCAGCTTGTTTTGTCAGTTCACGGCGTTTTTATGCAAAGCTCTGGTATATATCAGAACTCCACTCCACATTCTCTTTTCTCGTTTTGAACATGACAGGCTGCTCAGCTGCCATAATTCTTGGCAGTTGGCCTATAACACCCACCTTGTATCTGCCAAGCTCTACTGCTGAAGAAGTATTGTATGCAAGATAATTACAATGTTTCGCACGTGTACATGTCATTTTCGTGTGTCAACACAGTCTCGAAATCATCTATGGTAATTATTGGTTTATTCACCTATCACAATTTTTAATTTTGTTCACTGTCCAGCATCTTGTGTTTCCTTGCAATCTATATAATAACGATAATGAGAGGGGAAATGCTTTGAGGCAGTGAACATGAGGAAGGATATGAAAAGTAAAGCCAATGTTTACCATTGATTGAGGGAGCACAAAAAATATTTTGGTGGTGAACCTTACTCCTGTGAGTAGGTTTAAGGGAACAGTTTTCACGGTAAGATTACAAACCTTTTTACCAATATCTGTTTTAGAAAATTGCTCATTTCTTAGAGCATGGAGACATACAGGAGCAGTATTGCCCTTTAAGAAGGATGATAAAAACCTATGCAACAACTGTACATGTATCAGTATGATAAACAGTAGATACAACCTATATAACATTGTCAAGGAAAGGCTAAAATACATAGCTGATAATGCTTCCAAAATAGCAGCAAGGTTTTAGAGATGGAATATCACCAACTGAAGTCAATAACAAACCGAGCTAAATTTAATCTAGATATGGATTTAGCCTTCACCGATTATGAGAAAGCATTCATTGGACCATAATATAATAAGGGACATCCTTCAAAAACACAGCTTTGTAAGATACCTTGTAGCAGTCACAGACAGTTTATATGAATGAAATATCATACTGGACATTAATAGTAGGTTTACAGAAGAAATATACCTACATAGGTGTATGCGACAAGGATGTAGCATTTCATCCAACTTTATTTTATTTTCATCCTGACAGTATGATATAAACATGAAAAAATTTGAATGAGCACATAATAAAAATTAAACCAACCACACATATTGAAACTGTTGTACACTGTGGTTCAGACTGTTTCAAAATATCACAAGATTTACTAACAGACGTATGCTCATGATCTCATTGTGCGAGTATACGAGGTGCGGCTAGTAAAAAACGGGATTTTTAGTGTAACTCTTTTTATTTTGTTTCCTTTACAACTTTTACCTTATCACCTTCAATATACTCCCCTCCACTATCCCTACACTTTTCCATTCGAATTTTCCACTGTTCAAAACAGTGTTTGAAGTCATTTTCTGTTAGCATGTTCATAGTCTCCGTCGCTTTTTGCTTCACAGCTTCCACAGTCTCGAATCTGGTCCCCTTCAACACTTCCTTCACTTTTGGGAACATAAAAAAATCACACGGAGCTAGGTCTGGTGAGTAGGGTGGATGATCCAACACAGGGATCCCATGCTTGGCCAAAAATGTCTTAACCACCAGTGCAGTGTGGGCTGGGGCGTTGTCCTGATGAATCCACGACTTGTTCTTCCACAACTCTGGTCACTTTCTTCGCACTTGCTCACGGAGGGTGACCAAAACCCCAAGGTAGTATTCTTTATTCACGGTTTGACCTTCAGGAACCCAATTTAAATACAGAATTCCATGGATGTCAAAAAAAAAAAAAACAAACAAACAATCATCATGGCCTTGAATTTTGATTTGGACATTCGAGCTTTCTTCTTTCGTGGTGAATTCGGACTCTTCCAGTGCATTGATTGTCGCTTAGTTTCTGGGTCATAGGTAAAAAACCATGATTCTTCACACGTAATAACTCTTTCCAATGGTTCAGGATCTTCCCTAATGTTTTTTAACATGTCAGAACAGATTCCCACCCGTAACTCCTTTTGTTCCGGCGTGAGGATTCTTGGCACCATTTTGGAACACAATTTTCTCATATTAAAATTTTCATGTAATATTTGCCGAACCAATTCTTTGTCAATTCCCACAATCTCGGCAACTGCACGGATACTTGATCGGCGATCTTGACGGATTACTTTGCCTATTTTCTCGATGTTTTCATACGTCTTCGAGGTTGAAGGACGTCCTGGGCGCGGATCATCTTCAATCTCTTCTCTCCCTTCTTTGAAATGCTTACACCATTCAAAAACGCGTGTACGTGACATACATTCTTCCCTGTACACTTGTTGTAAGAGAGAATAAATCTCTGTTGCGGATTTACCCAGCTTCACTAAAAATTTCACGTTGACACGTTGCTCAATTAAGACGCCTACCATTTTTCCGACGAGCGGCATACACACGGTCCAACATGAACGAAGGCTGAGACTCGACTGAGCAAGCTAAGCTCGTCCAACTGGCAGGAATGTGGAGGGGGGATGTCAGGTGACTCTGCAATATGGCGTTTGACCTTGAGGCTCGCACGGTTTATCTCACAGAAAACCAGTCCCATTTTTTTTCTAGCCGCACCTCGTATATATAAAAACAATTTTACCTACAATATCAATAAATTTACAGTGTGCAGCAGCACTATAAAGAAAAGTTCAAGAAATAATGTTAGATTCAACCATATATATAGTTAGAAGGTAAACAAAAAACTATTTTCCCCATTTTTTTTTACATTAAAAAATTTGTATGAAGAGTAGCGATGAATGCATTAAGGACACATAAATCTAGGATCCCAAAAATGACAAGTGGCATTTCTGATGGATCATCAAATCAATGCCATTCAAATGAGGCCACAAAATATCCAATATTTAGTGATAATCTATATGACCTATGCCAATGCATTTTTGGCCTAATTTTTTTAAGTAGTGGATACTAATCACTACAATGGTCAAAACTTTGTACCCATCCATTACTTCAGTGAATGCTCTCCAACACAAACATCAAAGACACGACATATCCAATAGTGCTTTGCTTTCAGTTCTTAAGTCAGTTTAACAAGTGTATACAGAGAATTTTAATCAAAAGCTGCAGCATGCTGTTCCTGAAAATGTCAAATTGCAGGCATTCTGGGATACTGAGCCACAGCACAGCTCACAGTAGCAGTATTTTTGACCAACTAGATGGTTTGAGGACAGTGCCTTTGAAAGTAATTCAGCCAATCTGTTCAGATTGTTGGACACATGTTTGCTCAACTATTTTACTTTGTACAAGCATCTACTAAAAATTCCAATTATTCAGACTTTTTCTAACCTTTCCCAAACTTAATATAAATTTTAGCAACCATTACAAACTGCTTCATAAACACTGAAATGCCAAAAGTCATGGGATACATCCTAAAACTGTGCAGCGCCCCATTTTTCCCAGTGATGTGAAGCAACCCAATGTGACATTGACTTAAGTCACTGGATGTCCCATGAAGAAATATTCAGCGATACTTCCTCTACAGCCATCCATAATTGCGAAAGTGTTGCCAGTGCAGGATGTTGTGCACAAGCTGACTTTTCAATCATGTTCCTAGTTACGTTCGATTAATCCATGTCTGGCGATCTACGTTGCCAAATCATTGGCTGGAACTGTCCAGAATGTTTGTCAGACTTGTCATGTGATTTTGGTCTGATGACATGGTGCAATGTTGTCCTGGAATTTTCCATTGTTATTTGGGAACATGAAGGCCATGAATATCTGCAAGTTGACTTCAAGTAGCTGAACATATACTTTTGCAGTTAATGATTAATTCAGTTTGACTAGAGGTCCCAGTCCACGCCATGTAAACACAGTCCATACCAGGATAGAGCCACCAACATGCATAGTGCCTTACTGACAACCCAAGTCCATGACCTTGTATGGTCTGTGCCACAATAACCCTACCATCAGCTCTTAACAACTGGAATCATGACTTATCTGATGATGCCACCATTTCCAAGTCATCTAGTATCCAACCAATTTGTTCACAAGCCCAGGAGAGGCACTGCAGCTGATGCCATTGTTAGCAGAGGAATTCGTGTCTGTGTAATGGTTGTTACCAAAATATAACCGACTGTTCGTCACCCAACACTAAGCTGCAACCGGCTTAACGCCAGATTGTCACTGACCCCTCGTAACCACAGCTTGTAACGAGTATTAGTGGGGTGATTAGTCGATTAATTGTTATCCATTAAATTTGCCCATTACATCTGTATTCTGCTGCCATATCCCATCAACATCAAATTTTGCTGCACGGATGTCTGTTGTACATTCTATATAGAATGTTGCTGTTCTATGACACAGTGTTGCCTGTCTGTCAACAATGACACCTCAATGCAGAGGTCACTGGTCTGGGTCATTAAGTAGTAGTCATTGGCCACTATGTTGTCCACGGTGGGAAGTAATTCCTGAAATTACATATTCACAGCACACTCTTGAGACAGTAGATCAAGGAATGTTGAATTTATTACGGAAATGGAATTCCCCATGCATCTAGCAACAACTACCTTTCCACATTCAGTTTGTTTTACTGTCATACAGCCATAATCATTCAAAATTTGCACATACACTGCACAACACATTTATAGGTTTCTTTTGCAGTACTGCCACTTTCTGGATATTTGCATCTTCCTATCCCTTGACTTTTGGCACTTCAGTATATATTCACTAAATGTAATGCCTTTAAAGGTGTTGCTTGTGAGGCATTTCCACACCAATAGAACAAAAGAGGCATGTATAATTTTTGCCTCCTCACCCTCCTTTTCAATAGAGTGCAATGTGTGGTGCTAGAAGAAAGGTCCTAATGACTGTAACCAATCACTTGACAGCCAAAACAGTGTCTTTTTGTACTTTCATAATGAATTTTAACACTCAGTTTTATCACTACACATTATCTGAAACAGTTAATTTTTCAAACACTTTACAAATCATAAAAATAAATTTACTGTTGTAAGGTTATTACAATTAGAAGAGGATTTGGGACAAGGGACACGAAAGAATTTGGGCATGGTATTTTAAAGAAACCATTCCATTATTCACATGAATTAAATTTTGAGAAATCATGGAAAACCAAATCATAATGATTGGAGAAAGTACCAAACATGTCCTCATGAGTTACAGGCTTTCACACACCAAGCTTGGCAGAGTACCTGTATATGATTTGAAGCATTTTATGGATCTTCTGGTTCAAGACAGTGTCTGTTCACTGCATCAATTTGTTACAATTTTAACTATTCTGCACGTATCTTCATGCATGGAAAATGCCTTGAATAGGAATTTTATGTTTGCCAGAGTTTATGATCTTTTAAGTTGAGTAACAATGGGTTTCAGAATTTGGCAGTCAGAGAGCTAAATCTGTTTCAGTTGAATGCTCTGTAAACAACTGCACAGAAAAATATTCAAATTCTTTACCACAGTACCAAAGCATTATACTACTACCAAAATAAAATTATTTTAGCTATCACTCAAATTAACTGGTAGCTATACAGTCCTTATTCATATTCATTTACAATGTATAAATGCAACCAAAACATTTAATTCATGCAAGTTATGCAGAGAAGGTAAAACAGACTTTTTAAAATATCTTTTTTTATAAAAGAGGGGAAACTGAAATTTTTATGTTTAAGCAAAGATTCTAATAACTATTAACTTACCTGCTGAGCCTGAATAAAATGAAGATGAAGGTGGAATAGGAGGGACCACATTGCTTTGCACTGGACCAGGTCGCTGCACCATTTGAGAGTTGGGTAAATAATTCTGCCCTATTACTTGATTTGGATCATATTGTATAAAAAGCTGCAATAAGAATAAAAAAAAAAAGGAACATTAATAAAAGTAGTGTTGCAGCAACAGTGAAGAAAAGCTGAAAGTAACAGTCTGTATGGAGTAAAATAAAATAAGAATTTATATACATTATTCAGTTTAACTATCAATATTTTATAAAGTAAAGAAAATTCTGCTATTTAAAAATTTATTACTGATGTCAATAACAAAATTTAAATTGAAGATTTCAGTTTAATTGGTAAAATATTTTAATAACCCACTGTTAAAAAAATGTATTAAAATTGTGTGCAAAACCTTTGAAGCACTGCCAGATATTTACATAAAATTTACTTGATGTTAACACTCATACTCCTTGTTTGAAATAAAAAATTCTTCCCCTTGGGGCTTGACATATTGCCAACAAAAAAGTTGATTATAGTCCTGGAAAAAGCCTTTGACAGTGTGAGATGAGATAATCTAATACATATTATAAAGAAGTAAGATTATCACAGAGCTTTTAATGGAATCAGAAAATATGTGTAAGGATTGGAAGAGAAATATATAAAAAAAAGTAAAAATTGACAGAAGAGTTAGACAAGATTGTTGTCTACCACTCTCTTGAACATATATCTGGAAGAAATTATTAACAGGGGTCTGGAGGGCAAAAAAGGAGTTAGGATTGGTGGAGAGAGGTCAGAATGTAGATTTGCTGACGACTTGGTTTTATCAGCCGAGTGAAAATAATATCACAGTAATGATTAGCAATCTTAATGTCTAAAGATTATGGCATGAAAATTAGTATTCAGAAGACGAAGTGCAGGATATTAAATACATAAAGTAAAAAGAAAAGCATCTATAGATAGTTTATGAAGCAACAGGTAAGGTGAAAGTCTTCAAATATCTTGGTTTTCAAGTGAAGAAAAATATGCATTGTGGGAAATAAATAAAATGGAGAATTGCATTAGCTAAAGCTTCTAACAACTGCTCTCCTGAAACAAATATTTTGTTTGGAATATGGCTCTATATGTTGCAGAGACTTTCTCAGAAAAGGAGACTAGAGGCTCTTGTGATGTTGATGTGAAGGATAATGGATTAAAGAATGGGTGAGAAGAGAAATATGAAGAAAAACTGATTAGAGCATTTGAAAAGATATCAAACCATTACTCTGGATGTTTGTGAAGGTACTGTAGATGGAGAGATTGTCAAAGATTCCATATGGTGAATGAGATTAAAGTGCAGAATAAAACAGATGCAGTGCATTTCAAGGAGAGAAATTAGGTATCATATATATCTCTATACTAACTTTGTATTTATTAATGTTCTATACTTCTGTTTATTAATTGTATACATGAGGTAATACTATGTCATCTAGCTACACAGAGGCTAGCAAGCTACTTGTAAAACTGCACGATACTATTTTCAAACTGCTGGATAAGAATTTTTGGCTATGGCCAAAAGTTTCACAGATTTTTCCTCATCCAACTATAATATAAATCTAGAGATAGCAAATATGGTAACAGATGTAATGATATTACCACCTTCTTCCAACAACAAGAAGTAGACTACAAAATGGGAGCGGGTATGTACACGGAATGTGCCAGCATTTCAGACCAGAAAGAAAACATTAAGCTTCTTGCTTCAATAATTAGAGGCAGTGATGAAAATGAAGCCCACTTCAACATTTGTGTACAATCATGATGAAGCAGGCAAGGTTCCCACATTTATATGGCTCTATGCCTCATCAATGTCATTAGAGGTGGGAAAGGACAAGGAACAGGAAGAAATTCAGCCATGACATTTTTAAGTAACCATCCCAGCATTCACCTGGAGTTATTTTGGAAAACCATGGAAACCCAAACTAGGATTGCCAGGTAGGAGTTAAACCTGCGTCTACCCGAATGTGAGGCCAAAGTGTTACTGCTCTGCCACCACACTTGATACAGAAGGTCTAAACTGTATTCTACAGAATAAACAATATCAGTGTGGTGAATTAACAGACAGGTTTTCCTAATAACAATGAAATGGTAGCTCCCACATAATTTATACCCCCATCCCATCCTGAAATAGATCTTTCACAAACTTTCCATTCAACTTTTATCGAGAGCAACATGTATGATGTTTCACATCTTCACAACCCAACCCCTTCAACATCAAACTTACACTTTATCTCCAGCTATATGTACCTGTTATGAATAAGGCTGCTCTTCATTGCAATTTGTCCAATTCCTCTATTAAATCTTTTGCCCTTAACAATATTTTAAGTAAGGTTGCACAAGTGCTTTTTATGCACTCAATTTAATTCCTGGCACAAATTATTTAAAATTATTACCTAAGAAACAGAGGATAAGGTTTGATTTCCCAATTATTTTCTCAATGTGTTCACTCCACAACAAAGTATAATTAATTATTACCCCTAGATATTAAGCAGCAGAATCTACCGCAGAAAGGACGGTGTCATTAATTGCATAATCAGAGCTAAATATTGTCACCTGTTAATGTATATTAATGTCTTCATGCTTTTTAGTATTTAATTCCAACTGCCAGTCTTTGCACCAAGCTTTTAATTTCATATTGGCTTGTAATAAAGCACAGTCTAGGTTTTTTATTTCATGATAAATAATAGCATTATCAGCAAATAGTCTTATCTTCCCCTCCATTACATCACACAATAATTGATGTATATGAGAAACAATAGAGGTTTAGTGATGAATATGTACTACACACTGTGGTCTACTTTTCAGGAAATTGAGGTGCATATTTGTCGAGATGTACCATAGCTATGAAGTTTCTAAAGTAACCTCGTATGAGGCACAGTGTTGAATCCTTCTTTAAAATCTAATAAAACGAAGTCAACCTGAAATCGGTCATCTATAATACGGCCCGGGTCATAAATTGAAAGTTCAAGTTGAATCTCACAGCATTGGCCTTTTCTGAATCCATGCTGATTTAATAACCTACTTCATTCAAAAAAATACATGACATTTGAACAGATGATATGTTCTAAAATTCTGCAAAATATTGAAGTTAATGAGATCATCCTATAATAATTATAGTGGGAATGAACTTCATAATTATTATGAAGTTCATTAACATTCCCAATCTTAAACTATGGACTTTCGATGGGTCTCTTCCATTCAGCTCTAAATATGGCGCAATTTTGTTTGCATACCTAGAGTAGAACCTAGTAGAAATACTGTCTAGTCCATGAGCCTTATTGTGTTCCACAGTAGTATAGTTATTCCCTCAACGTCAAAAACAAGATCTTTCATAACTTTGTCGGCGCGAGTTATAAATGTCGGGATTTCCTCGACATTTTATGTTGTGAAAGCCTGTTAAAAAAAATCTGCTTTCGCTATGATAGTTTCCGTTAACTCGCCACTTTCATTAATCAGTGGCAGCACAATCTTACAAGAGCCTCACATTACTTTGATATATTACCAGAACTATTTTGGGTTAGTAATTAGATCTTCAGATAAAGTACTGATTTGGAATTCTTTAAAAGCTACACACATTGTCTTATGCACTTCCACCAGTAACATTTAACATGGCGAGTCCTCCAATTTCTTTACTGTGGCATGCTGACACCTTTGCTTCCTGAGCAAACATTTAACATCCTGACTGAACTATGGAAAGTTCTTACTAACCTTAATAAACTTCTCAAGAACAAATTGATTTAGACTCCTCCATATTCTCACTTTCAAATTATTCCAAAGTTTCTCAACCTTCATATTTTGATTGCAGGTTTCAAACATTTTCACCAAGTTTGCCTTATCAAAGCAATATATGAGTGTCTTTATTGTGTTTCACAGTCAGATCAAATTTTAAAGTGATCACTTATACTGGTTTTATACAAACTGTCGAAACACATTGGCTCTTTGAACATCCGCCAAAGAATTTTCCAAGAATGATTCATGGAACATCTGACTTGAATGTACAGTTGTCCCACATAATTGACACTAGGTTAAAATCAACACCCTTAATCAATATATGTTCTTGAAATTTCCGAGAAATAATATTAAGTAAACCTCTAAAATCATCAGCATCAGAGGATCCAGGGATCAATAAAATGACCCGATTGTGAAGTTAACATTCACCCATTATTAATTCACTAGAACTTCTTGCATCAGTGATGACAGAGCAGTTAATTGTACTATTTATGACCACAAAAATCCTACTGACTGAGATAGTTCATAAACATTCTTGTTCATATGATAAGGGCTTATAACCAAACATTTCACCTTCGTCTGTCAATGTATGCTTCTTCATACTCCTGTCAACAATGCAAGTAAATTTTGCTGAACCTTGGCTCATCTTATACATAATTTAAAATTTTCTTATACATACCTGAGATGGCTGAGGTGCAGATGGTATAGTACTTTGTTGGTAAGGGCCACCAGCCTTGGTACCGATTGCACCAATAGGACCAATTTGCTGTGAAGATGGTTTAACAGTTGCCGACATCAGCGAGTTTGATGTTGAAGATATCAGTACAGTGTTTGGATTATTGCTTAACTGCTGTGACTGTCCAAATGGTCCCTGAGGAGCCTAAAAATAGCACAAAGTAATTATGAAAAAGATAAAAGAATACCTACTGACATCAATTACTGCTAAAATCCTTACAAAAATGATTGCTCCATTTAACACCAAACAGTTCTGGCAGCTGCTAAGAAACTTAATTCTGAGGCTAGTAAACTGATTACCTATACAAGGTGGCCACAAGGTAACGATTTAAAAATTCCCTGATATTTACAGGTTTTTCCAGAAAAATTTGCCATACTTTTCCCTGATTTAGAAAGTTTATTTGCATGATTAAGATATTTAAAGTTTTAATTAGATTTTAATTGTAAATAATTAAATCTGGTATATAACTCACAAAATTAGAAAAAGAAACATGTTTAAGAATGTTTATTTGAACTAGAGATCGCCCAGTGGTCGAAATTCGACCATAATTCATTAAGTTAATTAGTTTTTTTTGTAACAGAGTAATAATTATTGCAAATAGTTTTTTGAATTTGTTCTATTGCATTTGCTGCAAGCATAACTATATCATATACTGTACACATGTTTTGGCTGCGAGGGTGTTTCTAAAATCACTTCAAACGTGGGTAGATGCACACATGTTATTAAGCAAGAAATACACGTTATTACATGTAGATTTATTTCTGTGTGTTTCTTACTCTTAATTCTTGGTCCAGGCTGCATTTCAACCTAACCACAACTGCTATTAGTTACGGTAGACGCCATGCAATATATCTTAGCACTGAAAAACAATATGTCAGCCCGCACAGAGAAATCGTAAATGTTACACGATTTTCTATTTGCATATGGAAAGCAGTTTTTATTCAATAATTAAGACTTAAAAACACGTGGAATAAATGTCAACAGCTATGAACGTGTATTTCTTGCGTAATAACATGTATGTATCTACCCACATTTCGAGAGATTTTTCCTCATTTCAACATATTCGAAGCTTACGATATACACTTTAAATCAAATATTATCGCCTAAGGAATGTGTGTACCAAATTTAGACCGACAGGACAATATTTGTAGGTTCCGACGTAATGATAAACTCAGTATATAAAGACTTTGCGGGAGTAGTTCACGTCACAACGTGATATAGTGCTTATGAAAGTTGCTTAAATAACTAAATTCCTCGTGTCTTTTGCTGTGACAAGAAGGTTCTGTTTTCTTTCTGGTCCAGGCTGAATTTCAACCTAACCACAATCTCCGGTAATATTGGCAGTACAAATTCAAAGCCTCAATCACACGCGCATTGATACAATCATTTTATCTTAAGTTAGCAGCGTCTTGTATCGCGAAGTAAACTTGAACCGACTTTGCTGCCATACATGTACTCACTTTTTTTAACTACCAGATTTCGTTCAAATGGTGGCTCACCATCATATTACAGCTACATCAATTTGATCTGCATCATCGTAACATCGATTTTATGAATTCCGAATATACTCCGTTTCGAAATGTTGCTTCTTGCTTGTATGTAAATTCAGAGATTAAGCTCGACTCTTTGGTTTCACCAAAGACCACAGAGTATCTCAATGCTGGAAATACACGTCACATAGTTGGCTCCGATCCGATTTCACTCACACACACGTTCGCGAATTTATTTTTCATTTAATAATGTAGCTGTAACATGTTTTAACTATGCTTATTTTTTTTTTTTTCTTTACTGTTGACCAAAGATCACAGACATTGGCAGAATCGCTAAGTGTCATTGCCACTTAAAAACAATTGAATGTAAACAACAGATGATTTATTTTATTTAATTTAATGTATTTTTAACACATATTATATGTACATTTTGGCTTTATGCACGTCTTCCCCATATAAACTTTAACTATGCCAAATCTCACTTCTCCGTGCGCGCAATATTCTGAAAAATGTTTCCAAAGTTTTCGCTTAGCGTATTAATATATAGATATTTTATAACTAATTTAATAATCTTATGAAGCTTAATTAAAAATGAGTAGCACAAAAATAAGATAATGACTAGTATGAGCTAGAACAAATTAGTTATCTTTCAATATTTGGTAGATCAAATAATTGAAGATTTTTAAATTGTTCATCAGTAACTTGACTCACGTCAAAAGCTTAGCTTTTTTATGCCTTTTTTTCATTTGCTACACTTTTTTTCAAATCTTCTGGTTCAGTTATTGTAGCTTCTTTTGTTCCATTTTCAATTTCTTCTGTTGCCGAGTTAACACTTTTGCGCAAGTTTCCGCGAGTCTACGCAAGATAGCATGAACATGAGTTTGTATAATCGTGTAGGCTCACCTTGCGTGGTTGCTTGCCTGTGCCGCTTGCCTTTGCAGTGGTTTATTTAGTGCGAGTCAAAGGCACTAGCACGATGTTTATACTGTCGCATCGATTCAGCATTTGAAGGAGCTCTGAATGATGCAAAACTTTATAAATCCCACCTATTTAGACCTATGGTTAGTATTTACATAATCTTACATATTATTTTGTCCCTGCTTTAATTCCCCTTATATCATTAATACAAAAAAGTAAACAGCTGTATCATTATCGCTATTCACATTTTTGCTGCCAATGGTATTTTTCTCAAAAGAAGTTCAAAACACCTTTATAAACTACTACTCTATGATTGCTGTTTTATTAAGTAAAAAATATAACTTCTGAGTTTAAATGTAGTACTATAATTCTGATTTAGATGTCATAAACTTTTTTAAAAAAATATAATTTCGAATGCTGAGTTCCTCAGAGAGTGTAAAAAGCAGTTCGTGTCAGCACTCGTGTACGAACATCTCGTCATCGTATCTCGACGAGGCGCGAGACGAGATGCAAGTTGCTAGTGTAAATGTGGCATTTGTTGGCTATTTTATGTCAAAAATATATAAGCTGAATTATTTAAGGCGAAAGTTCATTATTAAAATAAATTATTAAAAACTTTCCAAATTTTGGGTTGCTGCAATAAAAATTCCCTGATAATTTTTGAAATTACTTGGATTCCCTGATATTTCCATGATATTTTAAGGTTGCTTTAAATTCCCCTATAATTCCCGATATTCCAGATTTTCGGTCACACTGCTATAACATCAATACTTTCTAAACCTGAAATGTGAAATATTTTTTCTCCTGCCATGGTAACAAGTACACAAGTGGTTTTTTACTCCTGCCATGGTAACAAGTACACGAGTGGAATACTTATTCTCTTAAGCATTAAAATATGCAAATACGTAACAATATAAAGTCTTAGCAGGTTTTCTTAGGCATTATTGGTCATATGGTAAAAGTGAAATTAGTGAAATGCGTGCGAAATTTCACGATGGACTACCATTTGAATTTTTGCAAGCTTAAGTGTTACCTACAGTAGTGTTAGGTTACTAACAATCTCTCTACTAAAGCATGTATCCGTTCTGAAATTTAGCTGTCAAATAAGAATTAGGTATAATGCTAAGCTAGTCCATAGAGCCAACATATTACTATTGAGCAACAAGGCACACTACCTCTTCTAGCATTTACTGCAGATCTCTTTCACAATCTATTCTCAAAATCAATATAAAACAAGGTAGAAACTTATAGGGTCTGCTCCACTGAATGGTCCTTATGGTTGAATCCATATCCATTCAATTCAGGCAAAAGTGGGGGGGGGGGTATCTTCATAGTCTCAAAAGTTTTTGAATTTAACACTTGTTAAAATTCAGTAAAAGCAGGACACCTGTATATTTTTGTTTTGCCCAAAAAAATTCCTGGTCTGAGATACAGGCCGCCAAAGATGGAATCCCGGGACCCATTTTTCACTTGCGATTTTTGACAACAATTTTAGTCTTTGGAAGAATGCAAGATATTTTGTTGATAATTTTTTTTCTGTTTAAAATGATATACTACATTTTAAAATGGATGATCAACTTTTTAACAGAAAATATCTTACACTGTCCCAAAGATAGAAGAAGTTACAAGTGAGAAATGGTGCTCCGTGATGCCATTTTTGAAGGCCTGTATCTTGGACCAGGAATTTTTTGGGGGAAACAAAAATATACAGGTATCTTATGTTTTTCTGAATTTTAACGTGTGTTAAATTCAAAAACTTCTGAGACTATGAAGGTAAGATTTTTTCTTCAACTGCCTGAATTGATATGAACTATACGTTGTCTACATGTCCTTCCTATCTTTGTGATAATTTATTTTTAAGACTTTTGTGACTTTTAAATATTTATGTTTACATGCATGCATATTCTACATATATACCAGATAGGGTTGCAATGGAGATAATCTTTTGTAGATGTGGATGTTTGGTGCTGGACATCTGTGGAAACAAATGTGGAGGTGGAAAAATAAATTTAGAATTATTTAGAATTTAATATTATTTTTACTATTATTATTACTCACTGCCCTTCAGGACAGTGTTTAAACACAAATTATTCATGACTTCAGTTTTTTTCTTTTTAATTTTCTCTTCCCAAAACTACCTCATACACTGACTGTGTTTCTGTTTCCATTGTTTTGTAGACTTTGTTCCTGTTCTATTCTGTATTTTGAATTTTCATAATTTTGTTCCTCAATTGTCGCCTTTTATTGCCATTTCCTTAATGATGCCTAGAAGATTTGGGTCCTTTTCTATTTCAAGAAACCAATTTGTTTTACTGAGTGAGCCATTCAAATTTTTCTACTTCTGCGATACCAGATGCCCCAATAGTAGTCATTTCTGATGCATACAATGCTTCCAGGTGTACAACTGTATTGTAATTACCGAGTTTGGCCTGTCTTGATATATTTCTTTTGTTATAATGTGCCCATGAGTGTCTGTATGCCCTTTGAAGTTTTTTTGATCTTTTTTCATTTGATGTCTTGTTTGATATTTAGAATTTTAATATATTGTTAAAAAAAATTTAAACATAAGTATATTCTTAATCACAAATATTACATTTTTTGTAACCATTGTCTATTTTCATATAATTCTGGCAGGTTGATTTTTTTAATAATTTTTTTTGCCTCATTTTTAACAACAAAGAAATGCACGAATATTTTACAAGGGAATAAAAATAGGTACCCAATTGTGCACAGCCAACAAAACAATCTTTGTTATATGAGCTTTGTGGAGTTCATAGCTGAGCTACTTTGAGTGCCAAGTGTAGAGCCACATCACTGTACCCTCCACCTGCCTTTCCACTGCTCTAGCGGGGCTTATTCACAGACCAACTTGTAGGATCTAATGTGATACAATTTTCCGGTGGAAGACTCGTTGTTAGACCGTGAATGGTGTCACAGGACTACATGCAGAACGTGTTGTATGTTGTTGGACTCTCAGACCAGCCAATACAGGTCCCTCTAGTCCAACATCTTACCACATTGGATCGTGAATGAAGGAATCGTCTTACAGAGCATGCAATGAGAACATTGGTGTGCCACAGGGAACTACAAATGAATTGGGCTGGTTGGAACATTTTTTGGATCCTTCGTAGGAGCGTGAAAGGGCAAGCGCATCGAACGGTAGTCCTACTGGGAGGTCCTACAAGTTGGACTATGAATGGGATGCTTTACTTCACATGCAAGTGTACACTTGTAATTCGTCGATTAGGTAACATCACTTCAGTTCATTGTTACTCTTATTGCAGGACCGTAAGAAAAAATAACCAAAGTTTTTAGCTAATGAGGATGTGCCAAATTTTGTATAAATTGAAAAGAATAAGGTATATAACATATGCACCAAAATGTAAACAAAAACTTCTGTTATACTTCCACTTTATAACTTTCTGATGCAGAAGAGAAAGTGGAGGTACAATTTTATGTGAATGTTCCACATCTGTGGATGCAGAGATCCATTACAAAACCAATACTAGGCTATTCTGAATGAAGGTGAAAAAATAAATAGGGCATTTCCCCCTCCCCACCACAACAACAAAAATGCAAATGAGATCCAGCAAAGAAAACTTAAGGAAAAGGAGGCATAAACATTCCAGTCAATACTGCTAACTTGTTCACGTATTTGCTATCCATATGATTTAAAAACTTTGTATACCATCAAAACATCAGCCACCATTCTCTCACTAAGAATTTCACTTGAATAGGAAAGGTTTTTAAGGTCCCTAGAATATTTTGAAACACATCAAAGGTGTTACAATTTTGGCAGAATTATTAGATTTCCACTGGTATTACAAACAAGTTTAGATTTTCCTGGATAAAAAGAAATGACCCAGCAGGCTAGGTCACCTGACAAGCACTGAAAAAGAGCCTCTCCTTCACATGATTCAACCCTGGAAATGGAGAATACACACATTTGTAGGTACTCGCAATGAAATGATGTAGAGCTTGGTTGTCCATATGGGGATGCGATTACTGTACTTTTTTAACTGGTGCAGAAGCTCTATATGAACCTCAAACCATAGCCAAACTACTTTCATTTTAGTACCTTATGGCTCATCGACATTGAGGTCATGAGAATCAGAAGAGTTTGGGAGATAATGAACAGAAAAGAAACAGGCCATCGTCTTTATGAAAGATCTATCCCAGCATTAACCTGGAGTGATTTTGGGAACAGATGGAAAGTTAAAATCTGGATGGCTGAATCGAAGATCAAGCACACATACTACAAAATGCCAGGCCACAAATAACCAGTCTCAGTATCAGCCCAACTTTTAAGAGGGTACAGCCCAACACTAATCCAAATAACAATCGCCATTTCTTTGAAGTTCTATTGAACTGTACCTTCAAAAACTTTTTCACACCACATGTGAGTAAGGGAGCGTGCACAAACCATTTGGTTCGGTCCAGAAGGGGGGGAGGGGGGGTTGGCTGGAAGGCTACGCTGGGCTACGTGGGGGGAGGGGGGTTTCCGAGCCAGGCCACGTAGCTTTCCTTTCATAACATTTTTCACAGTTAAAATGAGAAACAGAACACACAACAGCATGTGAAAATTTATTTCCCTCAGTTAATTATCTCCATATGTAATTTACAATCGTCTGTCAAGAGAAAACAGTACAAAATGTCTTCTGGAATCAAAAGGGAAAAAAGCTACATGCTACGTGGGGGGGTTCAGAGTAGGACAAAATGGAGCTACGTGGTTTATGCACGCTCCCTAATCAGCAGACAAAAATACCGTCACAAATCAATGATGCACCATCAGTGAACAGAGCAAATTGCAGAAAATTTGTCAGGAAATATAATTCATTTACGGACACTTGGTGCGGAACTGAACCTGGAATCACGGACACTTTAAGGGTGAACTGGCTTTAACTGTTGTGCCTCAAGTCAAAATGCACTTCTTCACTAAGCATCTACAAGATGTGGAACAAAACGTACAATTGGGGATTCTGCTCCAGCTTGTTATGTTATAAGCAAGTGTGAGCAGTCCTTCTGTTATGTCATCTCTCTTTTCTTGGCCAGAATGATGCAGTCTCGTACATTCTCTAAGGCAGAATATAAGAGTCCACTTCAGTAATAAGGAGTTCACTAACCTAAAACTTGCTTTGTTATGTACAATGAAACACCAACTCCTTGCGGTTGTTTAGATACATTAAATATGATACCTGAAATTCAAGCTGTCATCACATGTACCAAAACTATCATGTTTGTAGATTGACTTATGTTCTGTTCAGTAGCTGCCTTTATTTTTGTGGATTAATTCAGTATCTTTCAGAAAAATGGAATTTGAGAAGTAAGCCAATGTGAAGATGTGTTTTAAACTAAAACCTCTCATCACCTTCGATAAAATCTGGCAAAAAAATTCTTCATATCAAAAACCCCAAGCTATGTATGCTGTTACTAACTGAAAAAGAGTACACCGTACTACTCAGTCATCATTCAGTTTATAGGCCTACCACATTTTGCTATTTTGAAAGAAAATATACTTTATAAAAAGTTAATTTTGCTTTAAAAAAAAAAAAAATTAATAATGAACTTAACAATTTTAAATCGTACGTTAAAACGGAATGGACGACAGGTATGACTAAGATAATGTCAAGTATCTGCTGCTGGTAACTATAGGCCTGAGGTAAAACTGAAGCTATCCCATTTAAAATTTGTATTACTTTGTCAAATACCTAAAATTCATAATTTCGTAAGACATAATTAATATAATGCCCATGCTCCTCAATCTTAAGGCCCATTCAAACAGGAAGTGGACTGTCAGCATAGACTCTGTAGTAAATAGGACTGCCTCATCCTAACCGAACAACACGTGGTGTATTACATGGCGGAGTTTGCAACGGGCAGGGCTGAAAATCTTATTCAGTGTATGTGGGAGTACGTATTTTTATACGAAACTCAGTATTTTGAGAGTAAGAATGTTATCAAAAAAGCCAAAAAGACGAAGGAAATTGGCGACTCGGACTTCTAGATATATTTTTATTATTTGTCTTATTGACAATCTTCTATTTCCCATAACCCATAAGGTACAATGATACTATAGTACAATTATCACAAACTTAATCAAATAATGACCATAGGTTGTTGAAGTAATCTTAAAAAAATGGTTTTGTACAGTATAAGTGGCTTCAGCTGATCTCAATCAACTTGCAGTTGAGAAAGCACTGGTTGATTTGTCATATTGTAGTTCAATTTCAGTGAAATGTTTTGTGTAACTTCTATTAAAATTCAGAAGGCAACATTTAGCTTTGACAACATGAACTGCACTATCTACATCCAGCTCTCTAGACCTGAAAAATATATGCCAGTTCTGAGCTGAAATGCTAAAGGCATTTTCCTCTACACTCGCACAGATTGCTAGCATTTCCTTCTAGGCCTTTTCCAGTTAGTTTTCAGCTTTGATATTTCTGGTTTTATCTTCATAATATTGTTGAGAGATTCGAAAATAAAGATAAAAAAGTCTGAAATTCCACAAACTCTTCTTCCATTAATTTTGTGGATCCATTTTCTTTTTCACCTAGAACTACTCAATGGAAACAGGATAAATTCTTCTTCATCACAGGAACTCCTGTATATGTTAAGAAGGGGAAACAAATGATTACGCCTTCCTTTGTCCATAACTGCTTAAACAATGATCCCTCCTTTAGTTGTCTGCACTCTGTTCAACCACTACAACTTTGGTTGACCGTTATCAATCTGGTGCATTCTGTCCACCAGACAGTCTGCTTTCTGATTGCCTGGGCCTTTAATTTTAAGATAAGCTGCATATTTCTGCTACTGTTTAGTCTTCAACATGAAATCACCAACATTCAAAAGTCAGATAGCCAAGAGATCAAACTGTACATAAAAATAAATTTTATAGATTTAAAATGTTGCCATTTTCTATTTTTCATCCTATTTAGTAAATCAGCTTATAAATAAAACTTGAAATGAAAGAAATTCACAACACCATGAAACAGATATTAGACAACTAAATCACATCTGCAGTAAACTCATGACTATTATTGAACAATATAAATGGCATTCCTACTGACGCTTTTAAGAACAGATCAGAATAATTCAAATCTTTTGGTACAAGCAAATAATTAACAGAAAATGCAATAAGATCAGTGAAAAACTTACAGTCAACCGGAAAGGAGACATAGAAGACTGATATATGTCAGGTGCAGCACTCGGTGGTGGATGAGCAGGTGTCTGCAAGTACAGTGACTGTTGGCTGAATGCAGAAGTTTGTCCAATGCCTTGAGATAAGCCGTAGGGTGGAAAGCCAGAAAACTGTGATCGTGCCTGGCCACCCATTACCTGGGTACATAAGCATAAAACCCATAAATACCATTAAAAATATTTTTCCGATCCCTGCAAAACTTTATTTCTTGGCCTTTTTGTTATTTTATGTATATAAAAACCAAATTCTTTTCACAAACCTGAGGTCCGTCAATCTGAAATGGGGCATAGAGACCTCCCTGGCCAGGAGAGTTATATAATACAGTTGGAGGAGAAGGAATTGCAGAGATTCCACCATACTGTGCAGCTGTACCGCCAAGAGGTGGCTGCAACAGTCAAAATGTGTAAATAAATATCCAGAAAACTGGTACAGGCATTACCATACAAAATAGACAAATTACAAAGAACACTGTTATATCAAATCCATTAGTATCTCACTTCCAATTTTAAATTATTCTTTGGAGTTCTACTTACAATTCAACTACAGTGTCTAATCACTCTTAATGAATAAATCAAAGAAAGAATGCTATCACTTTTTGTGGAAACACATAAAATGGCATTTTAATTTTGCATGAGAGCCACTATTCAAAAACCCTAAGAAACTAGGAACATCATTTATGTTTTTCTGAAATAAACCATACAAATAAATTAGTGCTCAAATAAATTATAACACAAAATATAACTGGTTAAATATGAAGAGCAATAAAAGCATACTTTTTTTAAAAAAATGTACAGATAACTTTAGTGCAGTTTGTCTTTCACATGTGTCAATCTGACCACTGGAAAATCCATATTTTTACAATCTAACAATGCTGACAACTTCAACTCTGTATTGCAATTACTACAGGCAACCACACAGCATGATCAAATCTTTCCATTAAAAGATGCAATTTGAAAGTTACAGACAATTATGTACAGTGGTATAGCTAATCTAGCAATACTGCAAAATTATATTCATGAGAAAATTACATTTAATATAATCATTTGCAAATTCTCTGTAAATTTCAGTTTCCCCAGTACCTACTTTTTGGTGCTATGGCTTAAGCAAATAACGTATGTCTCTTTCATTCAGCACACAAAAACAACATATCTGCAAAATCAAATTCTCCGAGATGGTTAACATTTAGATATGACAATTACACCGCACTGACACTGAGCTGGCACATTCCATTCTTACTGAAATATTAAATTCATTGTCCCAAAAATTAAGTTCTTAATCATGAGAAAAAAAAAACATAATATTTTAAATTACAAAAAACTAACGAACACCAATTTGCATTGCTGGACACTGACCAATATTCCCATTTATTTTCATTTCAGTTTCTCTTATTACACTCATAACCTACCCAGGATCCCTGAAGTTGCCCACAATCTATCCTTGAGGTTGTCTACAATCAAGCAAAATGCCACATACACAAACAAAGAGCAGAATTAACTAAATGTCTGTAAACAATGGTGTAGTCAATATGAAACTTCTACACAAAAACTGATGAATTTAATGCACAATAATTATAAAAGGTACTGAATATCCAAACAGTGAGTAAAAAAAACACCTGCTTACAAATCTTGAAAGGAGGATAATTGGTAAAAAAAAAAAAAAAAAAAAACTCTGAAGAAAATAAAACACATAGGATCATTGAGAATATAATGTAGCTTGTTGATTCATGTTCAGTGTCAATTAAAAAAAAAAAAAAAAAAAAATGGCTGCTATCAATAAGAAAATGGTGTCAAAAAGAGAGCAAAAGAAATCCTCATGTTGTATGTAATTTCAGAGTAAGAAATGGAAATTATCATTCTGTGATTTGTATACATTCATACCTGATAGTTTATGTGACCTTGCTGAGCACTAGAGGAGTTGAACGGTGGTGGCGAAAGAGGTCCTGAATGACCGATAGGAGATGGGCCAGCAGATATTACGGGTTGCTGCTGTGGTTTCACCTGCGGGGTAATTAGCTGCACATCAGGAGAAAGATCTTCAGACAAACATAACTGTCTTACACTGATGTGTATGGAAAACTTTATTCACTAAGTGAAAAACTGGAAATGATAAAGGAATCCATCACATCAATGTCACAAATTACATTTTTACTTCATATTCCTATATCAAAATTGTTTCAAAAATGTATTTATAGTGCTAAATCACAAGGAAAAAACTGCCCATATTTTTGCCTTAATATTGAAACTAAAACTTTTTCAGTAATACCAACTCACAATTGACTATTTGATTACTAATATGAAACCATTTAAAATTATTTATTAACACACTTTATTCACCTGATATTTTTAGAAGATCTGCCACATTTTAAGCAAACTTCAAGGTTGAAATTTAAAAAAAGAAGGGGAAAAAAGCCTGCTAAAACACAGCTTTGTGCCATGACATAACACACAAGTAAATGTTGCAGCTATATTGGTGTGTATCCTATTTTCCACATTTTCAGTAAGTTTGATCATTAACTGCTGGCCATTTTCTGTTACGTTTTGTCTTTAATACAAAATAGAGAATAAACTTGACAAAAATAGTAGCTATATTATAAATAAGATCTTTCATGCTGCAGATCTTAAAACCATAAAAATTGTAATTTAAGTACCATTTGTATTAACATTAAAATTTAGTGATTGATAGAAATCATTAAAAGAATTACTAAAACTATAAATTAATTGTTTTACGTTATACTGAGGTGAAGAATGCAAGTGTAAGGTTGGCACCACAATTTAACAACTGTAAGTTGCGGACTATTTTTCTCAATTGCAGAAAGTAAATTATAAATGTATAAGAAATGACGTCTGCCAATGTAATTGAACTTATGATTCATTTATTTATTTACCTAACGTGTTTCAGGCGATTGTATAGTATGCAGCCTCAGGTATTTCCCCTTAACACCGTACGCTATGTGGGCCAAGCATGTAAAATTCCACAATTTTTAACTTTAGCTCATAAATGAAGGCTCGCCAGAGCGATTGGTGTAAGGGTGGAGTACTTGAGTATAATGTCACACTTGGCAACTTTGAAATTGTTTTTCAATAAAATCCCTGGACCACAAAAATATTAACATCTACATTTAATCAATCTTAACTTTGGCAAAAACTGTATCTTGTCTCACTTAGCACCAGAAAAAAGTATACTATATTACATTGTGAAGTCCTATTTACGCTGTTTGATATATTATATATGAACTTTCAATAAGACTACCACTTGAAGCTGTTGCTTTCTTCATGTTCTTAAAAAGAAATGCCTGGAGAAAAACTGTTTGCATAGCAAGTGCCAGAACTAGTGGCATTCAAAATAGAAACAGACTTCATTTGAGGGGGATGTGTTCTATTTTTCTTAACCAAACTGAAAACTCGTTCTCACTCTGTATTGCCATGATGTTTGGTGAGAATTGACAAAATTAGTCTTCCACCAACACAATGAATATTTGATAACTATGCTCATTTGACACCATTTGTAGTGTCGTATTAGCAACAGTAGAAATGTCATTTCCTGAAGAGCTACGAACTTTGTGTGAATTGTGTTTGCAGGATCATCGCTAGTTTCCTTTTCCTTCTTACACAAGATGACAGTTTTCCAATAGGAAATTGGCAAAAAAAAAAAAAAAAAAAAAAAAAAAAATGTGATTCAATTTTGTCAAGGGAACCAACTTGTTATTTAGCATATCATTTGTTAGGGGAAACTAATTTATAATTTAGTCACACCTGGTACAAAAGTAATTTCTGATTGATGAAAAGAACAGGCCTTTTTCTTCATCTTTCTTAACCATGTTCAATTCATCATCTGCTTTCTAATTTTGAATTAGGTGGTATTGCACTTCAAGCAATGCAAAGCTTTTAGCTCTCTTTTGTTTTACAAATTTACTGAGCAGGTGCTTTAGAAGTTTCATCGAAAGTTCTAATGAATTTGCGGGCAAGCACTCCAAGTAAAGTACCGAGTTTATCAAATAATGATATGCAAGAAAGCACAATAAGCTTTATTCAAGTCACAAGAGAAACAGTTTTTCTTTACAAGTTTTAGTCAAGCTCTTGCTTTCCAGAACAGACAAGTTACATTTGAAAGAATAAGCCATTCTCTTAGGAGTCGGTAGAGGGAGAGCCAAGAATTCTTCTTCTGCTGCTCCTTGGATCCACTTCGTTCAACCTTTGGTATTGTGAACAATGTCAAGATGGTTGAAATGTTTGGATCACATGTAAGAATTACAAGGGGTGGGGGGGGGGGAAGAAAAGTGGATCAGACTGCTGGAGGAGTAGGTCCAAACACTTACCTAAAGACAACCAACTCATACATACACGCTTCAGTATTTTATTAGATTCTTTATTGTGTGGGTTTTTAAATTTCTCCCACTCGTCTCTAAATAATAAAAAATATAGACAAGGATTTCATCTATTTTAAGTGAGAAACGTTCGACAGCTTTTTAGCAGTTAAATTAATGAAATAAATTAATGAAATGGCTCATATAAGCAATAATCACAGTATCTTGATGAGCGTCTTTCAAAACTGCTGAAACAACATCCTTATGTCCCATCATTACAGGGACATTATCGGAACACAATGCCAAACTTTTTTAATTGGTATCTGGCAACGTTCCAATCAAGATAACACGAGGTTACCTTATTATGGCCTTTGGAGGGCCTTCCAGTGCTAGTATGAATACCACAGTACTTAGTTTTTACCCCATGCATATAATCATAAAATTTAACACACTGGGATATAACTTCACATTTGTTGCATTGAAAATGGATAAATCTGAAGACTCTTCACAAATGTAATTATTTCATTTTCATCCATTACCTTTAAAATGCAAGTTGTTTTTGTGTGACCACAGCCATATTTTTTCACAACTTCTGATGAAGGTAAACATCCTCTTGAATAAGTCAACTGCATGACCAACTGCACTCAGCTTTAATTACATTGGAATTCAAGACTTGTGTATTTTCTCTTCCTTTGATTTCAAACTCTCAATGTGCTTACTGCACTTCACATGATTGGCTAAATTATGTCTTCTGTCATGTTAATATAATACTCTCTCACTGTACAAAAATCAGAATTTTCTCCACTTCTTGATTTTAACATGCATGTAAAATCTGCAGTACATGCTTCCCTAAGTGTCTGGTAATACCAATTCTTAGAGCCACAAAAGGTTACAGAATATAGTGTTACACAATATACAAGATACACAAATCAAGACAATCAATGGAAGCAACCAACCAGCAATAATACAATGCCTACAGAACGAAGCAGAATTGGAAGAAAACAACATTCAAGTGAGTGCTGATCTGACTTGCAGAAATAATATCGATGTAAAATTTGAAAGAGACTGATTAATTATTGAATACAGTCTTATTCCTACAGTCAAGTGAAAGACGCTTCAACACACATAAAACAGAGGGTAACAGCAGCACTTACTGTGATGAATGAAATCAGAAACCTACCACAACCATCCATAAAAATACATAATAACCATGTTTCATAAAAAGATCTCACCATAATCATTTACTCAATCGAATTTTCATTTGGATATTCGTAAAATAACATTGTTCATCAGTGAAGCCATAAAATACAGCACTTTCAGAAAATTTTACTGGAAAAGTTGACAGGTACGTGTAGTTTACAACTGCCTTTATCTGTTCTCCAATCCAGATTTCTGCACTGAAAACTTCTCATGGGCTGAATGATGTTAAACAGGTCTGGTAAACTTATTATAAATCAGCTGCATTGGCATACAGAAGTTATTATATATTCACTATTGGCAATTGAAGAAAATGGCCCACATCATCAACTTATAAAATTGTTATGTCTACCTTACGCCTATAATAGCTTGTATTCTTCTCAAAAAAAAAAAAAAAAACTTATTTGATTTACAGTTTGGGCACTCTTATGAGCAATTTCTCGTAATAACTAACTTTGAGTTAAAATTTAAATGATACTTAAGTCACAGTTTACATTTTGAAGCTCCACAGTACGAGTCGGATAATTTTAAAAAGAAAGGAAAAAAAAAAAAACGAACAAACAACAAAAACAAAGTTTTTATTTTTGCTAATTTCTCTTTTGGCTTCTACTAAAATGTTCTCAATTTTGTGTTAAAAACAACACAAATATCAGTGAAAATCATTGACACTTTGGAAATTAAGAGTAAATGCCACACGTATTCACAATGTTTACTTGCGTGTGATATCATGGAAGTGACCACCAATCAGAGAATTTTGTATTATGTGACAAAAGCTAAGAAATAATTATATTAAATAGTTATTTTAAATATAATCCTCATTTCCTGTCAAAATTATAACAAGTAGCTTCCTTAAGCATTAATCTATGCACGTGACAATTTTTAATTTATTTTTAATGCAGTCAAACAAGTGTTTAATAAAGAAGCAATGAACAGTTAAGACAAAACAGACTTTTGGATATTTGTTACAGCTACTAACAAAAAAAAGTTCTCAATGGATCATAATGAGCCATAGTTTTAATTAAACATTCCACCTCCACTTTTACTTTATAACAGATTATCTAAAGCCATCAATAGCCAGAATCAGCCAGACAGTCAAATCCTAATTTACAGGGTAAAAAGCACAATATTTTAATGTCTTTGAACATCCTAGATAATTACCATGTGACATTTAAGTTGATGATATTAAGAAAATTTTCTCAAAGGAAATGCTCTGTAATTTGAAGGTGGGAAAATTTAACACTGACCAATACCTACAAGTAAATAGCACGAACATAAATTTTTAATAAACAAAATTTCAGTTTGACAATTTTACTGCAATATCAAGATGTAGTTGCCTACACAGCATCTTGAGTTGTTTAATACAATATCCTCCTGCCCTAATCTACTCTGCATCACATACCCATTACAACCATAAGCTCAATGATTGCTTTAAATACTCCAGCCCTTGTTTTTCTTTTCAGTTATTCAAGCATTAATTCTAAAATAAAAAAATAAAAACTGCTGCATGTATCAGTATGCATAAGAAGTGAAACTTATTTGTATTTTTTTTTTTTTTTTTTTTTTTTTTTTTTTGTGTTTCTTTCACACTCAAGTGGATGAATCTTGCTATATTGCATTTGTACAGTAAATAGGACTTCCCAAGTTATTCTTGTAAACAAATGAAAATTATTAAAAATTTAAAGCACACTTCGCTAGATTACACAGTATTTCATCCTGGCTTAGTCTCTATTTAGAGCTTTTATATCAGAGAACACCTTGGACAAAATTATCTGTTAACTATCCTTACAATCAATGTCCGTTAATAACTAGCTTCTAAGGCCATCAAAAATTACGAGTTAAATGCAGATTTCTGGTTCATGACTTAAGTAACTCATACCTACTGATTTACAAATGCTAATATTTCTGCATGAAAATGAAGGCTTTTATCGCACATTAATACATTCAATGTATCGTGACATAAATGTGATTACAAATTTATTTTCTTACCATAACAGCACTCAGAGCATATAATGAAATCATCTATATCGAACAAATGTAATTAAACAAAAAGGAACTAACAAACCAAAAAATAAAAAAGATACTAAAAATACTGGTGCATGTGTCATTGTTTAATAATGGTGACTTCTCCACATGTAAACATACTGTCTGCCATTGTCACGTGATTTTCAGTGAATGTTAAAGCAATTAAGCTTTAATATTTTTTGAAACAGTTTAGGCTCAATCCAGAAACACATATGCTCACACTTATATATACATGCATAGAAAACGAATCACAAACTAATTCGAAATGATGTAGCATTTACTCACTGTTTTTAATAATCTTAAATGACAGTTGCTTGCAAGCACAAAATGTCTAATACACGTGTGCAGAATGTTAAGTGTGTGTACAGAATGTTGTAGAGAATGTGCACTTGGTGCATAACAAATTCCTCCCTACTGTGGCCAAAGAAGTTTTACTTCAAAAATTAACCAAACCTGAACTTCCTAGAAAATGATCTGGCATTCTCCCTCCTATTATGTAAGGATCCATCTACAGATTTCTTTCTTCCCATAATTTTCAGAATATTATACTCTCTCAACTTAATTTCCAACATCTAAACAGCACATTTCAAATGCTTCCTTTTTCTTTCTGAAAATTAGGATTCACTCCCATACATACACAACAAACAATTTTAAAAAATTTTAAGAGTCCTAGATGGATATTTGATACTGAAAAGTTTCTGCTTTATAACAAACCTATTTTTTTGTAATGTTTACCTGCTTTCATTATCACCCTTGTTTCAATAACAAGTTCTAGTTTCACTTTCAATAAAAAATTACCTACTACTATTAAACCGGTTGACATTATCATCAATAATTCTACTACACTGAGTGAAGTCTTGGTTTTGTTTACACTTAGTCCACACCTAATATTTGATATTTAATAATTTCTTTGCATCCACTCTAATCTTCAAATAAGAAAGTATCATCAGCAAAATAGTAAGCCGCTTCTTTATCCTGAAATATTGCACAAATTATTTCATTTCTTCAATTGCCTACTCTACACAGAAGTTCAGTACCAATAATGATATACAACAACCCTGTCCGTCTCCATTGGTGATTTTTCTCCAATGAGTCCGCAGTCATATAATAGTCGCATGATGCTAACATACATTGTTCCTCTATCTCAGTATTTGAAACCTCGGTTCTTATAAACATTATAC
This sequence comes from Vandiemenella viatica, assembly GCA_031002005.1. NCBI lineage: Eukaryota > Metazoa > Arthropoda > Insecta > Orthoptera > Morabidae > Vandiemenella > Vandiemenella viatica. The sequence continues at coordinate 278,498,626 of CM061921.1, read as the reverse complement.
AAAACTTCGCTGCACAATTTCCATAAATGTATCATTTTATTTGTAGCCTACAATGTTAATAGGTATGCCTAGAACTGCTTCTCACACACTGCAGTTTATCAAAACTAGTTATTTAATACCTCTTCCCTTCCTGTTTGTATCATCCAATACATGTTCAAAATTACTGTCGTAATTTCCAAATTCGTCAGTTCGCAGTTTCCTCTAGGATGTGAAACTTTTATGAAATTCTGTCAAAATCTGTCCCATTTCACCAGTTTTTGCTACCAGATTGATTAATAATTGAATTTCTGCTTCTAGATATTTCAGCAACTCTGAAGTAATGTCGTCTACTCCTGCCACCTTGTTTTCTCAGTGCCCTGATGTAAATCTTTAAAAGCCCTGTAAAATGTCTAGATCTTTTATATTATCTTTTTTCCCCAAGCATACTAAAAAACTTCTTGTCAATGTTATATCTTTCTTCATTTCTTTTAAAGCATTTCTCATTAGCACCATCATATTGAGAATTTTTGAAATTAATGTTTTAATTCCTAAATGCAAATCTTTTTTCAAATGATCTGCGAATCCATATTTATTTATTTCTGTATATAGTGTCATACTACAAAAGAACCATTTAGTGAAATAAAAATACTTCATAATCTTCAACCACTGCTATAATGTGTGTATAGGTGGCTCACGAGAAAGCTATACAACATATTAGAGTAACAAGACTGTAATACAGCTTTAACTACATAGTTGGAGATGATCTGTCATTACAGATACCATATTACCAAGAACATGGGGAAAATACCTAAAGAGGAATGTAAAAAGCGTGTCCTGATGAGGTAGGAGCACTAAGCAGCGATTTTTTGTTTGTTTGAAGCATCAAATGTTCTATGAACAAATTAGCAACAGTCATTTGATTATTTAAGCCACTCCAGTTTTATTGCCATATCAGAAACAAGCTTCAGAATATGGAAAATTGAATTGATGGAAACCTCGCAATTTCCATTAAATTACCATAAATTTGGAGAGCTTATTGTTCACTTAATCAAAATTGGAAATAGGATTTCTGAAATTTGTACCATATCTCACCTTAGTTCACATTAAATAATAAAGTAAAGGGAAATTAACCTACCACATACTAAAGTTAGGGGCTGCGACGAGATAAAACACATGAGGCAGACACATAAATACAATATTACGCTGTCACGAGTTGATGTTCTGTGTGCACACACGTCCGGAACCAAATGGCTCGTTCTCTTTACATGTAGACGGTTAATACCATAATATTGTATTTTTGTGTCTGCCTCATGAGGTTTCTTTTTTATTCTTTAAGTTATGGCTTTGCACCTCATCGACATCAAGGTCATTAAAGGTGGGATGGGAGTGGGGACAAGGAATGGGAAGGAATTCAGCCATGTCCTTTTGAAGGAAGTATCCCAGCATTCCCCTAGAGTGATTTGGGGAAACCATGGAAAACCCAAATCTGGATTCCCAGATGGCAATTCAAACTGGTGTCCTCCTGTATACGAGGCCAGAGCATTAACCACTCACCCACCACGCTTGGTACGCGTCTTCTCTTGTCGCAGCCATCAACTTTGGTATGTGATGGGTTAATTTCCCTTTCCTTTATTATTTATATCACCTAGAAGCCACTTCCTTTTTCCTTAGTTTCATTCTTACTACATATTACAATTTCCATTAAAAAGGGCCTTCTTTCATTGTCTGGTATCCACATTATCACAATTTGAGCATTTTCACTTTTACATGTCACATCCTCTTCCCGAGGCTTTGCTTATTTTGAAAGCAATGTTCCATCTACTATCGGCTTAATAGAGCTGTCATAAGTTTGATGAAGCAGAGGTTTTGTCTGTTTGAAACGTAAATCGTATTCTCTGTGATAAAAGTTTTTTTTTTTACTGTAGTTTATGAGATTCGCCTAGATGATTGCAGAAATCCCAGTCAGGGCGGCCGGTACGCTGGGCCTCAAGCTTGAACCTAGGCCTGTTGTACCTCACTGATCCAGGGTGATAGCGCTTTAATGTGTGCAGCCACAATGGCTGGTCGTTTGGTATACTCAGATATAAAAATATGCACAGTAATGTAAGAATTAGGAAATTAGCATGCTGGAATTCAGGCACATGCAATTTCAAATCTTGTTACCAGAATATTATGTCAGGATTACAGTATTCAGTTTGTATTTTGGGCAACTGAACAGCTCTAATTTTTCTGGGATTTTGGGTCATTGAAGGTGTTAAAAAAAGGCTTTATCAAGTTAATTTTTTAAAACACATTTTGTCTCAAGGTCAAATTATTTTCATGAATATTATACATATCTATTATGTACAATTAGTTTATTATCTTTTTTAGGCACCAATGTACAAGTATCCATATACTTTGGTTTCAAAATACTTGGCTCTCAAAAGGAGAAAAGTTTTCTTCTTCCACAAAAAAAAGGTCAGAATTTTTCCATATTATGTCAGAGTTGAAATAGATTATCAGATTTTATTCCCTAGCTCCCAGTGGTTAGATAAATTTTAACCGATCAAGATGATGTACATAAAAAAACAAACCAAAAATGAGCCTTGACCATTATTTATTGCTGGTAAAATTTAGTCAGCAAAAGTTGTGTCAAGGAACAAAGAAATGAGACACAAATCAGCAGAAAATTTTCGATTTAGCCAGAATGCATTGGTGTAAAAAATCATATAAGATTCTCCATCTACTTTAAAATTCACTTTGTTATGCAGACTTGGAAATTAATAGGTACCACAGTAAAACAATTTAAATGAGTATCAATACTTTTTTAAAAAAGATTCACAAATGAATAACACTTGTACACTAAAACTAGATTATTTTCAATTTTGCCTTCTCTAGGTACAACTAGGAAAATTGATAGTTTCTCTTACATATCTATTAATTGTCAAAAGATTATAGAATTTTACCTTGCAAACATTGCTGCTTGTTGATGGTGAATCATTCTTCATATTGGCAACTGCAGAAACTTGCACACCTGGACTATAATTATTTGAATTGGCTTGCAATGCTGTCCCAGCACTGAAACATTTTCAAAGTGCTGTTTGTTTAGAAATGTACAGATATCTACACTGAAAATTAATATACTATAATGAAAATGCAGCATGGTTGATGAAACAGCTATGACTTCAACAAAATTTTCCCATTCAGATGAAATCTTTAAGTTCTATGCAGTTTCCCAAGTAAAAAAATTTGTTGCTTACTATGTGGTTCACATACTGAGAAGAAGTCACTGGTAAAAACCTAAGTGGAACTTCTGATAATAATTACTGAAGCAAAGGTACCAACAAATAATTTCCCAGACTGTACTTTTCCCCACATAATTGGCATTAAAAAACTGAAGACCAATGGGGTATTTTTTTCCTTTACATTTACTCTTCCAAATAAGTGTGCCAATTCATTATTTCATGCAGTCATACAGAATTTATTCCATTATGACATTTAAAAATGATCTTAAGGAAACACTTTCAAAAATTAAAAATTTTGAAAGCCCTCAAATTTTAAAAGATGTTAATAAACAGGGATATGAAGTATTATTTAGTATAGTTTTAGGCTATCCATTTTTATGCTATTAATAATAGAAATAGAATACAAAGGCAATTTACAGAAGACAATCTGAAGAAAATCACACATGATCTATTACGAAAATAAATTTACTTTTTTGAACCTTTGATTTTAACAGAAAAAATTCTATTACTTAAAATTTCCACAATTTTTGTTAAAATGTATTTTACTAATGTATTTAGAAATGTATGGAAACATCTTGTTAAAAATTAATGTTCGTCCTGACTGTTTTTACTAACATGATTTGGTGAAGCTATATACAAAAGGCTGTTTTGATTTTATGCATGAATCACTATGATTACATGCTCTCCAAAAGGAAGTAAATTGTCTCACCTATACACAACCTCTCCAGCACTTAATGGTGAATTTTCATCACCAGTAACAACCCCACAACCATCCACACTCTTAACAAATGATGATGGATCCAATGCAGAATCCACAGTATTTGCAAATGATGGTGTGAATGAAGAAGCAGTAGACGCTACACTTCCATCTTCAGTATGTTCAATAACAGGAGGCATAACAGGAACATTTTCCCATACCTGCAAAATAGAAACAAAAATTCTTTTTTAGCATTTAGTATTTCAAATTCTTTCCATCAATTTTTTTTCTTTGTAGCTTTACATCTCACTGGGGTCATTAGAAGTGGGAGAGGATTGGGAACAAGGAACAGGAAGGAATTTAGCCATGACTATATGAAGGAATCATCCTGGTATTTACCTGGAGTGGTTCTGTAAAAACTGAAATCTGAATGGCTGAACAGAGATCGAACCCACCTGCTCCTACATGTCTGGCCTGAATGTTGCCACTTACCAGCCAGGCTGATTTTCAGCAAAGTGTTAATTAATTTGAAATCAGATTTTTCAACTACAAACCTAGTACTTTTTCATTTAAGGCAAGATAATTAACTGAAATTAAGCTTCTCTAACTAAGCAGAATAAGGCATTAAAATTGGCAAATTAAAAATTTCATACACTATTGCCATCAAAAGTGGCTAGAGAAGTTCAAAACTTTATCATGAAGATACAAACAGAACACTGCTGAACAGCCAACAATTTAGTGATGCCTTTTCTTTTCCGATTCAGTTGCATGCAAGGAACTCATTATTTCATCATGTAAACATCATTTTTGAGATAAATATTCCACCACTAGCTATGGGTAAAAAGAGCAGTTAATGCATGCAGAGATAAGATACATCACAACAAACTTACCATCTTGAAAAACATAACCGAACGGAAACAAATGAATGGATGAAAGGGAAAATAGGGATGAGAATAACGCTATAGGTAGAACAATAGAGAAACGTGTAAATTTCATACTAGCAATGTGTTCATCTCACTTTTTGTTCAACCATCATGCTTTGAGTTTTGGTAATTGGGGGTTCATATCTCAATTCCTTGTACTAGTTCTAATAGCAAATGAGTACCTTAATGAACATGAACATTATTTTATTCATTTCAACTGATACTCAATTAACTGTATTTTAATTTCATTTCAACCAATCTTCATATTCACAAATACTGTTTCCAACCTAACAAAGGGTTTGTCCTCATTCATTTATTCACTTTTCCAAAAAATTGTTTTACTATGAATACAAAGTTGGATTTTGCATGTAGCTTTAATTAACACCCACTTTAGTTCCAACAGGCATATAATGAATGAGAAGCAAATGCACGAATCCCATTTTTTTAAACATTTTAAGATAAACTTTACTCCTCATACCAAAGGTCTCTTTTAGATTTAAGAGAAGACTTATTTGTGGTAGTGAGAGGATTATTATTATTGAACTGAATTGTTTTAGCCAGCTGTGGACCATGTTAGTTCAACCACCTTTCCTTCATGGGTTATAGTTTTGCTGAGTATTCCAACATTTACTGGTAGTGCACTTTCTCATTCAGTCCACATCTTGCATGCTCTTACTCAGATTATCCTGGAAACATGGGCATTTATAAAGTTTGTCCTTAATAGGGCCATGTTCCTAGTGTATTCACACAAAACTGCAACTTCCACAGATCCAGTTTTACCCCAATGAACCAAGTACCTTAGGTTTTCTTACTAATGAAGCAGGAAGATAATTCAGTTGGTCAAACTCTATGGGATTTTTTCCAAAATCTGAAATATTTGTATCAAATTTGTGGTTGTGCTCCAACTCTCTCACGATATTAGTTTTGCTCTTGTCTTTATGCCTGATCGATTTCAATGTAATTAGAGGGAAAGACCAGGGGCAAAGACCAGGAAGAAATTCAGCCACGATCTTTCGAAGAAACTACCCTGGCATCGCTTGCAGTGATTTGGGGAAACCATGAAAAATGTGAATGGCTGGATAGGGATTTGAACCGGTGACCTCCGAAATATGAGACCAGAGTGTTACTGCTCATCCATCATGTTCAGTTCCATCACTGAAAGATGTCAATTGTTTATTATAGACGTTTGGCAACCAATATCCCATTTACATCTTGATGAACCTTGATGCTAACACTTCTTTTTCAGAAATATTGGCTATATCCACTCAGCAAAATATTTCAAATTTTCTGTGATTTTATAGCAGAGTTTAGTAATGTACTGCCTGTGAGCAGGTACATTCCATTGCACAGTTAAATACATGTGCGTGAAGCTGGATGTGAAGCCTAAACAGAGCAGCTGGTAGGGGACAATAGGTATAACAGTGGCTGGATACATTCCTGAGCAAGTGACCTTGGGGGCAGTGATAGGTGCTGTGTGGTACCTGCATGCACATGGTCACATGATCACAAGGCGAGCTTGGATTCGTTTGTGAGCCAGTGTGTGTGTATGGCGGCTAATTCTTGGGTGGTTTGGTGAAAGCCGAGAAGACGTGTTGGAGTGATGGTCTGCAATGACAGGCAATTGTTCGTACAAACTCGTACGAAGGGTTTAGCTATGAGTTCCCTAAAATGCTGGCTAAGCATTTTTATATGAAGACATCACATCCACCAACTCCAAGCAACGCAGCAGATGCTTTATCTTCAAAATTGTAACCACACCAGTTGCGATTGCCGAAAATGACATTCGTATTGACTAAACCCAGTGCCACCCTTGAGAAACCTCATTGCTCTTGCCGAGAACAGTAACCTTTAAAAAGAATCCACTATTTGCTGAAAGTTTGTTCTAATTTGTTCGCAAACAATTTCTGAGAATATATCTGATGAATGTTGCTTTAGTAATAAATGTAAATTTATATCAAAATGTAGGCACAATGGTTTTGATTTAAAAATCAATGTCCCGATCCCTCCCATCATTTATTCGTATAATTGATAATTTTATTTATGATAGTAATTAATGCAAAACAAAAGTAACTTAATTTATAAAAAGAGGGGGGACACCTCGGCTTTTAGCTAAGATAGGATTGTTGACAAAGAAAATTGGTCAAGGCCATTGGTATTAATAGAACTTTACACTTGATTTCAGGAGGCCTTGGAAAACTGATCTGTGTCAGAGGGCTTGGAATTGAATGGATGTCCTCTTGAACACAAGGTCAGAACATTACTACTTACCCATAATTTTCAATGAGAGGAGACAGGGAGCAGAAAAGAGATGAGAAAGAAGATAATGATCGAGTTCGGCAAGAATAATGTGAAGTAAGTTCCAGCATGCACGGTTTTGATAGTTATAGGTAGTATTCCAACTGCCCATACCATGAAGCTTGTATGAAGACTGATAATATTAACTGTCACATATTTATCAATACTGGATGACTGGTCTGGAAATCAAATGTAGATCCTCCAATATGCCATAATTAATGTCAGAAAATTTTACCACTTTCAAATGTATTGTGAGGCAAGTTTAAGGTTTAAAATCATTTTATTAATCAAACAATGCATTTGGCAAGTAGGTACTAATATCACAATTAAACCAAATATTGCAAAAGTAATAAAAAATTTGATTACAAAGAAGGGAAGTGAATATAACCCATCACTTACCACAGATGAAGGCAGGAGCGGCAGGATGAACATAAAAACACTTTACAATATTTTGGTGCATAAACTTACTCATGTTGCCATATGTCTCACCGCAAAAAGGAGTAAAGTTATTCACCAAAATATTGTAAAGTACGTCTATGTTTCGTGTTCTTCCTGGTCCTCTGCCTTCAGATGTGGTAAGTGATGAGCATTCCTCCTCATTTTCACTGTAACTGTACCACCACTATTTAAAAAATTGGAAATAATAGGCAAATAAATAAGTACAAGATAGATGACTTCCAAGCACTACCCACTTATTGTCACTGGTTGCATTAAACGACTTTTGATACTTGCTGCATGTGATTTGTAACTATTTAGTGTGGGTTATGGATACTGAGGGAGAGTTCATAACAAGTTTGCCTTTCAGCTACTGTTGATTATATATAATCTGCCTTTCAGCTACTGTTTATTATATACAGGGTGGTCAGAAATTCACTCATCGGCGGGTAAGGGCAGTGTTCGGGATGTGGCAATACGAAATAAATACAAAAAAAAATCTAGTAAAAGTCATACCGTTTTTGAGTTATACGCAGCTAAAGTTCGCCAATAAGAGCGCTGTGCGGGTGAATTCAAACAGCCTTCCACAGGCGGTGTTGCCAAGTGTACTCGAGGTATGGGACCGCCAAAGAAAATGAAAAGAAAAACTCTCTTCCGAAGTGGGGATCGAACCCGCAACCTTCAGATTGAGAGTTTGCAGTCTTACCAACTACGCTGCCAAGGCACTAGAATTTCCTTGTTTTTAGAAGCCACTAGAGCGGACTGTTTGTTCATAATCGGAATTGATCAGTAATCAGCGACATTTTTCGGGAATTCGGTGGTGGGGCTAAAGGATTTTTTTTTATGGGAATTGTTTTTTAATTAGTTGATCTGCTTGCTAGATTAATCTTTAATTTTTGTACAAAAAAGTTTTGTTACTGGCACAAAAAATTATGCAAACTTAATTTATTCATTGCAAAGAAGCTTCTTTTATTCCATGTAATCGTATTTCACTCGATTTCAATCACAACATTTTTATCGATTAACGTGAATGTCCTTGCTACTATTTTGCAACAATAAACTTTTGGAAAAAAGAACAATAAACCCATTCTATCGTTTGTAACGTAACTTTCTCTGCTGCAAAAAGTCTGTTCTAATTCAAACAAGTTGTAAACATTTTGGTAACGAGTATCAACTCGCTAACGCGTGGCAAGCCGCAAAAGGTAAACAAGCTGTTACTCATTGAAAGCCCTTTTGTCACCGATACAAAACAAAATTACTGTACAGTAGTTTCATTTCCAACTTGACGTTATCAGTTGCAGCATTGAAACCCAACACGGATTTACTTACAACGAGCGTCAACCCACGAGAGTAACCGTAAAATAAACAATGTCTGAAAAATCTTGTTTTTAGTAAAAATGTATCCCAATAAAAAACAATAACAAAAAAATGCGATCCCTTACATTTTACAGCAACTGCTCAAAATGTCCTCCCTCAACTGCAATACCGGCACGACAATGCTGAGTTACTGAATTTGCGAGTCTTCCAAAATTGTAACTTTCTCTAATTTCATCAAAAGCTAGAATTATCCTAGCCAAAAGTTCTTCCTCTGTTTATACTTCAGTTTCGTAAACAATGGCCTCGACAGCTCCCCAGAGATAAAAATCGAATGGGTTGTAGTCTGGTGACCGAGCTGGCCAGTGAATTGGGCCTCCTCGACCAATCCACCTGTTAGCATACAATGCATCTAAGTGTTGACGTACCGGTACTGCAAAATGCGGTGGTGCGCCGTCATGTTGAAACCATGTGTCATTACGAATTGCCAAAGGAATGTCTTCTAAGTACAACAGAAGGACATTTTCATGAAATGCTAAATAAGAAGCGCCATTTAAACATTGTGGAAGTAGAACAGGGCCTAGTATAAACTCACCCAAAATACCCGCCCAAATGTTAACACTAAATTTGTGTATGACTTGACAAAAATTGCATGCGGATTTTCGACATCCCAGATGTGGTTGTTTCGGCTATTAAAACACTCCTCCCTGGTAAAGCACGCCTCATCCGTCCACAGCACCTTCCTTTCAAAGTTTGGATAATCGTTACATTGCTGCAGGTACCACTGTGAAAACGGAACTTGAAGTGGAAAATCGTCTTCCTCCAAATCTTGGCCCTTTTTAAAGTGAAGGACGTCCAAAACAGTGGCATGTGAGGCCTGGTAATTAAAAAACAACAAAAATTACCCTATTGAATGGCTGTATTTAAACGGAGAATTTGAGGGATCACTTAGACTGGACGTACCTGCAATGCGTTGGCAATGACCCTAAAGCTTCTCCTCGGATTATCAGCAATCATTTCCAGGACATTGACTTCAAATCCTACACTCCGCCTGAACCGTTTCGTCTGGCGTCGGGCCTGTGGACAACAATACTTCCTGTCTCCCTCAACCTTCTGTCACACAAAAGTGTTGGCCGATGGAATCGGCCCTGTTTTAGCCAGCAGCGCCATACGCCAAATGCATATCGGCGTACTCTTCAAACAAAAATTGATGACATTGCATGATGAAAGTGTCTTTATCAGTAAGTTGCGTTCGACTGCGAGACTTCTTCTGGCATGGTCCTTTAGCCCCACCACCGACTTCCCAAAAAATGTCATGGATTACTGATCAATTCCGATTACGAACAAACAGTCCGCCCTAGTGGCTTCTAAAAACAAGGAAATTCTAGTGCCTTGGCAGCGTAGTCGGTAAGACGGCAAACTCTCAATCTGAAGGTTGCGGGTTCGATCCCTACTTCCGAAGAGAGTTTTTCTTTTTGTTTTCTTTGGCGGTCCCATGCCTCGAGTATGCTTGGCAACACCACCTGTGGAAGGCTGTTTGAATTCGCCCGCGCAGTGCTCTTATTGGCCAACTTCAGCCGCGTATAAATCAAAAACGGTACGACTTTTACTAGAATTTTTTGTATTTATTTCGTATTGCAACGTCCGAACACTGCCCTTACCCACCGATGAGTGAATTTCTGACCACCCTGTATAATCAGCCTTTCTGCTGATTTGATGCATTCCTCCAACTTTTTATATTTAACTACTATCTTTATCTCCACATACCCATTAAAACCTATATTCTTAATTATCTGCCAACTGTCCTCACAAAGTGCCATCAAGACAATATACTTTTTTTATAGTGATAAATATTTCTAAATTGTGACAGTAGCCACTCCTGTATACGATCAGTTATTGGTAAAACACCTTTCTCAGATACAGCCAGGGGATTCTTTTCTTCTCCTCCACTTATTCGTCACTTCTTATTAAGCGGTGGAACAAACTGTACCTGCTGCATATTAAAAATAAGTGTCATCCTTCTTTAGTTTTCTTTAACAGCAATTTTGTCAACTTCCTTTCAACATTACCAGAGAATGATTCTTTGTCTCACTTAAAAGATTTCCATAGCTCACTATTTCCATTTATTATACATCACTGTCACTTCAAACTTGAAATAACAAAGATGTAGTGAAGTTCACTTAACACAGCAAAATTATAATAATTTTTTCAACAAGCAGTGTAGTGAAACGCCACCAATCCAAATCAAACTGGCTTTGTTTGGAAACAAACTGGCATCTTGTTTAAGACTTATGCAAGCAAATTTGATTACAGTTACATTGTGCCTAAAGTTTGTATACATGATACCACAGAGGTTCATTGGCTAGTTTAAATGCACCGGCATGCGATAGATACTTCAAACGCCCTGTGTCATTCAAGGAGGACATCTCATGTATGCAAGTCACATGCATGCACAGCACCAAGTTAATAGTGTATCTAAAATTCAGAGGTAATTAAATTATGGAAATAGTTTATCCACATCTCGTTTTAACCGTGCCAAATAATATAAATTAAAAACTATATAGCCCGGCTCAGACCATCCCTTCCCCAACCATCTTCACACAACCCAGTGAAAGTTTCTACCCAACCCCCTCCCTTTGGCTAAGCCACATGGTTTATGGACACTCCCCAAGTCCAAACTGTAATAACACAAACCAATCAAATTACTTCCAGAAGAAATTTGGAAGTGAGCATACTGATAGCACAGTGTAGCTTGATCACTGCTGGCAAGAAGTATGGACTTTAAGCAGCTTAATGATGTTTCCTAATGTTGGATAACTGACAAAAATCTTTAATGAAACTAGGTTGTATCATTAAACACTAGCATCAAAAAATATCTGGACCTTACTGCAAACACAATATGGAAATACTTGTTGCATTCAAGTTATGAGGTCTCCTAATTTCCCCATCCCTCCCCACTTAGGAATTGAAGAAGACAAAAACTTGTGAAAATTTCTAAACAATGGGGGGCATTCTTTAGTGTTAAGTTGTCTGCATACGACCCATGATAAATAATCAGAGTTATAAGCATTTTGAAAATTAAAATTATATTCACATTCCCGAACTTGGTGTAATCATCCATTGTCTGTTTTTTGTGGAATGATCCAAACTGACACTTATTAGTTAACTGAGATGTGCTGTGAAGATGTCATGGACATTTAAAATGTGCATTTATGGATGTTTTGACAGTTCAAAGAGGGCTTAAGATTTTGTAAAAACAAGCTGAAGGAGCCTCGTTCATAGACTAGTCGATCCTAAAACACGATTGCCCAAGTGGTAAAAGTTGGCATTCCCACAAGATTTGGACACACCATCCTGAAAGACCTGAAAGATGTGAAAATTTTCTTCCAGTTTGTTATTGTGAATACTGACCAATGAACACATGGCTGTGCATATATCAAATGATCTTGACAGGTGATTACAAAACGAAATGTGCTTTCATTCCATCACTGCTTGCAATGGATGCCTTTATCAAAACTGAAACCAAATGACAGTCGGCACAACAGAAGCGTACTTTTAGAGCAAAATTGCTGTTTGTTGTTGAAAAAATGATGGTGGGAGCCATGACAGTTAAGGCACCAGCATCATTCATTGTGTTGCAAAGGTACTATTGTGACAGTAAAATTTACGAAGATGTTCTGTAGAAAATATTAAAAAAAAAAAACCAAAGGCTGCTTGTGTGCTTTTCTACCAACCACCAACACAATTCTCTTCCTCGTTGGATCCTGCAGCAATCTGAAATGCACTGCAGTGATCATTCAGTTATAATTTTAATATATATTTATTTTAGAAGACCTTAGAACAGTTTCTACATTCAATCACCCTTCACTTGTGACTGTTAAAAAAATTCCTTTAAATAGTAAGCAAAATTGTGGAATGGCAATTGTGTAAATCAGACATTTCTGTAGTTAAATAAACCGTCTTTATAATGTTCTAACATTTCATTAGGAAATCTGGAGGTCTCTATACCTTTTAACTGTTTTCAGGTTTTGCCACCACCACTAAATGCCAACTAAGTTAAAAATAATACATTATGTTTTCTTCCAAGCAGCCAAGTAAAATTTAAAAAACAAATTACCTTCTTAACAGATTGTATTTTTAAGTTCAATTCTGCTGTTGATGGAGATATTGTTGATTGTACTTGCTGAGACAAATGCATTGATCGAGGCATGCCAATAGCCTTGTTGCCCTTCTCCTCAGCCAACTGAGACAGTTCTGAATCAAAAGTGAAGTCCAGCTTCATATCCACTACATCTTCATTCTAAGGAGGGAGAAAAAATGGTTAAACCTTCATCAGTCATGCAAAAGTGATACCGGAAATGAAAAAAATATTTTAAAGCGTTGAATGGAACTGCCATTACATTAAGAAACACAATGTTTCAAGAGCTTTATTCCTCAGAGTTCAAGATAATTAAAAAAAATTCTATACTTCAAGAAAATATTTTATATCAGTACATTTATTGAAAGCCCATTTAGGGACTCTAATAAGTCTAGTATCTTGATTTCAGATAAGAAGGAATAATTCTTTAATGAGCAATTTGATACTATGAGTAGGAATCTAAAGTTAAAATTTATTGCTGCCATAACACACCTTGTTAAAGCTGATTGGCATTTGAATCTGATCAGCTTTGTTTTCTGCATTCTTAACTAACTCTGGCATTGCTGTACTGGTTTTACTTGAAAACATCAGTGCACTTTCTTCAACATCATCAGCAAGCTTCCGATCTGAAAAAATAAAAATAAATAGTTATTTAAGATGGACTAAAGCACCAGGAGATGTACAAGTTTCCTGCATCATATTGATGAGATAGCTGCTCAATACCAATGAAAATTAGAAAGGTGTAAGGAGTTTTAACTTTCACACACCAAGAAAGGTAAAAAAAATTGCATTTAAAAATAAGTGTTACAAATTTTTTTCAGGTAAAGCATGCTGAACTAAATTAATCCACCATAACATGCGAGTGAAAAGTGCTGAGTACTGATATATGCTTTTTAGAATATGCTACAAGACAGTGTACTGAAATGGAAGCCCCCAAATCCATAATTTCACATGGGATCAGTATTATATTTCACAATAATAGCTTCCATGTGATATTTTACCTGTCTCTACCATGTACAAGTTACTAAAGTAGTGCTAATTACAAGAATAAAAATCTCAGCCACAGTAAATCAAAAATAGTAGGTGCTTTAGAGGCTTAGAAAAGTTCCCATACTTAAAGGAAACTGCGACAATCAATAGTCCTTTCAGGAGATGCCACAAACTACAGAGCAATATAATACTACAAATATAGATCTAAACTGTGCAACATTATAAAATAAACTTACAAAGCATATTCCAACTTACCTCTACTTTTGTCCCCTCTAGTAGATTTCAAGGCAGTGAATTTATTTTTCACTGCTAAATCTGCAGGAGAGGTTTTGAAATTTGTGTTCTCAAAAATTATTGTCTGTACTGGTGGTGAAGTCCCATCCAATACTGTCTTATCAGCAGTCTGCACAAAAAAGTATATAATTGTGTACTTATCAATTCACTCTTCAACAAATAATAATAATAATAATAATAATAATAATAATAATATGTAAAAAGTTTAAAGTGATTACAACTACAAAATTATTGTTGTGGAAACTATAAATCCAATATCTGAAAATCAGTATGCAAAAACAAAAGTGTAAACTCTGTTGAGAAAATTGCAATGTTACAGTTAAACTCCCTCCCCCCCTCCCTACCCTTTTTACAACCATTCTTCTGCATTAATGTTCATCCTGTAGTCCTCATGAAGATGGTTTCAGAAGTGCTTTTTGATGAAGATGATCCAATGTTGTTAATCTTCATTCATTAACCATTATCAGATTTAGTGACACACAAAATGTGCAGAATGTTTTTGAAGAAAGTAGTTGCCACATTATGAATCATGAAAAATCATAAATTAAATACAATGACTACAATTATGTAATTTTACATTTTCCCATCCAACTTTCACCTTTTTTTTTTTGGATTTGACATCAATTTTTAACATCTGATACCTAACATTGGATCTGATCTGATCAGTTTGTATGTAATGTATATTGCTGGTAAAGTTTAAAAGGATACTTGTATTCTAAATGTATTCAATAGCAAGAAAGACTAATGTTCCTAACGTGTATCAAACTATAACCAATCTGTTTAACTTGCTTTCCTAACCCAACAGTTAACTCATCACCCCCCCCCCCCCCCACACACACACACACACCACAGGATGTTACTATGAGGAGGTAAATCCCTCCTCAGTAATCAATTATGCCCAGATATTAGGTATAGCACACACTTTGATTTACTCTAGTAGTCCATCATGTTCCCAAAAAATGTAAACCTTCGAGCTAGAGGCTCTCCTGCAGTCCACCTTTTTTTTGCGAATTCAGTTTTTCTGCTCTTTTTGGGTCACAATACTCTTACATTATAAACACTACAACTAGTAATACTCATCATCACTTTTAGTAAGACATGTGAAAGAATGTATTCTGCTACTTGCCAAATCCACATTAACAATTTTAATGGTGTTGCAGAACCCACAAATGATGAAAATACAGTTTTCTTAAAATCTAAAACTCATTTCAGAAGGTTTCTGTTGATGCGGTTTGACAGCAAGAGAGTCTGTGCAGCAATTTCTTACATTTAATTTCCCAAAAACATGAATGCCAAAATCGGCAAGGTTTGTGCAGTCATTGTTGTTCACAGTTGTTACTGAACTGATTTCAATTACAATCAAAGAAAAAGAAGGATAAATTCTTCAACTTTTGTGAACTTACCTCTCTAACTGTTTTAGCCTGTACATTTTCACTATTTGGTGTGCTGCGATGGCTGCTAGTCCCAGATGCAGGTTGATCGTTTACTTCTAATGGACTGCAACAAATAATTTAACAAATGTTTTAACAAGATCTTTGAATGATTGCACAAATATTGTATAGACAGTAATGAAAAAATAACGATAATTCATGAAACTGAAATACTATTAACCCTTTGACTGCTGACAGCGGATCGTCTACCTGCCGCGCTGAGGCCGGCTACCTGTGCTAAGTGATTATTCCTGGGGACGGAGCGGCCCGCGCTGTCTCACACGCCCAGTGCTGAATATTCCTGGCGTTACCTCTCATGGCTGATACACATAAATACTCTCACCTACATAGTTTCTCTGCAAATAAATTACTGCAGAATCAAACAATCATTAACCCTATTTTTCGTCACTAATAATTATATCTTGCTTGTAGTTTTTACTAGATTTTCTGCAGCTTATGTCGAAAGCGTCGTGATTCTTAAATTTACCTCAATAGTTTACTGTTCTTTCCTGACATACTCCGTTTATAACAACTGCAATTTTCTTACTGTATCAGAGTGTTATTGTTGAAATTTAAAGAGCGTAGATTCGAAGAAGATGCTAGAAATATTTTAATTCCACACTTACATACCGTGTTCAGACCACGACTGTTAAATTAGAGATATTCGAACTCAGTACAGAGAGTTAAAGGGCATCCTATTTTTCCTCGCGCTATTCACGAATATAAAAAAGACACCTGAAAATGATAACTTGCCAAGCAGCCTCCCCCACACACCGAAATTTGGCTTGCGGAATATCTTTGTAGATGTAGATTCCCAAAATATCTCGATGTTGACTGAATGTTTACTGCGCTTTGTAATTACCCCGATTATACGTAATTTTGTTTCTTCTATGAAATTTGTTCCACATAAGTACTCAACATATTTTTCAACATTTTAAAGCTGTGCATTGTCCTGTCCATTAAATACGTGAGGTGAAATATGGGGGGGGGGGGGGAGGTTCCGGCGAAATCTCACCAGAGCAACAAAAAGCGGTTATCATGACATAATTTCACCAAGAATTGCGGTATTTAGAAGAACATCTCTGGTCCAAAATTCGTTAATTTTCAATTCTTTCACGCGACGCATCAGAAGACAAATAGATATGAAACAAAAAATTTCATCATATTCAGTATCTTTCCACTTTGATATTCGATAATGCACTGATTCTGGAATATTCTCCACAGTGGTTTATATAAAACCGATTCTTTTCATCAGCTATATATTTCATCAGTTCTTCTGTAAAAAATAACATGAAAACTGACAGAATACTAGGCACATTCCCTATTTCACACATGTCCCGATAGCGTATCATCAAATGCGTGACTAACTGGACGAAAATCACTATCTTTCCAGTCAGATTTATCGCCAAGACGTAATTTCTTCGCAGGCGTTTCACTATCACTTTTCGATTCTTCAGATTGAGAACAACTAACATCTCTTGTTGAAACATGAGACTGCATTGTCACCCCTGCTGACGAGTATGGTTTAGGACTACAGCTTTCCGATTCTGTGGAAAAAGCTATCACTTCCATCAAAAATCAAGTATTTCATCTCCAGTGTCGCTCCTTCGTTAGAATCACCATGATTTCTTCCTCAATGCACCCACGAAGTTTTTGCTATTTTCTTTATAAATACAGGACACAAAGAAGAATGATGTAATTTCATTGAATGTGAACTTTAGAGCGAACGCCTAGGCTCCCTAACAGACAAACATTCGGACGATAAGCTAGCGACCAGAACTGCGAAAGGCTATTGAGAAATGGGGCATGAAGTCCGCTGTACGACTCAGGTAGCGGCGCGTCTATATTCGTCATCAGCACTCAGGTTGCGGCAGGCGGGTGCGACTTAACTCGTCAACAGCGCTCAGGGGAAAAACCGGCGGCTGCGACTAGACTCGTCATTAGCACTCTGGGGCAGCAGGCAGCATGACGAGTATACTCGTCAACAGCAGTCAAAGGGAATCTGATTTTTAAAAAAAATATGTTTCTATTATATGTACCTCTGATCCATTGGATTTCCCAACACAACAGCCAGCTGTTGCAAATTAGGCACTGAACTAGTTGCAGGAGAGTTTGGCCTCAAAGAAGCATTTATGGGTTTTACCCACGCATTTACTGGAGGAGCAGGAGCAACACTGTTCAAATCTGTAATTTACACAAGATCAACATGACAACCAATGCATTCACAAAAAAGAGATATTTTTACCATAGCCCACTGAAGTCAAGTGCATGCATCAAACTGTATTTGTGGATAACTTTTTTTTTTTTTATAAACATAGTAACATAAAAATATTGACTGGAATAAGCTAAATTATCTATTTAAAGAAATGAATAACGTTTATACAAACTTAAATTGAGATTCTTGTATGTTTCAAAAATTAACACTTCATACATTTTACTATAAACAAACATGAACCAATTCTTAAATTACACTACACTCTTTTTATGTTGATTATTTTATTTTATTTAGTTTATTTCCTTTTCTTTGGTAATTGCATCTATTATATATTCAGGTTGGCTATTTCTTCTAATTAAAACTATATGCATGAGAAACAAATGCTAAGTAAAGATTTATTATTTGTGCAGAAATACCATCTATAATCAAATTTTGTAACATATCAAACAAAACAAAATTCCTAATGCAAATTCCAGTTTGCAAAGTATAGCAACCACAGTGATGTCACTTAATAGATAGTGAGGTTGTCGCAACACAGTAGGCTAGTGACCTTTTATTTCATGTAGTAATGAATAGGTTTGTCAATATATATATATATATATATGGAGTGTCAGTTCGATTAATCAACTCTTACATAGTTGTATAATCTCACAGAACAATGGCAGGAGTCGCGGGTAACTTTGACAGTGTGAAGTAGTGTTTCAGTGAGTGTTAGAAGACAAACTGGGTCCATGGATAAGTTCATCGTACTTCTGAGATTGGAAAATAAACTCTGACTGCCGTCTTTCCATCGTTGTGCTAACTAGAAGCTATAGAACTGTCAAATTATGTGCTAGAAGAACCTATACTGTGATTTTGAGGAGCCGTGATTGTTGTAATAAACAACAGTGCTAACTGCGGCCTAAACTTTTTTTTTCAATTTAAACCTTTCTCTCATAATGCAGTTTTCGGAATACAAATCACGAATTATGTGTGTTTACTTTCATAAATGTTCAGTTGGTGGTTGGTGTTGTACTATTAAAACTGTGGTAATTAAAGTGTGTGGTCGTTATAGTCCAAGAACACGTGCTAATTGTGCCCAAATTCCACCACTAATTTATCATCTAGAAGCTCTAATCATTGAATTAATTGTAAATACACCCTCCATCCAATCGTGGCAACCAGATTAATACTTAAAAGATAAAGAAGTGAAGTCTTGATACCTTTCCTTAGGCAAGTCAAATTTCATGTGGTAATGACTTAATTTAAATTAAATAGTAGTTTCTCAAGGTGTCGGAAAAACTTTGAGTACTTCTTACATTTTCCCTCTTTACCTGTCCATTATTTGCACACATTTTATACCAATAATGTCAACTTATTGCTTGAAGTGAAAAATAAGATGCCAACTTACAGGTAACCCATAAATTTACAAGCACTAATATGAGATTTTTATTCTTCTTTGGTATAACCGATACGTAGGTCATTAAACACTGACCCATGCTAATAAAATGTAGCATCCTCAGACAATCCGTGCTCTTTCCAGCTACTTCCGAAGTATTATTATTTAAAAAAATTTAAGATGAAAATGTGGGGTCTTCCCAGCAACTATTAAGATGATTATATAACATTTACAGGTCATGTCACATCTGAATAATGTATATTGGTGGCCTAACAGAAACTGTTCACTGCAACATCTGCTAAAAATATACTGAATTTTGTTAGAATGCAAATATATAACAGCAATAGCCTGGTAAAATTCTCCCCCCTCCCTTTTTTGTGACTTCAGCCATTAACACAAAAGGAAAAAGGTTACACAGCTCATAAGTAGTCAATATAAGTACATTTTATGAGGAACTACGGCATATGAAGCACAGAAAACTATTTTCAATTATAAATTCCAGTAATGTATTAAAAAACTAAAAGCTTGGCATATAAATGTGGTTACTGACAAATTTGCTATAAAATAATTTATAAACATTCAACATTTTCTTTTAAATCATACCTTTAATGGGGAAAATGCGGTTGTGATTAGCTTTCCCAGAATCAGATGATCCAACGTGAACAGATCCTTGTTGCTCAGCTATCTTCATTCGCTGTTTGGCAAAGCGTGGAGGGAGTTTGTTTTGGCGCTGGCGATCTGTTGTGAATTTGGCAGCAGAAGCTCCAGTAGGAGCTGCAGCTATAGAAGCACCCACTGAAACAGGTTGCGTGGAAGAGACACTGTTTGGACCAGCACAGGTCCCTTGAGACTGCTGTTGTCGCTGTTGAGACGACTGCTGCTGCGAAGTTTGCTGCTGGGCAGCTTTAATTGTTCCTTGCGATTGCGGCTGAGACTGTGTTTGTCCAGGAACTGGAGACTGTCGCTGCTGCATTGCATTAGATTGTTGTGTCTGTGATTGCTGCTGCTGAGGAGGCATAGCTTGCTGTGCATTATTTCCACCTTTTGATTTGCGAGATTCCTTTTCTCGGGGAGGTCGTCCACTCCCTTTTTGTTCTTCCGCACCACCCTTCTGACGTGATTCCTTCACATTCTTCTTGCTTCGCACCTCTTGGAAGCCATTGTCTGCATCAAAAGGGAAATGCCCTTCCTCCACTGTCACCTCTGGCTGGTCATCGACTATCACCACACCTATACAATACAGCCAACACAAAACACTCACACACCCAATCAATTATAAGTCCTGCACTGGAAAAGGTAACATCAAATGGGGTAGTAGAAACCAATTGTAAAGATTACATGAGCAAAAAAATTTTTATCCGTGTAGTATAATGGAAAGGTAAAGCACAAGCCAAATTCGAATACTGAAGTAGTAACAGTTATTTAGGAATAGACACAAATTTACAAAGTAAAAAGCTGCAAGCAAAAGTGAATAGAAATCAATGGACTTCGTAGTAGGATCACACATGAAGTTCTGTTTAAGGACCACTACATGAATTCTCATTTTCCCCTTGACATAAAAAATATATTGGTTGTTTAACAGCCTTCACCGCTGAGTTTTGTTATTAAGTAAACTCAATTTTTTTTCATAATTGTAAGTATAAACACTTCCACCTCCCAAAAAAACATATTTTATTTTAAATCTGTAGGGTCAGAGGATTTTAAAGGCCAACAAATATATGTTAATGTCAACTAAGGGTTATCTATTTTTTTGATCCTAGAAAATGACTCTTCTAAAGTGGTAATGAAATAAGCAAATATTCATTCTTTGTTAAAAATTATGCTTACAAAATGAGAAAAGATCATAAAACTAATAAAACATATATAAAATGTTTGAATGTCCTTCCAGAACCCCGGTATAAGTTTTAAGCAATTCTGAAAGAAAAGTCATTATAACGATAATTTCAAACAACATGCAATGAAAACTTGCATAATATTCTACCACATCAACATGGAGGTGATTACTTCTGGTGATGTATGAAACCACTTAAACATTGTACACTGACAGATTTTGAAGTAGACAATTCAAAATTACAATTATTTTCACTATCACAGATACCATCCAACTAAGTAATTGGTCTGTGCAAATTTACAGTTCGTAAGTGTTGGTAAAACTTGCATACACGAGGCCCATCATTTCCTGGGTAATGGGACATACTATGATGTTACGCAAATTGTAGGTAGCAATTACATTTGCATATACTCTAGCATCATTAAGAATGAAAATGAACACAATTCTGGACTGAGTATTTCTAAAGGAGACTCATATTCATCAATTAATTTTTTCTCTTTCTTTATACCTTGTCAACATCATGTTCATTAGAGGCAGGAAAGTACTAGAGGCAAGGAAGGGGAAGGAATTCAGTCACAACCTTTTTAAGGGAACATTCTGACATTTGCCTGGAAGGATTTTGGGAAATCATGGAAAACCAAAATATGGATGGCCGGACAGGGATATGAACCTGGCGTGTTGCATGCAGCATTACTGATCACCCACCATGCTTGGCAAGCACACTCAAAATATATTCAATGATTGCTGCACATTTGTAATGAACTCCAAAATTTACAATATACTATAAATGATGTCGTTATTAGTTTCACTATTTGCAATAATTTAAGTTCTAGTCTTCATTTTACCAGGTGTGTAAATATGAAACCGGAATTTTGCCGATAGATGGCTGTAGCGATCAAAGCAGTTACCGCCCGATTGCACCATTGTCACCGGTTTCTTTTGTCGACAGCCGGCTGCGATTTTCCACTCCCAAACAATACAAGTTTCATACGATAGTGCGGTTTTTAACACTGTTGAAGATGTCGACTTTTGTGCCCACAAACTACGATTTGCGGACATCGTTGATTTTCTGTTTTCATTTAAAGAAAACTGCTGCAGAATCGCATCGAATGCTTGTCGAAGCTTACGGCGAGCGTGCTCTCGGGAAAACACAGTGTTTCGAGTGGTTTAAAAAATTCAGAAGTGGAGATTTTGACATCAGCAATGAAGACCGTGGAAGACCTCCGAAGAAGTTTGAAGACAGTGAGTTGCAAGCATTGTTGGATGAGGATGATGCTCAAACGCAACAACAACTTGCAGATCAATTGAATGTGACACAGGAAGCTGTTTCCATACGTTTAAAAGCGATGGGAAAAATCCAGAAGATGGGAAAATGGCTTCCACATGAACTGACTGACAGACAGCAAGAAACCGAAAAAACCACTTGTGAAATGCTGCTCGCCAGATATAAAAGAAAATCATTTCTCCATAGAATTGTGACTGGTGATGAAAAGTGGATATATTTCGAGAACCCTAAGCGGAAAAAATCATGGGTATCTCCAGGTGAACCGTCAACGTCAGTTTCAAGGCCAAATCGCTATGGAAAGAAGACAATGCTCTGTGTTTGGTGGGATCAAAGTGGTGTGATCTACCACGAGCTTCTAAAACCTGGTGAAACTGTTAATAGTGAACGTTATCAACAGCAAAAACTCAGTTTGAACCAAGCATTGCGGGAAAAACGACCAGAATACCAGAAAAAGACAACACAAAGTGATCTTGCTTCACGACAACGCACCATCACACACATCAAAACCAGTCAAGGAAATGATCGAGTCGCTTAGTTGGGAGATACTGACGCATGCGGCTTACTCGCCTGACCTTGCGCCGTCGGATTACTATCTCTTCGCATCGATGGGACACGCACTCGCCGCGCAGCGCTTCAGTTCTTACGAAAATGTGCGGAAATGGCTTGATGACTGGTTTGCATCAAAAGAGAATTTTTTTTTTTTGGCGTGGCATTAATAAATTACCGGAGAGATGGGAAAAATGTATATCTTGCAATGGACAATATTTTGAATAAGGTATGTCGATCCATTTTTATGCAATGAACGTGTGTTTTTGATGAAAAAATTCCGGTTTCATATTTACACACCTGGTATTCTGTTTTAAAATTAGTTTAACACAAATTCATAATGCTGAAATGAAAGGTGGAAGTCTTTTTTTTTATGGCTAATTGACATCAAGGGCATTACAGTTGAGAGGATTGGAGGCAAGAAATTCAGCCATGACCTATTCTAGCATTGGCTGGAGGGACTTCACGAAACTCTGGCAAACCTAAATCTGGATCGTCAAACTGGGGATCAAACCATCATACACAATGCGAGGTCCATATATCAAATGCTTGATAACCAGGCTCAATTGTTTAGCACTGTTACAAGTGCAAGTTTTACTTGCATGTACATAACTAGCAGCCGCGCTCTACTTTGAAGACCACATATGCAGTAAATCTTATTGCAGATATCTTTGTTCCTTACTTTAACAGCTTCTGAAACCTTGGTAACAAATGTACATCAAAAGCTGGCAATGATACTTTTCCAGGAACTTGGTGAAACAACTTTTGTTGCTAAAAAGTCATAAAAATCTCCTGTCTCGCTCAGTATGTAGTATTCCATCACGCTTTTGACAAACACGGCACTGAATTGCCTACATTGCACATAACCCGGGACAGCTGTGAGACTTTTTGTCACTCCCCTTGTCACATAACTATGTCCTATGCTATGAAGTACACACGTGATTCATTTGCTTCATGAAGAATAAGGTAGTGAGGAAGTCCTTGTATGGTTTGCTTTTTTAAAACTCTTGGTTCCTCGACCACCATCACAGGTGAGTCTTCTATATGATAGTGCAAAGAAGTTCCATACTGTATCTTCCTCATACCATATTAACAAGTCATACTTTGTGTACTGACCTGATATACCAGCTGACAACTTTTGTTTTTAACTTCTGGTAAATGATAATCAGCTTCACAACTAATGAGAACATGTGCACCACTACTGTAGTAAGTTCCAAGTTGTGATATTCCACACAAGCACCATTACAGACAGACTGACTGACTTTTTATAATATGCAAATGGAGGATGTTAATTTTGCAAGCATAAAGCATTTATTTTCACTGGCTTTTTTATTTTACTCTTATAAACTCAGGCTACCCTTATAATAAAGCAGCAAATATTAAGAGAGTACAACTTTTTATTCAGGATTTTATGTGACACTTGCCATTTAAAGATTAAACCATTATTTTTATTTAACTTAATTTTATTATAGCCTGGAGTTTGATTGCATTCAACTGCATGAATTTCTTATTAATTCAACAAACAAGCATATCAAATAGGTCTTTGAATCTGAAGTTAAGCTTTACTTCATAAATCATGCCTTGACATTTTCACAGCAATTAAAATTCAAAAAATCTTATAAGGTCTGAATTGCAGAAATGTTGACCTCCTTGGTTTACCAACTGTATTGTTTTCCTTTAACTACAGAAAATAGTTTACTTAGACCATGTAAACTTCAAATCATACTTCAATTCACACTGAACAGCGATTTACAGCATTTCATCAGCAATGCATTAATTTAAAAATTTGAATTGTATAAATTTAAGGGAAAGTTGTGTTGCTGCAAGATTTTAAACAGACTAAACATCTTAACTGAATACTTATAATCCTGTTGAAGAAAGAATTCACAAGTCCTTTATTTCAAACAGAAACTACTATTACTAGTTCAAAAGTGCCTGAAAAAATGAATTTTAAATGTTGCATAAACTTCCTTCTAAATTTTTTTAATATCTCCATTTACTTGTTTTGCACATTCTTCCTGTATCTCCCCCTCTTCTATCTTTCCATTGGTTGCCATTCATGCTTTTTGTACCATCTCTCCTGTGACATACATCTTGATATGTCTACACCATGTAAACCAGGGGGTCTCTTATTTGAGAGTACTATTCAATTTACATGCAATTTGCTTTTTATTTCCTCATTTGTTATGTTCTAATCCGGAAATCCTTGCACTTCGTACATAATCCACTTTTCTATCCTTCAGTTCTTGTCAATACCTTTCTCTCATTGCCAGAGTTTCTCATCTGTACAGCAAAATAAAATAATCTTACTTTTCTACCAACACCAGTACAAAATTGAAATGAAGTCTTCACGGGTGTACCGCCGGATAGTGAAAACATTATATTTCCACACACCCGTGAAGACTTCATTTCAAGCATACGCCAGGAAAGTCTCCGTTCTTACACCAGTACAAAATTGTTACCTTTAAAATCATTAAGTAAAAATGTTTTGTACAGGGTGACCCAAAAAATTGGAACTTTTGAAAGCCCAACAAAAATAGGAAAAGCCTAACAAAAACATTTACTGATAGAAAATTAAACCATCCCAACCTGCATTTTAAGAATCAGTGATCCATATCAATGTCTGAAAATTACATCTTGTAGATGGCGTCCTTTACATATGCATTGTTGAGGTTCTCCATTGCTATTTGCCACATTATCTCCACTGTATTACCACAATTTTTGTCTTGAATGGTTTGTTTCAATTCATGTCTTGGGTGACGCATATATACCACTCACTTAAGATAATCTCCCCCCCCCCCCCGGCCCAAAAAACTAAAAATAATCACAAACGGAAAAATCTGGTGATCTGGTGAATTTAATAAAATCCCGAGATCACACAGTTTCCGAACAACTAAAAACACTAAAAAGAAAACTATGAAACTTTAATTGAAAAAGTAAGTTGTAAGGATACCGAAAATCAACTTTATTTACTCTATAACAGTTAAAAACATATTTGATAAAATAAAAATGCAGAAAAGTCATGTGATGCAAAACAGCAATTGCAGCAGATGATGTTACATCCCTCCATGCATCAGTTTTGATCCATGTGTTGGGCATATGTTGCCAATCTGTGTTTTGCATATTTAAGGTTTTAAGTCAGTCTCTTGCTTTGTTCTGGTAAGAAATCCATAAAATAAACAATGTTTGCAATGAAAACTGGATTTATCAAAGGAAAGTGATTTAATTTTCCCAAAATTGATGAGACGATGCTGAGAAAGTTTTTTTTTTTTTTTGCATTAAACAGTGATGTTTGCAAAGAGTGCAGTTTTGTGTTGAAAAGTGCATAGTTAAGAAAAGTTATATAAGAATGAAATCTTTCTCGGCGGTGTATTTGAATGCTAGGTTTTAGACTCAGTTTACAGGATTTCAGAAACTTTATAGTCTACAAAGAATTGTTTTTATAAGCTAAATATTATTTTATACTACCAATATTAGCAAAAGGAAGTAGTTAAGTTAAAAATTTAGCTTCATTGCTATGCACATAACTAGATAAAGAACTAACAGCAAGCATTCTCCATTACAGTATACCAATATATTAATTGTGATTATAAAGTATAGCTAAACCTATCAAAATAACTGTATTTGTATTAGCCATAAGCCATTAGAAAATAATAAATAAATCGCAGACATTTTTATTGATGAATGACAATGTTACGAAAACTATGGACCTATTTTGAAAAGAATTACTAATTCGTTAGACAGGTTATTTACTTGTATTCATTTAAATCATGTAGCAGATCATATAGATGATATCCGACTAATTTTAACAGGTTATAAAGACATTATGTTTTAAGAGCACACGATACTCAACTTCAAAAGTGATAATTCATTTATCGATAAAAATGTAAGTTTAAGACTAAACAAAATATTGAGGTACATAGCTTATTAAACATAACAGAATATTAAGTAAAAATTTACATCAAAGTAGTCTTTACGAAAGTATATGAAGACTTTGTAGACGAATATGCTGGGCCAGTGGTACAAATTTTAGTCATTTTTACCGCATATTTTCCTCGCATGGAATATAAAAAAATGAATGTTTTCTTTTTACATGACGTGTTTATACACTGAGGCACTATACATGACTTTTTTTTTCTTCTTTTACTTATGGCTTTATGCCTGATCGATGTTGAGATCAGAGGCGGGATGGGACTGGGGACAAGGAACCGGAAGGAATTCAGCAATGGCCTTTTGAAGGAAGCATTCCAGAATTCACTTGAAGTGATTTGGGGAAACCATGGAAAACCCAAATCTGGATACCCGGACGGGGATTTGAACCGCCGTCCTCCCGAATGCGAGGCCAGAGCATTAACCACTTACCCACCTTGCTCGGTAACAAAGTAAGCGAACCACAGCTTTTCTTACAGCCATGCATCCAGGGATGTAACGTCACAAGAGATAACGTGAAAGCCGCGGATGTTTTGGAGCCAAATTCAAGTCAGTGCATAAAAGTGCAAAATTTGCATTTTTTTTCCATGAAATAATATTTGCTTTTGGCCATATTAGAAGCGCAGCTACAGTATTGGCTACTTTCCCAAAATTAGTCAAGTACCCCATTTTTGTACAGTCACCACTGATTGTGCAATGTTGCACCATCTTATTGAAACAAAGCTTCGTGAAGTTGTCAAATTGTTCAATGCAGGCACAATGAAATCCTGCATCATCTGAAAATAGCATCCAAAGTGACAATTGTCGTTATCCAATCTTCAGTTTCGAGAAGTATGGTTTGATGATCCCTTGTGACGAAACTGGGCACCATACAGATACTTTGTTGTCGTGCAAAGGGCGTTCATGAACTTCATGCAACCTGGAAAAACAATGTGCCTCATCTGAAACTTACAGCTTGTCAGTATATTTGTTGTCCTTTTTTGTGTTTGCCTTAATAGCTTGGCAGAACTCTAAGCACAACTGGTAATCATTTTCATTAGGTTCTTGTAAGGTCTGTAGCTTGAATGGATGAAATTTTAAGTATAAATGGAGAATTTGCAGAACATTTATGGGACAACCTTACTGCAGCTGCTTGTTTATGAATTAAAGAATCATGAGCTCTGTGCAACTGAAATGTGTACAGCTTCAGTATTCTGTCATTCTTGGTCAGCCTGTTGGGTTCTTTTTCGGTGATGATGCAGGCTCTTCAAAATATTTAATTCACGTTTGTATCATTTCAATGGAATTTGACCATGACGGCCTAAACTACAATGCTGTTGGCACTCCCTCTGGCATACCTTTCAAAACGTTGGTTTCTTAAAACATTTTTATGGCAAAAAAAGCATGCTGCTGACTGTTCCACTATTCCATAACTACTAAATGGAAACATTGTCTCTGCATGGCGCTCAATGTCCCACAGTGGCACCAATTCTACATGGCTGCCAATATGTATTTCTAAAGTTTCCATTCTTTGGGGTTACCATGTATATGTTACAAAATTTGTAGCTTAAAAAAAGCTTAGCCATTACGTTCTGTATAACTGATCCAACAGTTAAAAAGGGGGAGGGGAAGTTTTCCACAACATAAATAGGCCTCATCTGGATCATAAAACTAAAATAATAATGGTTCCCAAATTTTAATACAAAAGATAATAATAAAAAAAAAAACTATTTTTGAGAAAGAACGTTTTGGGCAAGCAACTTTAAGAAAGCGATGTACATTTTTTTTCATTACGGAAGTTAATATTATTTTTTCATAAACGTGACAAATGAAAATATTCTGCACTTCAGTTCCATGAAACATCCTAGGGCACACCATGCCAATAATGCTGCTTCGGAAATTATGCTGGTCCTCCACAATAAATCTCATAGAAGATCAAGTAGAAAATCATTCATATCCATACATGTTTGGCATATTAGATTAAAATGTGCAACTTACAAAATTACTCCCCAATCGACTTTAAAATGTTTTTAATTTCAAATTCCAATAATGATATAACCTAAGAAAGCAGCATGATCCTCACTTTATACATCAATTTATACCAGAATTTCTTAAAATTTATTTTCCTTTTACAATAGTAATAAATATCTAAATTTAAATGATTTCTTTGCTAACAGCTGAAAATACATTACTTTAAACACAAGCTAAAATATTATTAAAGAATTCAGTGAAAGAGAAATATTGGGGGGAAATATGATCTCTCTTATGTTTACTCTTTTATAGAGATGGTGGGCATGATTATTAATTTAGCTATTTAGAATTTGCATAATAAATGTTATTCTGGCAAAATTTGGGAGAAGATTTAGTAAATTGTTGAAATAATTAAACAGTTAAAGCTATTAAGTGGGAAACCTGTTGGTAATGAAACTTACTTGCATAGTTGTGAAAGTCAATGTTGTCCAAAGCATTTGTCTTGTCTTTCTCTATTTTTCTCTTAGATGAATTTGAATCACTGCCTGATTGAGAAACTGATGTGTCATTAGCTTTATTGTCATCCAATTTGTTGACTGAAGTGGTTAAATCTTTAACTGCGGGCTTGTTATTCATTGGTTGTGGATTATTAACATTTCCACGATGGTTGTGTGATCTATTATTCTGAGACAATGTGCCTCTCTGTCCAGCACCTACCCCAGCATTCGTATTCCCAAAACCAGGCTGACCTGAATTTTTCTCCAAAACTGCACCTCGTACAGAATTGCCACCACCACTTCCTGAAACTCCTTTGTTTGCTCTAGACCTACGACTGCCACTATGAGATTCGCGGGATCGAGGAAATGTACGTTTCCCATTACGATTATCCACATTTGACTCTCGATCCTCAACTTCGCTGTTTTCAGAAGTAGTTTCCCAACACTCGTCAGCAATGTCAGGATTATGGGTATTCTGGGTATTTCCTCCAAATGCCCGCTGAGATGTCCTACCTTGCCCGTGACCCCCTCCTCGACTGCTGTTGCCTCCTTTGCTTCTGCTGGAGTCTCTACGGTCACTCTCTGACTTGCGCTGCATACGAGGAGGAACATGGCCCGACATCTTGTTACCGCCTACATGATGCCTCACACCACTTCCTATAATACCGGCAGACAAAACTTGCTGTTTTTGCTTTATTTTATCTTCATTGCTAATTATCTCACCACCAATGTCATCTTTATTTATCTCATTCACTACTGGCTCCATATTTTTCTGACTTTCCTTGGTACTGTCTGGGATGATTATTTTTGTCTCGTCAGAAGGTTGTCCAAAAGGACTTTTGGATGACGGAGGCCCGTAACCGTCCATACGTTTCCCCAAACTTCCTCGGAATCTGAAACCACCTCTGCCTCTCCGTGAAGGCTCACCACGTGGAGCAAAACCTTCACGGCCTCCTCCTCTGGCACTCTCGTAAGTGCGTTTTTCAAATCTGCGGGCATCCGAAGCTTGTGCAGCCTTTTCTGCTTCGTTCCTACGGGCATCTCTATTGCGCTCTTCCTTCTCAACTTTCTTTGTGTTCTGCTTGGGTGACCTACAACAAACATTCCACATCAGATTAATGTAGAGCCACTTCCAACAAGTTTCAATTATCTATCTGTAATTGGATTCACATTAAATTCTAAAAAATAAAAAAAATAAACAAAGACAAGTTGATAGCCAAACACTAAGATAAGGATGAGGAAAGTACTTAATGCATACTCCTCCAGGGAGGAAAAACAAACCTTGGGGCTCTCCGAGAATATTTGTCGGCTCTTCTCGGAGGTGCACCCGGAGCACGTCCCGCATCTTCCTTTCCAGACTCTGTTGATGCTGACACTTCATCACCCGAGACATCCTCTGACTCTGTCCAATCATCACAGTTACGCAAGTTTTGATTGTTTCTATTTGATCCACCCCAGCGCCCAGGCCTCGTGTCTCGCTGTTGGCTCCAACCACCACCACGGTACACTGCATAGCTGCTATGTCGTCCCCGAGACTGCTCTGAACGCCCGTGACTTCTGTTGCGATTTTCTTTCTCGCTTTTTGATTCTGGCACATTGATATCAGGAACTTTCTTCAGCTCCTTATCTAATGCATCAGTTTCAGTTGCCTTCTTGTCTTTGAGATTTGGTATGTCTTCCTCTGCTGCATCTAAAACAGAATTAAAATGAGAAAAAGTGTAAAGTTAGTAACACTTTTATTTGAAAAATAAATTTTAGTATACGATGGGCACAAATAATTTTAATAATCTCAAGTGTGTGTGAGATGACAAAACACAATTCAGAATCAAATTAGACTTTATTACTAAGTGTAAAAAAAAGGAAAGAGAAAGGAACCATCAACCACCACAGCTGGATGTAGACTGGCAAACTAGTTCTGTATTGTGTGTACCTGTTCCATCCAGCTGTCACCTGTGGTGAGGGTTTCTGCCTTTCCTTGTTTGTATTTTTTAGTAGTAACTTCCACTTTTCATCAAACTCATACCAAGTAATTACTATTATTTCTTTTCTAAAAAGAAGTAAAAAAAAATCAAGACCACTTTGCTCTCCTTGTTCAGTATTAAATCAACAGTTGTGACAAGTCTGTTGGTGTCATTTGGTCTCCATCAAGCAGGTGGATCCATTTTTATTGCTCTCATATATACAGCTGATCTATGACAAGGCCACTGCAGCTATTTCCCTGTAGGTATGGAATGAGGGATGTGAGAGGAATCAGCTGGTGCTCATTGTAAGCAGTGATCCTGAAATTCAAACTAAAATCTTAGTGGGCAACCTGAAAAGATGGTTTTAAGTTGTGAATAAATATTCCAGTAGTGTGGCATGTGAAGCTCAGAAATAAAATTTGAGAATAGCCTCATGTGGAGGTAAGCTGTATAGTGATGTCTCCAATTCATGCCTAATGCAGGTTGCAGTGAATGATATTACTACACTGGATTTAAAGAAATGACAGTGATATTCAAACAAGGGAAAACCAGTTGCTTAGATACAGTAAAGTCTATTGCTAAAATTATACTTCAAACAAGGTGAATGAGATTTAGAATGTAAACTTAATTAAGCATAAGCTGCAAAAATATAAGGACAGTCTCACCCCTCAACTAGACATTCCAGAGCAGTTGGTTCCAAGTCAGTAGCAAATACTACAAAAAAGAAATTTCTCTCTCATTAGCAGCCTCCACTTAGCCTGTTCCAAGTCTGGCTGCTGGAAATCAGCTTATGTCAAAAGACACCAGAGAAAAGTGAAACCTCAATGAGAAGTGGGATATACTGTCAAATTATCTATCTTGATTTTAAGTTTAAACAGATTCACTTATTAATTTTCTTCTTCAAATTCTAGGACATTCCCAACACAAGGGGGGGAAGGGGGGGGGGCATGGAATGAGCTGGACAGAATAAAATTTTGCATGGATCAGAAATAATAATTATCTCTTACAAAAACTTTTAGAGATCACGGATCAAAACAGTATATGTTTTGCCATCTCTTAAGAATGAGAGTTCTTACGAATTATTTTCTCTATCTGAAGACATGACTTCTTATAAACCCCAATAGCAGATTCTTTATAATTTTTTTTTACATCAATTGAAAAGGGAACAAAGAAATATGAAATAACAGGGTAAACAAATTTATCAGTGCCCATTTTACAAATACCTTAATTATTCCATATGTGATATATGACATTGCAATCAAATTATTTATGAGAGAGACTTGTTTTCTTTCCAATTTGAAGGCTATGTATATAGTCACAAGAGGCCATGGAAACAAATTACTGCTAACCAAATTGACAGTAGGATGGTGCTAGGGGAGAGAGGTCAGACTTCGTGCTTTCTGTTTAAGACAGTTAAACCAGTTGAGATGACATCTATGACAGCGACAGATGTAATGAACACGCAATTGTGTCATCAGCATTTAATTATGAAAAATATCATGGAATCTCACAATGTATATACAGTCTCTCTAACCTACTCCTAAATACAGGTTATTCCATTCACATCAGCAGTTTCCAAAGTTAGAATTACAGTCGACAAACCTTTTGTAGGAATTATTTCTGGTTCCTTATTATCAACACCACTTTCAGATGGTAGATTTTTGGCAAGTATCTGCAGACTATTTGCAGCCGTTTCAACAACTGATGGCGTATCATTCCATGCCTTTTTTATTTCTGCGGCCTTATCAGCCACTTTAACCACATCAGTAGCGTCAACTGCTGAACTCTCAGCTTTATTTCCAGACTTGCGCCACGACTCTCCTTGCTCAGATACCTTAGACTCTGAGTTTTGGTCAAATTCTTGCATTTTTGCCTATGAAAGAGACAACTTGCATGAAAAAATCTTATTCTGTGCATACAAGTACTAAACATAGATCTAAACTATGAACAGAAAAACCACAACTTAACCCAAGAAACAGTTTCTCAATATTTGATTTAAAAAATATTAAAACTGGGTTTGAAATATTAAGCTTCCTGCTAAATATTGCATTGCATGGTACAAACATGCAACACAATGACTACAGAAAATTGTTCTAAAATTTGTTTTAACTGTATGGTTAACTTCAAGGAAGAAATTAAAAAGGCAGAAGGTGGATTTGAATTTGTATTTTTTGTTTGTTAGTTAGTTTGGCAATTCATACCTGTGCTTCTTTAGCATCTTGTTTGACTTCTATAGCAGTTGCTAAACCCGGTCCAGAGACTGAACGTTTAAGCTGAGTAAGATTGCAACGTTTCTGCTCGCTACGTAGTTCTGATGCTTCCAGTTTCTCTCTTGTAATGGGTCCTGGCGGATGACGTGCAGTGTCACGTCGCTCTTCTCTGTGGAGCTCCAGTCTCTTCTCAATTTTCGAATCCAAGTTGTGCAGGTCAGATGCAGCATCCACCCAAGAAAATTCTCGTATTTGTTTATCACCACAAAGAAGGGATCTACAATTTTAAAAAAAATGTTACTGCAGTTCATTTTAACCACAGAATTTCAGCTCCTAAACACAGGTATTTATAGTCTTACTTCTCCTCTCTTGTGCTATCCTTTGAAGAACGAGACTCACAACTGCCTGGTCTCTGAGGTCTCTCATCACGATCTCTGTCAAATATATCTTTATTATCTCCTTCAAGAGATTTTTTTTCCAGTCTTTATCATCATGCCAGTCACCTGACTCTTTAGGAACATGGCAACTGGGTTCTCTGTCTCCAAATGTTGAATGCTACAAAAGCAATGTTAACTCATTCTCCATTTCTACATTCTTAAAAATAATAAACATTCCGTGAGAAATCAATTAAAATAAGTTCTGTGCTAACTTACATGTCTCTCAAATGCATCACTCTTTATTTCTGGTTCCCTGTGGTCATCACTTTGATGAATATCCCTTTCTCCCAAATATCTCTTGACTGTACTGAATCTCTGATATCTTGGACAGGCTCCTCTTGTTCATGATTCCGGTCATAATCCTGACCTTTATCATACTCCTGAGAACTTCGCCTATAGCCCCTTGGGTAATCAGATGACGCTTCATAGTAGCTGCCAGACATTTTTCTGGATCCATTTTCAAAATAGGATCTATGGTCTCTTGACCTACTAAACCTGTTGAAAAGTGAGTAGAAAAATTAGAATAAAATGGTAAAATTTCCTTTACACGGGAAATAGTAGTAAAGCTCTCGTAGAAATTAAACTGTGAGAAATACAACAATTCAAAGCATTACAAATAATAAAATGTGATTTTTTATTTTAAATTTGGTACTTGTGTGTCTGTAATACGAAACTTCTAGTACACATGCACCTGCAACTCTTCTAACAACTTTTCAAGGAACATCTGTATTATAACTGCTTAGTTGAACACAATTTTAAATTCTCTGCATCATTTTACTTTCGATTATCTTGTTTCTCCTCTGCTGGGTTATTTCATAACAAAATGGTATAACCTTTAGATATACTAAAAAACTGATAGCAAAGCAAAGTTTGAAAATACCTGTCTCCCCTATCTACAACTTCTGGTGTATGTCTGTCACGCCGCATTTGTAAATCTCTTTCCCTGTGATCCCAGCTTGAAGGTAGTTCATCGGCATCACGTTCATGTTCATGCTCTCTCTCCCTATCCAAATTCAGAGCTTCAGTCTCACCATGTAAGCAACGGTGTGATGCTTGGACAGGTTTCATATTACCATTACCTGCATAGCATTCAATTACAAAATAATTACCACTACAATTCAAAAACCTGCAAATAGAATGAAATTTTACATCCAGAAATTTTTGCTTAAAACCATAGTAAATTACTCAGAAACAAGAACACAAAGTTAAAAAGAGAATTCCCATTTTAAATAAAGTCAGTTTTACCATGCAGTGCAGAGAATTAAGTGTTAACTTAAAAATCACACTTTACTGACAGCCTCCCAGGTTCAGGATGTCAATGTGTTACTGCTGTAATGCCCAGATGGGTCATTTTCAATCAGAAGGAGCTAATGCATGAGAAACAGTTAAATAATTTTTTTCCAAACTTGTGAAAGAGTTGGTTACTTCTTTTAATAGTTTTTTAACTGCCAAGTTTGCCTTTTGCTTTAGTAAAGTATTCACACACTAGAAACTGGCACAAGATGTTATATAAATAGAAATAAAGCTCACCAGACACTGGAGCAGAGAAATGGAATGAGCCGACATGAGACGATGGGCCATTCCAACGAGACTCAAATGGCTGAGCACTGCCCATTCCTGAGGTAACAGAAGAGCTTGCTGGTGCAGAACTTGGTCCTTGAGATTTACCACTTAATACAGGATTTGAAGATCCAACAGATCCAGTACGTGAAAAATTGAAACGTTCAGCTTGTTGCTTCTGGAATCTGGGAGGAAGATTGTGCTGGAAGTCATTAGAGAATGTTGGCTGATCATGTCTATCCCGATAGCTGCGACTTTCCTTGTTTCGATCAGCCCTTATCTCCCAATCCCTCTCTCTCTCACGTTCTCGTTCTCTCTCAGTTCTTGGCAAATCACGCTCAGAACGAAACGTACGCTCTCCACCAACCTGAAGGAAAGCCCGCAGTAAAAGAAAACTTAGAAACAATTTAATAAAAAAACCTCTGCCAGACAATTTATTTTGAGAGTTCAAGTAAGAATACCTTTATGCTTCATTCAATTTGTATACAATGATATGAGTATGTATTTCATACATTATGGAAACCCACCAGATTGGCCATAAAAACACACACATAAAAATGAAGTTCACAAATTTCCTTGACTGAACAGTCAAAATTTCAGAAATAAGAAAAACAGGCAATACTTGCAGTAAATGTTTATTTCTATAAATATTCTACAATCCCATTCAACAGTGTTCATTCCAGAAAAGAAAACTGAAGTTCATCCCATAATTCTACCCTCATTGAATTTGTCAATGCCTTTATTTCCCGAATATTAAACTAGAACCATGATATGCACCAAGTGCAGTAACAATCTTCGTTGAAAATTTGCGACAAAAAAAAAAAAAAAAACTTCAAAACTTGCGCGAAAATAAATAATGAGCAAAACAAGATTAGGAAAGTAAATTTCAGTGACATAACACAATTCAAAAGCACACTTGCCAACTTTTAAAATTGTTTTTCCATAAAGATCCTGGACCACAAAAATTAAAAATCTGCATTTAATTGAGCATGAGCTAAACATCGCACACACACGCACATGCACACACACACAAAATAAATATATGGAGCCCAGTCTCCAAAGATTCCAACCACCCTCCATTCTTGATCCACCACCTCTCCCACAAAACCATCCTCTCCAATTGTTTCAAGATCTGGTTTCCACCAGTTTGGCTTCTCCTAGTTTCGCTAAATCATTACCCAGTGGCACCAACCTGACTGTCAGAAACCCTGGCCATCAGGGAACTCTCCTCTGATACAGACTTGATCATTCTACCATCAGACAAGGGATCAACTATGGTGGTCATGAACCATTGTGATTACGTTGAGTGAGGCACTGCCTCAGCTGTCTGACACCAACACTTAACGCCCCCTCAACCATGATCCAACAACTGCAGTCAGTGATAGAATAAACGACTATGTACAGTTTAGTGGACCACTCCAAGGCCTCTCTCCCCATTCTGTTTCACTCCTCACTCCAAAAAAGCCACACACACCTCACCTATACCTACTTCCTAAAACTCATAAGCCTGGCAACCCAGGACGTCCCATATTTGCTGCATATGGCTTACCGACCGAGTGCATCTCTGCCCTGGTGGACCAGCATCTACAGCCCATTGTCAGCCAGTTTCCCTCCAATATCAAAGACACCCGACACTTCCTCTCCCGGCTGGCTACGGTACCCACACCTCTCCCCCCTCCCCAGACTCCTTCCTAGTGACAGTTGATGTGACCTCCCTACATACAAATATTTCCCACTGTCATGAGCTCAGCGCCATGGAACACTTTATAGACCAGCGTCCCCCCAATAGCCTCCCCACCAGATAATTCTTGATTACCCTGGCTGAGCTAATACTGAGAAACAACTTTTTTCATTTGATGGCAAAATTTACCCCCAAGTCAGCGGCACTGCCGTCGGCACCCGTATGGCTCCCTCATACACTAACCTCTACTTAGGCCGCCTGGAGCAGTCATTCTTAGTTGAATCCCATCTGAAACCCCTTTTGTGGGTCAGATTCATTGATGACATTTTCATAATCTGGACCCATGGGGAAGATAACCTACTCAGTTTCCTCAATAAACTCAATACCGCCAGCACTCTGAAATTCACATGGACTTACTCACAGACATGTCACTTTCCTGGATGTTCACCTATCCCTCACGAATGGCTACATCAACTCATCTACCCATATCAAACCCACCAATCTACAACAGTACCTTCATTACGATAGCTGTCACCCTCACCACATCAAATGCTCCTTTCCCTATAACCTTGGCATTCGGGGGAGTCACATATGTTCTAATGAACAAGCCCTCCAAAATTATGCCAGCAACATCTCGGATCATCCCTGATTTCCTGCACTTACCCACCAGACTTAGTTCACAAACAAGTTTCACGGGCCACATCACAACCCACTCATCCTATCAACAGCCCACAACCCTCTAAAACGAACCATAGCCCCATTTTGACCACCAGTTATTTCCCGGGTTTGGAATCCGTCAACCGAGTCCTGCGACAAGATTATGATTTCCTTCGAGCCTGCCCAGAGATGAGAAACCACCTGCCAAAAATCCTCCCTCCCCCACCCAGAATCTGCTTCAGCAGATCTCTAAACCTCAACCAACTCTTGGTCCATAAACACAGGGCCCACCAGCCTGCAAGACAGCCCCAAGGTTGCAACAAATCCTGCTGCAAATTATGCAATATGCACCCGCCTTACACCACCTTTACCAACCTGGTAACAGAGGAAGGCTTCCCCATCACAGGACTTGCCATGTGTGTATCCTCCCACCTTATATATCAACTCACCTGCAACCATTGCCCAGCCTCCTACATTGGTCTGACAACAAATCCACTGGCCATCAGAATGAATGGGCATAGACAATCGGTATTCACCCAGAACTTGTTTTGTGGTTCGCCCCATCAGTCCTCTAGGACAAAGCAGCATTTCAGAACTCAGAAGGTGGGAACTGGCTTATCAGTACCAACTGGGCACCAGATAACCACCAGGACTAAATTTAAGATAGCACCAATTTTCCTCCCACCCATCCCCCTCACCTCCTACCTTCTCTCACAGAACCACCGCTCACCAGAGCCAATCTTTTTGTAGTTTGTGTAACTTCTAATTTTGCTTAAGTCCAATATTTTTAAAAAAATATTTTTGATTGTGAATTTGCATATTCTTCAGTTTTTTGCACATACATAGGCAATTTAAGACCATCAGCTGTTGCCTACCGCACTTCTGCGACAGGTCCCTATGGACAGGTTTATTATCCATTTATTAGCATTTTCTAGCTTATGCCTTCTTACCCCCACCCTCACTCCCCAACATGTTGTTTCGCCCCCCCCCCCCAAACCATGAGATACCGGCTACCAGGCTCGCTCAGTTGCCTGCTGGCCTCCAAAATGCAGCCATGTCACTAATACTGAAAATGGGCAACAGGCTCGAAAATTATTACCCTATGTGTGTACGCGTTTTTTTCGTGGACCCGGCGCTGCAGGAATCCTCATCTATGGTAAGCGGTGGTTTTTCTCCTATCCAAATGTTCTATATATATATATATATATATATATATATAACCTCATATTTGCCCTCTTTTCTTTAATATTCGTGGAAATTCTACGGAATATGCTCCCCTAAATATCTGGTAATACTGTTTTTTTAAGTCATTCATGGTCACACCAGTTACACATTTTACACAAATTATCAACCAGCAATACATCACACATGTGATTATCCAGAAGTGAAAGAAAATGATTGCAGATTCGATTTTCAGAAATGGTATCAATGTAAAATTGGAGTGATCAATTAATTATAGACTACGGTAAAATATAGCCTATCTTGGTGTAATGGTGTAGTTAAATGAAAGAAGATTCAACACACATAAAAGAGCAGTTATAGCCATGAAACAAATCAGAAACCTACCACAACTGTCCATAAAAAAACACAATAACCTCATTGCATACAAAAATCTCACCTAGGCGATGTAAATTAATAAAACAATACAGTTCATCTGTACAACTGTAAAATACAGCACCATTCCATAAATTGTATGGGAA
This sequence comes from Vandiemenella viatica, assembly GCA_031002005.1. Classification (NCBI taxonomy): domain Eukaryota; kingdom Metazoa; phylum Arthropoda; class Insecta; order Orthoptera; family Morabidae; genus Vandiemenella; species Vandiemenella viatica. Next base: position 278,459,069 of record CM061921.1, on the reverse strand, counting down.
AAATTTAAAAAGTTGGTAGGTTTTTTTTTTTTTTTTTTTTTTTTTTTTTTGTAACAGTTTAACGTCCCTTTTTTACAACGTGGTCTTTAGAGACGGGACAGGATGGGGGCAAGGAATGGGAAGGAATTCGGCCATGGCCTTTTGAAGGAAGCATCCCGGCATTCACCTGGAGTGATTTGGGGAAACCATGGAAAACCCAAATCTGGATGCCCGGACGGGGATTCGAACCGCCGTCCTCCCGAATGCGAGGCCAGAACGCTATCCGTTACACCACCACGCTCGGTAGTTGGTAGGTATGCAACAGATTTCACCAACAAAGGTTTCTAGGAAATCTTGAATACTACTAATCTAGCCATAAATATCCACCCAGTAGTAACATTTAAGTAAAATGTGAAGTGCTTGCCATGTTTTTGTTAAAAACTGTCAGCAAAAGATATCCAAATCGGACTAGGCCAAAAATAACAGAAATACAATCCAAAATTTAATTTTGTGCAGCATGAAATGTGTTACTAAAGTAAGGATGCCAAAAGAAAGTTTCAGATTTGTTAGGCATCAAATTCATGTGTAACTTAGAGTATGCTGTATTCCATGAAGATATTGTCGAACTCATGGGCTGTAAAACTTCTAGCTCACATTTTTACAAAAGAAATAATTATTACCTGCTGAAGAGGGCGTGTATCTGTAGCTACTTTCTCCTCACGACCCTCACTGCTAGTACGAGAACGGTCTCGATGCCTTTCTTTTTCCACGTCATGTTCCTTATCCCAGTCAGCCCGCGATGCACGGTTTAGAGTGTCTTCAAAGTTTTCCTTATTCTCCATGGCAGCTTTCTTCCCTATCTTCTGCTCCAACTGCTGCAGCTTCAGAGCAGCACCCTTGATTATAAAAGTTAGAAACTGTTATCTTAATTTTATGATACACATGAGAATGATGGGTTTAACAAGAACCAATAGGTGCTTATTAGCACATTTAAATAAGGAATGAAAATTGAATATGGCATGAAAATTAACAATCATTTATCACATACAGCAGAATGACAAATATTTTAAACATGTTGGAATCTATAGATAAATGAAATTTTTAGAGTGTAAACTCTTAGTTGGCAGAATAACATAACATGCAATCAATGACAGTCAGAAAGAAAGTCACGACCAATTCCAGCATAATGGATAAATGGTGTTTGGGGACGAAGGTGCAAATTATGAACAAATATTGAAGCAAAAAAATAAGTATAGTCAATAACATATCAAGTGAAAGATGGGAATAGACAATCATAACGGTAAACTATATTGGAGGAAAGAAAATTGAAAAAAAAAGAGAGATGGAGACCAGGAGCATGCCTATCATCCAGTATGTACCTACTGGTAAAACTGGTCTAACACCTAAGTTCACAAGAAATGTTATTGGTGTTATATGTGAAGACAATAGGGGTTGGTGGCTGAATTCATGATTATATTAATTGCTTCCTATAGTTTAGAATGAAGTTAATAAAACAGTACCATTACACTAAATTGGTACAGACATTTGTTTTAATTTTTTTTTGTTCATACAAATTAAAATTCACCTTGATAGTAACAAATGTTTTAGGTACTGAAAGTTACGCAACCTAGCTTGCATTTATCACCTAAGAACAATTGCCTTGGAATTTCTTCCATTGTAAAAGCTCTTGCTGCAAAATTTGCCATTTGCAATGTTTCACCATGTACTTTCCATACACTGGGGAACCATTGCTTATTTCAGGGAATACACTCCCATATTGGCCTCACCATGAAGCAACCAACTACCAATACAGACAAACAGTCCAACCAACCTGTTTAGTTTTCTGATAACGCTGTTCTTCCTCTTCTTTGCGCTGCCTTGCTCGAGCAACAGCTAGAGCAACATCGGCACAATGTTGCCTTCTTTTTTCACGCCAAATTTCCTCGTCTTCTACACCTCTAGGGCCAGATCCTGGAACCTGCAACAATTATTTGTAAGCACTATGTTTCAAGATTAGAAGATACACTGAATGTACTAAATTCAACAGCACAAAATTTTGACAGAAAATGGAGAAAGAAGTAGTGATTGTTATCTTGGAAGTGATACTCATTTTGAAGACACGATGTTTCAATAATTGGCCCATGTAAGGAAGAATTAAGCAACCAGCATGAAAATCTTACAACGAATCAGTTTAAACTGAAAAAAACATTCAACATTGAAATGCAAACCTATTTAATTTCATTGGTAAAATATAAAAATAGGCAGCATGTACAGAGCTTTCATAACTGTGAATTACAATAACCTTAGCAAATTTCCCCAAAAGAACATATTGCAAAATTTTAATACAAAAATTCAGCAACCACATGGCTTATACACAGACTACTACATCTTGTTTCATGCAGAATTTTTGCTCACATAACAAAATACCAATAGTTCTGTTACATAGACATGAAAGTGTGTTGATACACTGCATAGTATGAAGAGAACTGCATGCATAAAGGACATCAAATAACGCTCTGACTCTATAGATGCCATTTGTGTTAGTACCATGCGATAAATATAAATATGAAACCCATGAAAGTGTCAAGCATAATGATGAGTAAATTATTTCGCTAAACAAAACAAAAAGTGTTTTAAGAACCGCAGCAATCAAAAGGCAGAAAATTAGAACACAACAGTGCTTGATAGGTGAAAAAAGTTGACAATCACAATTGGAAGTTGGGGGGGGGGATTCCCAGAGAACCTTGTATAATGGTATTTCATGTATTTTAATATACTGCAATTTCAAAGCTTTAAATATTTTAGGTATTTCTCAAAATCCTTTTGTGCATTTAGTGGATGATTCGGGGGAAGAGGGGTTATCTTTTTTCCAGTAGCTGTAGAAATATATATAGTACAAATCAATTTGGCTATCCACCAGATATGTAATGTCACATTCCAATTACTTGCAGAAACCAGTATTTAAAAAATTCTAAAAGTTAAATGACAGCAGTTTCTATAAAATTAAAATAAACCCAATTATTAGTTGTAACATGGCTTCTTGATCTAATAGTTTCCCAGTGTTTTGAAATCTGGCATGATGCACTCTGTACAAGTCCTAAAGAAATTTTGACAACAGATTCCAGGTGCTATAAACCAACTGTACAAAGTACTAACACGCTCAACCTTTGCAATACCCAGGATCCTCACTACCATCCTTTTCAAGAAACCACAAATATATAACTGTTAATTTAAACGGGTTGTGCATTCAAAAAGAAATGTGACAAAGTATTTCCGTATGATTCAAACACTAACTGCACGCATATAAGAACTGCATGAATGGGAAAATCATATTTAATATTAAGTTCTAATTCAGGCACATCACAATTGCTAACATTCATATACATCACAAGATCCACATTCCAGCTACTCCAGAAATTTTAGTGTATAATTTACCCTGTTTCACATAATACTTTAACCTAAGTAAAGTATAACAGTTGAAATTATTACAAATGGAAATTTGCATAAATTAGACGTTTTTTTTTAACAAAAGAACAACTATTACCTTCCTCATTCCAACTTTACATTACTGTATTTAGCACCTTTTTCTTCAAATCAGTACAAATTTATCGTGCAAAGAAATTTTAATGTGTGGACTTTTATTCCAACTCATCTCATTTTGAAAACTCTAAAAAGCACCTGCACTTTCTGTGACGGTACAACATAGTAATTCCAAAGCAGACTCATTTTGCTTTTCAGCAATTGATGTATCTTGTACTGTGTTTTAATTATGCAAAAGGAACACTCTTATTTCTAGAAAATTGTACAAGGTAGGATAAGTTCAGGTGCAAAAGGGTGATCTCAAAAAATTAACCAACATTTGTTTGATTCAAGAAGCATACTTTGTTGTAATGCTAGTGAAGGTGCCACATACTTCTTACATCTTAGCTTTTTGATTCTGATATCCGACTGCCTTTTAGTGAAGATTTGAGTGTAAGATACATCTGTGCAGATTTGTGAATGGATACGAGAATTTCTAACTGATCAGCCACAGTATGTCATCGTTGACGGAGAAGCCTCTTCTAATCTAGACGTTACATCAGGAGTCCCTCAAGCAAGTAAGCAAGTGTAGTAGGAACACTTCTATTAACGTTGTCTCCAAGATCATTTATAAAAACAAAGAAAAGCAGTTACTGATGATGCCATCATCTATAGGAATAATAAGGAATTTAGCCAATTCAATACGATCTCGAAATTATTTTGGCATGGTGTGATCAGTGACAGCTTACACTAAATTGAAAATGGCAATTTACACTAAACTGCAAGAAGTGCAAGGCACTGTGCACAACTAACAAAAACAATCTATTTCTTGAGGAGTACAAGGTAAACAGTTCAGTTATTGATACTGTTTATTCCACGAAGTGTTTGGGCATAACAGTACAAAGCAACATGAAATGGGACCCATACATAACTTAGGTTGTGGATAGAGCTAATGCTAGACTGCAATTCATAGGTTGAATTTTGAAAAATTGTCATGTACAAAGGGGAAAGAGTACCAAATTCTCACACAACCACATTTGGACTATTCTTGTGCTGTTTAGGATCCATTTTATAAGGAACCGTTTGACAGTATAGAGGAAGTATAGTGAAGAGCCACTATTTGTGACTGGTTGCCATAGTCCTTATGAAAGACTCACAGAATTGATAGATATATTGTGCTGGTATTGTTGGCAGACAGAAGACATTTGCTTCATTTAAACTTAGTAGTACAGATGCAAATAGCCACTTTTAAGAGTCTGATAAAATACTTCGTCTACCAACCTACTTGGGTCACATTGAAAGGAGAGAAGATTAGAGATATATGGTGCCATACTAATGCTTATATTAACTCTTCCTTTCCTTGGCACCGGAATGCACAAAGTAGGGATTAGTTTTGGTGAAAAGCACCCTCCGCCACCTGCAATTCTGTGATTTTATAGTATAGATGTAGTTGTAGATAAAAATTCCGAATGATACAAGTTGCATACCATATGGCAAAGGTGACTGTCAACAACCGAGGCAAACACAAACATTATTTTAAAACCGACACAAAATTTGAGATAGAAAATTTTCAATTTTTATTGCCAGTCCTAAAATGCCAAAATTAGTTCACTGCCACAGTACATCAGTTTTAACACTTTTCCACTAAATCATTGTCAATTATGTTGCCATTTAACCCGGGATTGCTCGCGTGTGAGATAAAATCTAACATTGATGATTTTACTGAAATATTACAATAGATTTGAAAGATATTGAAATGTTGATCTAGAAATGCTTTCTTTGATATCTCTACCTTCATTCCACATGTCTTTCGTGGCTCCAAGTACAAGTAAAGCCTGCTGGTAGCGGCTTTGTTTGAAGCGGTGTGCATTGTTAGATTATTTCTCACACGGGAGTTCTCGCGTAACAATACCTTGTGCATTCGTGAAACACCACCTTGCTTCTGTTTTAGTCTGTTTCTCTGTGCTAGTGATGTGCAATTAGGTTAATTTCTTCTCCTGGACATATTCTGCACGTATTACGTGGTTTATAAAAAAGGTATACTTATTGGGTTTTATATATTGAATGAAGAAGTTGTGTACACCAAGTACATGACATACTATGTCAGATGTGAAAATATATAAAATTTTACAGGAAAACGTCATGTCAAACGAGAAGATATTGATGTGGCTAGAGGAACCTCTGGACGAATATATCCACATAGAAGGCTTATCTTCAGATACCGATGCACAGTCTGAACATGAAGAGACAGACACAGCAACTGATCAGTCTGGCAGCGATTTGGAAACTGTGTCTGCTGTAGTCCTGACTTCTGCCAATCGTGATATGTATCTAGGTAGGGATGTGAAAACAAAATGGTTCAAGCACAAAGCCCCTCCATCAAAAACAGCTTGTCAGAATATTGTGACAGCTTCCGGGTGTAAAAGGGGAAGCAAAAAATTCGAATTTAAAACTGAAGCAAGATGTATGGTTCATTTAATGTTTATATGTAGTTATAATGTATTGGTAATAATAAAGAAGCAATTTACATGCTAACTGTATCTCTGTATTGAATCTACAGCCAAAAACTTAAGGAAAGGTGGACACCACTTATGAGGTGAAGTCATGAAGACCAGAAGGCCGATAGAGATGAAAGTTATAAAATAAATAATTCGGGGATGCCTTTAATTTATCTCCATAGCATTTTGTTGACATGGCTCGGTTCATGAAAAATTAAGGGTTCCAAATGGGTTATGGAGTAACAACTTAAGTGCCATTTTAATGCCCCAAATATCATTCAAGCAGCACTGCTCTGTGTTAACATTCTTGTTTTCCATGCAGGAAGTCAGGGCATGATTCTCCACGCTTCTGAATTTGATGATGAATTAATTACCAGGCTTACACAGCAGTGCAAATTTCTAAAGAATGATGGTGCACATCACTTCCCCATGATTATAATAGAAAATACAGTGTTGTAAATATGAGTTGACCTTGAAAATAAAAATTTGTTTTATTATGCATAAGGATGTAAACTTGTTTCTAAATATGTCATTGGGTATAATTTTAAGAAATGGAAGTGTGAGGGATTGAACCTCAACTCAATGGAAAGCTAGAATGCTAACATGGAGGCACACCACTTCTCTAGAAAAGGTATCTTAATTTACCAACCCATTTGAAATAATTTTTTTCTTTCAGGAACAGAGTTTTATTAGAATAAAATGCTTCTGTCATTAAAAAAAATCATCTCAATCAGCTACTTCCCCTTTTTTGACACAAAAATCACTACCAAGTTTCAACATTTGATAATGAGCCAAAATATAAATTGGATTCAAACAAAAAAAAGATCCCTGAAATGTTTTTGGCTTAATTGTTTTTGCTGGATTATTCAAATTTAGCAAGATTGGAGGTTAAAATCATCAAAGAACTAAGGGTGAGCATATGAACATGAAAGAAAACAGAAGTAAAAGGAGGAAAAGCCTAAAAATGCTCATATGGCATGAATGTAGGTTTTCCCAGTATTTTTTTTAGTGACAGTATTCTTCACGCATCAATTCTGGAACAATGTCCCAAGTCTTCAACTACTCTGTACCTCAATGAGAACTATATGTTTAGCCACACCAAGTTTGTTATATGTGGCCTTGGAATATTACTCTCAAAAGTTCTTTTTTCACATGGAGGCTTTTTTTTTGTATTTTCTGTTTTATTCACTTCAGTTTATCTGCCCCTGTATTAATTTGTTATCCCATTCTACACCTTGCCAAATGGAAAAAAAAACCCGATTGCTGTGATCATTTAAAATAACTTCATCCTGAAACAAGCTATCATTTATTACTATCAACATTATAATTTCTCTAAATTGTAGGTAGTCTTTAAATAAGTTCACCCAAGTGTTTGGCATATTGGCAGATAACAGCATTACATTAAACATGCAACTAGTTACAAATTGAAATTCTAAATGAGAGGAAGCGCAGAGATAAAGCCAGAATGTTGTTTCCAAAAATGTAATTAAGTGCATGTAACCGATTACAATTTACCAACTATGTGTTTACAAGAAAGGGCCCCCAAAACGAAAATGCTAGTTTGAAGCAATGTTTTAAATCAAGGCCTTTCTAAGAAACATGCGAACATAAAATTTCAACATGTAATAGTTTAAGTACAGTAAACTGTCTCCATGGTGAGACTGCACTACTGAAGTATTATACAATAGGCATGTGGTGGCCACTACTGGGAAACTTGACCCTTCCTCTGCGTGGACTTTACTTACAGGATGAGGACCTGTTCGCATCACTGACATATGGAAGCTGCCAATAGTAGAACCTGACCCTGATCTGTACTCTACTGGTACAGAATGTGTTTGATGCCATGGTCTCTGCTCAAGAGGTCCTCTATCCAGCCGATTCTCTTTGTCATCCTACGAATGACATAGTAAATATTTTTCTAATATGCTTATTAATATAAGCATGCTATATTCACGCCACACTGTAAATATTTTTACTGATACTATTCCCTTAATCTGAACATGCTTTTAAATATAATGAATTCTAATTTGCAGTGACTGTATTTCTGCTAGTATGACAGCACAATTAATGATTGTGCGAAATAGTTTCTTCTTAATTTGAACAGCTGCCTCAATTTTGAGAGCAATTTATGTATCAAGTTCCAGAAGACAGTTGCCCCAGCTGAATTTCGTTCTAGTTTAGATCAACTTATTTGAAAATGAAAGGAAATCAAATGATTCAAATAATTAAAAATGCCTTTTTGCAAGATAACTCCATCTTCTTTTAACAATGAAAATAATGTCAGCAATGCTGATTATCAATAAATTGCACATCTCACATCTACCAATGTACTGTCCAAGGGCAACAAATTACTTCTACAGCACAAAACACTACAGGCCAATGACATTAAAGAAATAATTTAAAGACCGAGAACAGCCAACATTTTTCTTTGATAATCATTACTGAGCTGCTGACCACAATTTCTTAGGTTTACTCAACTTAAAAAAAAGTTTTTATGTTATTTCTGATGCATTTCACAAAATAAAAAAAGCAAACCCATTATCACTTGAAAAAGAAATAATCACAGCTGACAACAAATGTTAGTGAAATTCAAGCTTAATGTAATAGGAAAATTTCTTAAGCATTTTTAAACAAAAAAGCCAGAATTACTGCATCACTAAACCACAAAACTTAAAGAGAAAATAGTACAAACATTTAGTTAAGCTATGGTAAACATTTCTCAACCTGCCAATGAAAAAGTTTTTTTAGTTAAAAATGTATTTATTCTTTTTAAAAAGCCATATTTTAGATCAATGCATATCTAGGTTTTCCAATAAACTGATTCCAGCCATGAAATGTACTTCTGGATGGCCTGGGAAAAAATTCATTCACAGCCGCTATCAGTTTTTTATTTGACCCAAAACATTTTCCAGCCATAAATTTCTTAGTATTTGGAAATAGCTGGAAGTCGGAAGGCACCATATCTGGTGAACAGGGTGGATGTTCCTACAAGTTATACTTCACATCAGTCAGCTTTCCCATATTCAAAGCTCTTTTGTAAGAATGAGCACTGACCTGTTGAAAGATGTAATCCAAGTCTCTCGACACAATTTTACAACCAGATGATCCAGAAGATGTTTAGTATTTTTCATTATTGTTTAACCATTTTCAAGGCAGTCGGCAAAAAAGAACCCATTTGCATCCCAGGAAGTACTGGTCATTGCTTTTCTTGCAGATAAAACAGACAGTCTTTTTATTTAAGAGTCACAGGCTTCTACCCATCATTTTGATTGATTTTTCATTTCCGTTGTGCAGTGGTGGACTCTCATATCCACAGTAACAAATTGGTGCACAAAATTGGAAGGATCCATTTTAAAATGGTTAAAACATTGTTCCAAAATTTATTTTTACATTTGTTTTTCAATGACATTTAAAAATTCAGCATCCATCTTGCACAAAACTCTTAGATTTTATTGTAAAATAGAATGTACTTCTTTGAATATGCCTACTGCCTTGGTTATGTTGCACATTTTTAATTGCCAACTGAGCAACACCATACTGAGCACCTTCTCAACGCTTTCACGAGTGGTTGCAGTTTTATGTTGTCCTTCACGTAAATAATCTTGAAGAAATGTAGGTCAGCATTTAAATTCATTTCATAAATCCTTCACTGTTGAAAGTGAAAGAGCAGACTCCTTATAAACCTATATTAACTTTGTATAAATTTCCATTGAAACAAAACAATGAATTATATGGCAGTAAGATATTCCATTTTATCCATTTCAATGAGAGACACACAATACATCAACATTAAGAACCCCTCTAAAGGAAATTGAGTTTAAACTTGATGTTCATTGTTGTGACATGTTCACCTACATCACAAAAAAGTAAATATGCATTTATAAAAAACTATTTCTGTGCCAGGCCAAGAACTTTTCACCTCATACTGTGGGGAGAAATTCAAGTACTCTTAAGATCCCAAATTTATACTAAAATGTAAGTTATATCAGTTTTGCTATCTTTAGTTCAATATACTTAGACTACCGGCAAAAAATATGTAACTAAAACTTCACCAGATTAGAGACAACCTTGCAGAAAAAAAAAAAAATAATTATCTTAGTTTACTGCTAGGAGCAGGAAGCCAGTAAGGTCAACATTATGATGCTCTGTTTGTGATAAGGTTCTATAATGATTTGAGTGGTGGTACACATATGCTGAAGTCAATATATCTTTAAATGATGAATGTTACACAGTTTATTATCTTTAAATGTAGATAGCAATACAAACATAATGTTAACTCTAAAGCCAACTTTCTGCCTTTAAACATAAAAATAATAAACACATATACCAAAGTTATTTCCAATAAGAAGCAAACGAAGGGAAGAAATTCCAGAATTCCAAAGCCATGTTTAAACACACACACATCTAAAATATTCACCTTACTGTCCACAGTTTCTGTATCCTTATCTTTGTCATTCAAGTCACCAGCTCCACAATCTCCATCCTTTTCTCCAGATCTTTTTTCGTCTTTGTTTTGTAATTTTGCATCCTTTCCATCATCATCTAAAGTACTCTCATCATCACTGAATGCCAGCTTCTGACTGGAATAATTATTTTCAATAAAAAGTTTTGAAGCAAATATTTTAAATCATAAGAGCATAGTTTTAAATGACATCTAACATCTTATTCAATTTGTTTCAAGCGAATGTTAGGTGTGAGCAATTTAAATGAAAATTAAATAAAAAAATAACATGCTTCAGAGTTATTTTTAAACAATCCTCTAGATACAAATATTCTCATTAGAAACATTCCATTAATATTTCAAAATGGCTTTTCAGTTTCACTCTATCACTTCACTACATCAGAAAGCACTTTTTTTTTTAATTGTCATTACAATCTTAAGTTTTTAATCACAGCTAGTTATGGGAGTTCAATCATGAAAATTTGGCCAATTTTTTTTTATACTTTTCAAAGTAAGTATTTTTTAGTGATATTAGTAAGGGAGCATCCATAAAACACGTAGCCCCAGTTTAGCCTCCTGTGAGCCCCCCCCCCCTTTTCCCCCATGTAGCACTACATGGCATTTGCCTCTAGCCCCCAAATTACATACGGAGATAATTAACTGATGGAAATAAATATTCACATGCTGTATTGAGTTCTGTTCCTCATTTTAACTGTAAAAAATGTTATTAAAGGAAAGCTACGTGGCCTGGCTCGGAAATCTCCTCTCTCCCCACGTAGCCCAGCGTAGCCTTCCAGCCAATTACCCCCCCCCCCCCTTGGATTGAGCCACGTAGTTTGTGCACGCTCCCTAACCACTGTGGTAATCAATTACAAAGTTTACCTACACACATTACAAAGAATTTGTTTTCTGTCAAACGCTATACAGCAACTTCAAATAAATAACTCTAACCCATGCTTCTTAGAAACACTATCTTCTTCATATGAATCTATTCCAGTCTGTTATGGCTTTCTAAAATCACAGGACCTGTCTTATATTTGATAGAGTATTTTTTTATGAAATATCTGTATGTTAGGCTGAGTATTACAGGGGAGGGTGGGGACGGAACAACCTATGAAAACACATCTATATAAACAGTGAAACACAAAATTTCACACATTTTAAAACAAAACTGTGAGTATGCCAGTATTATTAGTGGAGATGATAAAAAAAATAATGTTACTATTAACTGATCAAACATACTTGTAGTCTATGTCATCATGAGTTGCCCAACCCGCATCACGAGCAATATCATCCATTTTGCTAAAATCTTCTTCCTTAATTATGGGCCTTGGTATCACTTCATCTTCAACAGCAGTAGGAGTGGAAGTAGGTCTCGTTGCAGGTGGCATAAACCTAAAATTATTTCTTACATTAATCATGATGAACTTGAAACCAAGATTATAAATAAAAATATGATTATTTTTCAGATTACCATAGACCTGTTTAAAATAGGAAACAAAAGGAAAGGTTTTTACTTCTGACAGGACAGTAGCCAACAGCTGGCTAAGGGCCAGAAAAAAATTGTTTGCACATTTTCAGAAGAAATTTCAGCCTGAAGAAATTAATGGTAGACCTGAAAGTAAAGAAACTGGGTCAGGAATATTTTCTTGAGGAATCTAATAGAAGTAGCAAGTAAAGAATTAGGAAGGAAATATCAGTCATAGTAAGAAGAGATGCGACTTCAAGCATCTAGATATGTTAAATAACTTTCAGATGTGCAGATATCTGATAGTAAAGCAATTACAAGATACTTCATGTTCTACAAGTATTGTAATCAAGACTGACGGATACCAAAATTTAAAACATTTTAAATAATGTTAAAACAGTAATTTTGCATATCTTTACATAGTAACAACATTTATCAAAACTAAAAGACTATGTTTCATAACAAAGAGCTTCTTCATCAAAGAAAGATGTATTTAAAATATACTCTCAATCATTTTAGCATGTAAATCACGGTTGGCAGGAATTTTGGAAGGCATCACAAAGGAATTCGATAAAACACAACATAACAGAATTATAAAAAATCACTCAAATTGTTTTTTCAAATAGTTCATTCACAAGACTTGTGATTATTGTACGGATAGCAAATTTCATTTACTCCACAAAAAAGTCCTGGCTAATAGATAAAACATTACACACAGTAATGGTCAATTCTCATTTCATCTTATAATCTATAAATGATACTTCCTAACAGCATGACTGTAAAATATTGAAAGATCAGATAATAATGGAATAGATTTCTCTCTGTCTAGCTTAACAAATGAAAAATTTACGGAGTAAATTTTATTAAATCTGTAGTAAATTTAAAACAGTAATTAGCTGCAAGAATGTTTTTAAATCATGCATAAAGCTTTATATTAATCCTTGTTGGCCACTGTGGGGTACCCACCTAGAAAAATTCAGTTTCCCCAGCAAAAGGTTAGGGTACACAGAAAACTACTTCCTGGACACTGATAGGGGGAGAAGTATGAAGCATCAATGAAACTGATAAAACTGAATCCAAGATGCAAAACTATGTTGTAATCTTAACTAAAAAGTTAATCAGTGTGTACCTAACAGTTTGATCACACAATTTTAAATTTCTTGTCTAAAGTCGTACATTAAGAGCTTAACATTCAAAACTGTAGTAAATAAAAGTTGAACCTATCAATGCCAACATTATGTGAGGAATATGTTGATTCTACAGATATAAATTTTTAATGGCATGGCGTGGGATTCACATTCCTTCAGCTCTGTGATACTGATCTTATAAGTTCTCTGCCTTGATCAAATGAGACATTGTTGGTTATTTTATATTGTAATTACAAATCCGCTGATTGTTGTACGAAACTTATATTTATTCACAGAGAGAGAGGATCAAAATTTTCGCAAAAAGCATGGGGCATGATCCAACTATACCACCATCACCATTACTAGAAGCAAAGAACCATTCATATAAATTTAGTTTCTTCAATTAATAGACCTACTACTGCAGAATTTAAAAAAAAAAAAAAAATCATGAAAATGAGGGTTTATAGATATGTTTTAATTTCATATTATAACTCAAAAACATTATTCATTTCTTACTCACCTTGAATCTGTTGGCATCATGAATGGTGGTCTCTGTAGATTTGGTCTGTAACCCGAGAAGTTACCTCGGAACAACTGAAATTGAAAATAAGTATTTCCCTCTGTTTTCATTTGAGCATTTAATAATTTAAAGTTCTAATAGCCACCAAAAGAAAAGCCACTGAAATAACATTCACTGACAACCAGTGGCATACCGTCCATTTTCAATAGCTAATATATTTGTACATAAATGGGATAGCAATTGCTGTCACTAACAGTCTTTAAGACTTTATGAGGTATGGTCTGTGGATTAGTTTGAAAGAATAGAGATTCCACTCTCAGTAGCTTTCTAAACAATCAACATTGTAGACAGAGAGAATTTACTGTCACATACTTTAAGGACCTGTACTTGTATGGCATACCGGGGGTGAACAAGAGCCTTCCTTCTTGGCAACTACATAGGCAGTTATCCGACTTTCCCCATTAGTTTAATTTCAACATGCACAATTTATCACAAAATACAATACTCTGCTATTCATTCTTCCATGTACTTGTCCAATATAGCATTTAAAGAAGGTACTTTACAATCTAGAACTTTTTTTATATATCTAATCCAAAGATGATTATTTTTTTATTCCTACTGTAGTAATTTCTGGTGCATTTCACAGCCACCATATTGATTTTGTTAATGTTTAATTTCTTTCTCCAACAAGTAATTTCTTTGCCTCACTTTCATTAGACTGTACATTATCTCCAGCATGTAATGTAATACCAAATCTCTCCCCTTCAACATTTATTACATGCTGAAATTTGTCTCCTTTATGTTGAGTATCACTGGTAAAGTCCACAATATTATCTCAAACCCATTTCTTAATTAAATTTGACTCACGATACCATAATTTTATTGCAGCCACCTGTTTCTTAGTCAAATTAAGAATAATTTTTATCTCAGTATTTTGCCCCTTACTTTAGTAATATTAAAATACTTTTTCAATTTAAACACTATCAAAAAATTGTTCCTCATTCAAATCTATCAAAACCTGTTTTTGTGTGTGTGTGTGTGTGTTTTCACAGACCTATACTGATCTATATTATACTAGTTCATAACATTTCACAATACAACATCCAACCGAAGGAAAATAAATTTGACAAATGTTAGCCTTGTTGGTATTTCCTTTTTCTTGTAACTTTCCAATTCCAATTTGAATAATTTTTCAATTCTTTCAGTAGGATATTTTTAGTGGGAGAACATCATTTACCCCTGTTGCATTGTCCAATGTTAAATATGTCACTGCACCATCAAATTCTGTAGTACATATGGCATCTCCTAAATCAGCAATATCAACATCTTTCTTTTTGTCCAGCATACCACTATCTTGGTAGTAATTTTTTTTTTTTTTATCATCTGCACTTAAACAGTTATCCATCATCACACTCAACTTTAAAACAGACCCCATTTCCGAACGGGGGAGTGGGAAAGCTCCCCTGTGCCATGATCTTCAAACCTGTTTCATAACAACTGCGTATGCGTTTCTAGCACCTAATATTCAATTCAGTTCTAAAGTGCTGTTGTATGTCTCTTCACTTTGAGCATTTACCCCTCACCCATAAGTTTCAGTACTTCCTCTGATTTGAGTTTTGGGCCATTTGTTCAACTTCTGCTTCAGCTCTGTATCCTTCACTGTTACTCCAAGCTCTGTGTTTACACATACTAACAACTGAAATTGGAAACTAGACATAATAACTACAATATAATAAACTGATTTCTCTAAAAATTACAGTCACTTGAAGCTCAAAATGTCTCAATTTGGGAAACGGAAGTGGTAGAAAATGCGGGCAAAACTGAACGAAAATGCATGTCGGATACAGAGCAGAGTAGGAACTACAGACTAAGAAAAAATTGGCTCTGGTAAAAATTAATTAAAAAATGAAGAAATTGAACAAAAATCAAACTGCACTACTAATGACTAGTCTTCCGCATCAAGGCGGGAAAGGTTGGTGGGAGGGGGAGGGAAATATGGTGCGCAAAAATTTGGACGGAAAAGAGATTTCTGAAACTGATCATCCAGGGAATGATCAACTCAAATCAAACAAGTAAACTGCAAGAAACGTATTACACTCTAGATCTTAAGCCACAAAACAAATGTGTATGCTTCTAAAATTACAAAATATTTACGCTATAAAAATCTTTCATATAATGAATGAGTTTCTATCATAACAGTCAATAAATCCACAATGGGTGTAGCCTTCCTGCAACCTAACCCCGGTTTTCTTCTTTTCTGAGTAGTCCAAACGAATGAGCCACGTGTTAACAATTCTTTATTGTAGGGGGGATGATACAAAGATTATCAGTGTAGTTCTTCCAACTTCACTTACACTGCGGCAAGAATGTGGGTCAAGCATTATGCAGAAGCGGGATACTGCACAGTAGAATCTTGTATATTTTGGATCAGGAGGCCTCTCTTTAACCTTGTCCAAGAGTTCACAGTAACATGCAACCAGGATGGTAGTTCAATCAAAAAATTGACATACGTGTCACTTTCAGCTTTTCATAATAACCTTCCTATTTAAACAGATTTCCACCTTTACCCGAGCTAATTCCATAGTCAATCTCTTCATTTTAAGAGTGGTGAACCCATGGATTCATTAAATACGATAATACACACTCAAAGTGAAGTCTCCCTCTGATGAAAAGCACTACAAAAGCTGAGTAATATCAGCCATTAGATCCTTTTACAGTAATTTCATTAATGGTTAATCACACGTCTTTGTGTAAAATAACTTAAGTTGCATGTAGCTTGACACTTGTAGTGGGACACTGGAAGCCACTTGAAGTTACGAACTAAAAGAGAGCAACCTCAAACTACCAACTGATCTCTCTAGCATTTATCTGCAGCAGAGTTCTGGAGCACATACACTTGTATGTTGTGAAATTCCTAGACAAAATCAAATTAACTATAGCTTACCAACAAGGATTCAGGAGGAATCGATAATGTGGAATACGGGTAGCCCTATTTTGTCATAAGTTTAAAATTATTGATTCAGGATTACAAGTAGAGGCCTTTTTATTATTATTATTATTATTGTTATTTCCAGAAAGCTTTTGACACTGTCACACAAACACCTCTTAATCAAGATTCATGCATATAGAATATCACAAAAGGTTACTCAATTTTCTAATTGGTTGGTTGCAATACATTGTCGTTATCAGCAAAACCTCTATTAATCCAGATGTTACATTGGGCATCCCACAAAGTAGTGTAATAGGACCACTTCATTCGTTTTTTTTTTTGCTTGTGGCTTTATATCTTGTAAACGTTGAGGTCATTTTAGGTGGGAAAGGACTGGGGGCAAGGAACAGGGAGGAATTCAGCCATGGCATTTTTAAAGGAACCTTCCTGGCATCCACCTTCAATGGTTTCCCAAAATCATTCCAGACCCAAATTTGAATGGTTGGATGGGGATTCAAACCCACTACCTCCTGAATCTGAGGCAAGAGCGTTACCACTCGCCCACCACACTTGGTCCGACCAAAGCAATAATGCCTCTTGCTCCTAGCAATGTTAGAGATGCTTGAGAAGTTGAGGATCAACCGTATAAAAGACCCATGCTCGGAAAAATTTTATAATGAGAAATACCAACTTTAAAGTTTTTTTTTTTTTTTGGTAACAGTTTAACGTCCCTTTTTAACAACGTGGTCTTTAGAGACGGGTAAGGATGGGGGCAAGGAATGGGAAGGAATTCGGCCATGGCCTTTTTGAAGGAAGCGTCCCGGCATTCGCCTGGAGTGATTTGGGGAAACCATGGAAAACCCAAATCTGGGTTCCCGGACGGGGATTCGAACCGCCGTCCTCCCGAATGCGAGGCCAGAACGCTATCCGTTACACCACCACGCTCGGTACCAACTTTCAAGATACTAAAATATGACAGTCCATATAAAAGTATTTCTATGTAACAAAAGAGAAGTCATTATTTGAAGGTAATAAAGACCAGGAAAGTTAGCAATAAAACGGAAAACAATAAAATCATTAGTTTCAGAACAAATAACTGTAGAAATTAAGAGTATTTAAATATATAAAAAAAATTGGTAACAGCCCAGTCGAATATTTACTGATTAATCAATTGGTCCTGTTTCTAACCTGACCTGATTATTAACCTCAGCTTCTTGCTTGAAATCTCATTTTTTATTTTTTTTTATTTTTATTTTTTCAGCTTGATGATTCTTTTCTAGAGTATGCTCCTAAATATGTTTTGAAACTGTTATACTCTTTGAAATGTGAGCTGGGATGAGTTCTAGTGACCTGAGTGTACCTTCTGACATGGGTAGATAGTGCGTTTCTATATAAGAACAGTTGCCAAGAGTGAAAGTTTTGATTTGTTAAAAGTGTGGACTAAATTCCTTCTCAAAGCTGTAAATCCCAGAACTGTATAAATCCATTCACGTCATCTGTTAGCAACAACACCCCTGCTTGTCTCAATTTAGATATCTATGCCAAAAATGTGGTGGAAGTGATGCAATTCGTTGTGCTTAATCCACGAATTTAACTGTCTGTTAACACTGCCAGACCGTGACTACAACTGGCATGAGAGAGTGCCCGTTGTCATGAGAACTGCTACAACAAGAATCATGCAGCCAGCTCATGTTCACTCACCATCAGCCTGTATTCCGCAATGAGCAAAATCATGCAAATGTAAACAAATATTATAGAGATTATTGGTTCCCTTATAGATTTCATGTAAGGAGTGTTTATGATCACATTACTGAATTATGTCAAAGAAGAAATGCCTCCCATTCCTAACATTTGTAGAATATTTAGAGATGGAGAAAAGAATTTTGGTACAAGTTCAGAACATTAGAAAATATGAAGGAAAATGGTATTTTTATTATGAAGTTATGCAGGCGTATTTAATATTTTATTTTAAAGTTCCTGTGGCTGAGCGTAACATGGAGGGGAGGATGCATAGAAATTAGTTTTGACTGGTACTGAATGATTAATATCTTTTATATGGGATAAACAGAAAGTAAAATAAATTAAAAGTAACAATGAATATTTTGACAAGGAATTAAGATTATATAAATGTATTATAATACTTTGAAATCCGGGGGATGGTCTGGTCACAGGATTACTCTAGCAAAATCAGTTGAAATAGGGAAGTCCCAGCCAAAGCTATAAATACGGCAGCAAGGGAGCCTCAGTACGCCTTGTGTGAACAGAAGAGGACAGGTATGTGTTGCTGTCAGTGTCTCATGGGGGTCAGTAGTGATAACAGAAAGTTAAAGGTTAGAAGTAATAGATGGACGGACTATAGTTTTGGCATCCATGCTGGTTTGATGATCGATTTGACAAGGTTGAATCTCTTAAGTATACAAGTGTAACAGTACAAAGCAACACAAAGTAGGATCAGCACATTAGTTCGGCTGTAGGTATAGCAAATTCTAGACTACGATTCACTGGTCAAATTTTGAGACACTAATGCATGTACAAAGGAGATAGGGTATAAAACTCTCCTGCATCCACACAGTGAATACTGTCGGACAGTGTGGGATTACTGTGTATCAACAAACTACAGATGTTGTTGTCACTGTTGTGGCTTTAGAGCGCGTTGGCAGTGAGGTTATTAGTGTCCTAACAATATACAGCTAGTACTGTGGCTTCGGAATATACTAAATTACTGTCCACATTGTCAACTGTAAAGGAGTCGGCCACACAGACAGCAAATAAAATAAATCACAAAAATAAAACGTGGCTCTAAAGGGGCCAAACAGGTTTATAAAGAAATTAAAAGGAATCGCTAACTGTATAGTTACCAGCGAGACAGAAATTATAACAATATAAAAAAATAAAAACAATGCACATGGACAGGTGGCTATAAAGAGGCCACCACCCATCCACCTTAAAACTAGGCATTAGACCGGCCAGTACACAAAATTTTAGAACACTGGCTACGTTGCTGGTCTCATTATTTAAAATAAGGGACAGATCATTGGTCAAGCCAATGTCTGGCCTTATATCTAAAAACAGCACACAATCAATTCAAATGTGGTGCACCGTCAGAGGTACGCCACAAACATCACATTCCGGTGGGTCCTACCGGCGGAGAAGGAAGCTATGCATCAGAGGACAGTGTCATATTCGGCGGTGAATAAGAAGAACCTCATCCCTCCTTGCCCACTGGAGCTTATTATGCTTTACCTCCAGCAACTGCCTCTGCCAAATGTCAGAAACAAATCTTTTCACCGCCGAGGCAAGGTCAGACTTTGGGACCAGATCAAAGTCAATTCTGATCTTGTGGCTTCATCAGCTGCCTTGTTCCTCCTGATTCCCATATGGCCCGGTACCCAGCAAAATACGACCTACTTTCCTAAGGATTGAAGGGATCAGAGGGTGTCCTGTATATCTTTGACAAAACGATCTGCTGGGTACATACTTCCTAAAGCCTGAAAGCAGCTGAAGGAATCACAACATATGATGTACTTTATACCATGACTTACTTTCATATGCTGGAGCGACTTTAACATGATGTAAAACACTGCAGTGTATACACTGCAAATGCTATTAAATGCTATTAAGAAAGTCACTCGAGGGAACACTTCAGATATCCTACTCTGTTAGCCTGCTTAGACCCATCCGTATTTCCTGGAATAAAATCGTGATGCTGGTTTAAAACATCTCTAAAAATTCTGATAAAAACATTGTCAGCAGTAAACAGCTTGTTGTACCTTGACAGTTCAAAAATCGTTCTGGGCCTTTTATAAAGCCACAGAGGAGATTTACTCCAACCCTGGTGATAAAAAGAGGGTAGCTCAAACCCATATTCTTCTAAAATAGCCCTTGTACGGATGCTAAACGGTTTGGTTGCTCTTAGGCTGTTGGCATATAATAGCCGTTCGTAATTTGGATGAATAACTACGTAATACATGGGACTACCAGTTGTTGTGGCAACGTATAAGTAGTGTCGCACCACGAGGAGATGCCGGCGGATGGAAATCGGCGGCTCGCCTGACTCAGCACAGATGTTGACGATCGGGCTGGTGCGGTAGGCACCCATGGCGAGCCGGATTCCTACAGGGTGAACACTAGCTAAAATGCGCAGATAACTGTCCCATGCGGAACCGCATACAATACAACCATATTCAAGCCACGACCGTACAAAAGGCTCTATGGAATTGTAGCAGACAGGAATGGTCAGCACCCCATGACCTGCCACAAAGGCACTTTAAAATGTTAAGAGGTTTTAGGGCTCTTGCTTTCACATCTTTGAGATGTGGTAGCCAAATTAACATACCATCAAATATGAGGCCAAAAAAATGAATACCTTCGCTAAAACTCAAAACGGTGTTCCTCAGGGTTAGATGAGTTTCTGGTAAAAGGCTACGAGATCAAGTAAAAAGTACGCACTGGGTGTTCTCAGCAGAAAATCTAAAACCAGTACGCACTGACCATTCGTCCAGCCTGTTCAGCACGAGCTGCAGCTGCCGCTTAGTGCTTCTCAGACTAGTTGATGCAAAAAAAAAAAAAAAAAAAAAAAAAAAAAATTAAAAAATCATCAACGTATAAGGAGTACCGTATTGGACTCCTCATTACAGTTGTGATGCTGTTAATCACAATAGTGAAAAGAATAACACTTAAAATTGACCCCTGAGGAACACCATTTTCCTAGATAAAAAACATCTGTCACTTCCTTACCGAATCGGTACTGGAAGCAATTCTGAAATAAAAATGAATGTATAAAACAGGATAGATTTCCCCTAAAACCCCATTCATGGAGTTGTTTTAAAATACCACACTGTCAGGTAGTATCACAGGCCTTGTCTACATCAAAAAACATGCCAACAAGAGGTTGGTTGCTAATAAAGGCGTCCTGTATCACCGCTTACAGCAGGATCAGGTTGTCCAAGGTGGAACGGAACTTCCTAAATCCACATTGCAAGTGACTCAGTAGGTTTCGGGATTCCATACACCAGACAAGGCGGCGGTTGACCAACGGCTCTAGTGTCTTCCTGACGCAGCTTGTTAAGGCAATGCTACGATAACTACCTGGCAACAATTTTGTCTTTCCTGGGTTTTAAAATAGGGATAAGCATTGCTTCTTTCCACGAGTCGGAGAAGTGTCCTCTGGTCCATATATCGTTAAAGATACCTAGAAGGTACTCTTTGGCGTCTTTGCTAAGATGCCTCAGCATCTGGTACTGGATCAGATCGGGTCCTGGTGCTGTGTCCTTGGTGCGATCTAAGGCGGATTCCAACTCCAAAAATGTAAAAGGAGTATTGTATGCCCAAAAATCCGGCGAGTTGAAGCTTAGAATATGTCTTTCGGCAGGAATCCTTCATTGCTGAAACCGAGGTTCGAGTCTGGCAGGCGAAGTAATAGCAGCGAACGATTCTGCCATCAGCTGCGCTATGCTTCGCTCGTTGGTGACTACACGCCCCTGGTCAAGTAATCCAGATACTGTCGATAAATAGTACCTTCCAGATGTACGGCAGATTGACTACCATACTTTGATGATGATGTGGAATGGTTAATGGTGTTCACAAAGTTCTGCCATGACCTCCTCTTGCTCTCCTTCATCACTTGACGTGCCTTAGCTATAGCAACTTTGAACACCGCGAGGTTGTCAGGTGTTGGGTGCAACCTGAAACTGCGCAAGGCCCATCTGCGACCCTGAATGGCAGATCGACATTCTTCATTCCATAAGGGACTGGCATTCTTCGCAGCATTCCTGAGCTACTAGGCATGGAGATATCAGCCGCCTGGTGAATCACTTGAGTAAAGTTTTTAACCTTCTCCTTGATGGTCTAATGCTGTTGGAGAGTGATTGAAGGGTGGTAGAGCTGCCAGTCAGCTCTACTGATTTTCCACTTATGGTGGATGGTTCTTCCTACATGTTCAAACTCAATGGCAGAGGACATACCAGTAGCAGTAGTTAAGTGCGTCATTTGACTCCTCTCGCTCCAATAATCTACAAATTTCCCAACCTCTGGGTCAATCGGTGTTCGACCCCCATAATGCACTATGCACATTAAAGTCTCCCAGCAAGAGAAAAGACTGAGAAATTTGCCACACTAGATCAGCCAGTTGAGCGATATCAACTGTTGACCCCGACGGTAGATATAAGGAGCATACTGTCAATTGGACTGGTCCATGAATTCTGACGGCTACTCTGCCTGTAGGGTAGAGGTGAGAGCAACAGGTTCAGAGTGGGCAGTGTTCCGTACAAACACAGCCACTCCTCCCTTCGCTCAATCGCCCTCGGTATCATCCTTTCGGTAAACGTCATATCCTCTTAGCACAGGTTGGTGTGTTAGTCTGAAATGTGACTCTTGAAGACAGAGACACAAAGGATCAGACCGTGCTAAGAGTAGCATGGTCCTCTTTGTGAGCTGTAAAACTGTTAATGTTCCACTGGAGTGTGGGAGCCATCCTGCCTGTTTAGTTTCACCCGCCCCAGTTCGGTTGGGTCTTTGGTCACTGTCTGCTGAGGAACGGGATCAGTCTCGTTCACCAGCATTTCAGTTTCCTCTGGCTCCGAAGAGACAGACATTTCCAACTCAGCAAACGACTCGAACATCTCCTTGGTCTTCTTCTTCCGCGTCCCTTTTCACTTCTTCTCACTACTAGGCAGTCTGGGAGGGAACGAAGACGGGGATTTCACCAAATGAGTTGGGTCCGTCTGTCTAACCTTCGGATCCCAGATCTTTTGGTTGCCTCCAGTAACCTAGGTAGCAGATGGTAATGCTACCACTGTGACAGCATGTAGTTGTATTGGAGGTGCCGTTACATTCACTGTTACTGCTGGCGGGTCCTGTTTCACTGCTGATGGTGTGGTCGAGGTTACAGACGTTTTGCTACCAGCATCCGCGGTCTTAGATGTTATGACCTTAGTGGATTTTGCACCGCATTTCCATTGACATGAGCAGGTTGTGTTTGTGCTCATGTCTGTAATGGTCGTCCGGGTAGCAACACACTCTTTCCTGATGGGAGTTGAAGCCATCTTAGCAAAGCTAGTTCCAAAAATTGGAGTGGCGAGCGACTTAGCCTCCTCCTTTGCTTCTGCTTAAGGAATCCACTCCTTAGTCTTCGGCTCCTGTATTTTGCGCTCTTCAAGATACTCCAGGCCGGGTGCAATTCGGAGCAGTTGACACACACCTGTGTGTAGTGTACAACTGATACCCGGCTCATGTGCACTTACCAGGAGTGGGGCTGCCTTTACATGATGTTGTCGTATGTCCGAACCGCATCAGGTCGGGTACGGAACATATAAGCGGACGTTGAGGTGTATGTAACCTGCTTTTATGTTCTTTGGCAGTACTGGAGTGTCAAACACCATGACCAAGGTGGCAGTCTTTTCAATATTGCCATTTACCCTTCGCGTGACCTCACTTATCGTGACCTCACTTATCTCGACCACTTTCTGATCTTCCCACTCCTTAAAGAGTTCTTTGGTCCCTATGTCTATGAAGTCACGGCAGGTGGTAACGCCTTTGCTGCTGCTCAGGGATTTGTGGAGTTAGCACATAATGGCAAACTACCCGAGCTTGCCTACTGGAGGTTGGTTCCAGCAGCAGTGTCCCATTCCTCAGCTTTTTAACCAAATTCAGGGTCTCTACCAGACCGACTAATCCCTTAGAAATATAAAATGGCAAAACTTTTTCAAAAGTTCCTTCTATCCATTGCTATATTCTGATCAAATTTATTAACATGTAAACACCCAATGTCAATAATGACAATCGAGAAATACTTTTCCTACCAACTTATTGGGGTTACTACAACAGGAGAGAGAAAAATCAGGGAAACATGATGCCACAATGACGCTTCTTCCCTTGTGCCATTACGAACTGGAATGCTGAGGTGAAATTAATTTTGATACACCCTCTGGCACCCATAATATGTTGATTGCAGAGGGTACATGCAGATTACAAGAGATCCAACACTAGTAACTTGCTTATTTTTTCTCCTACACATAACTTCCTCAAGAAAATTGATTCTACAGAAATTCTATAACATGAGAAAAGTTTAAATCAAATGAATATGCATGCTATGCCTTTATATTTTTTTAAAGAAATGATAAAGTTTGTATTTAAGATTGGGAAAAGTGAAAGACAAATTAAAAAAGGGACTAAGTCAAATCAGCATATTCACAATTTGAAAAACTGCTCTGCTTTGAATTATATCATACCACATTTATCATTTCCAATTTTCAAATATTAGAATATTTTAGTCTTTCCGATTCTCACAGCCAATGAAATTACAACTGTACAAGCATAATTTACCAAAATCCCATTAAATTCCATTAATCATTAGCATACATAAAATTTGTTCACACTCTAATATGCTATCACTTAGCAATTAAGTCTGTTGTAATTAGAATTTGCTAAAACAAGTACTACTTTGTGGCAATTAGAGGCATTTTAATTTATTAAGTGTGGCAATAACAACAATAAAAAATTAAACATTATCAAAACACTTTGAATTAATAAACAAAACTTACAAACGAATGGATGGAAGGTCTGAAAGATGCCATATGGGGCGGTGCGGCACCACTTCCAGTGCCTGTAGTGGCTGCAGGGCCTCCCGGGCCCAAGCCCCCACCCAGGGCAGCACAAGGGCCCAAGCTGCCTCTTGATGACCCCATATTTTCCTCTGACCCTGCAAAGCAGATAAAAAAAACCATTAGTAAAAACTGAAACAGCTGATCCCGAGTTATTAACATATAAATAGCATTGCTAGGGGGAAAAATTTATACTGATGTAAAGCAAGCATTCAGCTTCAGTTCTGCAACACATTAATCCTTTTTCAATGTTCTCAACCCCCCCCCTTCCCCCTTTTCTTAACAGATCTCCAAAAAAAAATGACTAAATGTTTTATTCCTCTCAAAATCTTATCTTCATATACCTATCCAACAGATTCTAATTGACATCTGGATTATACTCAACTAAAATGACTTGCATGGCATAAGTATTTCTACCAAAACATGGACTGGTATACCTGAAAACTTTGAGGTTCCTTAACCAATTACAACACTGCACCACAAACTTCATGATATCATTTCTATTCCAATATGTAATGAATCTTTAATTTCCGATATCAAAAAGAATTTAGATTTAGACTTTTAAATGGAGATACAAATTAATAAGATAGCCACAAATTTGTGATACAGTAATAAGTATTACGTTAGGGAAATTAAGAACCTTTGAAACGTATAGCAGGGAAGATGTTTTTAAAAAACAATTTTAATAAGAAAAGGTATTTAGGAGGTTTACTTCCAAATATCCGTACCATTTCTCCTAAACATTGACACTATCAGAGCATTCTGTAGGTCTATAGTGAGTAACTCAATCCTCATTTTGACAACAGGCCAATTAGACACAAACCTTGCACCTGTGTGTGAGTGAGGGGGCCCAGGGCAGCAGCAGCCTGCAGAGCACCACTTACTGCTCCTCCACTTGGGATCTGGCCAGACTGCGGGCCACTTTTCCGACCTCCACCTTGGATCCAACTCCCTTCCGCTGGACAAAAGTACATAATCAGTTCTTCCAAAAGACAAAAATATTACTACAATATTAAAATTCTGATACAGCAAATTTAATATTACAGAATCATTAAGTGTGGGTTGCAGCAAACTTACTCTGTGGGCGTAGACTCGGTCCTGGACCGTATTGGGTATCTGTCACACCTTTGCCAGATGTGGCAGGTTGTCCGTCGCCACTGAGTTTGGGGAATTCTTGTTGGAATTGGGGTGACTGGTGAGCAAGGAAGCTTGGAGGATGCACATTTCCTTCTGCATTGCCAGCCATTATACTGCTCCATGACTTGTCTGCTTGAACTATGGGCTATAAACAAATTTTTCTCATCAATATTTCAAGTGATTTCAGTGAACATGTTCAACTATACAAAACAATAGAACACACTTACAAAGATTCTCTTTATTTAAGACCGAGACCATAATTTCAACCTCAGCTTACATAGCAAAGAACTTGCACAATACTAGGAAATACTTATTTCGCCCACAGTCTCACTGCAGACAGTAAAAAGGAGATCATTTTTTTGGTGGTAAAATATTTACAAGATACAATAAACTTGTATGTCCTCTGCCATATAAAAACTCGAGGAAACATTATTGTTCGAAAGGAAAACTAATGCCCATCAGCCCACATTTCATCTGTCAGTGATGTTTAAAGAAATAAACCAACAATAATCTCGCACACAAAAAATCCTTTTCGTATTAACAAGATTAAGGATCAGATTTCTGCTACTTTGAAACATTAGGATATAGTTTTTCAGGTTCTTACCCTGTTGACAGGAAGTGGAGATTAGTTATAAGTGGGGGTATATTAAGGTACCATTACCATTTTGCACTGAAATGCATTATACAAGATTAAAAGTTAGATATTTATGCCAAAATTTGTAACAATAATCCAAAACACAAGCATACTGGTATTACTAATATTTATCTTGTTCGGTCAGATAAAAAGTAAATTCGTTTAGCTTTCTTCAAATATTGCACATTTACAAAAGTAAGTCCAGTTTTCAATCTACTTTCACAATATACAGTGCCTGCACGCAAATCACAGATGAGAATTCCAACATTAGTCCAAAATGATCTGAGGGAAATCATGGAAAATCAAAAGCGGCTTGGCTGGACTAGGAATCAAACACTCCTGAATGACAGGCCTGTACATCACTTCTCATCTGCCAGACTCGGAGATGATCTGTTATTGAATTTAAATTATTCAATATTTTATCAATGGTACTTACATTTTCTGATTTGGAATATTACATACATGAGGGCTATCCAGAAAGTAACTTACATTTGTACCTAGCGTGAAGATTGGTAGGGATGGAGCCGCCATATTGGCACCAAAAATGTTTCTACACTCAGTGCACATCTAGGTCTCATAGCATGTGGGCTGCAATTTTCTATTTTGTTCGTTGTGAGTTATTGAAATGTGTGCTTCAATGGAAAATCCTGCAATTTGTGACGAGTGTTCAGTGGTTAGGTTTTTACTGGCAAAAAACTGCAAATCAATTGCATAATTGAATAATGAGTGAAGGTGGAGTGAGGCAGTGGCACATTCAATTTAAAAATGGCTGCACCAGTGGTCAGATAGTAGTGGTCAGCCTTGCCTTGAGACTGATGAACAGACAATGGAAATCTATGATGATGAAATTAGTGAACTCTCACTTCATTTCCCATCAAACAAGCGCCAGTGAAAATGAGTTCAGAAACGTTGTTTTTTTGTTTTTTGTTTTCACAGCAACGCACGTCGACACGTAGCTAATTGTACCCAACAGCTCTTGGATGGTTTTGGAGGGTTGGAGGGGAGGTGTTTGATCACCCACCATACAGTCCAGATCTAACGCCGAGCAATTATCACCTCATTCCAGTGATGAAGACAGCATTTTGACAATGACACAGAAATTCATGCCAGTGTAAACGAGAGGTTGAATCTAAGGAGGCAGATTTCGACAGATATGGAATTAAAATCCTTGTGCATCGTTATGATAACCACCTCAATTTAAATAGAGTGTATGTAGAAAAATTGTCCCTTTCAAATGTACAGTAAAATTTGATTTCCTAATTTTTTTAAAAAAAATTCAAAACATGCATTACTTTTTGAACAACCCTTGTATATGATAGTGATGATCTAAACAACAGCGTACTGGAAAAAGACTTATGAGAGCCAGTTTGATGGGAACTTTGAAAGATTTTAAATCAAATAAGTCAGTTGGAATTGATAGATTCCTGCACGACTTCTGAAATCCCTAGGAGAAGAAGGAGCCAAAGATTATTCAAACTGATATCAAACAGTTATGAAACAGGAGAGATTTCAACTGATTTTAATAAATGTATCATCTTCCCAATTCCAAAAAAAGCACAAGCCAATAAATGTGAGGATGATTACACTATAAGTCCAATGTCACATGCTTCAAATTACTTACCAGAATGATAATGAAAAGGACAGTAAAAGAGATAGTAGGTGGTGATCAGTTTGGGTTTAGGAAAAAAAGCGATACAAGAAGCAATTTTGGCTTTAAGATTAATACTTGAAGGGCTGATCAAGAAAGGCATGAACAAAATATTGGAGATTTTGGACTAAATATACACCAAAACAAGACAGCATTGATGAAATTTAGCAGAAACGTTAGCAATAATAGTACATTAAATATAAAAATAGAATAAGATGCTATAGGAGATGTATGTGAATACTGCTACTTAGGAAGTAAAATTACAACTGATGTCTATAGCAGGAATAACATTAAAAGCAGAATAGCTAAAGCGAAAAGAGTCTTCTTGAAAAGAGAAATTTTTTAGTTTCAAATATTCATCTAGGACTCAGAACTTTTTAAAACTATGTGTGGAGCACAGCACTTTATTATGGTAGTGAAGAATGAACTTGAGGAATACCAGAAAGAAGTAAAATTGAAGCATGTGAAATGTGGTGCTATAGAAAGATGCTGAAAACTAAATGGATAGATAGTACGAAATTAACATGTTTTAGTAATGAAGGGTGAGGAGAGAAGTTTGTGGAAGTCTTATAAAAAGAAAAGACAGGATGGTGGGTCACATTTTAAGACATGCTCGGTTGGTTAATTTACGAGTGGAGGGAACAGTCAAAGGTAAGAACTGTAGAGTGAGACAAAGATTAGAACATATAATGCAGATAACTGAAGTGCATGTTGAGATGAAGAGGTTACTGCAAGACAGTAGAAGATGGAGGATTATTATTATTATTACTCCGCGATTCACTAAAAGTGTGTGGCGGAGGGTGCATAGCACCTATCGAAAAGGGTTATGGTTTGGAAGGGTTATAAGGGATATGGCAGGAGGTGCCCATGGGCTATTGTGAGGAACCATCCCCGCATTCGCATCAAATCAGTAGAGACTGATACCAATAAAATAATTCAAGCAGAAGTTTTTGCACTACCATTGGTTGGAATTTCTTACACTGTCAGAAAATAGCTTTAAATGATAAAGTCCCTGAAGTTTGGTTGTGAGGACAGGGGATTCACTTCTGAGATGAAGCTCATCTAGAACAGTCAAACTAATTTCTAGACCAACCAATCACAGTGGGCATTCAGGTCTTTGGTTCTCATTCTTTAGAACCTTCAGGTAACCTCATGAAGTTAAAGTGTTAAGGGAACCATTTAAGTATATAAAGTGTTATAGCTATTTTGGCTTACTGTGTGCAACCTACCGCACTCTAAACACTAAAACTTGCTAGTGTCCATGAAAATGATTTATTTTAATGAGACATAAACCAAAATATTCTCTCAATATGAATGGAAATGTGTGTATTTACAAGCTGACAAATACTGCTTTAAAAATGAAAATGATAGTTCAAGGCTGCAACAAAACATCATCTCTGCATATGCTGCAAATTGAATCAAATAATTCTATCATATGCCAAAACATCAATAAATATGCTGAAGATAGTGTCTCAATAACATTCTAGTTATATCCATTCCTTTTTTAATGTCTTACTCTCTCTTCACATAAAGGGTTGGAAAGGTGGGATAGGACTGGAGAAATTTGGTCATGACATTTTGTAGGAACCATAGGATTTATTTCAGGAAACCATTGAAAACTAGAATTTTCATTTTTTCCACTTCACCTACAAAGTCAGTTTACCCTAAAAATATAGTGAAATATACGGAAACATGTAGACATTCAGAGAGTATTTTACTCACCTGAGAGCTTACAGCAGGTCTTGGTGTGGGAGATGTGGTAACAACTGGTGGTGCGGAACTTGCTGCACTTGGTACACTGGTCGTAGGTGTTGTAACAGCAAGGTTTAGTTGAGATACTGATGTTGGAGCTGAAATCTGAATTTTGCATTTAAGCATAAGCTTCATGCACCACAAATCTGAATCATTATGTATTTATGACAAAACAATATGAAAGCAAAATAGATTCACCAATGATGTCTTGCTTATAAGCTTTTTCCCAAATCAATTTCAAAAGGATTTTAACTAAATATGGTGTAATACTACATGATGGAGCAGTACCCTCGTTTCCTGCAGCCCATAAATCATTTTCTGCACATGAGGTATGCTCCATAGACTTTCAGACTCATACCCAAATGCATTTTCTGAGTCTAGCAAGCTACTGAACTTTAATTTTCCTAGGAAACACTTCCTTATGTAGATTACAAACTGATACTACGGTAAAATACCGAAATGACTTACAGAATTAATACAGCTAGTGGTTTATCACTAAGCCTATGATAGATTTTAATGATTAACGACCTTAAGGGAGATAGTTCTCATTATTAGAATATTGTTTTTTCCCCCCACAACTGTTACTCCAAGACCTAACTACAATGGGAAACTAAAAGCATGTCAGCTGAAGACATACATGGGTAAAATATGAAAAACTAAAAAGTATTAGCTGCTATTCAAGTCTTGTCACCAGAACAGAAGTGCATATTGCACAGTATAAATGCAGTATTTTCATAACTCACTGTACTGTTTGTTGTTGTCGCTGTTGTTGTTGGCGGTGGTGCTTGTCCCGTTTCTCCTGGTTTGCTGCCCCATCCTGTACCACCACTAGGAACTAAACTGACTGCAGGATCGTTACCACTGTGTTCAGATTTCAAGCTTGGCAAGTTGGCAGGAGGACGTCTGGCAGAGGGAATTTTTCCCAAACTTTGCATGCCATGTTTACGTGGTAATGTGCTTTTTTGTTGATGTGGTTCCAATGATTCTCCCTGGAAAACGTTGTCATGTTGAAAGAAAAAAATATTATTCAAACACTACACACACACACACACACACACACACACAATAAATTTTGTGTTGAAATCACCAACTCGCTGTACACTGGAAAATGTGACCACATCCAACAGAATGCTCATTCTTCCATCCTTTGTGCTGTTGCTACAAATTTTATTTTACTAGGAATGCTAGTTCATATAAATTAAGAAAAAGTATATTCAAAACAAGGCTAATAAGACTTTATTGGTTCACCATGTAAATGTAAGCAGGATATGTCCAGTAACTACATTAATCTGTTTGGTTAATACTAGAACAAGATGCTCAGAATACGCTTACCAAAAGTAACCTATCGGACAACTCGACCAAGTAAAAATTGTTATTAATGCCATTCAGGCAGTGAAAGATAAGTGGCCATACTTTAATGGTAGCACACTGCTGGTTATTATTTGACCAAAAACAAACAGGATAATTAAATCGAAAAGTTGATTAGTGTGTAACAATTAACATACCAAATGATATCCCACAGCAATTTATTGTAAAATAGTGATTATACTGAGATCATATCTATCTATCTTTCTTTAATACTTCCAAGTGTCTTCAAGCTCAACAGAAATACTTCAAATTTTGCAGAGCAAATCCGTGGTGTCAAATACAGCTCAAGTTTGTATTTCAGTTAGATCAGGTAAGGCAGTCATGACCCACGATCCTAAAAACTCATTACATTACTTTTAGACTCTCTAACACATCACATTTTTAGTTTAAATTGGTATTAACAGTTATCCATTTTTTACTATTTTGTATGAAACTGAATTCATGGTGCGGAAACTATTTTAGACCGGTGACCATAACCAAAACAGTCATGAGCCTATACTTAATAAAACATAAAAAGCTCTTCCCAACCCCCTTCTGTCATTATTAATCTTGAGATACTTGAAAGGTCTATTAAGGAAAGTTAGGCTTGCACCCAACTTCCATTAGAATTCTAAATCTACTGTTAAATGCACAAATTATACACAAATAACTTCCGCTCAATAAGAAAGGTGCAAAGAATTAAATTTACTAGACAAATTACACTTACAGTCTTTTCGCACCACATTCAGCACAACTAGTAGAGTCAAAAAGAAAAAGTCATTATCCTTCTTTCCATAAGAATAATTCAGGACACAACGATAAACTACTGCATTATAGATCCAAACAGTATACTAAAATGTAAAGTGGATAACATTACATTTTGAAGAATTTATACTGTTTGAATCAAGTAACCTAATCAGTTTTAATTCTGGGAAATGAAGCATCATTACAAATAAAAAAGTGAAACAACAACAAGTTTGAATGCATAAAGTGAGAAATTTAATAGGTATATCAAATAAATGACTGAAGGAAGATGGACCAATCTAAGTAGATATTTTGAGGATTAGTGAAGTTAAAAAGGAAGGATGCACATGATGTAAGTCCAATGACAAGACACTATCAATACCTCAATAATAATAATAAACAATGCATAACTAGAAACAGTGTAATGACAAATATAATCACAAGAATATATATATGAAAAAGTCTACACCAATGGCCATAGTAAAATTCTCATGCACACCAACTTTACAAGTACACAATGATGAAATAGAAATATGGGGGAAAATGAAGCACTAATTAAACATTTAAAGGATGAAGAAAATGAAATGATCATAAAAGCAACAACAGAAAGAAATTAAGAGAAATATACAGGAGATTTTTAGACTAATAGAATTTTTATTTTATATATATATATATATATATATATATATATATATAACTGCTTTACGTCTCTTTTTAACATCGAGGTCTTTAGAGACGGGAAAGGATGGGGGGCAAGGATGGGAAGGAATTCGGCCATGGCCTTTTTTGAAGGAAGCATCCCGGCATTTGCCTGGAGTGATTTGGGGAAACCATGGAAAACCCAAATCTGGATGCCCGGACGGGGATTCGAACCGCCGTCCTCCCGAATGCGAGGCGAGAACGCTAACCATTACACCGCCCCGCTCGGTGGACTGATGGAAGTGACTGATAAATTAGGCCCAAGGTGTTTTGTGAAAATACAGCTGATAACAAGAATACATATGTGGATCTACCAAGGTAATGAAAGAAACCTATTATATTGTACTATGGCCAAATAAAGACTCAAATCACATAAAGCATAACTGGATACTGCCACTGAGAAAAAGCATGAAGAGGATATGGGCTGAAGAAACCTAAAGCTGACAAAATGAAACACACCCTCAGAAAACAAGAGTTTGGTAATACCTCACATGAAGCTGAACTGTGTACAAATTCTAATTATAGGAAAAGAATAATCACTAAAGGTAATTTCATGTGGCTGGGTCGACAGTGGGCACACATGTGAATCTAGCCATGTGCTTTATCTTCTATTTTCATGAGAAAGAACAAAGCTGGAAATATTAATTTTTCTACTTATGTAGTGTTTTCTGTCACTGCAGCCAAACTTCCTTCAACATTGGTAAGTGATGGATCTACTTGATCTTTCCTTTCCCTATTAACATTGTCTCATTGTATTTTTTGTCTTTCTTCACTGAAAATTTAGTGGACTGATAAAGTAAGAAGTAAACATATTTTGGAAATACAGACTAAACAAAGAGAAGTCGGAAGAATCTTACAAAAAAAAAACAGTAAATTTCTATTACATTTTGGGACTTTTGAAACCATGTCCTCCTGAGCTCAGTTGGGCACAAAGTATCATAAAACACACGAAATTTAATATAAGTAGTAAACTACCTACCGTTTTAATTGCGGTGACAAAAATTAGTAAAGTTTCTATTACAATACGTATTCACAAAAATTAATCGAGTAACAGCAAGAATTACTGAACAAAAGTAATGAAACTCTGATATTAAATTAATCCGGAGATGATTAAATAATTATTAGATTTTTAACATTAGGCCATCACATATAGAAACGACTCTTTGGGGTCTCCCAGTGAAAATGTCATACGCATTTATCTACACATATATTTGGAAAATGGTGAACAATTTTAGCTATCCAAAATTAAAGAATCTCAAAACTAATAATCATCACAGAAAGACATTTAGACTCATTAAAAAGCTTTTAATCTGTATATGGGCACATGTTCTAAAATTTCTTTTTCCAAAACTGATGAATATTAAAATTGCTAATTGAAACTAACAGATATATATCAGAAATATGATGGCCATTTTATAGTTGGTTATTTAAACAGATGCTGTTATGGATAAGCAAACACTGAAATCATTCACTTTTAATTTTGCAATTTTTCTTTAAAAATTAATAATTTTTTTAGTACAGCCCACATTAAGTTAGTCTGTCTGTAAATTG
This sequence comes from Vandiemenella viatica, assembly GCA_031002005.1. Classification (NCBI taxonomy): domain Eukaryota; kingdom Metazoa; phylum Arthropoda; class Insecta; order Orthoptera; family Morabidae; genus Vandiemenella; species Vandiemenella viatica. The sequence continues at coordinate 278,424,476 of CM061921.1, read as the reverse complement.
ATTTCCAGGGTGTGATTAAAAGACAAATGGGCAGGAACTTCGATGCAATAATTTTGGCAACTTCCATCGAGTCTAATTACATAATGCCATCTGGTGTAAGAGACAAAAAACTTCTTGCCATTGATCTCATAAGGGAGTGAAAGAGCAGACAGTATTTCAAGAGACAGTTTTGCACTGCTGTAAGGTTGGAAAGGGCCCTTAAAGGTAGATGAATCAAAAGTGGTTAATGGCGTGGTGAACACTAGGGATGAAACAGATCTCCGCATCCGCAAGTGTGGAACTTTCGCGTGAAATCCCAAATCCACTTTCGCATCCGCAATATTTACTGGGGATGTATAACGGATTTTTTTTACATTGGAATACATATTATTCTTTTCTCTTTATACAAGATTCTGTCCATCATCTCTTAGCTAACAACAATGTTGCCGTTTTTTCCCCCCCCTACGATCTTGTAATAAAAATAACAATGAACTAAATGGTGTTATTACCCAAACAACGAATTTACAAGTTTAGACTTGCATGTAAGGTAAAGTGACTTCTTCACAACCCAACTTACAGGACATCCATGTAAAACTACAATATGATGCGCTCACCCATTCACCCTTTCCACTAGTACTTTCTTGTGGCACATCATGTGTTACTATCGCACACTCGCAGGATTTTTCCTCAAATCATGATCTAACACCATAGCTTGTTGAACAGCAAGGATTCGTGTTGGTTGTTTGGGAGTCCCAACATCCAAAACGTGCTGCATGTAGTTCTCTAACCCTCTTCTTTATCGAAAATCTGATGAATGTAGGTCCTACAAGTTGTACTGTGAATGGGCCGCCAGAGCGGTGGAAAGGCAGGTGGCGGGCACAGAGATGTGTGGTGGCATGGCATTGTGCTTGACGCTTGAATTAGTTGAGCCTTGAACTCTGCAAAGTTCACATGACAAAGATTGCATCGTTATGTAAATAATTTAGTTAACTTGTGAAATTATCCCATATTTTTTGTTGTAGAAAGATGGGGCAAAAAAATAAATCAATATGGCAGTATTATATGGAAATAGACGTTAATTCTGAAAAATGTAAAATTTGGCATAAAAAATATACTTATTTTAAGTTTATTTTTGATAAAATATTAAAATATAAAGAATTATAAATTTATTTTTCCACTTGCGCATCTGCAGATGTCAAGCGCTGAACATCTGCATCAGCATCCGCATAGATTACTTCCATTACAACTCTAGTGAACAATTCTGTGGTGAATATCCAAGAAGGAATCTTCAGAAAGAATATCCCACGAGATAAAGGATAAAATAAATAAGTTTCAACAAGGCAGGTATGTTAGACAATTTAAAGAGCTGAATAGCTTCTCTTGGATATTGATGAAATTAGTGCAGTAGTCTGCATATGATCAAAGCAGAACATACAACCTACCAAAAGAATTAATGAAGAATGATTTGTAATTAATAAGAAAATATGAATATTACAATTGTGACTGTGACTAGGCAATGAAAATAAGCAAGGATAGAGCAAGTAAACCTATCACCTACTACATACATAAACACACTTTACAATATTTTGGTATAAACCTTAATTGTGTCAAGAGGTGAGACATATGGTAAGGCGATCAGATGTGTACACATCTGAGATCTACCATATATGAACAAGGTGAGAAGAGCGGGCACGGGTCTTTCCATGCCACAGGCAACCTATACTACCCAGTGGCAGCCACTGCCAGCCTCACAACTCCAACAGCCTCAAAAACTGTTCCACAGTGAGAGCTGTCAGTTATCACTCATATTACAATCACTTTGGAACGCCGTAGATAGGAACTAATATTCAGTGGAACTTCTCTAATTTGAACTTTTTTAATTCAAATTTCTCAGTAATTCAAAATTCTCTTCTGGTCCCTTGAATTGTGTATTAAAGAAGTGTACAAGTAACTCCTCTAATTAGAATTTTTTTTATAATTTGAAGAAAATTTGTTTGTATTTAGGGGAAACAACGTGTAATTCTCATGTAAATTAATGTTTCTTGAAACATATTTTTCTTGGTCCCTATCTTGTAAGAAGATTGTCTTATGTATGATTTTAGGAATAAAGTAGTAATGCACATTCAATACTTGTACTGGTGTTTTGTGTGCTGTTTTCTGTGCAGTTTTAAAAGCGTTTGTTTATTGATACCTTATATGTAACTGAATCAATATGTCACTGTCCAAGCCGAGAGTTCAACACAAGACATTCACAGTTGCTGAAAAATTAACCACAACATATGATGTTGAAAAAGGAGTCAAGAAAAAATCTCATATTGCTAAAGAGTTTGGAATTTTGCCAAATAATTTATCTACATATCTTAAAAACAAGGAAAATTTTTGAAAAGTTTTGCTAAAGTAAGCGATGAAGAGCATGAGGACCTGAAAATCCTGACATTGACTAATGTGTACCAACTAATTCAAACATGGACAAGATGAAAAAATCCCTTTAAGTGGACCACTTCTGAGAGCCAAAGATGAAGAGTTTGCTGAATTTAAAGTGAATAGTGATTGGCAGGACAAATTTAAGGAGAGGAATGGGATAACCTTCAAAACTGTTAGCGGGGAAAGTGGGGATGTTGATGAAGTTGCAGCAAATTTTTGAAAGATGATGTCATTAGAAACGATAGAGAAATCTCCTGCAAATATATTTCTAATGTTGAAAGAGTAGGTCGTTTTTTAAATGTACACCAGACAAAACTATATTTTAAAGAAGAACGCTGCACTGGAGGAAAATACAGTAAAAAGAGAGTAATACTTTTGATTGGAGCTAACCTGGATGTCTCAGAAAAACCACCATTCCACCTCTTTGTTTCAAAAATGTAAAAATAAAACCATTATAGTACAAAGCTAACAAAAAGTTTTGGATGACAAGTAAGATTTTTGTGAACAGTCTACTGAATCTTGATAAAAAGCTTAAAAAGTAAAACAGAATGACCTGATCTTTATTGACAATTGCAGAGATCACAACACTGTATCTCTGATGGAAACATGAAAGTTTTTTTTCACCAAATATGACACCTATATTGTAACCAATGGATAAATGCATAATTAAAAACCTTAAAACATTTTTATAGGTGCCTTGTTGTGCAAAATATTCTTTATGAAAACTACCTAGACAAAAACTACAAAATGAAGATTAACGTCATAAAAGCTGCAAGAATGTGTAACAATTCATGGGAAAAAGAAACTAAAAAAAACTGTTGTTAACTATTTTCTTAAAGCAGGTTTCAAGAAAAATGCTGATCTTACTGCTGCTGTGAATGAAATTGTCTCCAGTACACATTTTGGAATGCACGAATGAACAAATTCCTTTCGACGATTATGTGGACACTGAAATAATGTAGTGTGCAGTGAGCTAACTGACGCTGACATTTTGGCTGATGTATTGCTGAAGAAAAAGGATCGATCATCAGATGAAGAAGAGAAAGTGCAGAACACTGTAGAGCACCCCATTCCAACTATTTCTAAGTCTAAGAAGAAACATTATTTAAGAATTTTACAAGAATATAAATGCATGAAGGTCCATGGGATAGAGGAAGATATAAACTACCAACAAATAATCAGAATTTAATATTGGACTGTAAAGCATACCTAGTAGGGAATATTGACTATGACAATGATTTGAAAGGTGGGAAATGCAAACTAAAATACAAGAATGAACAGACAATTCTGCCTACTAAATTGAAGTGGGGGGGAGGTATTTTTTTTTTTTTTAAATCACACTTCAGAAACTGTAGATACAGGACTGAGGAAAATCTGAACAAAATTCAACTGACGAATGGAACACTCATAAGAGTGGAAATTAAAAACTAAAGAAAAGTAGCAGGCTAAAAAAACTTTGATCATACAACTATTACAATTTAAGAGGTTTGATTTGAAATCGCAAATATTTTCATGATGATGGTATAACGGAAAATAAAAGAAAACCGAAGAAAAATAATGCCTGAAGAAGCACGGAACAATCATTGTGCAGATATAGCATACAGGAAGAAAAAAAAAAAAATCTGAAATAAAACCGTTGACATCCAAGAAGCTTCCAGATTCTTCAGCACAAAACAAAGAGCAACCAAATGGAAGGAATTCAAAAAATAATGGTATGATAGGGACAACTTGTACTTTTGTTTTTGAGAGAAGGGGAGGATATTGATAAAATAGTTTCAAGGGTTAAAAACAAAGAGGATTTGTAAGATGTAAGTTGCAATGAGCTCTTACGAGTAGATAAAATTTCATAAAGATAAAACACCACTGTTAAGCACCTACAAGTAACAGAAGCTGACAAATGTTTAAACTACCACACTAAACTTGAATATCAAATTTATAAACAAGAAGAATATACTGGAAAGTGACAGACTTGATGAAGACCAACTGGGGTTAGCAAAACCTGGGATACTCAAGTAATAACAGGGGTGTTATGATAATGAATAGGGCAAACCAAGAAAAATTATGAAAAAATTATGGCATTTACTAATTAGGAAAAAACTTGAAATAAATTAGATTTATAATACTGCATAGAATAATAATAATTATATATATACAAGAATCATGTGGTCTGTGTCAAAACAGGGAATCCCGAGAGAAGTGTTTTACATAGGAAATGAGGTTAGACTTAATTCCATTGATTAACTTATATGCAGATGAGGCAAAAGAAAAATTTCACTGTGGAGCAACAGGTTCACAGAAACAATCAGCAAACTGTGATCTGATACTGCTATTGCACTGTTAACATTGAAGAGTAAAGTCACTAGAAAATTGTATAACTCTAGGAACAACAGCTTTGAAGCTAATTTGAACTTACCATAAGCATGAGCAAAACAAGAACCAGAAAGTGCAACAGAGGTGATTATAACAAACTGTCAAAATTGTGAAAGATAGTATTAGTAAGAAGGTTGCTTTTTTTAGACAGTAAAAAATTCATATAGACAATACTTTCAAGAAAAGCTTTTGTCAAAAGTATAACTATTTACTATCATACCACAATCCTGCAGTCAAACTTCTAAAATTGTATGTATGGAGCATATCAGTTCATGGAAGAACTGTGGACTGTGAGGAAAAACACCAGAGAACACTGAAGCATTTTGAAAAATGGGAGTTATAAAACAATCTGAAAATTAACTGGAAAAAGTATGGAATTAACAAATTCTAGAAATAATGACTGAAGAAACTTTATCGAACACTGTACAAAAATGATCATACCATTGTTTATGTTTTCAAGATACGTGAGATTTGTTATAAAACTGTTGAAGGGAAGAACTTTAAAGGAAAATAGAATTTAAAGCATTTAATGAAGGAGTATATGGAGAGTAATACCAACACCTACCATACCAAAGGGCGCAGTGGTGCAGAAAAAACAAAAACGCATACAAATACACAATTTTTTGAGGTAATGTCCTTCAGCAGGAGGGATGGCCATTGGACTTGGCCCAAAAATTTTTATGTACTTGTGTGGTATTTGATTTTGTGCCAGACTCTTTCATGGTAAGTGTTGTCATTCCTTTCTAGACTTAAAGTTATTTTGCTAAAACATGCCTTTTATTCTGGACTGATTCATCATTAGGGAGCATGCATAAACCACATAGCTCCATTTTTGCCCTCCTGTGAACAACCCCCTCCCCCCACATAGCCCAATGTGACTGTTGCCTCTACCCCCCCCCCCCCCCTCCACATAGCTTTTTTCCCCCCTTTTGATTCCAGAAGACATTTTGTACTGTTTTCTCTAGTCACACTATTGTAAATTGCATATGGAGATAATTAGCTGAGGGAAATAAATATTCACATGCTGTTGTGAGTTCTGTTCCTCATTTTAACTGTGAAAAATGTTATGAAAGGAAAGCTACGTGGCCTGGCTCCCCCCCCCCCCTCCCTTGGACCGAGCCACGTAGTTTGTGCACGGTTCCTTAGAATAGATAAAACGTTGCCTCTATAAATCAGATGAGGAAAAAAAATCAGTAAAAACACAAAACTGGATGAAAATCTTGTCTAATTCTGTAGGCTGAAGAAAGATACACATAACATTGGATGAATCACGATTTTGAAAGGAAAAAGAAATCGGTATTTAAGTGAATACATTATTTCTGCAGTGATATGTACATGAAAGAAACACAAATGTTTGGGGTAAGGATTTTCATAACCAGGGCCAGTGTTGGAAGGGGGAGGGTGTGGGGAAGTGAGGCAAATGTAACTGTGGCCTACCAGCCATGGTGCCTATGTAAATAGAAATGAAACACAAATTTTTAAATCTGCACCTACGATTTTGACTATTTTTGAATTAAAATTTTCTGACTTTATACAAAAAGTTTAAAGTAAAAATTTTCAGTGGGGGTGAGGGGTTGCTAAGAACGCTTACCTGGGGCCCGAACATCCTAGCACCGGCCATGACCACAACACGTACAGTAGTACCTTGAGATACGAATGTCCTAACATACGAATATTTTGAGATACGACATAAAATATTCGAAAATGTATACCTCGACATACAACGAAAAATTTAAAATACGAATTTGCGATGCGCGATATTGTTTTGTGAAATAACATAGATATTTCAATAGGAAAAGGTGAAAAGCTTATAGCTATATCTATGGTAATTTTACACTGGGAGGTAAACGCTAGATGGCAGAGCGTTCGCATAGCTTCCTGTCCGCGCTGTCGCTCTGTTTGGTTGTTGACGCCACATCGTTCACAAGTCGCTGTGTTATTCATTGTGTTTGTGGCTGTTTTTAGTGTTATTTTGGATATACGGTATATACTCAATTTTTTATTTTAACCATGGATCCCAATGTTAAAGACAAAGCTGGTGAAAAGAAAAAACCTAAGAAAATGATCTGGATGGAAGTGAAACATGAAATTATAGCAAAGCATGAGCGTGGCATTCATATCATCGACTTGGCAAATGAGTATGGCCACAGTTCTTCTACAATATCCACTATCATCAAACAGAAGGAAGCGATAAAGAAGCTGCAGCCTTCCAAAGGCGTCACCATTATTTCAAAGCTACAAACTGATACACATGATGAGATGGAAAAGCTACTTTTATTATGGATTAAGGAGAAGCAACTGGCTGGTGACTCTGTTTCTGAAGCGATTATTTGTGAAAAGGCTAGCACCATCTTTGAAGACCTCAAGCGTGATGCAGCAGAGACGGAGGGAGAATCATCGCAAGGAGGTGAGGGGTTCAAAGCTAGTCATGGCTGGTTTGAGAATTTTAAGAAACAAAGTGGCATTCATTCAGTAATTCGTCATGGAGAAGCATCTAGTGCAGATATTAAGGCGGCTGAAAATTTCATTAAGGGTTTTGAGAAACTTATTAGTGAAGAAGGATACCTACCGGAACAAGTATTCAATTGTGACGAAACAGGGTTATTTTGGAAAAAAATGCCTAGGCGTACGTTTATCATGGCAGAAGTAAAGAGTCTACCCGGCCACAAGGCTATAAGGTTATGAAAGAAAAATTACAAGTTCTGTGGCGTGCAAATAGTAAAGCATGGGTGACCCGTCAGTTATTTATTTAGTGGATGAACATTGTATTTGGGCCTTCAGTGAAAAAATACTTAACCGATAATAGTCTGCCGCTTAAGTGTGTCCTTCTGTTGGATAATGCTCCAGGTCACCCTCTTGGCCCTGAGGATGACCTTTTAGATGAATTTAAATTTATTAAAGTTGTCTATCTGCCAGCCAATACAACGTCTATCCTTCAGCCCATGGATCAGCAGGTTATCTCCAATTTTAAGAAACTTTTCATGAAGCATCTTTTCAAGCGTTGCTTCAAAGTTGTTGAAAATATGAACCTAACATTGAGGGAGTTTTGGAAGGATCATTACAACCTTTTCATTTGTCTTAAGCTTACAGATATTACCTGGCAAGGTGTCACAAAAAGAACATTGAACTCTGCTGGAAGGAAACTATGGCCAGATGTTGTTTTAGAGCAAGACTTTGAGAGATTCGAGCCTGTTGAGAAAGAGATAGTATCCATAGGTCGCTCCATGGGCCTGGAGGTAGACGAGGCAGATGTTGCCGATCTCGTTGAGGAGCATGCTGAAGAACTCGCGACGGATGAGCTGAAGGAGCTACAAAAGATGAAACACCGCAAAGAGGAGGAGGTCGAGCATGAAGAGGAACTTACTTCACGTGAAATTCATGATATCCTTGGCAAGTGGCAGGAAGTGTCGGATTTTGTGGAAAAAAGACACCCAGAGAAATTGTCTACAGGGAGAGTGAGTGCCTTATTTAATGATACGTGTCTCACATTCTTTCGTAACATTTTAAAGGGGAGGAGGAAACAGACCTCTCTTGATCGTTACTTTGTGAAGGTCTCACACAGTGAAAGTCCGGAAAGTGAGGCCAAAAAGGCCCGGTGTGGAAGTGATGAATGATGATTAAACATTACTGTATGTGTTATGTATTATGTGTAAACATTAAAATTAAATATTATGTGTGAACATTATGTGTTATTCTTCGTTAATTTATATATACATTGTGTATATTATATGTAATTTAACCGTGTTTTGGGGCATTTTCGTGTCACTAGAACGCATTAATATATATTACATTATTTTAAATGGGAAATTTTGCTTTAAGATATGATTTTTTTGACATACGACAATGATCACGGAACAAATTGAATTCGTATCTCAAGGTACCACTGTACCTGTATTATCACAGCAAGGTGCAAAAATGCAGAGCAAAAGCAATGTTTCTTAAGCGCCATTACAAATTTACAAAGCCCAGTGGTCTGGCTAGTGAAACAGGAACTGTAAGTAATGTTTTAGTACTTTTGCAATGATTACAGAACAAGAGAAATAAGGATTATTTTCATAAAACATGCAGCATTCTCAATACTAGAGATTAACAAATGAAGACAAAAACAACTTTTTTCAGATTTCTGAACCACAATTTAAATTACTGTTCATATGTTCTTGGACATTTTGAGTTTCTCTGATATAACTGGTGGTTTATTTCTTCATGTCACTAAGCATAAATCAATATCATGTTGAGTAAAACAAAATGAGTCTTCCTTGTAAATTACGAGGTGTGATCAAAGAGTAATGAGAATTTTCAACTTTTTCAGAATGTATCTATTAAATCTTAAATTTTTATACTCTTCAAAGTAGTCCCCCTTTGATATTATGCACTTATACCAATGGAGTTTCCAGTTAGAGAGAAACTGTTGGCATGCCTCATTATGTATGGTCTTGAGATTTGTCTGTGATTTCACCTTTTTCTCATTTACTGTTGTCCTTTTGAGTTTGGGAAATAGGTAAAAGTCACAGGGTGCTATATCTGGAGAACAGGGTGGTTGTGGCATCACAATGGTGTCATGTTTTGCCAAGAGCTATTGGATAAGCAAAGCGGTTTGCGGCAATGCATTGTCGTGGTGTAAAATCCAAGAGTTCTCTCTCCAAATTTTGGGTAATTTTTTCAGATTGCCCAACCAAATGTGCACAAAACTTGTAAATAGTACTCCCAGTTGACTATACGAGCTCTCTAATGGCAATTTTTCTATTAGTAAGCACAATAATCTTTTCCACATTTTCCTCATTGATGGACGTGTTAGGACACCCGGACCTCACGTCATCTTAGATGTCTTCTTGACCTGGCTGAAAGTATTTGAACCATTCATAAACTCATAACTGTGACAAAGACCTTCTTTAAAATTCTGAATGCTTTTCGGCACTTAAATCTGTTTTTAACACAAAATTTCATACAAATTTCTGATCCGACATTTCATAGCACAAAAAATGGACGTGCTTACTGAAGTACGTCTTGCTCGTTCACATTCCAAACAAAATCTAAACATCGCAGCTTCCCAAAAATTAACACTTATGTTACTAACAGTGCTACCAACACACGCAAAAAGAATCAACTCAATTATCAAGATACAGCATGTGCAATTTCAAAATTCTCGTTACTTTTTGATCACATCTCATATATTCACCACTCTGCTCCATAGCAAGTTTACCAAAATCCTTCACATCAAACTAACTTGTTTTAAAGTTCTGTAATAAAACAAAGTAAAAAATATGATAGAAAATTATTATGATAAACCCAACACCTATATATATATATCGAATCAAATTAGCTGGAAATCCTAACCATCATGTGTAAACAGGGTGAGGGAAGGAGTCATATAACAAACAAAACACACTTTATACAGAAGCATCTTTTATGGCTTAGCTTGTTCACAAATTACCCTGTGTGAAAATATTTGCACAGCTGCTGTATAAAATGTTACCTATACAAGTATTTACAAAGTCATTACTAATAAAATGGCTTAGTGTTTTAATATTTATGAAAGTTCAAGTACTAAATTGTTTAATTTGCACCTCCATCCAATAGTTGTGAAGGGTTTCATAAAAAATTGCTGAAATCATTATATTGACACTGATGCACATCTTTCATGCAGTGAAAATGTTTCAGCTCATATTTTTTTTTTTTTAAATCAAATACATATTTTCAAGCCCACTTTTCAAAATAAATTCACTCAAATTTTTCAGAAGTTGGGCACAAAGGGAACGTGTTATAGAAAAATATGTATAGCAAAACCATGATTTTTGTTAATACTATATCTAAACATTTCAACTACTTCAGAAATGTTAAACACAAATATATGAGGGGATTAAATTATAAGCATTTTGAGGTTTTTTATCACTTCATTTTTTGATGCATCTTGAAAAAGACATTATTGCACAAAATAATTATTAACAGTCTGATTTCATCTGCATTCCATTTACCTCCACTTTTGCTGCATCACAAGAACTGACAAGTACTGATATGTTAAGCAACCATCAGAATTCAATTAACAACAGCTTTATGCTGCAACCTTCTATTTTGTTACAATAAGCCATTTTTTTCACTGCTTATTTGAAAGAAATAAACATTCTTTCTAGAACCCATTTTCAGTCCCTATAACTATTAGGAATCTGGAAGTGACTGTAAACTTGCATTACAGTTTACATTTAAGGGGACTGATGAGCAGGTATTCACATCTAGGAATTTAGAGCAGAATGTACCACTGCTGAAGTTACCAGATTGATGGTTTTAACAATTCATCTGAGAGTGACACACTGTGTGTGCTTAAATGACCCCTTTGCCATGTGTCTCATTCTTCTTGAACATGACTAAGGTATAAATTGAAATATTGTGAACTGTGTTATTGCTGCCCTCCTAGCTGATGGGTTTACTTTCCCACCCACAATCACCACCGCTCATTCCATCTTATGTCCTTACATTTGCTGGCAGTATACATGGGTGCCTTTGTGAGATGGGTCATGCTTTTCTTTTTTGGCACGAGTAAGGACATAGCCCAAAATAGTGTGTGTTTATGGAGTGGTTTTTTTTTTTGTCCTTACTTCAATGCTGACGAGTAATGGGTATGTTTTATCTTTCCTTTCCATATCAATATTGCCGTAGACATTTCTTCCTACCTTACATATAACTAAGGAAGGATGGATAGGGAAATTCGACCCAACCGTTACCATAGATGACAGTGACTGTGCTTGACAAACATGTGCAACACAAAAATATGGAATGCTTCATAATTTTGCACTTCATCTTTGTGCAGGACCATGCTAACCTTCTCCGTATTCTTCCAATTTTAGTATATGTACTGCTGAAGTACACTAGGCTGAGCAAAAGTTACATGAAAAATTGTGAAGGTTCCTCAGTTTAGTGGTCATTTTCCTGCTCAGAGAGAGAGAGAGAGAGAGAGAGAGAGAGAAATCGCAAGGAAGCAAAAGTGGCTGGATACAAAAATAGGATAAGGGAATAAACCACAGCTTAACACAGATGACTACAAGATAGTGTTAACACAAAAATAAAGATGCAACACTAAGCCTTCACTGATGTATGCTGACAAGATAGACCAAGATTTTTTTTTTATTTGTAATTAGGAAACACCACCTACTTCAACACACAAATTTCTCCACTAGTTAGCACTTAAGCCCTGCCTTTGAGTAATAGATTAATCAGAATGCTGAAATCTATGTTTGATTAATGGGGATTGTTTACACTGTTAACAGTTCTCTCTCTCTTATTCCACTTTTGTACACAACTGCACATTGGTTATTCCTTTATTCTTATGGCTTTATGCCTCATAGATGTCGAGGTCATTAGAGGTGGGATGGGACTGAGGACAAGAAACGGTAAGGAATTTGGCCAAGGCCTTTTGAAGGAAGCATCCTGGCATTCGCCTGGAGTGATTTGCAGAAACCATGGAAAACCCAAATCTGGATGCCTGGACAGCAGTTCGAACTGACGTCCTCCCGAATGTGAGACCAGAGTGTTAACTGCTCACCCACCACGCTTGGTCAAATTGGTTATACGTGGGTTAGTCCTAACCATTCACTTTTCGAGTACCGGCCTACAGATATCAAATCTGATCACTAAAAAAGAGTTGCAATGTTATCGAGGATGCATTACTCCTTCTCCCTAACCTAACTGTTTCACCTTTATCTTATTTAAACTGTACCATGCTGCAGGTAAAAATAAATCACAAGTTTTGTACGGACATAAACTTGGTACAAATCCAAAGCACTGTTAGTAGTATTTAGCTTTTATCAGCTTTAAATAAGGGCTGTTTGGAGAGGGAGAGTTAGAAATATTAGTTTTAAACCTAATGAGTTTATATAGGCTAGATGGTTACTTACCCTGTACAAGCTATTTATGTCTCGTAGTTGGTACTTTGTCTTTCCTCTCTCCCCCTTCAGCGAAATCCCTGACAGAGTAGACATGCTGTCTCCAGGCAACCATTTAGATGAAACAGACCCGTGGAACGAACCCTATTTCTGAAACAAAAAGGTCAAACTGTAAGAGACCTAATAAAAATTTTTAGCGCACATTAATAGTAGCCAACTCATAAGTCCGTATTCAGACTATAAAAAATATTGCATTTTAGGAAATCATTATCTGAAGCGTATATTCTTTCACAAATAAACTTCCCAGAAAACAATAAGTTCATAAAAAGAAAATTTTACATTCTGCTCTATATTTATCCCTTTAATATGCATTTGCTTCAGGCTCTGTGGCTACATGAAAGCTAACTTATCAGCAAAAGATTTCTATAATGGAACCATCAACTGTCCAATTGTATAAGCTATTGACTTTTTCAGTTTGCTAGTGCACAGGTCTGTCTTTTTAGATGGGTTTCTTGATTATAATACTCATAGGGAGCTTGATTATACTGTTTAATTAAAGAACACCTTAGTGTACAAATGAACAAAATTACAATTACATGTAACTTGTTTATCACCAACTAACAAACTTCACCGTGACATTAGGTGTGACTTCCTCGTTCATTTTCTTAATGTAACTACTTCATAACACAAAACTGCGGATGATAATAGTAACAGTGAAAATACTGTTAGCCAAAGAAAATAAGGAAGGACATGAATGTAACCCATCACTCACCACAGATTGAGGCAGTAGGGTCATAATGAACACAAAAACATGATAAAACTTTACAATATTTCAGTATTAACTTTAATAATATGCAGAATTGATACATATGGCAATGGGATTAATTGTGTTCACACTGATACTCCTCACACAACAGGCAACAATTCCAATACTTACACAAGTTTATCTTTTCTTATTATTGGACATGCCACTTGCACAACTACTCACCTCATCTATCAACTTTAACAGCCTTCATTGCACGGCTTTGTATAGAGGCCTCACCACTAACAGACTGTCCATAAATATGAACAGCCAAAGGCAAACAATTTACACTGTCAACCTACAAAATCCACTGGCAGTCCATGCCATATACCCCAACTTTAACATCAACAGCTGTTTTAAAGTGAAAGCTGTCAGATTTTATCACGATACTACTACCTACACTGAACTTCGTAGATAAGAACTAGCCAACCGACATAGCTTCAATACCAGGCATCCCCTGGTCTTAACCAAGTTAAGACCCCACCAGTGAAGTGATCACTGTTATTTCCTTCCACACAAGGACCATGTCAGTATTAGCTGCCTGATTATTCCTTTGGGGAGGAATGATTGTTTTCAGCTCTTCAGGAATTGTGCAACTAGTGTTTTGTATGATAAGTGTACTTTTGTTTGAAAAATGTATAGTTTACTAGGCAAAGATTGGGAACCATCCCTGGATTCCCCTAGACGATTGTAGGAAACCACCCAAAAACTGCAAATGGGACTGCTGGTACGTGGGGACCTAGACTCGAACCTGGTTCCACTGTACCTCCAAGATTCAGTGTGGTGGCATCTCACTGTATGTAACTACACTGGCAAATTACTTATTTTTATTTATATACAGGGCTAGTCAAAATGACTGCAGTGACTTCACGATTTTTCTTTTGGCTGTCCTATTATAGGTAAGATGATGGGGTTTGCTGTTATAAGACAAGTGGCTCTCCAAGTTTCGATTGCACTAAATGAAAGCCTCCCACAGTGGCCGCTAGAGCACTAGAGAGCAAGATGGCTGAAAGTGAGAAAGCATATGTTGTTCTCGAATTTCATTCGACTCGGTGTGTGGTAACTGTTCAGCGACACTTTAGAACAAAGTTCGGCAAGGATCCCCGCATGCTAACACCATTCGGCGTTGGTATCAACAGTTTAAAGCCACAGGATGCCTTTGTCAAGGTAAAACAACATGTCGCCCTCCTGTGTCTGAAGAAACCGTTGAACATGTGTGCGCCAGTTACGTTTGTAGCCTACAGAAGTCTACTCCTTGAGCGAACAGGGAATTAAGTATTCCACAGAAGAATCCTACGGAAGCGACAGTGTATGAAGCCTTACAACTTACAGTTGCTACAAGCACTGTCGCACAACGATGAAGTGCATCGTTTTCAATTCTGTGCCCAATGTCTAGAACAAGATGAAACATTAGCAGAAAAACTTGTGTTTAGTGATGTGAGTGGAAAAGTGAACAGGTACAATGTGCGCATTTGGGACTCTCCAAAGTGAATGTATTTTGCGCAATCTCATGAAAGAAACTTTATGGGCCTTTTTTGTTTAATGAGGTGACGATCACATGGAAAATCTATCTGCAAATGTTGCAGAATTGGCTCCTGCCACTTCTGGAAGCTGACAGCGAAGATTTCATTTTTCAGCAGGATGGTGCTCCACCCCATTTTTCTCTAGTTGTCCGTATTTTCCTAAACACCAGGATTCCAAACAGATGGATAGGTCATGCTGATTTCATGGCCTCCTCGTTCCCGACTTAAACCCCTGCGACTTCTTTGTTTGGGGTTTCGTAAAAGACACAAAGTTCATGCCACCAGAACCAGTTGATCTGCCAGACCTGAGGGTTCACATCACCAATGCATTTGCTCTCATTGACAGAGACATGCTGCATCGGGTATGGGAAAAACTCAATTATAGATTTGATGTGTGTAGTCACTAAAGGTGCATATACTGAGCATCTGTAGACACTCAAAAAACTTCTGCGGTTTGTTTATTTACCTGTGTAATCTTGTAAGTATATGTCAAATAATAAAGCTGTAGTAATTTTCTGAATTCATTGCAATCATTTTGACTAGCCCTGTGTATTAAATACAATTTTTTTCTGATCAAAATCTTTTTACTACTATGCTTGACCTTTTCCAGAGGTTATAGTTTCCAAAAATTATCAGTTTCTCTCCTCACCATTGCCATCTCCACCCTTCCTACCTTATCTCTGGCTTCAGTTGTGTGGTCTCAGTATGCACACATCTATCACCTTACCATGTCTACTAGTATATTAAGATTATTAAGAAATATTGTAAACTATGTTTGTCGCAGATCTCCTGCCTTCATCTGTGAAGAGGGATTGGTTTATTTTGCCTGTACTTCCTTATTTTTAAAACTGTGGATGAATTATATATTCAACTTGTCATCAACTCTCAAAATAAATTTTCTTGCCAAGTATCTCTTGTATTAGATATATTACTGTCCATAATATCAATGTGTGTAGGGGTGGTTACAATCTACTACCAGCTGACTTCCTTTGCAAATTGAATATTACTGTTAATTATATACCAAAATATTTTGCAATCACATTTGTAATGATAATACTATACGAGATTTGGAACATGTGCCAAAAACTGGTAACACAAATAAAAGTTCAATGTCTTTAAGATGCCACTGGAATTCCTATTTTTTTTTAAACAAAAACTACATTATTTAGTATTTTGTGCCAGAAATATGTTTAACCTTCATTTTTAAGGGATTATCAATTAATAACTACATTTTTCTTGACACATGGAATTATTTTGATTGGTAGAAAATACAACATTATGATTTTCAATACTGTACAAATGAAATGTTTAAATGAAAAGTCTACATTTGTACTTAACGGATTAAAAACAGTTTTCAAAATTTATTTCACAAAATATGTGAACTTTATTTACATTTTATAAATGGAGCTAAAATCTGCAATATTGTTCAATATGAGAGACAGTTCAAGACTCAGAAATCAAGGACTTCAGCAGCAGTGTTGTAAGAAGACAAGTGAATAGTTACACAGGAATATGAAGGAAAAATTCCAAGGTACACATCAAAGAATTGACCCAGCATTCACCTGAATACTATTTGCAAAAGACAAAATCTTAATTAGTTTGCACTGACTGGCTTGAATTAAATTAAGCAGGAAAAAAAAAGGACAGAAATGTATATTAAAAAAAAGTGTTTAGAGAGAAAACGAATAATGAGAATTCCCTGTAAAGGGTAAAAGGAGAAAAGGTAATTTATATGTAGAGAAGAAATATGACAACATGTAATAGAAAGAATGAAAAACTATTGTAAAGTGAGAAAAGTTTTTTGCGGTCTATAGCTGGCCAAAAAAATTTTTTAAAAAAGAGGAAAAGGGTTTTTGCTAAATCATAACCACAAATATTCACCAACCAAATTCACAAGAAATGGTTTCCTTTCCAGATATAGTATTTGGAGAAAATTTCAATAACTAAAAATGCCATCCCATAGGTGATAAGTAGGGTTCGGATGTTTAGGACAACTCATTTTTTTCCTATCTTCTTTTTGAGCTGTAATGCTGAATTAGACACTGATTGAACATTTCTGATTGCATTAATATGTATTTTATATAGCATATAAATGTGTATTCAGACCATTTTCTTTGTTTTCGTCATATTACGATAATATTTATGGTCATATTTTGAGGAAAATCTGGTAATTTTTTTAATGATACTGGGAATTCACTAGGAGTTATTAAGATAATTATTCGCAGAACTGTACTCCTATTATACATCGGAGGAAAAAAAAACTAATTGCCACTGAATTGGGCAGAATTCACCGCCAGTCAAGAATTAAAATTACACATTATGGTCACTATCTGAACATCAATGTTCCGCCTCCCTTTTAATCTCGACATTGCAGCAGCAGCATACCCGTGCCGAGCCGCGTCAGTCAATATCTCACTGCCGCCAATACTTTTGAAAATAATCCTCAGTCAGTTTTAAATCTGCAGTGGATCAGTGAGCACCACCATGCTGATTTTTTTTTTTTTTCCTGAAAGTGCGAAGTTATGGAGTTATCTAAAGTATTTTGGTATAGACGAAACAGTTATTTTCTGTAAATTATGTTCCCTTAAACTAACTTCAACAAATTATGTTGTCTAAGTGAAAGTTACATTACTAGATAAAATAAATGATGTATAATTGAGCATGTTTTGATGTATAGTAAATTTAAATATTTGGTCATATTTTGTCCTTTTTAGGTCATATTTGCATGCCTATTTCTCTAATTTTTTTTTTTTGTCATAAAGATCCAAACCCTAGTGATAAGATTGCAAACCCCATCACCTTGGCCAACAACCGATTAGTAGGAAGTTTTATTACTTTGAAGTCTCCAAAAGTAAGTGGTTGGACCAAAACTATATAGGAAAAGATTTTTGCTAACATACAGAATGTACCACTTTTGCTCTCTGCAACTACCAATACTAAAGACAACGCCCTGTTACAATGCATTAAGGATGTTCTTTCGAAGTAATACTTCATTATCCTTTTTAAGTATGGGATGAGTAGTATGCCTTGCACATAATATCACTAAAAAAAGAAACAATTCCAGGTAACACAACTTCAGCAGTGCTGCTGACACATAATGACAGGATCAAAAACAAGTTCAACATTAACATTTAAAGCTAGCTGTGGTTGAGGGCATCATATCTCACAAATAGTTTTCCTTTACAAATATGTAAGAAGAAATAACTAATGTCTAGTATGTGACAGTTTCACATAAGGGGTTCTGCTTTCAGTAAATTTGGTATAAAATTAGATTTGTGAGCATATAATTAATGTTGAGTCCTATTATACTGCTGATTTAAAGGATTACAATTTTCTCAATTTGGTTAACTGTGGGTTCACCTATAACCTTCTTACGGCATCTCCTAATGTCATATTATTCCACTAAATATTTTCCACACAATATGACAGAAGTGGCGATATCAGAGCCTGTCAATAGCTGCAAACTCTGTAGTATTTCTGTTACCTATTAATCAAAAGTAATAGCAAAATCATAAATGGTGAAGCAATTCACTGGACATTAATGACGTTTTTCTTTCATTTTTTTCATCTTAATGCATGTGCATATCATTTCAGAAGCCTGAAAAAGTCTCCCTTAGTGTACATAATTTAGTGAAATGTTCAACTGCAATGACTGATTTACAATTAAGATGTCACTAGGAAACAACTATTACTGGTCAGAATTTAGCACAAACAATTTTTTTTACAATTTCCCCCCATCCCCACTCCAATAAACTTTTTAGGGATGGCTTGTATTCATATTGGGAGGGGAGGGGGGGAGACCGTCATCCAGTAAACTATTACTGCTGTCAAGAAAAAGGTGAAGATCCACCAAGTGCGCAAAACATTTGAAATGTTTGCGAACTCGGAATATGGCAGGTGGAGACGAGAATAGCACACACGAACAAGGATTTATGGGTGTTTGCAGGTGTTCTGGCTGATGTCGGTACATCCAAGGAATTCGTTGTTCGTGAGCGGACAGTGTGCGTTCAGTGGAGGAGATAGGTTCAACAACAGGGGTGCGTGTTACGAACATTTGCAGTTTTAAGTGCATTTTAAAATCTAGAAATAATATAACTATGGACTAGGGTAGTGATAAGTGTTTACTGTTAATTGAATCATATAAATCAAAGCCGCAGATATGGTAGAGCAGTCACAAATATCACTATAACAAAATCAAAAAGCACGATGTCTGAGCGAAATTGCAGCAGGTATGGGAACCTCTATTGATGTTAAGGGGAATTTCTTTGCTCTACTCATTCAGAAGAGTCGGTGATGGAATCATTACGAATAGATACTGCAGGTATCGTTAAGCAATTAGAGCTCCTGAAGTGGGGGAAAGCACCGGGCCCGGATGGAATTCCAGTAAGAGTATTTTCAGAGTATGCTGCAGAAATCGGGCCATTTCTGTCTGATATATTCAGTAAATCATTAGAAGAGCGAAAAGTACCTTCAGACTGGAAAATCGCGCAAGTAACTCCGATTTTCAAAAAAGGTGATCGAAGTGATCCTGGGAACTATCGTCCCATATCTATAACATCTGTTTGTAGTAGAGTTATGGAGCATATTATATGCTCGAACATTATGAATTTTCTAGATTATAATAATTTGCTTACAACAAATCAACATGGATTTCGGAAGAAAAGGTCATGTGAAACACAGCTGGCCCTATTTACACACGACGTAATGAAAGTTATCGATACAGGTTCACAAGTAGATGCAATTTTTTTAGATTTCCAGAAAGCCTTTGACTCTGTGCCACACAACCGCCTTTTAGCGAAGCTTCGAGCGTACGGTATATCGGATCAGCTTTGTGAATGGATAAAGGATTTTCTAACTGGTCGGTCGCAGTATGTTGTCGTTGAAGGAGAAAGTTCTTCTAATCTAGATGTTACATCGGGTGTACCTCAAGGAAGTGTAATAGGACCACTTCTTTTCTTAATTTTTATAAACGATCTCGGAGACAAAGTGAAAAGCCTTTTTAGATTGTTTGCTGATGATGCGGTTATTTATAGGGAAGTAAGAACTTTGGCCGATTGCTTAGAAATTCAGCGCGATCTGGATGTTATTTTGGCTTGGTGCGCTGAGTGGCAACTTACTCTAAACTGTAAAAAGTGCAAGACAATGAGCATAACTAACAAAAAGAATCAGATTGTTCAGAAATACGAGTTAAACAATACAGTTATTGATATGGTCGATTCTATTAAATATTTGGGAGTAACAGTACAAAGGAACATGAAATGGGACATACACATTAATTCTTTAGTAGGTAGAGCTAATTCTAGGCTGCGATTCATAGGTAGAATCTTGAAAAATTGTAATGAACAAACAAAGGAGATAGCGTACAAATCTCTTGTGCGTCCACATTTGGATTATTGTTGTGCCATTTGGGACCCGTTTCGTAAGGGATTGATCGAAAGTATAGAGAAAGTACAGAGAAGAGCCGCTCGATTCGTGACCGCTTGCTACAGTCCTTATGAAAGCGTCACAGAACTGATTAGTAGATTAGGTTGGGAGTCTCTGGTAGATAGACGACATACGTTTCGTTTAAACTTATTGGAAAACATGCATACTCCAACTTTCACTCATGAGTGTAGTGAAATACTTCTTCCACCAACCTATTTGAGTCGGAAGGACAGGAAAGATAAAATTAGAGAAATAAGGTGCCGGACTGATTCTTATATGAATTCTTTTTTCCCTCGTACCATTAGGGATTGGAATGCACAGCAAAGAGATTAGCTTTGGTGCTGAGCACCCTCTGCCACCCACAATTTTGTGAATTGCAGAGTATATATGTAGATGTAGATGTAGAAGAGAAAAAGTTAAACGACAGAACTCGATGGTGACAGTAAAAGGTGTGCAATTTTATAAATTATTTTGCTTTATGTTTTCTATTATTTTAAAGTAAATATGGAAATAGAAGTATTTATCTTATTAAACCACTCCTATCATCTGTTCTTAAGTCATAGAGCAGTCGTGTGGAATTTCTTGTTTTTAAAAAATGTGATATCCAAAATTTACGTTTCTTCTTTCTTTTTTTAATAATGTTCTCTTCTTCACTTAAAACAACAATTACACAATATGCCGCACTAGCAACAAGTTTTCCCCTCAGTCATTTGGACACTGCATGTAGCAGCTGGAACAACTACAAATGTTCGCACACGAATTGTTGTTTGCGAACATTTGGTTGGAGGAGACAAGCCAAACCACCCGACTGCAAACACACAAACATTTGCAAACGCCACAAATGTTTGCAAACTATGTGCGCTTGGTGGATCCCAGGCTAAAGAATAAATCATAACATTTCAACCATGTTTGCACATTTCTGACATTCATACTCGCCTCTATCATTTTATTTAATTTGTTCTTTCACTAGGTACTTGTCCAAGTATATGACCTATGAATATCTTAAACTTAAATCTCCACGGACTGTGCAATAATAATTCAGGAACTGTTCACACAACAAAATTCCTAATAAGTCAAATTATATCATGTGCTAAAATACTTTCATTTTTAACAATCTACTACCGCAGATTGCAATTTTTGAAAAATTTTTGTTCAATAAAAATCAACTGAAATTTTCGAAGACTGTTGAACTCCTAATAAAATACATACACAAGTCACTTTTTCATGATCTCATAATTAAAAAGTAAATACCCATTTCTTCCCCATTTTCACGGTTTATTTACATGACGTGTCCTTCAAAAAAAAAAAAAAAGCAATTTAACAGTTGAACAGAAAAATACCACCATACATTAATGATGGTCATTATTGGTCCATTTATGTAATTTTTAAAGTCTACTGTTGTTACATTTTTCTTTAACAGTGTTCATATTATGAGACAGTAGTGTCATTTTCATCTAGTACCAGTTTATACACTATTTTCACAGACTTCATCCATGTAGGATATCAAATAAAGCAGAACAGAAAAACTTTGCTGTTCCACGTCAAATGCTACTTTACAATTGCATTTACTGATGCTGTGTGTTATAGGGCGTTCACTTAAGAGAGGCAGGTCAAGGTCACTCTGCTGCACTTACCCCAACAGGTGAAGGAGAAAGAGTTGCCAGGCATATGCAACGGCCCTCACAACACATGTAGTACAATATTTTCCTCCAGCTAATGTGGCCTTTAGCAAAATCAAGCATTTTAGTTACTTCCTATGAGTGAAATAATCATATGTCGTAGAAACTGCATGTTTACCAACTACAATTTCATATCTTAATAAAAAATTCTTTACATTACATCATCGAAAAAACTTTATTGTTTCTAATAGTCATTTTTAGTTTTAAAAAGACATTTAAGAGAATTAAATCCAATGAGTTTATTGACCATGGAACTCTCAGTTTGGCTTTGTTATGTTCACACTGCACTGTTCGTAATGATACCCCGCACGCCTCTGCTGTCATTTTTTGCTGTTCCCCACAAGTGTTTTAACTTTCTCTTCAGAGTTTTCTAATACTTTAAAGAAACTGTATGTATAAAAAATAATTGATTTTGAATGTCACCTAATATAATGTCATTTCACCTACAGCGTTCAATATAACAAAATTACAATACTGTAACAATGCCTCGTCAGCCTGTAGGAAGGTGAGGTGAGGAGTGGGGCAAGGGGAACATGACTTTACGCCATCAGTTCAGAGGGATCAAGGTATATCACATCTTATTAATGCAAACTAGAATCAATATTTTAGGTCTTCATAATGAAGTAATTGAAAACCTAAATATTTTGTCTGATAAATTATCACTTATCAAAGTTAACACTTGGATGGTACAAACCAACAATAGATATAAGTGTAAACACTTTGCTTTAACAACCAATGAAAACAACTGTTTATATATTTTCTTAAAGCTGTATTTGAACTAATGTTTAAAAACATTAGAAGTAAGAAAATTTAGGATAAAGCTACAATAAAGAATGTACATTCAGTTTAATCAAGGATCACTAAAGTTATGGTGTGATAGTATTGTTCTAATTCTATTAAGTGGGCACATTTACTCATTTTCATGAAACAACATTAAATTCACATTAACAAGAATGAGTGTTGTATTTAAGGTTTTAAATCACTGTTTGAAGTATTACTAACACTTGAAAAATTTCCATTTTTTAAAAAAATTCTGCTGCCGTTTTATAATAACTGAAATGTAGTTTGTGAGTAACAATTTCCATCAACCCCTTTTGATTTAAATTTCTTTGCTGTTTAAGGTAATGCTGTTCAGGGCATCCATCAGTAACACCAACAATCTTATCTAGGAAGGGCAACCTTCCCTCATATTTGTGCCAGAAATTCACGCCTTCTCTTCATTTCCATTTACTGCTCCCAATTTTTCCCTTAGTATCCATCTACTCCTTATTACCAACATATGCTTTAAATACCTCCACCACTCTTCACCCACCTGTCTTCCAATAACTAAATACAGATCCTATACTACATTTATTTCCACAGGCAAAGGTTGTGTGTGGATAGCACACCACCCCACCCTGCACAAGTAAAAGCATGACCAAGGTGTTACAGCCGCGTATATTCTTCGTACCGTTACCTAACTACGCACACTTAAATCATTCACTGCAACCTAATTACTGAACAGTATGTCCAGATAATTACATCTTATGCCTTCCACAAGCAAAATAGTCTCTTTCTATGTAATCCTACCATAAATCATAACATTATCCTCAAACTACCAGACTTTCAACTGTATCCTAAAATGACAGAATGATGAGCAGCAATGGTCCCAATCAACTACCCTGTGGCACTTCTAAATTCCGCTTCTGTTGATACTGCATTTGCTATATTGACTGTTTCATATTTCTTAAGAATTCAACCATCCAAATAAAGCAGTACAACTAGACTTGTTTCTATCCGAGGACATGATGCTGAAAGAACCAAGACAAAGCTGATATTTGTGATTCCACATGGCAGCTAATTTCACAGATCAGAAGAAGTTGGAGAAGTAGTTAAAATTTAAATTAGATAGCTATTACAACAAAATAGTCTGATGCCTGGATGAATAATATTAATTTCTACAGTAGGGATACGAATAAAGCCTCATTTGCTGTTTTACCACTTTATTAACTGGCAAGTGAAATTACAACTATTTCTACTAGTTCTAGCAGTACTGTGTTCTTAAATATTACCCCTCATTTGTCAGCATTATGGTGTTTTGTACAACACTCTTTTGTATTTAAGATTCTTCAAGGTATGATTGATTTTAAAATTTAATGTGTCCCACTGTGAGCCAAATTTTATCAAAAAATAAATTCCCCAAAATCAATGTTCTGAACAGTCCTTACATGAAAAACAGATTGTAATATCCACCATGAGGATTGTATGGCTGGAGACAGATAAACTCATTCAGTTACTTAAACTGTGACAAGTAGTAAAAAATCAATTCGAAAACCTTGTTTTGTTAATGTGAAGATGCAAGGACACTCCATGGTTTGGATTCCACATTAAACCGTAGGTCCCAAGGCCGTATCCAGGATCAGAACTAGAGAGGGGGGGAGGGGGAGCAAGATTTGAACTAAGGGGTGGGGGGCAACTTATATTGGTTTCAAGGAAGTGGGATGGGGGTCTGAAAAGTGACGATTTCTTACACAGTGAAACTCAAACCTATTGAAACCATTTTTATTATTGATTAATATAGTAATCCAACCACATAATCTAAAGATCTACTATGCAGTTAATTAAGATCGTAAATCAGTTATAGGTTTTTTTATGTAAACATTAATCGTCTCAGATTCTCAAAAAAAATCAATAACTTTGTATGTCAATATCTCACGGTGTACTTTCACGAAATTGCGATGCACACTCATTAGGCATAATCCAGTCAATCTTTCCGCTTCCAAAGTGCTCCTTAGCCAGTACTTCACTCCTCGAAGCGTACTGAAGGCAACTTGATTGTTCTCCTATGGGGGGGGGGGGGCAGAGATGCATTGTTCAGCTGGTAAGAAACTCCGTCGCCAGGATTGTGGGTATACGCATTATTATTATTATTAATAATAAACTGTTTCCATTTTTCATCAAATAACACTTCAATATATAGTTACATTTAGTTTTTTTCTTTAGCCTTCATCTGGAACCTATATACAATATTTATGGCTCCAGTAAATTTAAAAATGATGATTATGTTGATATGTATAATGGAAATTGTTAGATCACTTATGTTCCAAATGAACTACATCGATCACCCCTCCTACCCCAAAAAAGAGGAGCAAGCAGCAGTTCTATTGTAATTATAAATTATTACTTTTAAAACTTTCATAGCTAGCCTCATGCTGCAGATATTTTACATCAAGCTTTATCTGAATTAAATACGCAGAACATAGAGCTAAAATGAACACTGTTTAAACTGCTTTAAAATATTTTTTTTACAGCAAACTAGAATTTTAGCTGTTTTCATTAAGTAAAAACAAATATATAAAAAAGATGGTAAGCCATTAAAATATGAAAAATGTTGAGTCTTTAAACCATACACCAAGAATTTTAGCTTGTCTGTTGTAAGTAATTAGGCAAAATATTTTCATATGGTGTACCATTTATGTATGGTTAGTGTATTCTATTCAACATTAGTAATGTAAATCCCCGTTACTTATAAACAGCACCTGCCATCTGCATGTAGAGTAAAGAGAATATTACAAAGCTTCTTGGAAAGAAATGAATTATTTTGCAGTTTCTTTCTGTGAGGATTCAAGTACAGTTACATGTCAATGTGATGATCATTTTTAAGCAAACAAGGCCATTTAAAAGCCCAAGGCTGACACTTTTACAGTTATCAGACACTGCTTTACTCACCATTAGACTGATCTTACCCTAAATTATTACACTGTACTTTTTTTTCACTTCAATTTAACAGAACCAATCCACCTGATAATTGATTGACAGCAGTGTGACACAATCACAGATAAATTAAGACTTTAAAAATAGATAACTATACTCTTCATTCATTATTTTAAACCCAAATTACAATAATTCAAAGCTGACAGAAAACCATGGAGTTGAAATTAAATCAGTTTAATGGTTAAACCAGAATGCACAGCGGTCAGCCGGACATTAGTTTTATCAATTGTCACCATTAAATTGTTGTTAGGGTTTAGGGCGCACTGTCATTGGAGGGAGGGGATCGGCTCCCTAGCCACGATTTAAACACCATCAATAATACAAAACTGCATTCACTATACATTGCTGGCCAAGAAGCAATTGTCCCTTTGGTCAGAAATTTGACTTCCTGAGAAGACATCTTTCAAGAAAAAGTGCATTTTAAAGCAAATAACAACTTACACATAATACAACATAATACAATACATTCATTTTCCATTGATCCCAATATAAGAGCCTGGCTCTGTGGGATGTGGAAAGTTGTCAATTTACAGATAAACAGTTGCATAACAAAATAATAAGTACACCAGTAGATGTACAGTCATAGCATACATGGTACATTAAACAATTCCATAACAAAATAATACATACACCAAAAGATGTACAGTAATAGCATACATGGAACATTAAACAACTTACTGTATGCGATAAATTAGGCAATACAATTGATAGCCATTTCTAAACACATCTCGTATGCCAAAGACAGCATCTGCAGCAATGAATGTAAAATTGCTGGCAAGTCTGCATGATATATGCATGTATTCCTATTCCATTATAACAAATGTAATTCAGTAGCCAAGTTTTCATGAATTCAATAGCATACATGTACATTAAAACAAAGATAGCAAATTGCATTTTTTTTTTTTCAGGCTGCATTCAAACCTAACCAATAGTACAGTGCTGCCCGAAAGTCATGCGAGCTTAAGATAACAATGAAAGCTGAATTTCTTATGCCTTTTGCTGTAAGAAAGTGCATAATTTTTCATTCTGTTTCAGGCTCCAAATGAACGTACATTTATCTTTCTCATCCTGATGTGGAAATTTAGGAATAGTACCAAAATTCTACGTGTCAACAATGATTTCTTGTATAAAGTTAGTTTACTTCATTAGAGACCAAACACAGTGGGTGAGGGGTAACACAATGTATTCACATTCAGAATGTGGGTTCGAATCCCCATCTGCCCATCCAGATGTTGGTTCCCCATGGTTTACGAAATCATTACAGGAGAGAGCCAAGATGATCCCTTCAAAAGGCTATTGATGAATTCCTTGCTCCAGGTCCTTTCACGCCTCTACTGACCGTAATATGTCTACAGAGCAGAATGTATACATTTTGTGGCTTTAATGGACATTTTCTCGAATAATACTGCCCAAGGTGCATGTGTACCAAATTTCAGAGTAGTAGTATTTAGTAATAATGTACATATTAAAACATAAAATATATACTAATGATGTAACATAGCTCAAATTGTGGGTAGTTGCATACAGGTCATTAATGAAGAAATACAATTTATTACCTATGGCATAGTATTATGAAAACTTGCCATCAAAAATATATTCGGTGCTGCAGATGCTATCACTGGCATCAAAGATGTGTTTAGAAATGGCTACATACTGTATTGCCAATGCTATCACAAATGGTAAGTTTAGTGTGGCATTATGTATATGGTATGTTTCTTTTTGCTTTAATATGTACTTTTTTGTTGAAAGGTATGTCCTAAGGAACATGTGCACCAAAATACAAACCAAATGGACTATTACTTCTCAGTATGCACTTATTGGAAAACTGCATAAGCAACTTAAGAATAAAAGTAACAAAATTAAAACAAATGAAATGTAAAATATAAATCAAATAAAATGAAAGTAATCCTGGCCCCTTAACAAGATATGTCTCCATGACAGGAGCTGTTAAAAATTAATTTTCCACCGTTTTTTTTTAACAGTTTAACGTCCCTTTTTAACAATGTGGTCTTTAGAGACGGGAAAGGATGGGGGCAAGGAATGGGAAGGAATTCGGCCATGGCCTTTTGAAGGAAGCATCCCGGCATTCACCTGGAGTGATTTGGGGAAACCATGGAAAACCCAAATCTGGATGCCCGGACGGGGATTCGAACCGCCGTCCTCCCGAATGCGAGGCCAGAACGCTATCCGTTACACCACCTCGCTCGGTTTTCCACTGTTGGTTTGTTTTGAGGTATACATATCATGTTCAATAAAAATTAGTTTTCTTATATTCAAATATCAGGATTTTAACATCTAATAGGCCTACTCACAACTGACCTAAGATTTATATATATATATATATATAATCTGCTGATCCTCTAATAATGATTTTCAAAAACCTATAAGATTCTTCCAGAAATTATTCAGCTAACATTTTTTTTTTTTTTTTTTTTTTTTAGAAATTTCATATTTTATAAGCATATTTGTTTTTCAATACTTTTTAAAACAAAAATACCTGTCAATGTTGGCTTCATTAAAACTGTGAGAGGATTAAAGGCAAGGAACAGAAAGGAAATTGATCTTGGACTTTTGGGAGAACCATCAAAGCATTCGCACAATGATATCATGGAAAAACCAAATATGGATGGCTGTACTAGGTATCATACATAAATAAATTCCAATGGATTTTAATTTTATCTTTTCCAGCTTGTCCAAGACTCGAAATTCAATTCCATAAAATTATCTGTGTTTCACACAGAAATTGGAAAGAACTTTCAAAAAAATTTAAGTCATTGTTTGATTTTGAAATGTAAATCTTTTGAGGATTATTTGCTAATCTCTATCCTTGCTTTGGCCAGTGGTTTGGTAATTAAGTGAATTATTTTCCTTGTTCTCTTGTCACAATGTTTACATTTTGCCTATTATTGGTGTCACTGTCTTATCTATCTTCTATTTATAGTTAGCCAAAATTCTGCCCAAATAGGTTGTTCTTGCTGAAATATCTCTGTATCACTCCCATCTGAAAACTCAAGCAAACTGCAGCACACTGATTGTTTCTGCTAACAACTTTATTCCACACTTCCTCAACTGCTTCTTGTATGTTAAAGCTGGATGCCAGTAGTGACAGGATACAAGCCCTACCTCATCCCTTTCCAAAATGCTCCTTGTTTCTTAGTTTTCTAATTTCTAAATTATTTTCCTATCTGTATATTCTGAACCCAACTTCTTATACACCTAAGATCTAAACAAAAAATTCGGCAAAAGTCCACAAATTCAATATACAGTTATCATTTTTCACTGAAGAGACTTAAGTTCAATAGTAATGCTACAACTACTTCCTTCTATTCCATTCATTCCTAAACCAGATATGAAAACTATCCTCCTTCCATTATTTAATTTTTCAAGTAAACAATGTCAGACTAGTGGTACAGTAGTAGCAACAATTGTCAGTTTGCGATTTTTCTGGGAGTTAATGCTTATTATGGAAATTTATATGAGTCAGCCCTTTCTTGTTATATTTTTATGACAGTCCAAATAATACCAATTCTCGCAGATTTAGCCATTGAACTCTGTAAAACATCAACAGCAACAAGTAGAAATTGTCCAGGGCTCTGTCAAATTATGGGCGTGTAAACTGACCTATATCAACAACATTGAAATCTGTTCATTTCCCCAGCAAACCATCATTTAGATTATGCCAATCACTGGCAGATTTGAAATATTAATTGTGGTTGACTCTGATAATACGTGGACTTCATTCCCAAATTATTTTTCAATCTTAATTACAGTCAATAAACCAAAATAGTACACTGAATGATTATTTAACAACTTACAGAAATTTAACTGCACGTTACATTGCTCAATCTACACATAGATAACCAGTAGTCTCGTACGCGAGTAACGATTAAAAAAAAAAAAACAGTTCAAATCGACATTGGGTTCCAGATTTTGAGATGTCCGGTATCGTCACACTAACTCCCATTACCGAAAAATACTTTACTAACGAAATAAAATTAAGTTTTTTTAATCGGCTGCGGGTATTATATACAACCCTAATCCGAATGAAGTTCATGAAACTCTGAATGTAACTCTAACCACAACCGCCGAACGATAACATAACTGCACCCTGACGCGCAAACATTTGTCCAACTAGCGTGAGTAATTAGTCGGTGGTAAACTAATTTCTTGAAATCAATTTTTCTAATATTAACTTTGTAACACCATCTATCTTAAAGTTAATTTCGTGAAACTATGTCAAACAAGAAATGCATAATTTGAACTGAAAAAGTAAATGCAACAATTCCATAACCAATTTTCAGCTATAACTGTGAACTAACTCTTTGGTCCCCACCCCTTACACCAGTTTACGCTGTCACGTAAATATTGAAACCATTACCAACATGAGAAAATTACTAAGTTTATTCATTAAAAAAGTGCTTTTCAAAGAATCTACTGAATGTTGGTGTTTAAATCATAATTGTCTAAGACTGACATCACAGACAATTCTATAAATTTTTCAAAGTGAATACAAACGAGAATCAAGAGCTCAAAGAAATTGTGCCTCAGGTCGTCTACAGCATGTCTACACATTTCATAATATCGTGCAGTACTATTTAGGTAACCGTACTATGTATTCCGGAGTTATATATTCGACTGTTATAATTATATATAAAAAGGGCATTAACAACGTAAATACTAAACCGCAAAAACAGTAATAACTGCAGCTTCCTATATTCAATTCGCTTGTAAAATATTAATAATAAAAAAGGAAAAAAAGTCATGCTGTCACTTGTCATCGGCTTATCCATAACCACGAGCCACATTTAAGATGGAAAAGTATATACACGAACACTTTTAATTGTTTATGTCCACTGGCACAAAATCCATCCTAAATCCATAAGATCATTCACAGATTCCTGAGGAAATTAACTTTTCCTAAAGGATGTTTGAAGTGCCACAAAGCGATTTTTGTACCGAAAAAAAACTTAAACACCAACTTGATTAGGAAAATACGAAAGCCAAAGCCTCAACCGACAATAACATTTGTCGACTTAACACAGCGACTTAAAATAGTTAATATTTATTAATAAACCAACATAAACATAAACCACAACGAAACTTGGCTTCTCACGCGAATAACTACTCACAAAGGGAACCAACGGTAGTACAGTACCTTGGTCCGTCCAAATGGGTATAAACCAGAAAAATTGGAAATCAATCCAACGCCAAAATTTATGTCTGGAGATAAAAATACAACGTCCCGAACCACTGCACAGTACGTCCAAGATGGCGCACGAACTTACTGTATAAGCTCTTACTTGATCAATACAAATACGTCACTAACAAAGAGCTCTTTCTGCCCTGCCAACATCACGGACCAAAAACACCGACGACCTGTTTCCAGCTAAGCCAAAGGTGCCGCCACGAAGGATACTCTTTCTCCCACGCATCACGCACCAAAGATAATAATGTCAAGCAAGTATATTCAACAGTATTGCTTTGTTGGATAATTAATGTGGTCATTTGAACTGAAATTTGTGTCACTTATTTAATACTACGTATAATGACACGAAACTTTGGTTCGATTGGTTACGATTCAACTTACAACTATTCGGTATTATTTCAACGTTAACAGTTCAAATAAAATACAGAATAATTAAATCTACCGGTTAATTTGATGGGATAAGTTACATTCACTGTTTTAATTTAATCTAACTATTTGTCACGTTAGGTTGTGATCTCACTTCACTGCACGTTGTACTCTTAAGTAAGCTGCAGTTGGCTACACTGATGGTCCAGACTGTTTACGTGGAAAGCAGCATGTGATAGTTGAAATGTGGTTTGGTTAGAAATGTAGCGATTGCTACTGAAAGGAAACGAGTGTATGTTTGTTATGCTGTATCTGCCTAAAAAAATAAATATGATAATATTTAGAGTGTTTGACTAAAGAAACGATCTTATTTTATTGACATGTAAGCTTATGTGTTTAAAACATACTATGGGAATCCACCTTTGGGTGGAAGTCATTAACCCTTAATTTTCCTACTGTGGTTATTTCCGATTAGCTCAGTTTATCATTTGATACAAAATTAGAGATGGGACCAAAAATCCCACTTTTTCTTTTTTCATTTAAGAAGCCTACATTCAGTCTATTCGTTGTGAAGCTTGCATATAAAATAGTGATGCTGAATCAATTGCATCGTATGTAATTTAGTGTTAAAACGTTCATAGCAAGTCTTCGGTATGAAACTGATTGCTGGTTCTAGATTTTAATGCGAAAGTAACCTGGACGCCTGGTACGCTCCTCTAATGTTTACTAGTTGTCACCTTTTCTATGAAAACAATTTCGCAACTAAACAAAAGTGTAAAGTACAGGACGAATAAAATCATCAAGGTGTTTAGATCATTAGTCGCTCGCTTCCTCCCCCGAGCTTTTGATCATAGTTGTAAGGGGCGGCATAAGTGAATTATTTAACATTTATTGATCTAGTGTGTATCAGGAATGCCGGGATGAAGCTAACTATGAAGTGAAAACGTAGTTTTTTTCTTTCCGAGTTGGGTCATCTAGCTTCGACAGTGTATTTGTTAGCGCACTGACATTCAAATCTCTTTTTGGTAATGCTTGGGTTTCAAACTAGTGTTGTGTTCACCTTCATTTGTTACACTTTGGTTGGGAGTGTCCTTTGCTGTCCAAATACATACGACAGAAATATGTACACATCTGTGTCCTTCCTTACTACTTCTGCATTTTTCACTTTTATCAACATATCGGCTGATGATATGAAGTTTCGTAATTATGTTTTAAAAAAGTCTATGAATGTAATAGTAGATGGCGACACTAACGTCTCCCTCCCTCCCCTTCCCTCATGTCAGTATCTATCATTATAGTAGGTGTGGTGACATATAAGTATTATAACACACTTTTCTAACCTTTTTTACGATTGGTCACATTAGTGTTTTATTTGCTATTTTTGATCTGTTTATAGTTTTGTTACGCTATATAACTCGTTTTATTTTTTCAATATATATGCTACCAACGCTTTTTATTCCTTAAAGATAATTTAGTTGAATGTTGAGCCACTAATCACATTCCTATCGATGCGCCATAAAACTGCAGCTTAAAATTCAGCTCCCATTTTACTATCTGGCGTTTTCCCATGTATTTTTTTTTTTAACTTTTGGAAGCTTCAGTTTTTATGCTTGCCCTGTCTGCTTGCGGAGAAGGCTACACAAAGCGAGGGTGGGGGAAACAAGAGCTTTGCCTTCTGTCTGCGAGCGATCCAAGTTTTGGTTTGTGAAATGTATTATTTTTGGACTAGGGCCTGGTGGCTCAATGAGTAAGACGTTTGGTTGTATATCGAAAGGTCTCTGGTTCGAATCCCTCTCTCCGCGGAGATTTTCTTAAGCTTTTAAACCGACCTTCACCTTTGGCACAGCTTGTTGTGTAATGTGAAGTACGCCAGAAAGGGAGCGTCCATAAACTACGTGGCTCTGTCAAAAAGAGGAGAAAAAAAAAAAGGAATAATAAAAAAGCTACGTTAGGCTACGTGGGGATGGGGCTGAGGGCAGGATTGTCCAAGCCTAGCTACGTAACTTCTCATTCATTTATTTGTTACGGTTAAAATAATTCATAGCAGAATGTCTATATTTATTTCCGTCATTTATTTATCTCAGTATATATTTTACTTTTAGATATCCTATATACGCACAATGCCAAGGATGCGTGTTTCTTGAAGGCTGATAGTAGTGTTGGGTCACAAGCGGCCGGCCAAAAACATTAGGCACGCGGTATCTAAACTCAAATTAATTTGAAGGTGTCGCACGGGATTTTCCACACTAGTTCGTATTGATGTTTTGAAATGCTGTTTTGATTCGGATCGCCAGCGTGTGACCACACCGTTGGTTGGTAATTCTAATTTTGTTCTATCAAGTGAATTTCAGTGAATCTTTAATTATAGTACTCACCGAAGTGTTATTCCAAGTTCAAAGTGTGGTGTGAAGCGACGCTATACGCTACTTTTCAATGCTTGTAGGAAATGTTTTCTCCAGTGAATATTCAGTATCCAATACGACCTCAATGGGCGATGGAAATCTTTTAAGCAGGACATAGCATCATTCTCTGGTAATGTAGAAAGAAAGGTGACAGAACTGCAGCAAAAGATTTCCTCAATAATTGATCATCTTCAGGAGTGACTTGTATCACCATTTCATTCAGAATATTTATAATTGTAGAAAAGTACACAACACAAATATCGATCGTATTCATTATATACGCAGTAATTTTAAGTCTTGTAGCTTAAAATGTTTTCTGCAATTAACGGGGAAAAAAGTCTACGTGGCACCAGCGGGGGCAGGGGTTCCAAGCAAAAGCCACATCAGGCTACGTGAAGGGAGGGAGGATTCAAAACAGGCCGAATTGGAGCCACGTAGTTTATGGAGCTTCCATGGTTCGGAATACATGTTAAACTGTAGGTCCTCTTTACCCGGTAGGATTAATGGGTTAGGTTAGATAGGTAGGAAAGAAACTAGCCTCCCTACCTGCAATACCAAGTATACTTCATTCAGGAGGATCCAATCAACCTTCTGGTTCAATAGCAAGCTTAGTTTTTTTTAATTTTTTTTAAGCCGTAGATCGGAGACGATCTTGGAATTAGATTATATGATTACGGAAAAAAGTCTAAAAAGCCTTAAACAGGACTGCTGTTATGGCAAGTTCCAGATTAGAACCTGGATGCTTATACCTGCCTGTTTCTAGTTTTGGCGCTGTGCCAAACTGACATTCCCCCCATTTCCTCTTCAGAAATATATATTTGCAGAATACAACGCAAGCATTATTAGACTCTTATTGGGCTATGGGCAAGTGACAAAACTTATCCTATTCCCATCATCGTATTTTGTCTTTTATAGACCCATTATTAAGAGACATTTTTCGCTGGATTTAACTTTTTGTTATTTTAATATAAACTATTATATGAAAGCTGAATGGCTGCAGAAAACAGCCTATGAACCGATTAAACTTTAATCTATTTTGTTTGTGAAACACTTATTTTCGAGACTGGAATTTTAAAGCAGTCGCCTAAGTGATTACGATAAACCAAATTCAGAATTAGCTAGTGACCAGGAGTATAAAACCCCGTGGTTAAATTAATCATCAGAATTTTTTGTTATCTTTTTAGTGTAACCAACACATTTCTGAATGTTCCTCTCCGTTAATATGCTTACTAACAGTTTTTAGATTTTTTTCCTTTTTTCGTGTAAAATGATGTTCCGTTACTGTAATTACAGAAATAGAACGGAGCATCAGCCAGGAGACAACCACTGTCTACAACAACAGAAAAAAAAAAAAAATGAGGAAACATAAAACCACGCAAATAGAAGCTGTCTCTTCAGAATTTGTCTTGTTGCAAAACAGATATCAAAAGGTATCTTTTTGCTTAGGACTTTACGCTTTGTTGAAGTCACTAAACGTGGAACAGGACTGGGTCAAGGAACGGGAAGGAATTCGGCCATGGCCTTCTGAAAGAACCATCCCGGAATTCATCTTGAATGATTTCGGGGAACCATGCAAAACCAAAATCTGAATGGCCGGACGGGGATTTGAACCCGCGTCCTACCGAATGCCAGGCTCGCCCCAAAGGTGTACCCGCAGCTGTCTCCACTTCCAGAGTAATTGTGAAGTAATGGGCTATAAATTCTCGATCGTGAAGCAATAGAAGTACTGTGCATTCATTCCGTTGTTTTTATCACTTTCTCAGAACCGCCATTAAAAATGACGATTTAAACACAACAGTGCCCCGTACCCAGATGAGAGTTTCTCTGCAATACGTCGATCAAAAACTTTAGACACAGTTAATACCATTATTTTATAAACGGCGATATAGGCAGTTGTGAAGATCAGACAAAGTAAAAACTGCAGAGGTACGGTAGCCTTGTTTTAGTAAGTTAAATGAATTAGTCCGAAAGAACACTTATATTAGTTTTAACGTGTTATTTTCGCATCAAATAATATGTTTTTACATGGTTGCTAACACTCTGGACCCTCTTATAAGCAGATATCTACGTTCAGCGAAGATTTTCGTCGTACTGCACTTTTCAGTTAACGGTAATAAAGTGTTATCGCCTACTGGCTATGCAACCAGAAATTCATAACTGATCGGGTGTACTGTCACCTATAAGGAACGCCTTGAACTTTTGAGGTTGAACTATTTGGCAAACCGTTTGGGCTAAGGGAGCGTCCATAAACTACGTGACTCGGTCTAAAAATAATTAAAAAAAAAGGGGGTGTCCGGAAAGCTACGTTGGGCTACATGGGAGTGGGAGGGGGAGTACGTTCCGAGCCAGGCCACGTAGCTTTTCATTCATATTACTTGTCACAGTTAAAATGAGGTAAATAACACACAACAGAATGTAAATATTTATTTCCGTCATTTAATTATCTCCGCATGTAATTTACGATAGTCTGAAAGAGAAAACAGTACAAAATGTCTTCTAGAATCTGTAGAGAAAAAGGCTACGCGGGGAAGGGGGGAGGGCTGGAGAGAAAAGCCACGTTAGGCTACGTGGGGGGGGGGGGAAGAAGGGTTGACAGGAGGCCAAAATGTAGCTACGTGGTTTATGGACGCTCCCTAAGCACAGCCTGCTGGCCGAAATGATTTAAATTTCTTCCATCACCGGAACTTGAACCAGCTAGTTCTGTGTCGAGCGCTGGACCGTGGGTTAGCCATCCTTGGGTATAGATGTTTCTAATTATATGTTGGGTTGAAGGTAACGTGGCTATTCTCCTGTACTGCTGGTTTCCATGGAGAATGTTATGCCGGAGGGTAATTTTGATACTGTGTTGGTTGGTCGTAGCCCTCCCCAGCATGGCTGTTGTATATTTGTGGAAGCCGCGTAGTTCAGGCGGTGGAGCGTCTGACTATGCCTGGATGACCAGGGATCGATCCCGGATGAAGCTGAACCAGCCACATTCTTGTTTTAAAGATGGGAGTACGGAACTTTTTTTCGTCGAATTACAATCACGTTAACCTCTTGTCCCTATCCTGCTATTACAATAAACAGTGGGGAGAATTTCTAGGCTTAATCTTTTTTCTCCTTCTCGTTTGTTTAGGGCTTTACGCCCTCGTCGGCATCGAAGAAGTTATTATAGGTGGAAGAGGATTTGGAGCAAGGAATGGGAAGGATTTCGGCCATGTCCTTTTGAAAGAACCATCCCGGTATTCGCCTGGAGTGATTTCGAGAAATTAAGGAAAACTGTAATCTGGATGGCTAGACGGGAATTCGAACACACGTCCTCCATAGTGTTACCATGCACCCAACGCGTTCGGTGAGATTTAATCCAAGCTTTCGGTAGACAATCTGGTGATAAACAACTATGCATCATCAAGTTTCCTTTTCTGGTAGTTAATTACAGGATGGTGAAAATGTTTTCCATCCACCTGGCATCAAACCAGCTAACATCGTTTCGAGGCCAGAGGCACCTTAAATGATGTGCTTTAGATTTTTTTCTTAGAGCTTTACCCCTTGTCGGGTCATTAGAGGCGGGGTTCTCTACATATCTTGGCAGTTAGTTAACTGTGGCATTTGACAAGATGATTTCAATTAAGTTAAGCGTTTTTCTGTTTTGTCTCTGATGCTAAGATATCCATACAACGGAGCTGAGTATATGACTAACGTTGGGAAGAGAATAAAAAACAGATTGTGCGATCCGAGAATAAAAATCCATTCAAATAACATATAATTCGGAATACGTTTGAACCAATTGTTCAAATAGTTCCAAAGTGTTGGAAATACCGATCACGGAGTTAGGTGGTTTTTCTTAATCACCTAGGTGAATACAGGAAGGGGCGGTAGGTTCCACTTTCAACGGCGAAAACTATAACTTACACAAAATGAATAACAGAAATAAATTTGCCTAGAGCTTAGAGGGTATTCAGAATGGTGGCAACACTCATTCCCCTTTCCTGGATTAGATTATCCTTACTCACCTTGGTAGTGGATATAATGTAAAAAAAAGGTGATGCGTCCTTTCGTACCATTTCATTAAAGTGGTAGGTGAACAGTAACGCATTCGGGAGGACTAGGGTTTAAATCCCCTTCCGGCCATCCAGATTTGGGTTTTCCATGATTCCCCCAAATCACTCTAGGTGAATGCTGGGTGGTTCATTCAAAAAGCCCATGACCAAATTTCTTCCCATAAGCAAAAAAAAAAAAAAAAAAATCTAACAATATGAGAATTCAGTTTTTTACGGCGTATAAATGAAACAAAATCTTCACGGGTTATCTGCCGGATAATATCTGTCATACGAAGCTAAAAATGTTACTGCGCGAGCGAGTCTTGGCTTTTAGCTTCGTTATGACAGCTTACCTAACGAATGCAGCGGAGGTTGCTGCCAAAACGTTGTGTATTAAAGAAATTAAGTTTAATAAAGATATTATCCGGCAGATAAGCCATGAAGATTTTGTTTCAAATCTAACAATGTCTGCTCTTTTTTCTGTTGGAAGTAAAATGTTCGTTGCATACGATATTACGATATTTTTTAAACATTTTCCCCTGGTATTTGGCCAAGCTTACTGCGTGTTTGTGATACATCATTATTTGTGAAATACCGGAGTAGTGGGGTAAGGGGCGTGACGGCCATCAAATGATGCCGCCAATTAAGGCTAATTGATTTTAATTAAGGCTAATTGATTTTAATTAAAGCTAATTGAATTGCGGGGTAGCCCTTTTTAATTAAGGCTAATTGATTTGCGGGGGAGCCCTTTTTAATTAAGGCTAATTGATTTGCGGGGGAGCCCTAATTGAATTAAGGCTAATTGAATTGCGGGGAGCCCTAATTGATGTTAATTGAATTGCGGGGAGGGGGTCCGCTGCAATCTCACATCTGTAACCTCTGATTGATCTTATTATTTCATTATGGGAGGGCGTGTGAGCCCACTTTTTCCCCCTCCCCGCCGCGCACGTGCCGGTAACTAATTTAATGCGGGTTCGTAATTGAATGCGCACAGCTGCGCCACACCCTAATTATCGCTTCCCTCGCAGCTGCAGGATGCGGGTTCGTAATTGAATGCTCACAGCTGCCTCACACCCTTAATTATCGCTCCCCTCGCAGCTGCAGGATGCGGGTTCGTAATTGAATGCGCACAGCTGCCTCACACCCTTAATTATCGCTCCCCTCGCAGCTGCAGGATGCGGGTTCGTAATTGAATGCGCCACACCCGGAAGCCATTAATTATCGCTTCCCTCGCAGCTGCAGGATGCGGGTTCGTAATTGAATGCGCACAGCTGCGCCACACCCGGAAGCCATTAATTATCGCTCCCCTAGCAGCTGCAGGATGCGGGTTCGTAATTGAATGCGCACAGCTGCGCCACACCCGGAAGCCATTAATTATCGGAGGCCGCCGCGCACACATTTATCATCGTGGGCGCAGTCTTCCCACGCCAATTCTCCATGGCTCCAGACGCGTGTATAAATAGGGCTGAGACCCCCTTCTGCCATCCAGTCTTCTCTGAGTCGTCGAGCTGAACACTTCAATCATCACAATGTCTTCTGAGGATCTTAGCTTATTCACCGATATTGGTAAGTAAATTATTGTTATTTAACTTGTTTTTTCTGGCTGTTTTAAATTCTTTCACATATACTGATGAGCTTTTTTTTTCTGCTTCAGACTTTGATGAAATTCTCGCTGAGGATGATTTCGGTAATGATAATATTTTTTTTAACGTAACTAGATTTATGAAAATGTATAGTGCTGAAGCAGTAGTCTATATTATTTATTTGTTCGCAGGTGATTTGGATATTTCCTGCAGCGACCTTTTTTATTTCAGTACGTATTTATCTATAGATTATTTTTTCCCCATGTCTTTATAACTATTGCTAATACATTATTTTTTTTTCTTTTTCAGATGAACCATCACGCCCAGAGAAGCGTAAGGGTAATTCTTCTCAGGAATTAAGTAGCCCAAAAAGAGCTTGTGATTGCTCACAATGGAGCATGCTCCCAAATATTGACGTGGATGTGCCGCAGAGCATGTCACCACCACATAGCATGCCGCCAACTCCGCCACCACAATGGGTTCTTCCACAACCACCAGCACACTGGAATATCGGTAAGTCCAGTACATCAGTAATTTGCCTATATTATTTTATGCTTACAAAATTATGTTTTTTCGTGATACTAAAATATTTTTCTTCTTTTTTATGTTTCAGAGGGAGCGGTCGGACACCCAGCCAACGAGGCAGTTCCGCCACCAATATGGAGACCGTGGGAGACGTCGGAACCTAGCCGACCGCCCGCCACAGCAGCAGCACCTCGCCTGTCCAGCCGCCCATCGCCGGGGCCCAGCCGACCATCGCCCGGGTCCAGCCGCCACTTCAACAACCCATCGCCCGGCTCCAGCCGTCAGTACGCCGGTCCATCGGCCGGGTCAAGCCGACAGTATGCCGGTCCTTCGCCCGGCTCCAGCCGGCAGTATGCCGGTGCAGGGGCAGCCTTATGCAGTCATGATCATGCAGCAACGATGGGTGAGTCAGCAGTATCGTGCTTAGTCCTTGAAGACAGGCTTAGTGCATTTAAAAATAGAATTTATTCCGGGACAATTTCAAATTCTCAAAATTTCATAGATCCAATGAATTTCATTGATGCTTGCTTTAAACTTGTTGCCGGTAAAGTTCGCGAAATTGTGGATAATCGGTCCTCCCCATCTGTAAAGGTGCAGGTTGGACTGATTAACACATATAAAATACAGAAGGAAATGATTTTAGAAACCGCTCGTATGTGCTTTTTAACTAAAATGCGTGAAGGTCACAACCAGCACTTGCCTGTCGGATTGGTATGAAAAATATGTGAAGTCGGAGCTCAGAGTAAAATTGTGTGAATTTCAAGAAAGGACAAGTGGCAAAACTCTCGATAGAATAGAATCCCTCGACATTAGCATTTCTAATTTTCAACCTTTCTATCGTGGGTCTTCCTATGTTGCTCTGCCACTTGATATCTGTAGAAAGAAGGCCGTCATCAATGTTGAAAACAAGAATGACGAGTTGTGCTTTCTATGGACAATTCTTGCATATCACGTAAAGGCGCTTAAAAAAACATGGTGACAGGGTTAGCACCTACAAGAAAGTACGTTCACTCTACCCCCTCGATTTTTCAGGTATTGAGTTTCCGGTAAAACTCTCTGACATTTCTAAATTTGAGAGGCAAAATCCAGACTATTCTGTAAATGTTTTCGGTCTGGATGAAGTTAAAGGTAAACATGTAGTTTCCGGGGCCCTCCATCACACTGCAGACAAACGCGTTCACCACATTAAACATGTTGATGATTACCGACGGCAGTGGGAAAAAATTCCATTACTGTTGGATTCACAACTTGTCGGCGTTAGTCAAGTCTTCATTAACTAATGAAAACGTGCTATATTTATTTGTGACAGATGTCTGCAACATTTTGGACGCAAAGATCTCCTGGACCGCCACGAGATTGACTGTGCAAGGGTTGATCCTGTAAGAGTGGATTTACCCGGCGACGACGATAAAACCTTAAAGTTTAAGGATTTTGTGCACCAGCAGCGTGTACCCGTCGTCGTTTACGCGGACTTTGAAAGTTTATTGCTACCTTATGATTCATGCAGTCCCCCACCCAACGCCTCTCACACTACTTTAGTCCAGAAACATATCCCTTTCGCTGCCGCATACCAGGTCGTTTGTCCACTCGTACCTAGTCTGTCGCGTTTCAACTCCTTCAGGGGAAAAAATCCTGAAAAATGGCTTGTTGATGAACTCGTCAAACTTGCCAAGAAAGTTGATAAAATTTACAAGAAGTGCATTCCTCTTGTAATGACAGATGAGCAAGAAGCAAAGTTTGCTGATGCTACGGTATGCCACATCTGCGAGAAAGACATTGAACCGGGGACTGTCAAGGTCCGCGATCATTGTCATATCACAGGTGAATTTAGGGGGGCTGCACATAATGATTGCAATTTGCAGTATAAGACTAAAAAGTACATACCCATTTTCTTTCACAATCTTTCTGGGTATGATGCTCATTTCATTGTAATGGCATTATCAAAACTCGATTCCGAAGGAATGGACGTGCTTCCCATCAACACAGAACGTTATATTTCTTTTTCGAAAAAGATTGAATACACTTCAATCACGTTAAGGTTTCTGGACTCATACCGGTTCATGCAGCTCCCATTAGACAAACTGGTTGGAACCCTTGAGGACGACGACATGGGCATTACTAGTGCTCATTTCACCGACCCCGAGAAGTTCCAATTAGTTAAACGGAAAGGTGTCTTCCCTTACGAATACATGGATTCGTGGGATAAGCTCACCGAGGCCACGCTTCCTCCAAAATCAAAATTCTACAGTTCGTTGTCGGAGTCACACATTTCTGATGAAGATTACGAACACGCGACAAAGGTGTGGCGGACCTTCCAGATCAAGACTTTGGGCGAATATGCAAGTCTGTACATGGACACAGATGTGCGGTTACTTGCAGATCTGTTTGAGAAATTTAGGAGTGTATGTTTGGGGAAGTACACCCTGGACCCCGCCCACTATTTCACATCCCCAGGCCTTTCGTGGCAGGCTATGTTAAGGAGCACGCGTGTCGAACTGGACCTTCTGACGGATATCGACATGCTGCTCTTTTTCGAACGAGGTATTCGCGGAGGTATTTGCCAGTGCGTCCACAGGTATGCGAAGGCAAATAACCGGTACATGCCGGAGTACAACCGCGAGGCGTCTGAAGATTTTATAATGTACTTCGACGTAAACAATCTTTACGGCTGGGCCATGTCGGAGTATCTACCCTCTGGTGGGTTTCAATGGCTATCGGCTAAAGAGATTGCTAGCATAGATTTCATGAGCGTTGCAGCTGACTCACCTAGGGGGTTCGTATTGGAGGTAGACCTTACGATTCCTCAGGATAAACACGACGTTTTAGCAGACCTGCCGCCATGTCCAGACCACAAAGCCCCAGAAGGTTCTACCCTCCCCAAGCTGATGACCACACTGGAGAACAAGGTACGGTATGTTCTCCATTACCGAGTCCTCCAGCAATGTGTAGGCTTGGGGCTGCAGGTGACCGAAATACACCGGGTAATATCTTTCAATCAGTCACCGTGGTTGAAAGAATACATATCTCTCAATACGTGTTCTCGCCGTGACGCCAAAACAGATTTCGAGAGAGATTTTTACAAACTGATGAACAATTCAATTTTCGGCAAGACTATGGAGAACATTCGAAAACACCGCGACGTGAAATTGTGTACAGCATTGGGTGGGCCGCCGCGGTGCCCGCAAACACATAGCTTCACCACACTTTAAGCAAGTAACAGTTTTCAACAAGAACTTTGTGGCCGTGGAGATGGCGAAAGCTAGGATAGTTTTTAATAAACCCGTGTATGTCGGAATGTGCATTCTTGACCTGTCTAAACTGAGGATGTACAGATTTCATTATGAATTTGCCATTCCTCAGTTTAGAAGCCCTAAATTGCTATATATGGATACAGACAGCTTCATCTACTTGGTGCGGAACTGCGATCCATATGAAGTGATGCGACGCAACGGGGAGGAGTTCGACACGTCTGGGTATAGCACCGGCAACCGTTATGGGATAGAAGTCCCACAATGAAAAGGTTGTCGGTGTTATGAAGGACGAAGCGAATGGCACCCTGATTGCGGAGTTTGCGGGGTTAAGGGCAAAAATGTATGCATTCCGGCTCGAGACAGACCAGACCTCTAGACGGGCTAAAGGTTTGGCTGGCTCAGTCACTAGAAAGCTGCAGATGGAGGATTACATAAATTGCCTCCATGGCGAAACACCCAGGTACCATCTGCAGCAAAGGATCACATCAACCCTTCA
Source organism: Vandiemenella viatica (assembly GCA_031002005.1). Taxonomy (NCBI): domain Eukaryota; kingdom Metazoa; phylum Arthropoda; class Insecta; order Orthoptera; family Morabidae; genus Vandiemenella; species Vandiemenella viatica. The sequence goes on along the minus strand of CM061921.1, from coordinate 278,380,800 downwards.
TGTTGTAAATACTGTTCAAATATCCAAACTGGGTCTGTCTAGAACGGACGATAAGCGGTATATTTTCCCCGACGGGATAGAGACCCTCCCGTGGGGGCACAAGTCTGTAAATAATGTGTGAATGTTTTGTAAATATACCGTTTATCCGTGTTTCTAGTTTGTAAATATGTATCAATTTTGTAAATATGTAGATAAGTTAGGACTCTGTAAAATCTCAGTTTATCAAGTTAGGACGCTGCATAAAATATAAATTGGCTGCTGGGGGAGTGCTGCTGAATTGCTTTGTATGACATTTTGTTTGCTGAGCCGTATGCTCATTTGCATTATATTAACGTAATCGGAAAAAAACATTGTAAAATAGACTAAGTGTACAGAAGAAATGCTGTACGTAGATTGTAAGGTTGCTGAGCTGTATGCTCATTTGCATTATATTAACGTAATTGAAGAAAAAAAAACATTGTAAAATAGACTAAGTGTACACAAGAAATTATTGCTGTACATAGATTGTAAGTTTGCTGAGCTACATGCTCATTTGCTTTATATTAACGTAATCGGAAAAAAATTTTTTTGTAAAATAGGCTAAGTGTACAGAAGTAATGCTGTACATAGATTGTAAGTTTGCTGAGCTGTATGCTCATTTGCATTATATTAACGTAATTGAAGGGAAAAAAAAACACAATTGTTAGAAAAAAATAAGTTTATTTATTAAGGAAAAAAAATGTATTTTACATTTTAAATAAATCTTTTTTATGAATCCACGTGTTATGTGATTTATCAAAACCCAACCACTTCACCAAGATCATATTTTTCCTTCTCTTTATCACTCGTTCAACCAAAAAAAAAAAAATAAAAAAAAAATAAAAAATGTACTTGTAAGTTTTGTTAGTTGTAATTCTTGCTGGTAAAATGCTCCTGCAATATCTTTACCCTGATAGTCTTTAAGCAAATAAGTTACAGGATTTGTTAATTTCACTTTACTGATGGTAAACACTTCCGTTGACCATTCTATGATCCTCGGTGGTCTCTCGTTCAGGAGGATACCGGTGTGAATCCCCAATTCTGTTGTGTCATAATTATGAAAACCGACCAGTCAGAGAAAAAGAACAAAGTATCGAGCATTACAGGGAGCAAGAGAGAAGCATAATTTCATGAAAAAATATACAGTTTCAGTAAGAAGCATGAAAATCTCATAAATTCCATTAAATTTCATGAAAAAATCGGTAAAAAAAAGATTAAAATATGTAAAATATTACCAAAATTACGTAATTTCCTTCCAAAACAAGATGTCGTTGGTTGACATGACAATTACACCTGCGTGCACCACAGAGTGCAGTGCAAAGGTTAGGAAAACTATGTGATAAGTATTCACAACGCATACAATCTTCCAATCATGATAGGGTGAGCAAAGGATGAAAGCAAACTATGTGTGCATCACAGAACTCAATGCGATCAAAGGTGCTGACATAACGTATCAGACACATTAACGCACACACAAGTCTTAACAAAAACCACTATCATGAAGGTGGAATAAGTTAGCGTAAGTTCAGGTTAATTCTTATTTTCCATAAATTCAGAGTGTATGTGAAGCGATAATGAGGGTGGGATGCACTAGAGGTGGATGCGCGTCAAATATAGGAAAATATTGGTTAAAAAATTATGGCACTTTCTGAGACAGAACTTATGTTGAGGTCTGGTTAATACAGAATGTTAAAGTGTTTGTTATAGTTGGTTAGAGTAAATTCAGGTTAGGTTATTTCAACTCACCTTCTCATGGTGCCACTGATACATGGAAATCCAAAAACTGTTTGCTGAGGTGGCTTGGGCCCCACAGTAAGCAGCTGCTGCGTAGAAAAATACAAACGCGTCGCGCAAAATACCGGTCTTCTTAGGTCGCGCAAAATACCGGTCTTCTTAGGCCGCGGTGGGGCCCAAGCCGCCTCAGCAAACAGTTTTTGGATTTCCATGTATCAGTGGCACCATGAGAAGGTGAGTTGAAATAACCTAACCTGAATTTACTCTAACCAACTATAACAAACACTTTAACATTCTGTATTAACCAGACCTCAACATAAGTTCTGTCTCAGAAAGTGCCATAATTTTTTAACCAATATTTTCCTATATTTGACGCGCATCCACCTCTAGTGCATCCCACCCTCATTATCGCTTCACATACACTCTGAATTTATGGAAAATAAGAATTAACCTGAACTTACGCTAACTTATTCCACCTTCATGATAGTGGTTTTTGTTAAGACTTGTGTGTGCGTTAATGTGTCTGATACGTTATGTCAGCACCTTTGATCGCATTGAGTTCTGTGATGCACACATAGTTTGCTTTCATCCTTTGCTCACCCTATCATGATTGGAAGATTGTATGCGTTGTGAATACTTATCACATAGTTTTCCTAACCTTTGCCCCTTTGATCGATAACATCTGTAGTTTTCATCCTTTGCACTCCCTGACGGTAATGTGATGTGTGTGTTGGAGGGGCCGTGCAGGTTTGTCTGGGAAATGTCGCTACATCCGAAACATATATTTTTTGTACATATATGACACTTTTCTGTAGCCAGTTGTAGAAATGAAAACACATCATATAGTTGGGCACTGCACTCTGTGGTGCACGCAGGTGTAATTGTCATGTCAACCAACGACATCTTGTTTTGGAAGGAAATTACGTAATTTTGGTAATATTTTACATATTTTAATCTTTTTTTTACCGATTTTTTCATGAAATTTAATGGAATTTATGAGATTTTCATGCTTCTTACTGAAACTGTATATTTTTTCATGAAATTATGCTTCTCTCTTGCTCCCTGTAATGCTCGATACTTTGTTCTTTTTCTCTGACTGGTCGGTTTTCATAATTATGACACAACAGAATTGGGGATTCACACCGGTATCCTCCTGAGGATCATAGAATGGTCAACGGAAGTGTTTACCATCAGTAAAGTGAAATTAACAAATCCTGTAACTTATTTGCTTAAAGACTATCAGGGTAAAGATATTGCAGGAGCATTTTACCAGCAAGAATTACAACTAACAAAACTTACAAGTACATTTTTTTTATTTTTTTTTTATTTTTTTTTTTTTGGTTGAACGAGTGATAAAGAGAAGGAAAAATATGATCTTGGTGAAGTGGTTGGGTTTTGATAAATCACATAACACGTGGATTCATAAAAAAGATTTATTTAAAATGTAAAATACATTTTTTTTCCTTAATAAATAAACTTATTTTTTTCTAACAATTGTGTTTTTTTTTCCTTCAATTACGTTAATATAATGCAAATGAGCATACAGCTCAGCAAACTTACAATCTATGTACAGCATTACTTCTGTACACTTAGCCTATTTTACAAATTATTTTTTTTTCCGATTACGTTAATATAAAGCAAATGAGCATGTAGCTCAGCAAACTTACAATCTATGTACAGCAATAATTTCTTGTGTACACTTAGTCTATTTTACAATGTTTTTTTTCTTCAATTACGTTAATATAATGCAAATGAGCATACAGCTCAGCAACCTTACAATCTACGTACAGCATTTCTTCTGTACACTTAGTCTATTTTACAATGTTTTTTTTTTCCGATTACGTTAATATAATGCAAATGAGCATACGGCTCAGCAAACAAAATGTCATACAAAGCAATTCAGCAGCACTCCCCCAGCAGCCAATTTATATTTTATGCAGCGTCCTAACTTGATAAACTGAGATTTTACAGAGTCCTAACTTATCTACATATTTACAAAATTGATACATATTTACAAACTAGAAACACGGATAAACGGTATATTTACAAAACATTCACACATTATTTACAGACTTGTGCCCCCACGGGAGGGTCTCTATCCCGTCGGGGAAAATATACCGCTTATCGTCCGTTCTAGACAGACCCAGTTTGGATATTTGAACAGTATTTACAACATGAAGGGTTGATGTGATCCTTTGCTGCAGATGGTACCTGGGTGTTTCGCCATGGAGGCAATTTATGTAATCCTCCATCTGCAGCTTTCTAGTGACTGAGCCAGCCAAACCTTTAGCCCGTCTAGAGGTCTGGTCTGTCTCGAGCCGGAATGCATACATTTTTGCCCTTAACCCCGCAAACTCCGCAATCAGGGTGCCATTCGCTTCGTCCTTCATAACACCGACAACCTTTTCATTGTGGGATTCTATCCCATAACGGTTGCCGGTGCTATACCCAGACGTGTCGAACTCCTCCCCGTTGCGTCGCATCACTTCATATGGATCGCAGTTCCGCACCAAGTAGATGAAGCTGTCTGTATCCATATATAGCAATTTAGGGCTTCTAAACTGAGGAATGGCAAATTCATAATGAAATCTGTACATCCTCAGTTTAGACAGGTCAAGAATGCACATTCCGACATACACGGGTTTATTAAAAACTATCCTAGCTTTCGCCATCTCCACGGCCACAAAGTTCTTGTTGAAAACTGTTACTTGCTTAAAGTGTGGTGAAGCTATGTGTTTGCGGGCACCGCGGCGGCCCACCCATGCTGTACACAATTTCACGTCGCGGTGTTTTCGAATGTTCTCCATAGTCTTGCCGAAAATTGAATTGTTCATCAGTTTGTAAAAATCTCTCTCGAAATCTGTTTTGGCGTCACGGCGAGAACACGTATTGAGAGATATGTATTCTTTCAACCACGGTGACTGATTGAAAGATATTACCCGGTGTATTTCGGTCACCTGCAGCCCCAAGCCTACACATTGCTGGAGGACTCGGTAATGGAGAACATACCGTACCTTGTTCTCCAGTGTGGTCATCAGCTTGGGGAGGGTAGAACCTTCTGGGGCTTTGTGGTCTGGACATGGCGGCAGGTCTGCTAAAACGTCGTGTTTATCCTGAGGAATCGTAAGGTCTACCTCCAATACGAACCCCCTAGGTGAGTCAGCTGCAACGCTCATGAAATCTATGCTAGCAATCTCTTTAGCCGATAGCCATTGAAACCCACCAGAGGGTAGATACTCCGACATGGCCCAGCCGTAAAGATTGTTTACGTCGAAGTACATTATAAAATCTTCAGACGCCTCGCGGTTGTACTCCGGCATGTACCGGTTATTTGCCTTCGCATACCTGTGGACGCACTGGCAAATACCTCCGCGAATACCTCGTTCGAAAAAGAGCAGCATGTCGATATCCGTCAGAAGGTCCAGTTCGACACGCGTGCTCCTTAACATAGCCTGCCACGAAAGGCCTGGGGATGTGAAATAGTGGGCGGGGTCCAGGGTGTACTTCCCCAAACATACACTCCTAAATTTCTCAAACAGATCTGCAAGTAACCGCACATCTGTGTCCATGTACAGACTTGCATATTCGCCCAAAGTCTTGATCTGGAAAGGTCCGCCACACCTTTGTCGCGTGTTCGTAATCTTCATCAGAAATGTGTGACTCCGACAACGAACTGTAGAATTTTGATTTTGGAGGAAGCGTGGCCTCGGTGAGCTTATCCCACGAATCCATGTATTCGTAAGGGAAGACACCTTTCCGTTTAACTAATTGGAACTTCTCGGGGTCGGTGAAATGAGCACTAGTAATGCCCATGTCGTCGTCCTCAAGGGTTCCAACCAGTTTGTCTAATGGGAGCTGCATGAACCGGTATGAGTCCAGAAACCTTAACGTGATTGAAGTGTATTCAATCTTTTTCGAAAAAGAAATATAACGTTCTGTGTTGATGGGAAGCACGTCCATTCCTTCGGAATCGAGTTTTGATAATGCCATTACAATGAAATGAGCATCATACCCAGAAAGATTGTGAAAGAAAATGGGTATGTACTTTTTAGTCTTATACTGCAAATTGCAATCATTATGTGCAGCCCCCCTAAATTCACCTGTGATATGACAATGATCGCGGACCTTGACAGTCCCCGGTTCAATGTCTTTCTCGCAGATGTGGCATACCGTAGCATCAGCAAACTTTGCTTCTTGCTCATCTGTCATTACAAGAGGAATGCACCTTCTTGTAAATTTTATCAACTTTCTTGGCAAGTTTGACGAGTTCATCAACAAGCCATTTTTCAGGGATTTTTTCCCCGTGAAGGAGTTGAAACGCGACAGACTAGGTACGAGTGGACAAACGACCTGGTATGCGGCAGCGAAAGGGATATGTTTCTGGACTAAAGTAGTGTGAGAGGCGTTGGGTGGGGGACTGCATGAATCATAAGGTTAGCAATAAACTTTCAAAGTCCGCGTAAACGACGACGGGTACACGCTGCTTGGTGCACAAAATCCTTAAACTTTAAGGTTTTATCGTCGTCGCCGGGTAAATCCACTCTTACAGGATCAACCCTTGCACAGTCAATCTCGTGGCGGTCCAGGAGATCTTTGCGTCCAAAATGTTGCAGACATCTGTCACAAATAAATATAGCACGTTATGTCATAGTTAATGAAGATCTGACTAACGCCGACAAGTTGTGAATCCAACAGTAATGGAATTTTTTCCCACTGCCGTCGGTAATCATCAACATGTTATGTGGTGAACGCGTTTGTCTGCAGTGTGATGGAGGGCCCCGGAAACTACATGTTTACCTTTAACTTCATCCAGACCGAAAACATTTACAGAATAGTCTGGATTTTGCCTCTCAAATTTAGAAATGTCAGAGAGTTTTACCGGAAACTCAATACCTGAAAAATCGAGGGGGTAGAGTGAACGTACTTTCTTGTAGGTGCTAACCCTGTCACCATGTTTTTTAAGCGCCTTTACGTGATATGCAAGAATTGTCCATAGAAAGCACAACTCGTCATTCTTGTTTTCAACATTGATGACGGCCTTCTTTCTACAGATATCAAGTGGCAGAGCAACATAGGAAGACCCACGATAGAAAGGTTGAAAATTAGAAATGCTAATGTCGAGGGATTCTATTCTATCGAGAGTTTTGCCACTTGTCCTTTCTTGAAATTCACACAATTTTACTCTGAGCTCCGACTTCACATATTTTTCATACCAATCCGACAGGCAAGTGCTGGTTGTGACCTTCACGCATTTTAGTTAAAAAGCACATACGAGCGGTTTCTAAAATCATTTCCTTCTGTATTTTATATGTGTTAATCAGTCCAACCTGCACCTTTACAGATGGGGAGGACCGATTATCCACAATTTCGCGAACTTTACCGGCAACAAGTTTAAAGCAAGCATCAATGAAATTCATTGGATCAATGAAATTTTGAGAATTTGAAATTGTCCCGGAATAAATTCTATTTTTAAATGCACTAAGCCTGTCTTCAAGGACTAATCGCGATACTGCTGACTCACCCATCGTTGCTGCATGATCATGACTGCATAAGGCTGCCCCTGCACCGGCATACTGCCGGCTGGAGCCGGGCGAAGGACCGGCATACTGTCGGCTTGACCCGGCCGATGGACCGGCGTACTGACGGCTGGAGCCGGGCGATGGGTTGTTGAAGTGGCGGCTGGACCCGGGCGATGGTCGGCTGGGCCCCGGCGATGGGTCGGCGGCAGGCGAGGTGCTGCTGCTGTGGCGGGCGGTCGGCTAGGTTCCGACGTCTCCCACGGTCTCCATATTGGTGGCGGAACTGCCTCGTTGGCTGGGTGTCCGACCGCTCCCTCTGAAACATAAAAAAAAGAAGAAAAATATTTTAGTATCACGAAAAACATAATTTTGTAAGCATAAAATAATATAGGCAAATTACTGATGTACTGGACTTACCGATATTCCAGTGTGCTGGTGGTTGTGGAAGAACCCATTGTGGTGGCGGAGTTGGCGGCATGCTATGTGGTGGTGACATGCTCTGCGGCACATCCACGTCAATATTTGGGAGCATGCTCCATTGTGAGCAATCACAAGCTCTTTTTGGGCTACTTAATTCATGAGAAGAATTACCCTTACGCTTCTCTGGGCGTGATGGTTCATCTGAAAAAAAAAATAATGTATTAGCAATAGTTATAAAGACATGGGGAAAAATAATCTATAGATAAATACGTACTGAAATAAAAAAGGTCGCTGCAGGAAATATCCAAATCACCTGCGAACAAATAAATAATATAGACTACTGCTTCAGCACTATACATTTTCATAAATATAGTTACGTTAAAAAAATATTATCATTACCGAAATCATCCTCAGCGAGAATTTCATCAATGTCTGAAGCAGAAAAAAAAAAGCTCATCAGTATATGTGAAAGAATTTAAAACAGCCAGAAAACAAGTTAAATAACAATAATTTACTTACCAATATAAGCTAAGATCCTCAGAAGACATTGTGATGATTGAAGTGTTCAGCTCGACGACTCAGAGAAGACTGGATGGCAGAAGGGGGGTCTCAGCCCTATTTATACACGCGTCTGGAGCCATGGAGAATTGGCGTGGGAAGACTGCGCCCACGATGATGAATGTGGTGCAGCTGTGCGCATTCAATTACGAACCCGCATCCTGCAGCTGCGAGGGGAGCGATAATTCGGGTGTGGTGCAGCTGTGCGCATTCAATTACGAACCCGCATCCTGCAGCTGCGAGGGGAGCGATAATTCGGGTGTGGCGCAGCTGTGCGCATTCAATTACGAACCCGCATTCAATTAAACTCCCCTAGTTCCTCGGCTCACCTCCGCTCCAAGGCGTGAGTCAATTAACATTAATTAAAATCAATTAAGGCTCCCCCTCAAATCAATTAAAATCAATTAGTCTCAACTAAAATCAATTAAAATTAATTAAAATTAATTAAAATCAATTAGCCTCAATTAAAATCAATTAAAATTAATTAAAATCAATTAAAATCAATTGGCATTAATTAAAATCAATTAACATTAATTAAAATCAATTAACATCAATTAAAATCAATTAAGGACCCCACGCAATTCAATTAAAATCAATTAACATCAATTAAAAACCTTCCGCTGATCCCCCTTCAGACACTACTTAGCGGGTTTATTTCCAGCAGTATGCTATACTTCTTTTTTATTAATATTTAAGACCAGTCACAAGCCCTCTCACTACGTAGAAACAGAAATTTATATTACCTCTTGATCATTTACAACTGTTCTCTGCAATTGAGAGTGTATTTCGCACAAAACTTTCCTCTGCTTAGAACAGTCTGGTAACTGATTGGAAAGACGTTCCCATCGATCCTGACAGACCCCGGTACGAGTCGCAATTTTTACAGGCCTTCAATATGGCATTTACCTCTGTCAAAGATTGCTTTGTTTTTATGCAGTTCGCTGTAATTGCTCCGCTGTTCGTATTCCAGCTTTAGTTGAGATTTCTTTTCTATTCTGTGCATTCTATTCGAAAACGGCACAGGGGAAGAAAGAATTAATTTGGCTCTAGTACGGCACCTTATTCCACAGAAGCTATCTACCCTTTCATTGCAAACGTTAAACGAACCTGGTGGGTGAATAGTAAACATTCGGAAGGACGCGGGTTGACTCCGAGATTATCACCGAGCGTGGTGGTGTAACGGATAGCGTTCTGGCCTCGCATTCGGGAGGACGGCGGTTCGAATCCCCGTCCGGGCATCCAGATTTGGGTTTTCCATGGTTTCCCCAAATCACTCCAGGCGAATGCCGGGATGCTTCCTTCAAAAGGCCATGGCCGAATTCCTTCCCATTCCTTGCCCCCATCCTTTCCCGTCTCTAAAGACCACGTTGTTAAATAGGGACGTTAAACTGTTACAAAAAAAAAAAAAAAAAAAAAAACTCCGAGATTATACCCTGCTACCTGTACCATAAGCTACCTATACCATACCAGAGGGATTTCCTTTTCACTGCCACATAGATTACTATAAAAGCTTCTGATAAAAACTCAGATTTTCTCTTTGTCAGTAATTGTGCCCCTGTTTCTTGCCAAGTATGAGCCGTAACTTCACTGTCTTTAAACATGTTTTTCTTTCTCTCTCTTAGCCGTCTCTTACGATGTCCTTATTGTTCTTTTTTATGTCAGCCGTCATTTCTTTTACTTTTTTTTTTGCTTATGGTTTTACGCCTCGTCGAAGTCGAGGTCATTAGAGGCGGGAAAGGAGTGATGACTAGGAACGGGACGGAATTCAGTCATAGCCTTTTGAAGGAAGCATCCCGGAATCCACCTGGAGTGATTTGGGGAACCCATGGAAAACCCAAATCTGGATGCCCGGACTGGAATCCGAACCCACGTCCTCCCGAATGCGAAGCCATAGCGTTACCGATAACCCACCACGTTCGGTCTCTTTTTTTTTTTTTTTTTTCAAGGTTTTACACACCTCAGAATATTCTTTCATATCAAAATCGCCTCGAACCTTCATTGCACTCAATGTTTCTTTTCTCGCTCAGTTTGCTTCGTTGGTTGTTGCTATGACAGGTGTGACTAACGTGGCTGCCAGATATTCATTGGTTTCATGAAGCTTCCTCTGAAGCAACTTGAAATACATTTCTATTTTCACCTAAGTTTTTAAGATTAATTTTGTTTCGTATGAGCTTATTTTTTTTCTGCTCTCACATTTATTTCGATCATTGTTCTTAATAGTCGGCGATTGCTGCCGTGCTGAATTTGTTCAGAAATTATATATCTTCAACAATGCGAGGTGTATTCAAAATGATAAAATCTATCTTGTTTTTTTTTTTTTTTTTTTTTTTTTTTTTTTTTTTTTTGCTGAAGTTTGGGCTTCTACACATCCACTTTCTGGAAGGATGTTTCTTAAATAATTTATTAATGACAGGCATTTTCGAGTGTTCGGCAAATTGCAATAGTCTCTCTCGTCTGTCATTACTCTCACCACCGAGTGACCCTGTTTACAGGTGCCGATCTGGAAACAGACAAATGTTACGACTCTATATCACAAAGTTCTGAACGCACGGATATTCGCAACGTATTTGCGTGGATGTCGGGTCTTCACGAATGCCAGGTCGGAAAATTACCACTCACTGACCACGATGTTCTTGGGGTAACAGAATCAACACATAACGACGATTGTGGGGGAAGCTAAATCTTGATTTCGATTCACAGATCGAATTTTGAAGATGTGCGATTTAATTTACAGCAACGCAATGCTATTTGGGATCCGTATCGCAAAGGATATAAGTAGTATCGAGGAATTACAGAAAAAACTGCGCGATTTGTGACCACCTGCAGAGTTTGCGGTAGGACGAAGTACTTTCCCCTTGAATTTATTGACCAACACGCCAACGTCTTTTCTCATTCACGTCTGCACCGTAATCCTCCCTCTAAAGTATTTGGGTCACAACGGCAGTGTGGATAGGATTATGGAAATAAGATGCCATACATGCCTGTATACATAATTTCTTCTCTCTTGCATTTAGAGACTGGAATTCATAGATGACAGAATAGTATTGGTGCAAAACACTCTCTGAATTGCAGAAATGTACCTTATCAGAACTATATGCATGTTGTACACATTAATCAAGAAAAGTCTGAATGTATGAATAAAAATTCCTTCCTCCTTTTCTTTTACCCCATCATACGCCACGAAATAACACCCAGAGAACAGAACCATATAGCGTGTATCCCATGCGTTTGGATGGATATGAAAATCCAAAAATACGTGTTCTATGTGTTCGTTACTTTCTTGGATCCGTCATTTGGTTTACTTCCTTCCTTTCTAACCCGTTGTTAGTTTAGCTTTATGAGCATTAAGGTGAAGAGTATCTATTGTCGTCAATGCGACTATAGTCGACATGAAAATGTATCTGCTTGAATTTAATATAATACGATAGTCCACAAAATTGTGCATAAAACCAGTAACACTTTCAGCTTTATTCGTCTATCTGAACGGTTCCACGTGTTTGGAGATGGTCTCGTCTGTCGATGGTGGACAGTTGTTAAGCGTGTGCTTATCATAGTCAGAAGTGCGTATCATGTTAGTGAAATCGTATCGTCGGAAAGTACTTGAACTCTCAGTTAGTGTAAGTTTGCTTTACTCTGTACTGAACGTGAATATGCAAATGTGATCGTGATGAAAAAAATAAGCGCATGCTTCCGTGTTTTAAACGAGAATAATATTTCTATTATGGACAGCCATTGAGTCGAATCTAGGCACAGAAATTCTTGCGTGTTCATAAAACCGACAGAGGTGTCGAATTTAGGTTCCTCATTAAAAATAATTATAATAATTCCGTGTGTTCGTAATGACCTAGTGACAGGGTTTCTATTGGCTGCGCAGTCCGCCCCTGTCGTAGCCGTCTTAACCTTACCCTGTAGTCCTACCGGGTATAGGGGACCTACAGTTTAACGTAGAATCCGAACCACGGAAGCGTTTTGGCGCACTTCACATCAGTCTGTGCCAGAGGTGAAGGTGCGGTTAAGCGCCTATGAAAATACCCGTCAAGACAGGGATTCGAACGGAGGACTTTCCGATCCCCAGTCAGACACCTTAACCATTGAGCCACCAGACCGCTCCATTCAGAATTGTGCTTCAAACAGAAACATAAACGAACCTCGCGTGCCATTCACAAGTAGTTTTTATACTCTACGGCGCGGCGGTCGGAACCTAAAACCAACTCGTGGTGTCGGTCTTCAATACATACGATGTCATTTATAGTAGACTGTAGTTACGTTTCTAATGTCATAGGCAGATAGTGAAATCCATCACTTGCTAAGAAATTCATGTAAAGCCGGAAGATGGTACAGGGATATATTTTTACACTATCCGTTGCGTTTTTGTTTCGTTTTTTAAGTGCTATGGATGGACTTAGTTTAGAGTTGCTTCTCTGTGTCTACTGTATCCCCAGGGCTCACAACTTGTGGGACCTGGTTTGACACCCATGGGACCCTCTCTGAGTGTGAAATTTCTTCCATTTGGGCCAGGTCCCTTCTTTCAGCTTTTTTCGCGATCTCCTTTTGTCAACTCTTGTTCTTTTCGGATCTTGATGATATTTTAGGGTTATGGAAAGAGTGTGGACTACAGATACAAAATGTGTCTACTTTTTGGATCCTGTCTAACTCAGGGTGTCGGCTATATGCTCAAATTCAGAGATTCATTTTTTTTAGATTATTTATGTTCGCGCTTACATTTTACCAGAATGGAATAGATATATGCAGGATGTAGAACGAATAGTCATTAAATAGTATTGTCAGAGTCTCCAAAAAGGGAGGGTTCTTACAGCGTTGAAAAAATGATGCGTTTACCTGACATCCTTTTATTGTTGACGTTGTGTGGAAAGGAAATCTCTGATAAGCCACTACAACAGCTGACTGGTCCCAGCCAAGGGATCCGAGGTAGCAGGACCGGATATTCTAACGGCACCGATCCAGTCTAACTAATCTACTGCCACTGCAGGGAATTCCTTCCCACACTCTAGGCAGGTACAACGGTTTTATTTACAGTGAACCATAAACACGAACAGCTGATTAGAGGGCGTGCTGGTCAGACGAATGAATGCTGTTCAGTATTGTACTCAACAAACCATTACCTTTAAATGCAAGATATTAAGAAACAAATCGTAACTTTTTGTACGACTCGTTGACAGTAACTCCGTTGGAACCGGGATATGATTGTTGACAAGGAACAGAATAAAAATTGACAAGATTATTTACGAAGGAGTCATTCCGACATTAGTATGAAATAATTTCTGGAAACCATGAAAATACGAATTTTGATAAATAAAAGGCATTCACTTGTTGGCGAGTATGCATACGTCTTTCGGTTTATTATTTACGGATCCTTAATTTAATTTAATTGCAATGGAGCATACGCTCCGGTGGCAATTTCCCTAAGCACCCATCTTCCCCCTTTTATTGCACCCACCTACATTTGACCTCTACAAATTTTAACTTTAAATCTGCGTCTTGGTAGTGTTAAGCTCTGGGCCAATGGTCTTGTATCTTTGTGTAAATGCATTTAAAATATTTGTAACTTCTCCTCAGAGGTAGCCATGACAACAGTGTCATCTACGTATTGAAATTCAATGACTGATATCTAGGTTACTTTGGCCTTGGCTCGTAATCTGTTAAGATTAAATAGCTTCCCCTCAGTTCTTTACGTGACATCTGCACCTGATGGTAATTTATTATTGGCAAGATAAGGCAGATTGCAAACAGGGAAGGATCCAAAACACAGCGATCTGGAAAAGCTTTCCTTTTCCATTCAGTGTAATAGCCGAATTGTTCACATATTTAGCAGGGTACCCAACTAAGCCTAAGATACTCTTGAGAGTTTCTCGATTAACGGAATCAAAGGCTTTTACGAAATCTGTTAAAAACATACACAGTGGTTGGTTATGCTCTCTGAATTTTTCTTGTAGTTGTCTAGCACTGAAGAGCATGTCAACTGTACCTCTGTTCAACCTAAAATCATATTGTTTCTACAAGAAGTTCTTCAGCTAGCGGTATTAGACGGTTAGATAAAATACTGCAAGAATTTTCATGGCAATCTAAAGCAGGAATATTCCACGCTAGTTTTCATAGGTGGGCAGCGAATCGAACCTGGTTCATTCCAAATGCCAGGTTTCGGCGTTTTCACCCCCCTTTCCCCGGCTCGGTTTTTGCATCAAACTAAATAGCTTCTGAATGTCTGACATTACATATATCGATGTTAGGTTTAATTGTTAGTTAATAGCTGACTGAATAAAAAATTGCCGGAATAAATAAAATCATGGAACATGCTGATCATACTCTGCAGGGATATTTCAAGCACACTTCTGATATTTATTCTACACTGCAAACTATCGATTTTAGGCGCAATTTATAGCAAAAAGCCTTCAGAACATGGCTGTGTTTACTACAATTTATACCAATACGGAAAGATGGGTGGAAAATCAAAGGCACAATAGTTTCCTGATCTCAACTATTCTTTCATTGCAGTCGACATAGGTTATCGGAAGTAAAGTTAAAAGTCATATATTACTCAACACGTTAAACCCATTCTTTATATTATATATATATATATGACTGTCTGGCTGCTGAGTGACGAGCTCATTACAGCAGGCAGAGAATTGGAAGGAAATCGGTCGTACCGTCATTCGCCTGGATTGATGTCTGGACACTACTGAATTGCCGGGAAAGGGATCGAACTCAAATGACAGACCCGAACGTTAACTCCAGGGCCGGCGTTAGGGGGGGGGGGGGGTAAGCGGGACAAATGTACCCGGGACCAGCCGACTGATGGGGGCCCCCCGATCGACAAGTTGTAGAGCTAAAAAAAAAAGGTCGCCCATTTGGTCTGAGGGAGGGCCCTAACCGATGAATTGGCAAAGGGCCCTCAACTGGTTACGTGACTGCTAAGAACGGTTATCCCGGGCCCCAAAATCCTAGCGCCGGCCCTGGTCAACTATCACCCACATCAATATAGTGAAACTCTCTCTCAGATGATCAAGGTAGCTTTACTTTCATACGATCTGCATTAGTACGTTATAAAATTTGTAGCCTTTCATTCTACTTTTTCTTTATAATTAATCAAATCAGTCCATTGCGATAAAGCTCCGAAAAATTAATATAGCTCTTAAGGCGAAGGCACACAAGTGTTTTATATATTACGATGCTTTAAAGTAGGTTCTGTTCTTTCAAAGTTGGTCTCATAAGGTGCAGTTTAGCACTATTATCCTCCGTATTTGAGATTATGAGATGATTTCACTCCAGGGTGTTCTGCTAAACACTTAACCAACTTCACATAGTTTAATACCGAATTAATATTCTAGAAACATAATTCGGACGAATTATTGTGTCCAAGATAATTCGTTGTACCGAGAGTTAAGGGTGAGCGGTATCGCATTGGCCTCGCATTCGGGAGGACGTTGGTTCGAATCCCCGCCCACATATCCACATTTTAGTTTTCCATTGTTTCCCTAAATCACTCCAGGGGAATGCCGGGATGGTTCGTTCAATAAGGCCATGGCCGAATTCCCTCCCGTTCCTTCCCGCCTCTAATGGCATAGACGTTGAAGAGGCGTTAAACCATACGGAAGAAAAAATTGGTTTATTAGAATTTCGAGTATTCCAAGTGGTTAAATAAGCGTTGAACTGATGCCGTCGTTTGTTTCAGTAAGCGAGCTGTAGATCGTTAATTCAAAATTCTCGAAACAAATGAATATCTGAAAAATCAGAAGGGAACATTTAAACATGAAATACGGATTTTAGAGTTGAGTCTATCTTCTATAGATTTACGTACATAAATTACTTAATTATTTTTCGAAGGTGCTGATGCAAACAATAAATTACTGTACTTGAGTTTCCGGTACTTTCATCTATTGGTGTTTTTTTTTTCCCTGACTTTACGCCTTGTCGACGTCGAGGTTATTAGAGGCAGGATATTGGTATAGATCGCGACTCTGATCTTATTTATATACCGGTAGCTTACCGGTAAAAGGACTCTCATTCAGAAATCCTTCTGCAATATACACAGACCTACACTATTCAGAAAGACTTTCTAGGAACTCTAAATGCTATACAGTGTTTCGTATTTTTGTGTAGAAGTTGCCCTTGAATAATTTTAGAGTTGTGTAGCTTATATACAACTAGTCTACTCATCGTATCTACTTTACTTTACTGATAGTTTTACAGGCACCGAAGCAATAAAAATAGTTCTTTTGTTACATGGCTATGATCTGTACAGTTAGACAGTTTAATATCTCAAATGTAATATTGATGATCCATTTACAGATTTGTTATTTACATTGTCATGGTGTATATCATCTTTTACTTGAATGATATCGTTACTGATGTCTGTGTGGACACACCCTAAAGAAAAACGCCGTTTGGATTACGTCTCGAAAATTTGTGTAAGAGAAATGTATGTATGCACTGGGCCAAATCATCTAATGCAGAAAACGGGTCTACTGAACCTGTGTATCCCAGAATGGAGTGGATGATCGCTTGAATGCTGCGCCGCAATCAATAGAACCACCATCAGCATGTGCGCTGCCTGCGCAGTTCCAGTATTTCAGGAAGACGACTATCTTTTGAAACATATTTTAGGTGCGATATTTTGTCAGATTTCAACAGATTACCAACAAGAGTATAGGGAAACTTCTTTCTGTATATACAAGATGATTCTGCAATTTCTAATTTTATGAGCGTGTTTATACGACGGTAGAAGATAGCCATATTATAGTTATAGTCTGTTATATAATGGTAGAGTGTGTGTTAAGCATACACGCCCACAACTTTAATGCTATGATTATGTTCTGCTCAAGGATTCATATGAACAGACTGTACTAATTTCGACTTAACCAATGCATAAGGTAGTGATAATACTTTAATTATATTGCACATTTGTTAAGAAATGCGTAGAGGATTCGTGAAAAAATATAACTAACTACATAATAGTTTACATTGAGGACGGAACATTTCATAACAAAAGTTTCGTGAGTACCCGACGTACTTACTTATATTTTTTACCTCACATATTTTTGTTACAGGTACGTAATTGTATTTTAATCTTGCCCACAAAATTAAGTTTGCCGGTAACAGATTAATGTGGAAACCAGCTTACCCAGAACGGCTAGATAAAAAGTACCAAAACAAAATTCGTCGTATTTTTTAATACCTATTAAGGTGCCCGAAAAAAATTTCATCCTTGTTTAAATCTACGAGGAAGTATACAAATTTTTTTCAAGCATTTCCCTTCCTATCTGCTTTTCGGTTTGTGTAGCACTTATCCGTCTAATATTTCATCAGGGGTGGTGGAAAAGGGGAGGAAATTCTTGCAGTGACATTGGGACGGACATGACGAAATTACAACGGTTACTGTTTCGCCTATGGCTTAACGCTTCGTCGACATCGTTAGAGACGGGAGGAGTGAGGGCAAGAAACAGGATGCAATTCGACCATGGACTTTTTGAAGAATCTGGATGGCCGGAGCGAGATTCGAATGCCCGGCCACAGTGTAGGGTTTCCGTTTTTGCCATTTTGGCTACGGAACTGCAAAAAATGAAAAACAAAATAAACAGATCTGCCTTGTCACTTCTTGTTCTCCACCACCTTTTCCCCACAGTTTGTGGTGGGGGGCCTTTGACCAGTTTTACTCATCGTTGGCATGGTCAAATTTGGAGTTTTAATTTTACGATCGCTTACCCTTGCTGACGTCAAGCATTTTATACCTACTGCCAGGTCGTACTACGTACTAATGGAGGAAGTGAAGTGTTGCCATCTATCTGTGAAATGTGTAACGATGTTCTGCGTGTGATAAGTGTATTTTTTGTTTGTGAAATGTGTAGTTTATGAGGTGGAAATTGGGGAGTGTCCCGGCATTCGCAGTCAGGACGGACGGTACGCAGGGCCTGGCGCGTGCCCGGCCCCGTTATACCTCCCTCGGCACCTCAGTGCACTGAGCCACACTGGCGGGTATTTTCCTTATCACTACCTGTACCTGAATCTTCGTATGATTATAGGACTGGGAGCATGGAACAGGAAGGAATTCGGCAATGGCCTTTTTAGAGGAACCATCCAGGCATTCGCCTAGATTGATTTGGGGAAACCATGGTAAACCGAAATCTTGATGGCCGGACGGGGATTCGAACCCATGTCCTCACGAATGCAAGGCCAGTGCGTTACCACTTACCCACCACGCTCCATCGTGACTTTGTGATATTGTCTGCAGGACTCAGCGTCTCTTATTCAACTGTGTTGTTGCTGATATAGCACCGCGTTACAAATAACGACTTTCTTTGTAATTTAGTCGAAATCCTTTAAAATACAAAATGTCAGATGCATTTTACTTTCGGCTGTTCCAACACTATGGTATAATCTTACGTCAAGAAAATGGTGTCAGGTTATTTATAAAACATTTGAGTCTTCAAGATTATTCGTTCTTCATTTGTTCTTGCAACCAAAATGTTAGTTTCTTACTTACGTTAAAATCAGCTGCAAGATATTATACAGTATTTACCCAGCCTTTTGCTTGAGGATCCTGCTTCGATTCCCAGTTGGACCATGCAGATTTCAATTACGTATGGTTTCCCGAAATCACTCCAAGCCGGTATGATTCCTTCATATAGGCCATGGCCGATTGCCTTCCTGTTTCTTTTCAACAATTCTTTTCGTCTTTAATTAGGGCGATGCTGACGAGAAGCCCTATTTTTTTTAAAAAAACTCTCGCTTTAACTGCGTTTTCAACATATACGACAAGACAATTAAAAAAATGCATTTCTGTAAGCAAAATAAGGACATTTCAATTGATACAAGGTTTCTATAAGAGCCTAGAGATTTTTCCGAGTACAAAAATTCAAACAATAATGACCAGATTTGAAAGACTTTTCGGAAATGTGTGAGTTGCAAGTCCTCCATCTGTTTACATATCGGCTTTGCTTTCCTCTCTTTCTCTTTTTATACTGGTTTACAGCTCGTTGACTTCGGGTTAGTTAGGAGTTGGGTCAATTAACAGGAAGAAACTCGCCAATGTCCTTTAAAGGAATCATCCCGGTGTTAGCCTGGAGTGATTTCTGGAAACCATGGAAAACCGAAATCAGGATGTCTGGACGAGGAATCGAACCCGTGTCCTCCTGAATGCCACGACCGAGATTTAATCGCTTATTTTAGGCTCTTCGTTTGTAATTCGTAATTCAGTTTCCTTTTTTCCTTCTGCATCTCAGCATAATTCCTCGCCTCTAATGACCTTGACGTCGACGAGGCGTAAAGTCAAAACAGATTA
Organism: Vandiemenella viatica; assembly: GCA_031002005.1. Taxonomy (NCBI): domain Eukaryota; kingdom Metazoa; phylum Arthropoda; class Insecta; order Orthoptera; family Morabidae; genus Vandiemenella; species Vandiemenella viatica. Next base: position 278,361,255 of record CM061921.1, on the reverse strand, counting down.
GCATAATTCTAACAAAAGTGAAGTACACAAAACTATGCTGCAATTTGTGCTTAATACACACTAACATCGGCACTAATGGCTGTTTTTTTTTTTTTTTTTAATTGCTTAACGTCTTCTATAACAACTAGGTCGTTAGAGACGGGAAAGGATGGGGGGGCAAGGGATGGGAAGGAATTCGGCCATGGCCTTTTGAAGGAAGCATCCCAGCATTCACCTGGAGTGATTTGGGGAAACCATGGAAAACCCAAATCTGGATGCCCGGACGGGGATTCGAACCGCCGTCCTCCCGAATGCGAGGCCAGAACGCTAGCCGTTACACCACCACGCTCGGTCTAATGCCTGTTAAAAAACGATATACAGTAGTTACGTTTAGTCACCAAGCCAATGGTAGTTTCTACCGAGCTTAATGCTACAGTATAACGAGGCAAAGGAAATGAGACATCGGAAAGGCGACTCTATACATTACTTTTTTTCACGTGAGGTACACTGCGGTAAGACCTTTGATACTGGAACAAAGCTCCGCTCTTTGAATGCCAGAGCATTGATATTCATTTTTCTACAGTCGGGTAAGCTTTCGTATAATCATAACTGCACTGGATTCCCAAGCACATCTTTTTTTCTTTTTTTATCAGGGCTTTATGGTTCATTGACATCGAAGCCATTAAACCCGAGATCGAATATTGACGTCATGACATTTATCAAGGAGCCAACATGACATTCTACAGAAACGATAATGGGAAGCCATGGGAAATCGAAACTTGAATGGGCGGACCGGGAATCGAACAAGGTACTACGAAATTCAGGACCAAGTCTGGTGGGCGGGCATTCGGAAAACCGCGAGTCTGATCCCCGATCCGGTCATACAAATTTCTGCCTCCCATGGTTTGCCATTCGTTGTCTGTGTTTATTACAAGAAGGATTCTTTATGTCGCTCATTATATTTAAGTGATTTCCTATTTTGCTGTTCACTGTAAGATTTACCCTTCATCATGCGCTTTATTTATCGTCATAGTAAAGCAAACTCTTATCTGGAGCTTTTCTTCTTCTTCACCGTCTTTTCGTATAAGGTGTCATCTGTGTTTGATAAGTTTTACTTATCATGGCATGGTCAGATTTGGAACTTTGATTTTACGGCCGCATCCCATTGGTGACACCCAGCATTTTTATACCTACAGCCAGGTCGTAATACGTACTAACCGACCTAGAGTGGTGGGTGAACGGCTAGCGTTCTGGCCTCACATTCCGGAGGAAGTGGGTTCGAATCCCCGTCCGAGCATCCAGATTTGGGTTTTCCATGGTTCCCCATATCACTCCAGGCGAATGCCGGGATGCTTCCTTCAAAAAGGCCATGACCGAATTCCTTCCAGTTCCGTGTCCCCCAGTCCCATCCCCCCTCTAAGGGAGCCTGCACAAACTACGTGGCTCGGTCCAGGGGGGGGGGGAAGGTTGGCTGGAAGGCTACGTTGGGCTACGTGGGAGGAGGGGGGGGGTTCCAAGACAGACCACGTAACATTTTTCACAGTTAAAATGAGGAACAGAACACACAACAGCATGTGAATATTTATTTACCTCAATTAATTATCCCCTTATGTAATTTAAAATAGTCTAACAGGAGAAAACAGTACAAAATTTCTTCTGGAATCAAAAGGAAAAAAAGCTACGTGCTACGTGGGGGGGAGGGGGGGGGTTAAGGCAACAGCCACGTAGGGCTACGTGGGTGGCAGGGGGGTTCACAGGAGGCCTAAATCGAGCTACGTGGTTTGTGCATGCTCCCTAATGACCTCAGCCGTCGACGAGCGTAAAGCAATAAGTAAAAAAAAAAAAAAAAACTTACTAACCGAGGAAGTGAAGTGTTGTCACCTGTCTGTGAAATGTGTAACTATATTTCGTGTGTATGAAGTGTATTGTTTTACTTGTGAAATGTGTAGTTTATGGGACGGAGATTGAGGACCGTTCGGCGTTCACCTCGATGGCTGCGCAAAACCACCTAAAAACCGCAGCAGCTCTTACCTGTAGCTGGACTCGTTTAATATAGAAGGGTGTTTCCTGGAATCATTGGGATTCTAGATGTTAAAACTAATTCTTCAATCATCCCATAGCCGGTTAGAGTAACGCACTTGATAAGAAATATTTTAACAACTTTCACTTGAAACTGAATAATTTAAGGTGGATTAAATAAAGCTTAAGTAATCAACCGCCAGTGTGAGTGAGTGCGTTGAGGCGCTGCACACTGGCTCGGGGAGTAACAACGGAACCGGGCACGAGCCCAGTACTCCACGTACCGGCCGTCCTGACTGCGCTTTTAGGCGGTTTTCCGCAGCCATCATAGCGAATGCTGGGACGGTTCCCAATCACCACCTCATAAACAACACATTTCAAAAACAAAAAATACATTTATCACACACAGAACATGGTAACATGTTTCACAGACAGGTGGCAACACTTGACTTCCTCCCTTAGTACGTAGTACTACTTGGCAGTAGGTATAAAATGCTTTGCTTCAGTAGGGACATGCGGCCGTAAAAATTCCCTGTCAGTAATGAGTATATCTCACGAAAAGCATCCGATCCCTTAGGGAGCGTCTATAAACCACGTGGCTCCATTTTGGTTTCTTGTGAAACCCCCCCCCCCACACACACACACACACGTAGCCCAACGTGCCTTTTGTATCTACCCCCCCTCTTCCCCCCCCACGTAGCACGTAGCTTCTTTCCATATAATTCCAGAAGACATTTTGCACTGTTTTCTCTTGTCAGACTATCGTAAATTACATACGGTGATAATTAAATGATTTAAATAAATATTTACATGCTACTGTATGTTCTGTATCTCATTTTAACTGTGACAAAAATATGAAATAAAAGCTACGTGGCCTGGCTCGGAACTCCCCCCCCCCCCCTAGACCGAGCTACGTAGTTTATGCACAATCCCTTATGTTAGGAAAAAGGTGGTGAAGAAGAATCAATGGAATAAAATACCACAAGTTCCACATTTATTTTTTTACTGCAAATTTAAATCGTAAACGCGGTTATTGTGATTCTAATATGAACTACTGCGATAGTTAGGTAGAACTTTTTCTGCTATACGTTGTATTGTTAAATCTTTAACAATTCAGGCAACTCACGCTAAAAAGCGCGCTGGTGTTCCAATTTTCTCAGACCTGAATCACTAAAATCGTTGATTCTCTGCTCACAAATGCAATAAGTTGATGTTTAATATGCATAAAGCTTCCTCTAGAATGTCTACTTGCAGTGTAGAGAGATTGTCTCTGTCCGTTTTTTTAAAGGATAGGGGTGCAAGAGACGGGAAGGAAGTCGGCCATGGCATTTTTAAAGGAAACTTCCTTGCATTCGCCTGGAATGATTTGGGGAAACCATGGATACCCAAATCTGGATGGCCGGACGGGGATTCGAACCCCCGTCCTCCCAAATGAGAGGCCAAAGCGTTACAGCTCACCCACCGCATTCTACGACAAAATTCTGTATTAAAGTCTCTGTTCATCTTTAATATGACTAAGTCCCTACAAATTCAACAGAAACTCTTCATATTTTTCAGAACGAACCCATAGGTACAAATACAGGCCATTTGCATGTTTCGGCCCAATTAGGTCACTTGGTCATGATAACTGACCATGAAAACTCATTTTGTTTGTCAGTTTTCGACTCTGTTCATTGTATCTTTGGTTTAAATCGGCCTTAAGAGCTCCAACAGTGATTAAACTCAAGCAATAAACCAGTTCAGGTCACGCGATTATGACATGTGGACATAAAACTCATTTTTGTCCCTATAAGCGACCCGACTTGATTATTGATTGGGTCTGACAGGGGATGAGGTTTTGTTTATTTTAGGAACAGCCGAGTGAGGGGGTGAAGTTCATTTTCAGTGGAAAGGAAGCACTTAAGACAATTAACTAGAGCCAAGAGCACACCTTGGACAACCTGTCTGCCGGCTGTGAACTATTCTAGTTCTGTGACCACTTTCAAAACATTGTCACGGTGTAATCCTAGTAACAGTGATAACCACATCAGGTGACACAGACGAGTCTGAAATATCTTTTTATACCGATTCTTTAAAAGCTGGATTATGACGGGTTATCGGATTTGTCGTCACGTGTTATCTTAGGGAGCGTCCATAAACTGCGTGGCTCCATTTTGGTCTCCTGTGAATACCCCCCTCCCCCCACGTAGCCCGACCTGGCTTCTACTTCTACCTCCCCCCCTCCTCCGCCGCGTAGTACGTAGCTATTTCCCCTATTGATTCCAAACAACATTTTGTAGTGTTTTTTCTTGTCAGAATATCATAAATTACGAAATTCCCACATCATAAATTATATAGGGAGATAATTAATTGACTGAAATACATATTAACATGCTGTTGTGTGTTCTACCTTATTTTAACTGTGACAAATAATATGAATCAAAAGCTACGTGGCTTAGCTCGGTACCCCCCCCCCCTAGTCCGAGCCACGTAGTTTATGGATGCTCCCTTCGTCTGTGCTGCATGCCTGATGAAGGCTATTTAACACCTTCTCACTATTGTATTTTTTCCCGGTACATTTTGCAATGGTCTGGAGTGGTCTGGTAGCTCAGTGGTTAAGGCGCTTGCTTACAAAAAGTTCGCTGCTTCGTTCCCGGGTTCGAATCCCGGCAGGCGCAGGAATTTTGAGAGTTGTGTTTGATCATATGAGCTACACCAGGCCGCTCCGTGGTTCGGATTCCACGTTAATCTGTAGTTCCGAGAGGAAAGGAACTGGGCGTCCTAACTCTGACATAATGGCTTAGTATGCCTCCTTCGGGAGGATCCAACCAACCTTCGGCTTGTGGACTATGTTTAGTAAGTCAATACTGCTTTACGATAACTTGGATGTAACATGCTTACACGGTACCTGATGTAATTATAAAAATATACTCATATTGCACACTATAGGATTTTTAAGAAATTCTTTAATGCATTTTCAACAAAGAACTTCGAATGAGGAAAATCGTGGACGTCGGCGGCGATTTTCATAGTCCCTTGAACCACCATCTCATTGGCAAAGCTTGCCGTGTAATATGAAGTACGTCAGAAAGCTTCCATGGATCAGACTCCACTTTAAACTGTAGGTCCCCTTTACCAGGAAGGATTACTGAGTTAGGTTGGGTTAGGAGGAAGCTGGCCACCCTACCTCCTGCAGGAGTTGAATATCTATTTTAGCTTAGCTCAACATAGCACTGCTACTAACAGCCTGTGTGTTTGTCGTGAATTCTGCAGTTCTTTATATTAATGTTGCAACTCCATCTCGACATTAGTCGCAAATGATTACTCTCGATTCTCGCGGTCTCTTTACTATTCCGATCTGTGTACCCAGTGTGTCTCGTTCTTGGCCCATGCCACTACTGAATCTAACTTAAAAACAAACACCATACTGACAGCAACCACTCGCTGCGACGCGAGCCTACCCCCAGAAAATAAAACAGCTTTTCAGTCAAACAGTTCACTGAAATAAGATCCAAACTGATTGTACTGAAGGTAATTGTAACATTACAAACCTTAATCAAGACGGTCTATAGGAATGAAGCAAGATTTGAGCTTACCCGCAGTGGCGTAGCTATGATTGGGGGGGGGGGGGCAGCCCGCCTCGGGTGTCACCCGTTTAAGGGTGACACCCGCATTTCGAAAATAGTAATCGAAAATAGTGTGATGCAAAAAAATGTTTTTTTTGTTGTTGATAGAATTCTTTTATCCTTTGGTGTTGAAACACGTCTAATGTTTTAAATATTTGTTTTTGTGTTGATCTCGCGCTTTTTCAAATGCGATCCAGGGAGCTGTGCTCTTTCGTTACAGTAGAGTGTAATTATTGGCAATACCACGTGCTTAAACAAACAGAGCATTGCTCTGTAGCTCCAACAATCACAGGAAATTGTTGTGCTTGCCACCGTCACTGTCTCTGGTCACTGTTGTTTGGTTGTTAGAAGCGACGGTGGATATACTCTAAGTTTTCGTGTATAAAGCGAGGAAGTTTTATATATATATAATTTCTAAAATCATGGTTATTAGACAGCTAATTTGAAAATCCTAGAAATTATTTAAAGAAAAATGTTAGATTTTTCTTTTAAAATAAAAAAAAAGCAACCAAGCGTATGTCGGAATACGCGTAGTGTAGGCTTCAAAATTGTTATGCTTATTTAGAATTCCATTAGCTTTCAAACTAAGGAGCGCCTTGAAGCATTTTCTAGTAAATTTTGAATTTATCATCTGACAGATTAGTGTTGTATAAATTGAGTACATTTCGCATTATCCGATTTACACTATGCGTACCAACCTATTGTCGCCAGTGCAAATATACTCGGCATGAAATCATATCATGCTCGAATTTATGCAAATAAGATGATTCAGAAAACTGTGCATTAAACTAGCAATACTGTCAGGTTTCAAGTCAATCCGAACGGGTCCAAGTGTTCGTTGATGGTATCGTCTGTCGTTCATAATCAGTTTTTGTAGAGTATGTGTTTAAAACAGTAGGAACCGCGTAACTTGCTAGAGAAATCGTAACAGTAGTAAACACTTTAACTCTAGGTTCATGTAAGTTTACTGTGCTTTCAGTTTCTACTGATTGAGAATATACAAATATGATCGCGATGAAATAAATAAGTGTTGGGTTCTCTAACAATTTTCCATAATACATTTAGAGAAGAATAAAATTTCTATTATGGGTAATCTCTCTGCGGTTCCTTAAATCAACAGGGACGTCGAACTTCTGTTCCTGAACAAAAATTGAGCTTCAATCATAAACTGAACGAACATTCGAGCCGTTTACAACATTTTTATTTATACGCTACAGAGCGGTGCTAGAAATCTAAAATTTACACGTGGAGATGGTCTTCAGTACATACAATGTCATATTTAGGAGTCTGCAGCTACGTATATCTAGGCGGGTAGTAAGATACTTCTCTTGTTAAGTACTTCATGTAAAAACGGCAGATATCTCAAAGGCATGTTCTTATATTCCCTGCCCCGTTGTTTTTGTATTTTATTCTTCTATTTTAATGAAGGAACTTAATATAGAGTTGCTTCTCTGACTATACAGTATCCGCCAGGGTCTCACGACTTGTGGGACCCGGATCTTGGGTTTCCACCGATGGGACCCCACCTGGGTCTGGAATTGCTTCTACTTGGACCAAGCCATTTTTGTTAACTTTCCTTTCGATATCACTCGGTCCTGCAAATACCAAGATTGCGAAGTCATTTAAAAACAGCCTATGTTAACGTTTCAATAACAAATGACTGGGTAGCTTTCGACTGCTCACCCCTGTTGCATATCTGCAAGTCCAGCGTATTAACATTCTCCTGCTGCTGGGTAGTGTGACGTTGATGTATATACAAGAAAATCTCTGTAAAGTTATGTGTATTTTTGTATCCGAGATTCCACGATCGCTGTATTTTGTTGTGTTGATATTGAGAAGTGTGTGCAATGGCGTAGCTAGGTCAACAAGGACCCCGGTGCAAAAAAATTATTTTGGGCCCTCAGGCCCGATGGGCGACCTTTATTTGCTTGTGTTGCTGGTAGGGGCCCCCTGAGTAGTGGTTGTGGTCCCCTGAGCAGTGGTTGGGGCCCCTTGAGCAGTGGTTGGGGCTTCCTGAGCAGTGGTTGAGGCCCCCCTGAGCAGTGACGGCCTCTTAGTGAGGGGGTTCCTGTGTCTCAATAAAATGTCGCCAGTTTGCCGTAAAGGCCCGTGGGCCCTCTCAAGAGCGCTTGGGGACCCCTTGGGATACACTTTGGGGCCCCCTGAGTGTAGGGTCCCCGATGCACTGCATTGCCTAGCCCCATAGTAGCTACGACCCTGAGTGTGTGTTGGTAACTTGGTACGGTATCACTGAGAGGGTGGCAGTGAGCAGTAGCAGATGGTCAGACATACCCGTAGGATGTTTATACTATGTCTCATACTGAAAGGTTTCTCAGCCGCTGTATGTAACAGTTTACTTGTGTTGTATAAATGTGTTATAAAGTGCTTTGTATAATCAGTGAGAACGACCAGCGGTATGGTGGCTCAGTGGCCAAGGTGTCTGACTTAGGAACGAAAGGACCCCTGTTCGAATCCCTGTCTCGGCAGAGATTTTCATAGAACCGTAACCCGACCTCCTCTGGCACGACTTGCTGTGTAATGTGAAGTACGCTAGAAGGCTTCCGTAGTTCGGATTCCACGGTAAACTGTAGGTCCCTTGTAACCGTACCGGTTTAGGTTAAGGCGGCTAAAGACAGAGGCGGAATGCGTAGCCAATAGAAACCCTGTCACCATATCATTACAACCACATGGAATTATTGAAGTGAAAACTTCTTTAGGCGCGGGCGATTTTTCAATTAATAAACAAGCCGGCTCTTGTAGCGCAGGGGCTAGCGAGCTGGTCTCACGTTGCAATGATCGCCGGTTCGAGTCCAGCCGAAAGCACTGGTGGTTTTAATAAAAAGTTTTGTCCGTCATGTGTTATCCATACTGGGAAGTAAAAAGACAATGATAAAATGCATATACACTAGGAGAAACAACAAAATGCAGTTGCAGCTGGTTGAAATGGCCCAAAGCCAATTAAAAAAAGTCTTTAAGCCGTCTGGGGATCAAAAGGTCCACGGCTCGAATCTCGGTCTGGGGTGGGATTTTTCAGAGGCCCTTAATCCGACCTTTACCTTTGGCACAGCTTTTTGTGTAATGTGAAGCACGCCAGAATATTTCCGTGGTTCTGATTCCGCGTTAATCTGTGGGTAGGATTGCCGGTTTGGATTAGTTAGCAACGACTAGAGGCGCATTGTGCGGTGAATGGAAAACCCTGTCACTTTGGGAGCGTGCACAAAACTACGTGGCTAGGTCCAGGGGGGGGGGGGGCTACGCTGGGCTACGTGGAGGGAGGAGGGGTTCCAGGCCAGGCCACGTAGCTTTCCTTTCATAACATTTTTCACAGTTAAAATGAGGAACAGAACTCACAACAACATGTAAATATTTATTTCCCTTAGTTAATTATCTCCGTATGCAATTTACAATCATCTGACAAGAGAAAACAGTACAAAATGTCTTCTGGAATCAAAAGGGAAAAAAGCTACGTGCTACGTGGGGGGAGGGGGGTAGAGGCAAAAGCCACGTAGGGCTACGCGGGGGGAGGGGGGATTCACAGGAGGCCAAAATGGAGCTACGTGGTTTATGCACGCACCCTTTGGGGCCGAACAATCTTTCGGGATCGCAGGACCAACAATGCCATACGAAGATTTTTAATTAGATTCAGGCTCCTACTATCATAACAAACCTTGAAATTTATGTTCTGAAATTGTTTGCGGCTGAATGCTGAATTGATTGGCCCACAACTTGCTGAATAAACCAAGGGGAATAAGGAGAGATAAATTAAAGTGTGTTGGATTAAGAAAATCGTTGTGTATATTCATCGATGTTTTATAAGCAATGTTCTACGTCAGTATTAAGTCAACATTCAAAAATAAACATTCTTTAGTTGTATGTAGCAGAGCATAGGTTCATTTTCTGCTTTGGCTTTGTGGAGAATAGTTTCATTAGCGAATTTGAATATGCCATGTAATATACTTGCTACTTCTATAACGTTGCTTTATTTACGAATTCACAGAATATACACTGCTAACATGAAAGGATTGCACGTCTGGCGAGAGCTAAAAGAAAATTCGTGTGGCGGTAATGACCTTGTGACAGGGTTTCTTAGGGCGCGTCTATTAATTACGTGAGGTGTTTTTCCGGAATTCCGGAACCACCACCTGGTGAGATCTGGTCGGACCCCCCCCCTTTCCTATTTCACCTCACGTAATTAATGGACGCCCCCTTATCGGCTGCTCAGTTCGCCCTTACCGTAGCCGCCTACCCCAACAGGGTGGTCCTACCGGGTACAGGGTGAGACATAACAGAGAGAAAATATAAAGAAAAAAAAAAGAAGTTGGTTGCTAAGGAGATGATAGAATAACAAGAACCGGCTAGCAATTGGGTTGTGTGTAAGCACTTTCGAGCTGACGACATCTAGTTACCGTATAACAAGAACCTTTGTAATCTTCGGATACTTCTGAATGTAATATAACGAAAATAAAGACCAATGAATGATATGAAAGTATATAATCACTCAAGCATCTAAAGATTAAGTTTGCATGGAGGTTTCGCATCAATGGAATGAGATGAGACAACACGAAATGCAACAAGGGGACTTACAGTTTGTTATGAAATCCGAACCATGAAAGCGTTGTGGCGTACTTCACATTACATAGCAAGCTGTTCCAGAGGTGAAGGTTAGTTAAGGGCCTATGAAAGTCCCCGCCGAGACCGGGATTCAAGCCGACAACCTTTCGATTTCCAGTCAGACATTCGGGAGGACAGCGGTTCGAATCCCCGTCCGGGCATCCAGATTTGGGTTTTCCATGGTTTCCCAAATCACTCCAGGCAAATGCCCGGATGCCTCCTTCTATAGGCCATGGCCGAATTCCTTCCCATTCCTTGCCCCCCATCCTTTCCCGTCTCTAAAGACCTCGCTGTTAAGAGATGTTAAGCAGTTTAAAAAAAAAAAATCCAGTCAGACGTCTTAACCACTGGGCAAACAGGCCTTTCTGCGGAGAGCTGAAAACCACGACTTTACCGAAATGATGATGCAAAATAACTGTACCATATTGAGATCTTACACGTATCGAAAATTTTTGTTGCGCGTTTGTGGGTGTTATGGGTAGAATCAGAATCTGATACCGGGCGATAACATTCCGGCCTTTCATTTGTGAGGACGCAGGTTCAAATCCTAATCCGATCATCCAGATTTCAGTTTTCCATGGTTGCCCGATGTCACTATAGGTAATTGCCGCGATGGTTCCTTTAAAAGGCAATGCCCGAATTCCTAGGAATTGCTTGCCCCCAATCCGTTTCCGTCTCTAATATTCTCGACGTCGACGAGGCGTAAAGCCATAAAAAAGAGAAACTGGGACGCTTCTACCCGATCAGAATCCTCGAGAAATTAAAACTGATCGGTAAGATTGCTGGAAAATCGAATCTTATGGAGACTCCAAGTAGCGATAATATTTCGCTGAGCTCTCACGACAATGATTAATTGTCATGAAGCATTTTAGCAAAGTATTAAATATAAAATACAATATAAACTAAGCATAAAGAATTTAAATGTATAAAATAGACTATTTGAGTTAATAGTTATAATTTGATTATTGTGAGGCGAGGGAAACAGTACAAACCTTACGATGACACTGGTGACTATCCGTTACATGAATTATATTACTAGAATTGATATTTCAGTTGGAAATTGTACTATTATATTAAAAGCTAACTTAGTCCACAACCCGAAGGAGGCATAGTGAGCCATTGTGTCAGAGATAAGACTGCCAGTTCCTTTCCTCTGGGACCTACAGTTTAACGGAACGCCCTGGCGTAGTTGATATGATAAAAACCTGCGACCGCTCGCGGAGCTTTTAAAAGCATGTGCCTTAACTACTGAGTCATGTTACATGCTCCTTAATTTGCTAGCAAGCATTGTGGTATTTATCCAAAGCGCCCTAAAATACTCGATGGGTGAAGACTACGCCATAGCTTGCTAAATAAATCTGGTGTGCCCGCAGCGATCTGATGACAGAATTTCTATTTGTGCAGGCCACCGTAGCGTAGAGGCTTAAGTAATGGCTCCTCCTGCCGAAGGTTGCTTGTTCGAGTTCAGCCGAGGGCATGGGTTATTAAGTATTGTGTGTTTAACTGCCGTGACAATCCCATGTTTTCTCTACTTCACGGAAACAATCCACTGTAGAAACACTGGAAGATTCATAATAATCACACTTAAGCTAGCTGTATGTCCTAAGTAGCTGAATGCGACTGGAATAATAATAATAAATTTCCATTTGCCGTGCATTCCGTATCTGTAAAGGGTTTGCCGAATCATGGAGGGTCCTACCGTACATCACAGCACAACCAAGCAATCCTTTGCCAGAGGTAAAAGTCGGCTTAAAAGCTTCTTAAAGTTTTGGTGGAAATCACGCTTTAGACTTGAACCTCTTTTGCGCAAATCAGACATAATAACCACTGAGCCCATAGGCTGCTGAATTTTCTCGATGTGACCTCATAGAAATATTCTGAGAGAAATCACGACGAAACTACTAGTTCTCCTTGACAAATGCACTGCCCATTGAAAGTCTGTGTTAGTTGCTGCAGGACACGAAAGCACTATAACTAGGTAGGGGTGTGGACTGATCCATAACGTATTAATGGTTAAAAAAACTGACGTAGCTTTAACTGAAGAGTTTAACACAGGACGAGTGGGCGAACGGTTAACGTTCTGGCCTCGCATTTGGGAGGACGCGGGTTCGAATCCCCGTCCGGGCATCCAGATTTGGGTTTTCCATGGTTTCCCCAAATCACTCCAGGCGAATGCCGGGATACTTCCTTCAAAAAGGCCATGGCCGAATTCCTTCCCGTTCCTTGTCCCCAGTCCCATTCCGCCTCTAATGACCTTAACGTCGACGAGGCGTAAAGCAATAAGTAAAAAAAAAAAAAAAAAACCACACACAGGACGAGTCAGCTGTATTAGCGGTTACCGCTCTGGTCTAGCATTCCAGAGAACGAGGTTGCGATATTAGGTTTTTCACGGTTTTTAGAAATCACTCCAGGCGAAAGCCGGAATGGCTTCTTCAAATGGCCATGCTCGAATTCCTTTCGGTTCATTATCCCTCATCCTCTCCCGGCTCTAATATTCGCAACATCAACAAGTCATAAAACTCTAAGTAAAACCAAATAGAGTCACATAGAAATGTTCCTTAGATTAGAAAGTGTCTCTTTCAACCAATAATTGTTTAATTCGGCTGTAGCTTCTGTGACCATAGTTGAATCCTTTTTTACTACACATTTCACAAATACAAAATACAGTAATCACAGAGAATATAAGTTATATGAATCGCAGACAGATCGCAACAATTAAGCTTGGGTTGTTTCCGGCAAACAGAAGGATCACCAGTTCACTACTGAAGCAGTTGTGGGGGCCACTATTCACATCCTTAGTGGTTCATGGTGCTCATGACACTAAGATGTCTCATCAGTTCATGATTAAAAATGGCTGATTAATAATAATGCGAATGTGTAAACCGCCTCTTGGTCGTAACTGTGTCTGGTTCGAGTACCGATATGGGAAGAAATTTTTTCTCTCCCGTACTTGTTCAACCGGCACACAATTCTTGATACCAAAGTACTGAGTTAGACTCTGAACCTCTCCGCACTGTTTATGTAATGAGAGCACGTGATACTGTTTTTGGAGATTTGTCCGTAGAATGGGGATGTTAAACAGTTGCAATCTATCGGAAGACCGACACAGATTCCATGTTTCACTTTCAACACACACAACACGAACAATATACTACATTCATCACAGTCGTATAAATGACAAACAGGCATCCAGACTTCCCAAAATCATTCCAGATGAATGCCGGGATGGTTTCTTCAATAGGATTTGGCCGAATTCTTTCTAATTATTTGACCCTAGTCTTTTCCCGCCTCTAATGACCCTGACCTAGACGAGTCGTAAAGTCACGGGGAAAAAAAGGACACTAGCAACGCGGAAGAAAGGAACGTCTAGATTTCAGCTCACTACGACTGCCTAATCGAAAAACACTGTTGATAGATTATAAAGACGTAACATTATCTTGTTCTTTAGGGGAAAAAAAGAAAAAAAATCACGAATTGTTTTGCGGGATAAATAATGAAATTAGAGTAAAATGTATTATAAACACATTTTATTATATTTCTGAATGTATTATTTAACGCTGAGAAAATTTTAAGGTTTGGAACTGGTACTTTGTGGTTGACATTTACTAAAGAGTACCGGAAACATTGATACACATGTGATCACAGCAGTGGAATATGTAGCGATTCTTGAAGGTTATATCCCATACGAATTAAAATAAAAAACCAAATACGGTTGTACCCAAGAATTAATATAAACTTTTTTAGGAGATGACGACAAAACGGCTAAAGTATGTATAGAAACCACAGAGGTATCTTGGTACGGGATTTATAATGAAGCCGTCTGAAAATTTTGAACTTAACGAGGCCGTACTGAAAAAATGTCCGTAGTGAACAAAAGAAAAGAGCATCGGTTCAAACAGAAGATTGCAGAGCTGTAAATACAAATCTATGTAAAAATAACTGAAGGTAATTAACTTAGGGAAAAAAAAACAACAACATCGAATACATTGCAGAAAGAGTAGCGGTCTGTTGCCTCAGTGGTTAAGCGGTCTGGGGCCCCGGTTACTTTTTTTCCTTATGTCTTTACGCCTCGTCGATGTCGGAAGTCACCAGAGGCGGGAAAGGACAGGGGACAAGGAATGGGAAGAAATTTGACCATGGGTTTTTGAAGAAAGCATCCTGACATTCGGCTCCAGTGATTTCGGGAAACCATGGAAAACCGAAATCTGAATGGGGTTCGAATCTGCTTCCTCCCGAATGCGAGGCCAGCGCGTTATCACCCAAACACCACGCTCGCTCCTCGCGTAGAATCTCAGAAGGCCTTTGACACGTCCTTCATCTATGGCAAAGCTCGGGTAGTTCGGATTCTACGTTGAACCGACGGTCCAGTAGGTTATGATAGGCGGCTAGGATAGAGGCAAATTGCGCAACCGGTTTTTTTACTTCTGGCTTTACGCCTCGTCCAAATCATTAGAGGCGAGAATTGATTGTGGAAAAGGAACGGGAAGGAATTTGGCAATGGCCTTTGAAGGAACCATCCTGGCATTCGTCTGGAGTGAATAGAGAAACCTTGAAAAACCCAAATCTGGTTTTCTGGATGTTTTTTTTTTTAACTGCTTAACGTCTCTTAACAGCGAGGTCTTCAGAGACGGGAAAGGATGGGGGCAAGGAATGGGAAGGAATTCGGCCATGGCCTTTTGAAGGAAGCATCACGGCATTTGCCTGTAGTGATTTGGGAAACCATGGAAAACCCAAATCTGGATGCCCGGACGGGGATTCGAACCGGCGTCCTCCCGAATGCTAGGCCAGAACGTTAACCGTTACACCACCACGCTCGGTGCTGTATAGGGAATCGAGCCCGCAGCCATCCAAATGCAAGGCCAGAGCGTTACCGCTCACTCACAACGCTCGGTACGTAGCCGGTATAAACCTCTGTGAACAGGTCATAAATACTACGAGAGCAGGAATTAGGGAAGAACATATGGTTACGAAGCAAATATTCAGAATGTTGGCGCAAAGCAGAAAGCAAAAGTTCTCAAGATGGAGAAGAGCGGCATCTACAGTTGGTAAATGTAACAAATAGGAAATGCAAGAAATGAAAGAGCAGAAGAAATGCAAGATATTTTCAAATATATTCTTCGCCATATTAGCCTAACAGCCAATCTCAATGTATTTACAAACTCATCTTCTTGTATTTTTCTGATGACACACAGAACACTTATACTAAACGCCCATGCCCTTAGCCGGACTAGACATGACTCTAGTCCTTACATTACCAAGATCAGCAACATTTGACGGTCAACTCAAAATAGTTACTTATGTAGCTTTAGTGGATTTAGAAAAACCTCTTTCGATTGTAATTGTGACTTTGAAAGAAGTCCAGACCTGACTATACTTCTTATTTTGGGAACATGGCTGCTGGCTTTGCAGAGCCCCCTTAAGGTTTCCTGGAGAACGCTGCTACTGCGCTATTTCGAGACGGTTTCCACAGAAACTTCCAACTGTGTAAGGATACTTTGCCTTGTTTGTGGAAGCGCGGGGGGTCCACTAAGAAGGAGAGTATCAGGTTAACACTACAAACATTTTTCCAGCTAAAGATCCCCACTTTTTGATCGCACTCTGGACTGTGTCGTATCGTCGAATACAACGAAACTTTCCAGTTACACGAGAAAAGTAATATACATCCAGTAAATTCTGATTACTATTTCCCCTCTTTGAGATACTACACAGAATGAAAATGTTGATTTCTGAATATAAGGATTGCCGTTTTTGGTAATGGACTTTCGGGACCTCAAGAAACCACGATGATCGAGGATGTCATCAAAAAAATCATAAATAATCGCAGAGTGAAACCTCGCGAGCTTGTTGATATTGCTAGGGTCTTAGTCTTACGTAAGGATGTTGTAAGCCTGATGCGTGAGACGTCTGTTAACGTTAAATCAGAAACGTAGTCGAACGCGAATTTCTTAGGTGCACATGGACATATTAAAATGTAATACAGGCGAAATATACGACGTTTCATCATTGCTGATAAAACATGGATGACAGAAAGGTCTTAATAACGGATAAAAGAGGTGGAAGTGCTGCTGCGAACGTTAAATGTCAGTTTCATCTGTGATTTAAAGACTAACACTATGGAAAAGTAGACTTTGCAGTAATGAAAACCTGTATCAAAGATTTTACGATTTTCGCAGCTGTCATAGTGTTGTCAGATGCTTTGCGAGAATTACGATACGTCCAATTAATCCTCCTTTCTCCGACGTTTCGACTGAAGCCTGCAGTCTTCCTCAGGTGTCAAGCCTCCCGCTGAGTCTACTGGAGACTGGTGCTGTGTCCTCCTGTTCCCACCTTCATAGTGGAGACACTTCCGATTCTCTGCCAACCATCCGTTACCCAGAGATGTGATGCTTGTGATTTAATAACTGTTTATTTGATTAGTACACATATCTTTTTTTTTTTTTTTTTTTTTTGTAACTGCTTTACGTCTTTTTTTAACATCGAGGTCTTTAGAGACGGGAAAGGATGGGGGGCAAGGATGGGGGCAAGGAATGGGAAGGAATTCGGCCATGGCCTTTTTGAAGGAAGCATCCCGGCATTTGCCTGGAGTGATTTGGGGAAACCATGGAAAACCCAAATCTGGATGCCCGGACGGGGATTCGAACCGCCGTCCTCCCGAATGCAAGGCGAGAACGCTAACCGTTACACCGCCCCGCTCGGTGTACACATATCCATGCTTTGTTCGGTGATAGCTGATTTTGTGCGATGCTTCAAACGGGTGTGAATAATATATTCGCGCATCGTTACTGCTGCGGCTCTGTCTATTTCGCCTGTCTAAACTTAGCCGCAATCACGAAATTCCACAGTTTACATAGGTGAAACAACGATCCGTAGCCGTGCCTATTAATTATGCCCGCTTGAGGCATCCTCAAAATCACCTACTGCCGAACACTACTTGGACCATTAAATATTATGGGACAGTACAAGAGTTTTGGCCTGACCTAAGGGATATAGCCACATAAAGTAAGGGAGGAAGTCCAACAACCTTAATAAAGATGACGGCTATGGTCCAAGTAAGGCATGGAAATGTGCGCTTATCAGAAAAACAACAAAGACATTAAATCGCAGGCAACACATCTCTGGGTAGCTGGTGGTTGGCAGAGAATTGATAGGCGAGAACAGCAGGACATAACACCAGTCTCTAGTAGACTCAGGCTTCTGTTGAAACGTCGGAATAATTGACTGGACGCAACGAAAATCTCGCAAAGTATTTGACAAAACCTATATCATTTGTTGTAAGCCTAAATGTAGTAGTATTAGAGGCAAATAAATAAATTTTTGTTTCAGCGTATTCTCTGGAAATACTCTAACGAATTCTTCAAAGAGATGCAAGCTTCATTCAAGAAAGCCAAAAAGCATGAATACTAAGTTGAAAACGTAGTATTAAGCGCATAAGTGCCGTGTTACAAACAATTTTGATAAAACAAAGATGACCAGAGGATTGTAGGTTAAATTTTTATAGTATTAGCACCCTAGAAGATCAACCACGACGGAACTAGAATGAACTCTTCCACCATATCATAAGATCACAAGAATTTATCTATTCATATACATGAAGTGGCACATTCAAATTAAAATAATGGAGTCTGATTGTAACAGATTAAAATATTACATACCGGGAATAAAAAATATTTTGGTGGTTAGTCAGCAAAAACACGATCTACAGCATCTATTCACATTCGGTCATGCGCAAAGGGTGAACAATGTTGACTTGCCTACGACGGGTACAACTTAATTCACGTTCGGAAATCACAAAGTCACGAAATGATAAGAACTCAGAATGAATCTCCCACAAGTCTCTTTATATTCCTAGTTTAAAGTTCTGAACTTTTGTAGCATGTTGCTCCAACACAAACCGTCATTGTTCAGGCTTGACGAAATGTCAGCGCCAATATCACTAACTCCCGAACACGCACATAACGCTTAAAACTATCGAACTCCTAAATCGAAAAAATTTCGTTACGTGAAGAGTATTAGAAAAATTGCTACTTGAGAAATAACTGCACTATGGCTTTGCGATAGAAAGTCGGATTTTGGGTAGTTAAATCAGCAAAGTACCCAACAATAAGAAAATCACATCGTGATATAAGAAACACTGGTGCAAAGTACTTTACCGGGTCCGCTTGATGTCGCCGGAGAGCAGACTGATTGGTCTCCAGAAGGCGATGCACTCAGCTGGTGACCTGTCCCAACGATACAACGCAACCAACTGACTGCGCTCCCAACTGCCTGTCGCATCCCCACCAGCTCGTCGTCTGCTGGTGACGCGCTATGGCGGACTCTCACACTTCATACCACGCCCCTTCTTCGTGTTGGTCTATCATTTGGAA
Source organism: Vandiemenella viatica (assembly GCA_031002005.1). Classification (NCBI taxonomy): domain Eukaryota; kingdom Metazoa; phylum Arthropoda; class Insecta; order Orthoptera; family Morabidae; genus Vandiemenella; species Vandiemenella viatica. Next base: position 278,342,675 of record CM061921.1, on the reverse strand, counting down.
GGACGAGGGTTCAAATTTCTGTTGGGTCATCCAAATTTCGGTTTTACCATGATTTACCGAAACTGCTCCAGGAGAATGCCTGGATGGTTCCTTCAAAAGGCCATAGCCGTATTCCTTCTGATTCCTAGCTCCAAATACTTTCCCGTCTCTAATGACCTAGACGTCGACGAGCCGTAAAGCCCTAATAAACAACTGTATATAATTCTGTGATTTGACGAACGCTTGAAGAATGAGTGCTTGTTCAAATCATATGTTTAAGAGAGCGATCCACGCATTAATAATCAACGTGAGAGAATCCCCGGGCAACAGAGTCCCTGGCACTGCAAGTTTTGATGTTTTACACCGTTTGATAGTAAACAGTATGCAGTTTTTAAACAAAATGTTAATATTTTCCACAACATATTATACAGTTAATACATCGTGGAAACTTCGATTCATTAATTATTTTTTGCTTATTTTGAAGCATCCGTGCACAAAGTTCCTTCAAGATCGGATAAAAACTAAAGATTTGTGTGTCGTTACAACAAATTTTAAACAATTTTCGAATTTCATGTTCGAATTTCTCGGTCAATAATTGTCAGATCGAAATTATTCCAATGCCGTTTGACAGGAAATGTTACGGGCTTTTACAATATCATTATTCAGTTTGGCCGTTTTCGAGATATTTGAAAAAAAAAAAAGAACTGAACCGCTGCAGATGTAAATTTTCGTTTAGTGGGGTTACGGTGGGGAGGGGGTGGGTTTTTATAAACCAAATGCAGACAGTATTTTTACCTTTGTTTTAAAGTATATGTGTGCAAAGTTTCAAGGTGATCGGATAAAGACTGTGGATTTGTACAAACAACATAAAAAATACATAAAATCGAAGTTTCTCTGGGCGTTGAGAATTAATATATTCTTCTCGGGTGACTAGCTGAGTGAGCAGGGTGTTTTAACACGATATTTCGGTGATCGGAAGCTCTGTCCCCATCTTCTGGTGAAGTCACCTTGCGAAAACACCGTGCTCACTCGGCTAGTCAGCCGAGAAGGCTATATTAACATAACAAATATATATACAGTGGAGCTGAGCGGGTGTCCATAAATTACGTGAGGTGGAATAGGGGGGGGGGGGCTTGCAAAATCTCACCAAGGGGGAGGGGGGTCAACGGAAATCTCACGTGAGATTTTCGAAATAAATAAAAGGTCTACAAATGAGGCAAAAATCGATTTTAGGGGGGTATTTCATCGAACAGTGGGGGCTTTGGAAGGGTCAGACCTTAAAAAAAGGTCTCAAAAAGTTGCTAGGGCCATTTCTAGGGTGGGGTCTCACGGACCAAATCTCACCAGAGGGGTGGGGGGGGGGTCCGGAAATCCGGAAAAACACCTCACGTAATTTATAGATGCCCCCTGATGGTACTGTCAATTCTCTTGCCGAAAAATATTTTTTTAAAAAGATTGTTTTTACGTTGATAATTATTCGAATGCTTCAAAATCTATATCAATTGTTGTCTTCGATGCAATACATTTCCGTCCAGTTCTGAAATGATCAGCGTAACGAAGGTTTATTCTCCAAGTGTAGCGTTGATCGCATCAGCTCGAAGTAGACAAACTACCATAAAATTTTCGGATAAACTTGATACATTTACAAGAAAAAGACCCATTTTGTCTAGTTCTTGGTATCACTTCGTTGTCTTACCATAAGAATACGTGGGGAACTCTCGGTTGGTGAGGATTAAAATCCTGACTCTGGGGCAAGACTAATTACAGTTTATTGTCTTTTTCTATATCGTCTTGGTCAATACAGAACTTATTCCCCATTTCTGCTTCAGAATTACACATCTAGCAAGCAGGGTAGCACTTCAGGACTTAGGGGGTGGGCGCTTATCGTTCAGGCCCGGTAACTGGGAGGACGAGGGTTCGAATCCCCGTTATGCCATCCATATTTTGGTTTTCTATGGTTTCCCGAAATAGATCAATGCGAATGCTGAAACGGTTATTTTCAAAGGCCATGGCAGAAGTTCTCCGTTTCTTGCCACCGATATTCTCCCGGTGCTAATAACTTCGAGATCGACTAGGTGTAAAGCTATGAAGAAAAAACGCTGATATAAGCATAAACGATTCGCAGATATATTGAAAGGTACTTCTAAAATTTAATGTGATATCTTTAACGTCCTAAAAATAGGATCTTGTACGAATCAGATAATTGTTTTATTTGTCATCAGCATAACAAGTTATTATATGTGCAGCCAATATTAAGGGGTGAATTTTGTAAGTGTCCACAGCTTTATATTTGCTGTTAAATTTCTGGCTCAATAGATTTACTGAACCGACGTCGGAGTTTAGTGAGCGTCGGTGTCTGCTTATCGTCAAACGATTATTAAGTCTCGGGTGCGCAGAAAAAACGACATTATGAAAAGCCGTATAAGCTATATAGTGTTCCAATAATTTCCATTTTGCTTTATGATATCCACTTTCGATGAAGAATCATCTGTTCTGTTAGCTCTGAGTCAGAAGGAAACGGCTGTGGATGTAGGAGATAATGAAGCTGTAAACGCACGGTCGAACATTACAGTTCGTTCCTAGAATTTCGCTCAAACCGAACGTGTTTCAGTTCGCTCGGAGAATGTTTCTGGGAAACAGTTGACATACTAAGGACTTATAGAGTAAAGTACATCACGAAATGGATGACATCAACTAACGCAAGGAAATGAGTAGCTACTTTGCTCTACTTATAATGTCACGCCCAGTGGCGTAGCTGGGTCAACAAGGGCCCCGGTGCAAAAAAATTATTTTGGGCCCTCAGGCCAGATGGGCGACCTTTTTTTTTTTGCTTTGTGTTGCTGGTTGGGGCCTCCTAAGCTGAGGTTGAGGACCCCTTGAGCAGTGGTTGGGGGCCCCCTGAGCAGTGAGGGCCTCTTAGTAAGGGGGCTCCCTGTGTCTCAGGGGCCCCCGTAGACGACGGTAGAGCTAAAAAAAAAAAATTCGCCAGTTTACTGTGAAGGCCCGTTGGCCCTCTGAACTGCGCTTGGGGGTCCCCAGAGGTGCGGTTTGGGGCCCCCTTAGCATAGGGGCCCCGGTGCACTGCACCGCCTAGCCCCATAGTAGCTACGCCCATGGTTACGCCCTATTAAGGGCTTTTGCAGTTACCATGGAGAATGTACCGTCTCTCGGGAAGGTGAACTGGGTGGTTACCTGTTGGCTTCCCCAGTGTGTGTTCGCACGTGTTATTGTAGACATGTGTTCAGTGTAGAGTGTTATTTGTGTTGAATGAAATGAGAGTTGGAGAGGGGAGAAACCCGGTGCCAGTCCGATCAGGTCTACTCTTCCGACAGACATCAATGGGCCGTCAGGTTTAACGTCCCCATCCGGCGGGCGAATCAGCATCAACAGTGCCGTATGCCTTCACTCCATACGCACTGCGGAGAGTTTTAGGATTTAACACAGGAATTTGGTGGAATTAGGAATCGTACCCCATCGCCTCTCCCACTGTGCCGGCCAAGTCCTGATGGTGAAAATTTCTTCCACCATCAGGACTCGAATCAGCTCGTGTCAGCGTCGCAGCCAACTCAGCCAATATGGCTGGCCTACTTTACTTAGTTATGATTATTTACCATTCAAGTATCAAAACAAGAAACTATGTACTTTTTCAACTAATTACATCGTTCAGCAGTTCCATATGCGTCTTTTGGCAAAAACAGTGACACGTCAATAACTTTGATAGCCTTACACAGGTTGATGCCCCGTTAGAGCTCGTTAAATTAATCGTCGATTTCTAATTAATGGGAATAAAGTGCTATGTGTGTTAGTATTTTAAAGGTTGGCATTCAAACACCCTTTTTTTAAAGTAACATATTGTTGCAGTTCAGCTGTTTTTCTGTCTATCACTGGCTCCTATATCGTAATCGAAAAGCTTCAGATTTCAATTTTGCACATGTTACCTGCTTCATCGATTAAAAACTTAATATCACCTTTAATATATGCTCATCGCATAGAGGACTACGATTTGTTTTATGTTTTTCATTTTTCTTTTAAAATAATATAAATGTTGCTGATTTTATACTATTGTTATTACTAAGTCATTATTATTATTATTGTTATTGTTGTTGTTATTACAGGCCGCCCAGAAACCTTGGGTAACGGAAGAAAGTTTGGAGCTGATGGATCAGAGGAGAATGTACAAAAATGCTCAGGAAGAGAGCAATACAGGCAATTTAGAAATCAAATCAACAGGAAATGCAAAAAAAAGCAAATGAAAAATGGCTGCAAGAAAAGTGTGAAGAAGTAGAAAAGGAAATGGTTGTTGGTAAAGTAGATGTTGTATATAGGAAGATCAAACAGAATTTTGGTGAAATGAAGAAAAGAGGTATGAACATTAAAGCTGCCAAAGGGCAAATCTCTTTTAAGCTCAGACGATAGAGCTAACAGATGGAAGGAATACATTGAGAAACTGTATGATGAGGACGACTTGAACAATAGCGTAATGGAAAACGAAGGCGATGTCGACATTGATGATTTAGGAGAAACTGTTTTGAGGACGGAATTTAATAGAGCTCTGAATGACCTGAAAGCAAATAAGGCAGTTGGAATCGATGAGATCCCTGCAGAACTTCTTAAATCTCTAGGAGAGGAAGGAATCGAAAGATTATTAAAGCTGATATCAAAAAGTCATCAAACAGTGTTCAGGAAGAAAAAATCAGTATGCTACGATTTGCGGATGATATTGTCTTGTTAGCACAGAGGGCTGAGGATATTGAGAAGTTACTGAATGACATGAACAAAATACTGAAGGAAGATTTTGGACTGAATATAAATCAAAGTAAGACGAAAGTGATGAAATGGAGCAGAAATGGTATCAATACTACTAGATTAACTATAAGAATAGAGTCGGATGCAATAGGAGAAGTAAGTGAACTCTATTATTTGGGAAGCAAAATTACAACCGATGGTCGAAGCAGGAACAATGTTAAATGCAGAATAGCACTAGCAAAAAGAGCCTTCATGAAAAAGAGAAATCTTTTAGTCTCAAATATTGATCTAGAAATTAGAAAGAACTTTTTAAAACTCTGTGTGTGGAGCACAGCAATTTATGGTAGCGAAACATGGACTTAAGGAATACCTGAAAGAAAGAGGATTGAAGCATTTGAAATGTGGTGCTACAGAAGAATGCTGAAAATTGAGTAGACAGACAAAGTAAGAAATGAGCGAGTTTTGGAAATGATGGGTGAGGAAAGAAGTTTGTGGAAGAAGCTTACAGAAAGAAGAGACAGGCTGGATTGGTTAAATTGCTGGTGGAGGGAACAGTCGAAGATAAGAACTGTAGAGGAAGACAGAGATTAGAATATATGAAGCAGATAATTGAGTACGTGGGTTGTAATGGGTATGTAGAGATGAAAAGATGTAGAGATGTAGGATTGCATCAAACCAGTCGAAAGACTGACGACAGAAAAAAAAATTACTATTTTTTATATATAAAACGCCATAATATAGGAACATGAATTTTGTCTCAAATGCGGGCAATATAATATATTTGAACAACAAATACTAAAAACACTTTCATCTAATACAATTTGTAAGTTGCAAACACAATAAGTGTATTTATTTAGCGGTCGCATTGCCATATATTCATTCTGTTTTATTGAAAGTTCTCTTAGTTCAGATTGCATCGACTGTTCGTGGATGGGATATAGAGTAACTATAATAAATGTGATTGTAATTGATCGAAAAATGTAAATAATTAATTTTTGAATCAAGCGACTGTGAAGATCATTAGAACAGGAAACGCTAGACTTCCTCTAGGAAGATCTTTTTTGCCCACTGAGTCACTGTACAATTTGTTTTTTTTTCCCCCCCCACAGCACATTATTTCTACAAATACAGACATCACAAGATGACCACAAAACTCAATAATGCCGAAGCATTATTCCGGCATCCCATACAACACAAGATGCTATGATACCGAGGACCACGTTAAAACCCCTAGATGTGACAAGACAGTGTTTTGCCTTAAGGCAGGTCCGAAAGTCCAACATTACATTGCGCGTCTGAGTGTTACTGTATGCAGTGGCGGGGGGGGGGGGGATCAAGGCCCCCCCCCCAAATGTATCTAGGTTTATAAAGCCTACCCCTGCCCGACTCCCAAGCCCCTCCCAAACCAAAATCCTGAATCCGCCACTGACTTATTTTTTTGTTATCTGTACGTTGGAATAGTTCGTTCTCCACAGTCTATAACGTACAGTTGATTTTAATTTCCATAGTATCATTTTCCAACCACCATTTTTTTAAAGTAATTACATACAACCATTGATACAATAGTATTAAATGTTATCACCTATTAATGAAACTACTTCCCATCAATACTTAAAAAGCTTAATTTTCAACGCTGGCTTCCGTTTAAGAGTAGGCTTCGGTTATCTGGAATCGAACATTTACACTTAGCTGTCCATTAGTTTTGATCCATTCTGGTTGGCTTTATTTGTCCATTTCACCGGTTTGAGGGGGCATGAGAGGTAGCCTGGCCATACTGAAACCAAAATTGCTCCTTGGCTGCATCTGACATAACATTTATCAACTTGTCCACTTCTTCCCAGGTATGGTTGTCTTTCAGTACCAGTTAAGTTGTTTCATTCTGTGCTGGTTTACCCTATCGTCTACACATGGAAATTCAAACAGTATATGATGACCCACTGTCCTCTTAATCCTTTGCAGGTAGAATTCGCACGGTCCGTAGCCATTAGCTGTTGAGGTAACGTATTAATTCAAGGGGTGGATTTCTATATTTCTCTCCCGTCCTCTCGCTTGTGTTGGAAAGGATTTCGTATACTGTCCCTACCGTACTTATTGTGTTATCAGTGTGGTTTTTGTGTTGTATATAAGAATGACACAAGGGAGGGATGAAACCTCGCGCTACCTTACCCACACCTACTCTATCGGAAGATATCAATAACAGGACGCACAAGTTTAACATCCACATCCGATGGACGAATCACTACTATCAGCAAGTGTCATATGCTTCCACTTTTGTATACAATCTGGTGATTAGGAACTGTGTACACTACCTTGTTTACCTTGCTGTTCCAGCACGAATAGAAAAATTATTCATCACCGAGGTTCGAACCAGCTAACCCACGCATGAAGTGACAGGAACTGTTACAGTACATTTGATACTTTGGTACGAGACGGTTAAAACATTTATAATTAGCAGAACATTTGGGTGGTTTACCAAATAATGTTATCTTACCGTTCCTTACTGAATTATTTTAAAAGTCTGTGCATGATTAAATAACAAGTTACCTAGAGAGATTTCAAAGCAAAAACCTTATCAGCATTCTCCTTTGAATTGTTTCTGTGGAGTGCAACTGCTGTTGTGCCTCTGCAAAGTGAATGTCAAGTCACGCCCTCCTGTTTATGACGCAACGTCAACGTTATCACAACTGGCTTTGCGCTGCTCGTTTCTAACCTCGCTTGCAGCTTTATCAGCAGCACTCAGATGGTATCCACATGTTAAGCGGATGGGAGATCACAGAATACCAAGAAGACCAAGCGATAGAAGGCTGATAAGCGTGCTAAAATCTACATCTACATCTACATATATACTCTGCAAATCACAAAACTGTGGGTGGCAGAGGGTGCTCAGCACCAAACCTAATCTCTTTGTTGTGCATTCCAATCCCTAATGGTACGAGGAAAAAAGGAATTCATATAAGAATCAGTGCGGCACCTTATTTCTCTAATTTTATCTTTCCTGTCATGCCGACCCAAATAGGTTGGTGGACGAAGTATTTCACTACACTCGTAAGTGAAAGTGGGAGTACGCATGTTTACCAATAAGTTTATACGAAACGTGCGTTGTCTATCTACCAGAGACTCCCAGCCTAGTTTACTAATCAGTTCCGTAACGCTTTCATAAGGACTGTAGCAAGCGGTCACGAATCGAGCGGCTCTTCTCTGTACTTTCTCTGTACTCTCAATCAGCCCCTTACGAAACGGATCCCAAATGGCACAACAATAGTCCAAATGTGGACGTACAAGAGATTTGTACGCTATCTCCTTTGTTTGTTCATTACAATTTTTCAAAATTCGACCTAGGAACCGCAGCCTAGAATTAGCTCTACCTACCAACGTATTAATATGTAAGTCCCATTTCATGTTCCTTTGTACTGTTACTCCCAAATATTTCATAGAATCGACCACATCAATAACTGAACTGTTTACCTCGTATTTCTGAACAATTGGATTCTTTTTGTTAGTTATGCTCATTGTCTTACACTTTTTACAATTTAGTGTGAGTTGCCACTCAGCGCACCAAGCCAAAATAACATCCAGATCACGCTGAATTGCTAAACAATCGGCCAAATTCCTTACTTCCCTATAAATAACCGCATCATCAGCAAACAATCTAAAATGGCTTTTCACTTTGTCTCCGAGATCGTTTATAAAAATTAAAAAAAGAAGTGGTCCTATTACACTTCCTTGAGGTACACCCGATGTGACATCTAGATTAGAAGAACTTTCTCCTTCAACAACGACATACTGTGATCGACCAGTTAGAAAATCCTTTATCCATTCGCAAAGCTGATCCGATATACCGTACGCTCGTAGTTTCGCTAAAAGGCGGTTGTGTGGCACAAAAAAATTGCATCTACTTGTGAACCTGCATCAATAACTTTCATTACATCGTGTGTAAATAGGGCCAGCTGTGTTTCACATGATCTTTTCTTCCGAAATCCGTGTTGATTTGTTGTAAGCAAATTATTTTCATCTAGGAAATTCATAATGTTCGAGCATATAATATGCTCCATAACTCTACTACAAACAGATGTTATAGATATGGGACGATAGTTTCCAGGATCGCTGCGATCACCTTTCTTGAAAATCGGAGTTACTTGCGCTATTTTCCAGTCTGAAGGTACTTTTCGCTCTTCTAGGGATTTACTGAATATATCAGACAGAAATGGCCCGATTTCCGCCGCATACTCTGAAAATACTCTTACTGGAATACCATCCGGGCCAGGTGCTTTTCCCCACTTTAGGAGCTCTAATTGCTTTATGATACCTGCAGTATCTATTCGTAATGATTCCATCTCCAACTCGACACGACGTGGGAAAACGGGAATGCTATCCTTATTTTCGTCAGTAAATGAATTTTTGAATACAGTATTTAGTACATTAGCTTTATCGCGGCTTTCAATAACCTCGGACCCTTCGCGAACTAGTGCTGGAATATTGCTGTTGGTACAACTGACTTTACGAAGATACGACCAAAATTTCTTTGGGTTTTCTGCGAGACTCTTAGAGAGAGTGTTTGAATGAAAATCGTTGAAATGAGGAGAGGATTGTGCCAAGACGGCGACAGAGGGGAGAGAAGGAGAGGATTGTGAGCTGACGATGGCTGGAAACAGTCGATTTAGGATGAAACCTGAAGCAGCATTTATGCTTGCCACAAAACACAGTTGTGAATAATTTTACTGGTACACCTTTGTAGCCACAAGTTTCCAAACATTTGCGAAAAACGAAAGTAGCTATCAACCCCGGCAGCGAATTTTTTTTTGGGGGGCTTTACAACTAATCGACGTTGAGGTCATTAGAGCCGGGGAGAATTGAAGTTAGGGAACAGGAAGGAATTAGGCCATGGCCTTTTGAAGGAAACATCTCGGTGTTCGCCTGAAGCGAATTAGGGAAATCATGGAAAACCAAATTCTGGACAGCCAGACGACCTCCACATACCAGCATGCCCGAACGTCGTCGCTTACCCAATCGGCTCGGTGGTAACGATGCGGTTAGCACGCTAGCTACTGGTCTGCGGTTTTGTTGTTCTATTTATAAACACTTTAAAATTAACATAGTACGACTCACGTGGTGATAAAATTAACCTGAAACACTGGAGTTGCATGCATTGCTTAATCGGTCAAATTGAAATTATTTCTTTTCTTTAAAAATGTACCGAGCGTGGTGGTGTAACGGTCAGCGTTCTGGCCTCGCATTCGGGAGGACGGCGATTTGAATCCCCGTCCGGGCATCCAGATTTGGGTTTTCCATGGTTTCCCAAATCACTCCAGGCAATGTCGGGATGCTTCCTTCAAAAGACCATGGCCGAATTCCTTCCCATTCCTTGCCCGCCATCCTTTCCCGTCTCTAAAGACCTCGCTGTTAAGAGACGTTAAGCAGTTTAAAAAAATCTTTAAAAATGTAAGGGAGTTTATATTTAATGAAATTTTAGTCAGTTTTCGGTGTAATACTGCAAATGGCAGGGAAAGTTTGTCGATGTTGTGATAATTAAAACCGTGAGAGGATTGGAGGCAAGGAATGGGAAGGAATTCCGTCATAGCCTATTGAAGGAACAATCCTGATATTCGGCTAGAGTGACTTCGGGAAATCAGAAAAACTGAAATCAGGATGACCGGGCCGGGAATCGAACTAATGTCCTCCAGAATGCCACGCTCGCTCCTACCCGGAGGACTTGTTCGGGACGTATTCAGTCACTTTCTTAAACAATCATTTTGCGTCACTACTCTGTCGTGGCATACATAGCTCCTCTTTCTCGACGTACTGATATGGGAAGTGCGCAGCGTTCTACGTAGATGAAATAAATTATTCCGTGAGAAAGGTTAGGCTGGGACGGACAATGAGTCAGGAGATTGTGTGCACCGCGATGCAGTCCCAGAGCGACGCTTATCTCTCAGCGTCGCGATAGCGCTGAGCTGGCAGTAAACCTTGAACCTCGCAACACCATATCGGCGCACTGCGATAAACATGCTGCATTCCTACAGCCGATCCCAAATGTCTTAGATCACTTACTATCTTTTTTTTTTTTTTTGCTTATGACTTTACGCCTCGTCGACGTCGGCGTCGAAGGCATTACAGACGGGAGAGGATTTTGGACAAGGAACGGGAAATATATAGAGCATGGTCTTTTGAAGGAACCAGCCAGGCGTTCGCCTGGAGTGATTAAGGGACACCATGGAAAGCGGAAGTCTTGATGGAAGTTCGGAGATTCGAACCTACTTCCTCCTCAATGTCAGACCCCAGTGTTACCGCTCACCCACCATTCTCGGAATTTAACTTATAGTTAACTAGCTGCTACTCGCGACTTAGTACGCGTGGATTTAAGAATTTTATTGGTAGAATTCCATATAGAGAGATATTTTTCTATTTTTTATTATTATTATTATTTGCTGTAATCAATCTTTCGGCTGGTTTGGTGCAATCATTCCATCCCTTCCTATCTTGCGCTAACCACTTCATCTCAACGTATCCCTTACTTCATATATTATAATCTCTGTCTTCCTCTACAGTTCTTACCTTCGACTGTTCACTCCACTAACGAATTAACCAATCCTGCATGTATTAAAATATGACCCATCAGCCTCTCTCTTCTTTTTGTAAGCCTCTTCCATAAACTTCTTTCCTCACCCACCATTTCCAAAACTCGTTCGTTTTGTACTTTATCCGTTCACCTAATTTTCAGCATCCTTCTATAGCACCACAATTCAAATGCTTCAGTTTTACTTCTTACTGGTATTCCTTAACTCCATGCTTCGCTATCATAAACTGCTATGCTCCACACCCAGAGATTTAAAATATTCTTTCTAATTCCTTTGTCAATAGATGACACTAAAGTACCGAGCGTGGTGGGTGAACGGTTAACGTTCTGGCCTCGCATTCGGGAGGATGCGGGTTCGAATCCACGTCCGGGCATCCAGATTTGGGTTTTACATGGTTTCCCCAAATCACTCCAGGCGAATGCCGGGATGCTTCTTTTAAAAAGGCCATGGCCGAATTCCTTACCGTTCCTTGTCCCCAGTCCCATCCCGCCTCTAATGACCTTAGCCGTCCACGAGGCGTAAAGCCACAAGGGAAAAAAAGACAGTAAAAGTCTTCTCTTTTTCGTGAAGGCTCTTTTTTTCTAGCGCTATTCTGCTTTTACCATTATTCCTGCTTCGGCTATTAGTTGAAAGTTTATTTCATAAGCAACAAAATTCACTTATTCTTTTATCGCATCCGATCCTATTTTTATATTTAATCTATTATTATTATTACTCCGCGATGCACTAAAAGTGTGTGGTGGAGGGTGCATTGCACCTATCCGAAAGTGTAATAGTTTGGAACGGATATACGGGATATGGCAGTAGGCGCCCATGAGCTATTGTGAGTAACCATCCCAGCATTTGTCTGAAAACATGTAAAACCCAGATCAGTATAGCCGGAGCGATTTATCGAGAGCTACTCCTGTCGGATTTTAAGTTTACTCGCCCGGTAAATCCTTTCTGTTCCATTCCCTTATCGCTGGTGGAAAAAATGGGTACAGAAATGAATCGGTTCTAGCCCTGATTTCTCTTATTTTCGCGGTCATTCCTAGTTGCTGGTAGTAATATTTGCTTGCTATCATTCCGAAATACGTCAGTCGTGAATAATTTCAAAGCTTCTGTCGAGAGCAACGCCTTCGGTGTACCAGGTCTTCCCAACCTAACTCCTTCAACATCGCACTTACGCGTTCCCTCCAACTATATATACCTGTCACGAATCGAGCGGCTCTTCTTTGGACCTTCTCTAATGCCTAAATACTTTGGCGTTTATAATATCATTGTAGATTAGTGTGGTTCTGCAGATGACAGGTTGGCTGGATCCTCGATTAGGAGGCATCTTTAGGCAGTGTGTTGAAAGTAGGACTGATATTTCCTTTCCTCCGAGACCTACAGTTAAACGTGGATGCGAAAATACGGTGGCGATCAGAGTACTTCACGTACACTAAGCACATTCTCCTAGAAGTATAGGATAGGACAAGATACTTTCACTTTTCAAGTTAGGTGCCCTAATACTGAATTACTAGGAAGGTAGTGGATTCTATTTACCTCGTACACACTCACCGACAAAGTCGTAAAAGGTCAATTATTGTCCCTGGTGTTCAGTTCGTGGTTCTCTAGGTGGAGGGCTAATAGTGAGATAAATTTTAAGTATTTGGTAGAGAATATTCGGTATAATACTTGACGAAAGCTATTAGCACTTGCTAGACGAGGCAGCCGAACTAGCCTTAAAATTTTGATAGCAGAAATTCATAGAGAGGAAATATGACGAGCAAAATCAGAGGCATCAGAGAGCAGAAGAAAACACAATTATAATCTGTGAATGAAATTAAGACTATTCTGAAACTGAAGGATATCAGTGGATGGATAAAACAAATGAAGAACAGTGAAGTTGGAAGTCTGATATTCAACAACACCAGACTGATGGCCTGGGCCGCTCACAACGCGGCAGGTTCCAGAAGAGCAGTCCGCAATGCGGATAAATGAACACTATTCGAATGTCTAATTGCCGTGGTAACAATTGGTGGTGTAAACAGTAGTATTTATTTTCTTATGGCTTTACGTCTCGTCAACGACGAGGTCATTAGAGGTGGGAAAGGAACGGGAAGGAATTCGGCCATGGACTTTTTGAAGGAAGCATACCGGCATTTGCCTGAAGTGATTTAGGGAACCTTGGAAAACCCAAATATGGATGCCCGGGCGGGGATTCGAACCGGCGTCCTCCTCGAGGCCAGAGCATTAACCGCTCACCCACCACGCTCGGTGACAGTAGTATTAATAGTAATAGTAGAATTACTAGGATGGAAACAGTAGTAGTAATAGAAGTAGTAGGGGTTGTACCTATTGTGTTAGAAGTAGTAGAAATAGCAGCAGTAAAAATAGTTATGATATTGGATTTAATTTAAATTATCTTTCATTAATTCTTCGTTAAGTTAATACGTTAAGTACATAAAATATGAGTATATATGCATTTAAAATAATGTAAATAAGGGCACAGATTAGATTCTAGATTCTGGACTATCTTGTACGTAGCAAAATAAATAAATAAATATTCTGTAGTTGGTAAGCGAGTTAGGAGAGTTGATGGTCACCAAAAACTAGAGATGAAATGGATAGCTGTTTGGCCGGATACCGGTTATCCGGCCATCCTACAATCCGGATAGCCGGATATTTGGCAGCCGAATATCCAGCTGAACGTTGTTATTTGAGGTTAGGAAAAATAAAAACGTCGTCAGTAAAGAAAAGAGACGCCTATTTGGGAATATTTTTTTTTGATATAAATAATGACAATAAGTTTTCGATTTTTAATTACTTTTCTTGAGGCACGTCTTGACGCGAAGTTTTAATCATTTCCTTTTTCTATGAAAAACCATTTGAAAATGAAACATCCAGTAAATTTATATGATATGAGGAAAGCTACTGCCGTGCCTATACTGCCTTTAGCCATCCCCGGGATAAGTTCATCTTCAACATTGAGAGTAAGCAATTGACTATCCCTAGTAGCAAGGGAGCTTAAAAGGATCGCAAATCGTTGGGCTATTGACCAAAACAAAATAATTTGCTCATTATGACAGTGGTGCCAACATGGTGAAATGTGTACGCGTGGCTAAGCGTGCTTCTGCAAGATGTTTCATTCATTTGCTTCAGAAAATTTTAACTGAGCCATTGAAGATGCAGCCTGAAGTGGCAGGAGTGAATGTAAGTAGTAGACATTTCGTTACGTACTTTAATCGTTCGGGCTTAGCTTAAGAAAAATTGCTGACGATTCAAAAAGAAAAACTTACCCGACGTCAGCTAGTGCCAGATATCAGCAGGAGATGGAATTCTAACTTTTATGTTATAGAGACATGGGCGCCGGCATGATTACTTTAAGGGAGGTGCATCTGGTTTTTTTTATACACTATATATAACACTTATTACTTATTAACTAAGGCTACTGATTTTATTGACAAGGTGTTGAACAAATTTGGATAACAACCTAGGCGCCTTAAGTTATTATTCAAATAGTGAATTTAATAATAAAATTTTTGTTTCATAATCTTTTTATGTGTTTTTTCTTTCATAGGAGGGGTGTGCAACTCCAACCCCTTGCACCACCCTCATGGCACCCATGGATAGAGATGTCTTGCGAGGAATCTTCCACCAGTAGTAGTTCATTCTCAATGGCTGTTAAAAGGAGTAGAAGAGAAGAGACAGAATCAACTGTGACGAAGCTCACGACACGTTTTGGAACTGTTTTAACGATATATCCAGTATCACGATCAAGAAAAAAAACGTGATTGCTAGCGAGATTGATTTTTATGTAAAGTCATCTCGAATTGATTGCAAGCATGATCCACATACGTATTTGTTGGTCAGCTAATGTGACACAGTATCCGAATTTGACAAAATTTGCTAGAATTAATTTTTCAGCGCCTTTTAGTAGTGTATATAGTGAACGACTTTTCTTTGATCCTGATCTTGTTTAAGAGAACAAGCAAAACTGATTATTACCTTCTATAACAGGAAAACTGGTGTTCATTTAGTACAAAAATTAATTTTTTATATTAAAAACAATAATAAACGGTATTTTGACTTGAAGACATGGTGTTTTTATTTGTGTTTAGAATTATTATACACTTAGAATTTGTGAATTTAGAGAAAATTTATGAAATTTTCGTAATTTATTGAGAATCCGATACCCGCCGGATATCCGCCGGATATTGACCTACTATCCGGTATCCGGCCGGATAGTAAATATTGGCTGGATAGGCCGGATACCGGATAGTTGCCGGATATCCGTTTAATCACTACCAAAAACCTATAGAAGAATTATAGGAACCAATCCCTTGCAATGGTCTTCGGTTCGTTCAGGCTACGCAGTGTAAGATAGTGCCAGCTTAAACGAGGCACTGAAAGTAACTTTTGCATTCAATATTCATATAGTTAAATAAGAATTAAATATATGCTGAGATCTGTTAACGTGTATTAAACACAAAACACAGAGCGGAACTCTGATAACTGAGAGCATCATAGCTCACTGATCTGCTGGGTGAGCGGTAACACTCGGGTCTGGCATCCGGAAGGGCGTGGGTTCGGATACTCACCCGGCCATCCTGATTTCCGTTTTCTATAGTTCCCAGAAATTAAATGCCGAATACCAGGATGGTTCCTTCAAAAATTTCCTTCCAGTACCTTGTACCCCGATCCTCACCTGTTTCCAATTACCACTTTTAGGCATAAAGCCCTAATAAAAAAGAAAAACAACACAATTTTCTGACTGTCTCAGTGAAATTTTTCTTAGACACCAGGATTCTAATCCGCTATTTTCCTGCTTCCAAATATGATGACGCCTATTATACACCTGGTAACTTGTAATTCCTACTGACTAATTGTAAGATTATCCCGTCAGAATTGACTCTGCTTTCCAGCTAATATTCCGTCAATGCCTCTTCGGGGCCAAACAGGTCATCGGCCGTAGATTCTGCACAAAGAGGCATACTGGCCTTGTCGCCAGCTAAGTCTTGTTCGGCAACAAAGGAAAATGATTAGCGTGTTTCTTCAGAGGCCTGGGTTAATGCCTGAGTATTAAACCTGCAATTACCCTGTAACACCTGTCTTAATGCTGAGTAACACTAACCCATATGGAGCGGTCTGCTTGCTAGGTGGTTAAGGCGTGTGACTGGAGATCGAAGGTCCCCGGTCTCGGCGCGGATTTTCAAACGGCCTTAAACCAATCTTGAACTGTGGCACAGTTCGCTGTGTAATGTGAAATACGCCAGAACGTTTCCGTGGCTCCAATTCCAAGTTAAACTGTAGGTGCCCATTCCCGGTAGGATTACCGGGTTAAGGTGGCTACGGTACAGACCGAGCGTAGTGGGTGAGCGGTTAACGTTGTGGCCTCGTATTCGGGAGGACGCGGGTTTGAATCTCCGCCGGGGCATCCAGATTTGGGTTTTCCATGGTTTCCCCAAATCACTCTGTGCCAGGCATGTCAAAGATACGGCCCGCGGGCCGCATCCGGCCCCCGGGCATTATCAATACGGCCCGCGATCGCAATGTGACACAGAAAGAAGAATCATGTTTTTTTTTAGAGATTTTAGACTTCACTCGATTCCTCTCTTTTTATTTGAATCTGGCCCGCCTACACATTCTAAATTTAATATACGGCCCTCTGCAAAATTGAGTTTGACACTTATGCTCTATGCGAATGCCGAGATGCTTCCTTCAAAGAGGCCATGGCCAAATTCCTTCCCTTTCCTTGCCCCAATCCCATCCCGCCTCTAATGACCTCGCTGTCGTCGAGGCGTAAAACCCAGCAAAAAAAAAAAATTAAAAAAAATGCTACGGTAGAAAAGGAAGGCGTAGCCAGTAAAAACCCTACCATCACGACCACACGATTCATTACCCGATATTCAAGCTTTTTAGTTTTTTTCATGAACAGAACTAATATTTGAAATTTGTTGGGTATCAAATGAAGTAAGTAAAAGTGATTTTAGGCGCCATCTTTACGAGCCTCACGTACCACGATAGGGAGGGGAGAAGCGTTCGGTATTACGGGAAATTTCAGCAGTATTGTTAACGTAATAGCTTCACCCTCCAGTGTGGCTCGGTGCGCTGAGGCGCATCACACTGGATCGGGAAGGTACACGAGCCAGGCCGTCCCGACTGCGGCTTTTATTCAATTTTCCGGAGCCATTAAGGCGAATGTTGGGACGGTCCCCAACGTCCACCTCATAAACTACACATTTCACAAACAAAAAATACACTTATCACACACTGAACATAGTTACACATCTCGCAGACAGATTTATTTCCACTTTGTGTGGTGGAGTTGAGTCGGAAAGTTCTTGGTTGCGGTTCCTGGAAAGAAGTTTCATTCTGTGGCGGTTCACAATTGAGTAATACTTGAAAGTATTTGGCCAAATGTTCACGGTTCTGTTTGTCGTTTAGAATCAGCGTACTATTTACTATTTTTTTTAGTCCATTGGGTATGGCATCGTTGAAAAGGTATTCAAAATCAAGTGCACAAGATACTCTTTTTTTAAGATTTTTGCCTTATCTTGTTACCTACCAACTTAATATTGCGATACATAAAAATAAGCCTTGCGTCTAAGCACAATAAGGTTTATCTACAGACATTAGCGGTCCGGTAGCTTATTCATTACTACACACACCTTAAATGTTCAGCGTCGTCAATTCTAATCCCGGACAGCCCAGGAATTTTAATGGTAACTTAACGTGAAATTCGCCTCTGGCAAAGATTTGGTTTGTTCATGCGCAACACGCTAGAGATGCTTCGTTATTTGGTTTGCACATTTAACAGTCGATGCATCCACGTCAGAGGCAGTCTGCTCGGAAACTTGGAACCGTAAGGTGGCATGAATTTTCTCTATTAATTTAAATAAGACACACCAGAAGAAATCATATTTATAATTTTTGTAACTGGAGAAAAACATTTTTTTTTTTTTTTTGGCTAGCTAACTTCCGTTTTCGAGGTTAGTTAGGTAGTGGCGGTTTTGGTTTTTCCACCTTGTCTGCATCGAAGTGATTCTGAATGGGTTTAGAAATGAAAATTAAAACTGACATTACCTGTACTACGGAACAATTTCACAATTAACATGGTTGATTTTAGGAGACCCAGCAATAAATCTGAGATGGTTTCTCGTTACAATGGATTAGGTTGTACAGTGTATGTTTAAGTGTACAAGACTGTGATGAATGTGTGCAGTGTAGTGTGTTATCCATGATTTTGGTTTTTCAAGGACTGCTTTCCCCCAAGACGTTAAGGGGATCGTAAAGTTTAACATCTTCATCCTGTGTATGAATCACCATCACGTGGTCGTATGCACTCACTGCAGAGATGTCGGTGAATCATCCAAGGCCTTCCGAACTCAATCTGGTGATTAGGACTTTTGCACCATCGTCTTTCATATCCTGCTGGCTATTTACAACATAAAGAATACACTGACATCAGATATACTGACGGAGGCAACGATAAACCACCCGACTAATAAATCCCTCCACAGCCATGTCCAAGGGAAGATGAATTTGGGGTAGTTTCCCGTTTCCTTCCCCAATGAGAAAGTGTTCATTAGTGTTGTTGTATGTGGATGATAATGATGAAGTGTATTTTCAGTGTATCGTGTTGCCTATGAGGGATGAAAGAAATGAGAGGGTGAAACCCAGTACAGCCCAATTCAGGTATAATCTAATTTAAATCCACATTCGACAGATGAATCACCGTGGACAGTGATTCCATACGCACTGCGGATTTAATCTGGTGATCAGGAATTGTGTACCACCACCTCCCCTACCCTGCTGGTCATATTGTTCATGCGATGAAGCGCAGAGCTAAAAAGATTAATCGCCATTGGGTTATATCATTTGCTCTAACATACCAGTTGTTTGCACACAGGTCTGCAGAAAACCCATACGGATTCGGTCGTCCTAAAAATTCAAAATCCAGCATTTTGCCAGCTCACTGTTCCTCGTGAAGCCCATGGTTTTTGGGCTGTCAGATAGTCCTCGAATTCATGGCTATGCCACATTCGCCAGTTTTCTGTGTGCCTTCTTGTATGAATCTAGAGATCTAACGTAAGACGTTCTTCGCGGACACGATGATGTTGTTACGATGTATGTGTCTGATAGCTTAGTGATTAAGATGCAAGCACCCCAGGTTCGAAGCCAAACCTAATAGAAGAATTTTTGCTTTCTTCGTGTAAGCTACGACAGGATGTTTCGTGGTTCGGATTCCACTTTAAACTGCAGGTCCTGGCGTTCCTATCTCTGAGTTGCACCTCCGTCGGGAAGATACAACCAACCTTCTGGTTGTGTGCTAACAGCTAAGTTGTCTACTGGTCAAAACGAAGAGGTTCATCTCTTGCAAAGTTTTGCCTGTGCTATCCCCTAAGTCTGTCAAACCAATACACGAAGTGATAATTAAAGAGTAGTCATCGTACCTGGCGCTATTAAAATGTCTTTATGGCTTTTTTTAAAGTCATAATTGCCTCTGTTCTTGCTTAAGCTTATGGATGCGGCAGATCTTTTCAGCTGGGCCGCGAAGATTTAGATGAAGTTCTTCAAAGAGGAATCCACAGTTCATAAACGAAGCTACTCCACCATATCGTTCCTAACGATCGAAGTGATTGAAATTATGATGCAGACATGTATAACGGCTCGATTGCCTTAACCACGTTTTATTTTTTAAATTTTTTTTTAAGACAAACGACAGCTGTTTGAGCATACTGGCTGCCAAGTTAATCATCGCTCGATTTAACTATTTTCAATGGATTACTTTTATTTTATCGCGTTGCTTGTTATAGCCGTGGAGTTGGGCCGCCTAGTCGCCTGTCTTGAATACTAGCCTACTGGAGAAGCTGAAGCGTCGCCATCTGTTTGTGAAATGTGTTAGGCCTACATTTTGGTCTCTGTTGAATCCTCCCTACCCCAATGTAACCTAACATGGCTTTTGCCTAGACACCCTCCCACTCTCCCACACATGTGGGACGTAGTTTATTTCCCTATTATTTCTAGAAGACATTATGTGCTGTTTTCTCTTTTCAGAATGTCATTAAAATTATTGCATATGTAATGAACACGACCGATATTTGCTTTATACTAGGACTGCAACGAATATTTTGCAATTATTCAGTATTCGGCCTAAAACCGAATATCTAGGTACTATTCGGCCGAATACCGAATTCTTAAGAGAGGTTTTTGTATGTGTGTGTGTGTGTGTGTGTGTGTGTGTGTGTGTGTGTGTGTGTGTGTGTGTGTGTGTAGTTGGATAGCTGTCTGAAATATGATTGATTTATTATATGATAATGTGGTTACTTATAAAAATAGTCCATAATCAACTTCGACAATGTAAAATCAAAACTAATTAAAATAGTAAATATCTGTTCACTTGAATATTAACAATTTAAATTTTAGGAGTGGAAGATTGTGTTACAGAAATAGTAATTTTTCTACATTATTAGGCAGTAATTGACTCCTTTTCTTCTCGTAAACATTCCCAGCTTCAGAAAAAAGCCGCTCCTAATAAACACTGCTTCCTGGCTGCAAGCTTTGGCAAACATGGAAATCTCTCTCTTCGTGCCTGCCACTAAGTGTGTTGATTATCATGACATGATATATTCCTTATATTTAAATAAACATCATTTTCAATTGCAACTGCATTTTTATTTCTTTTGATGTCCCAGTATTTGTCGTACTTTTCTCTGCAACAACCTCTTCGAAGCAACCATAAAAGATGGGCGAGTACTCTGACTTTAACCCGACTCTTCTGTCCTCGTCATTGTACTGAACAAGGGACGAATTCGCGCTGCCGTTGCTGCCTGTTTCACAGTACGTTTTTAGAACATCGATCAAAATATACTGCCTTTCCGTTTCTCTTCGCAGTTGACAAGTGAAAACATTCATTTTGAAGAGTGGGTCTAAAAGCGGTTGCCAATAAATAATTTTTACTTGTGGTAATGTCTTCAAATCGTTCGTTCAACCCTTGTTGCATGACAAGTCTCACTTGACTCAACTTGGGTGTTAGCTCTGTTGTGCTAGTTTTATCTCAATATTGCATTATAGAACAAAATGCCGAACAATTTTACAAATGAATGCTTATCCGGAACTTTTGATTTTCGTTAGTTCCTTAAATAAACTATCGCAAGTAAGCTTTTCCATCTTCACACCTCATAGAAAGGGTTTTTAGCGCAGTAACGACATTCTTAAAGAAAAAAAGCAATCTGTCACACATAACTCAACGTCGATATTTGAGGCCATATTTCAGTCATGTAAAAACTGGCACATACTTGAACAGGCGGGCGAGAGACAAGCACAGCATCACAAATTTTGGCGCCAATCGGTAGAATACTTTTGCCGAATATTCGGCTATTCGGCCAGGAAGTCTGCAGAATATTCGGCGTATGGCCGAATATACTATTCATTGCAAGTCTACTTTATATACTTATCTATAATTATAAACATTCTAAATGAAATATTGACACTAGCCTCTCCTGCAAATGATCAATAACTGGAAACTTCCTCAGCTAGGGCTACAGTCAAAGATCCTGTAACAGCCCTCAAAACTAAACTTAAATGGAATTGTATATTATGAAGGATTTGTAGTAAGCTAGAGTTTGGTTGAATATGATCTTTTATGTTTGTTTTGCAATTTACTGTAAATAAATGCATGTATGGATAAAGGATTTTCTAACTGGTCGGTCGCAGTATGTCGTCGTTGAAGGAGAAAGTTCTTCTAGTCTAGATGTTACATCGGGGGTACCTCAAGGAAGTGTAATAGGACCACTTCTTTTTTTAATTTTTATAAACGATCTCGGAGACAAAGTGAAAAGCCATTTTAGATTGTTTGCTGATGATGCGGTTATTTATAGGGAAGTAAGGAATTTGGCCGATTGCTTAGAAATTCAGCGTGATCTGGATATTATTTTGGCATGGTGCGCTGAGTGGCAACTTACGCTAAATTGTAAGAAGTGCAAGACAATGAGCATAACTAACAAAAAGAATCCAATTGTTCAGAAATACGAGTTAAACAATTCAGTTATTGATATGGTCGATTCTATGAAATATTTTGGAGTAACAGTACAAAGGAACATGAAATGGGACTTACACATTAATTCGTTGGTAGGTAGAACTAATTCTAGGCTGCGATTCATAGGTCGAATATTGAAAAATTGTAATGAACAAACAAAGGAGATAGCGTACAAATCTCTTGTGCGTCCACATTTGGACTATAGTTGTGCCATTTGGGATCCGTTTCGTAAGGGGTTGATCGAAAGTATAGAGAAAGTACAGAGAAGAGCCGCTCGATTCGTGACCGCTTGCTACAGTCCTTATGAAAGCGTCACAGAACTGATTAGTAGACTAGGCTGGGAGTCTCTGGTAGATAGACGACGCACGTTTCGTTTAAACTTATTGGTAAACATGCGTACTCCCACTTTCACTCACGAGTGTAGTGAAATACTTCGTCCACCAACCTATTTGAGCCGGAATGACAGAATAGATAAGATTAGAGAAATAAGGTGCCGCAATGATTCTTATATAATTCTTTTTTCCCTCGTACCATTAGGGATTGGAATGCACAACAAAGAGATTAGGTTTGGTGCTGAGCACCCTCTGCACCCACAATTTTGTGAATTGCAGAGTATATATGTAGATGTAGACTTTGTTTTATGAAAAGAAATTATTAAGAGGCCATTTAATATGTTTAAGGACAAAATTGTATAAGAGAATTTGCTTAAATGTTTGTAATTCCAAGTATTAATGCTAGTTACGATGTCTAAAGGACAATTTGCTACAGTTTAAAATGATTTCTGTTGTTAATTTTGTGTTTAAGTATCTTTAATTTCCATTTTGTAAAGATTGTAAATGATTATGTATTAATTCTGATTGTTTTTAATATGTTTCAATTGTTTACGTATGGTTAATATTCGAGAAATATCTGTCGGAAGCTTTTGTAGTGTTCTAGAAATTTCGATGGAGCTTGTATAAAGCGAACATCCGAGACAGAGAGACAGTTTTTACAGACTCAATTTACGACGCCCAAGGACTTTATTGTCTGTGGAAGATGTGTTGTCTACAATCGCTGGATTGTATGTATGCATGTAACCAACATCTTTGACGTCGTGTTTATGAAAATAATTAAACTGTATGGTGGACTGGTTATTTATCATATTAATAAATCCATGAACCATCTAACAATCCTTTTCTTCTTGAGGAGTCACTAAAAGGTTACTCCTCATCTCATTCATCATTGTTTATTAATTGATAAAATAGAACAAACTGCACCTGCCGTGGCTCATTGATGCTGTTGTAAACTCTTTGGAAAAACATTTCCGATGAGCCTCGTAAAGTTTATTGTAAGTGCCATTTCAGTGAACCATGTAATTAAAGATGCACTGCAATTCACTTGACATGACAAAATGAGAATTATTTTATCAACGAGTTGTGTGGTGACACGCGGGTGATCCTAATCAAAGCGGCTTCTCTTTTATAAAACATCGAACAATATAAACTGGAAAGTATCGTGTGACATCTCTAAGCGAATTTTAGTCAAGGTACCAGAAGCGTAATGTTTTTCGGCGCGTGTCGGGTAGAAAGCGTCCATAAACAGCATGCTTTAGTCAAGGAGGGGGAGGTAGCGTTGGCAAGTGTCCCGATTTGCGCGGGATGTCCCGATTTTCGGAGGTCTGGGGACGCGTCCCGATTTACCCTGATCAGGACGCCAAATGTCCCGATTTCTGAACCAAGTGATATACCGCCATCATATAAAATGAAATCGCGTGTCACATGTTGAGACGCATCTCACCAAACCAGCAGCGCCATTCACGGCTAGTGGTACAACAAACTTCATTAACCTTGACCGTGGTAATAGTTCACCGAACTGATTCTTGGAGCGCTAGCGTCGGTGATACACCTCCAAGCTGTTATCCTTCCCACCAGTACTGTTGTGTTTGACTCGAAATGTATTGTCATATTTACTGTCCCCAGCATTCGTGCTGCTGACTAGTTCTATATTGCCGCAAATATTCATCGTTGAAGCTCTCGCACTTTTAACTCATTCATTCATCGTTCGTACAACACTGACTGAGTTCACTTGCGTTTCGTCCGTAGTCACAGTGCCGGATCTAGGGGGGATCATACCGGGCTGCAACTTCAGGGGGGCGGCAAAATCATGTTTAAATAGGCGGTAAATGGCAAATTCGTACGGCGGCGACCTTTTCTTTAGCTCTACTGCCCCAGGCGGCAACCATCAAATCTCAAGTTTTTGCTCCGGCTCGTAAAATTCGTAGATCCTCAACTGGTAGCGTAATTTTAATTAGTCAAGGCAGGAGTTATAGAAGTTTTTTTGCAGGTAAGTGTAAGAACAATTTATACAGTAAATTCCTCCACATATACTAATTCTGTTGTTGTGGTTCTAAGATTTAACCTCGCTCCTAGGAATTTGAGGTGAAGTTTAGTATCTAGGAAAAGAGTTAATTCACTTTGGTTTGTAGATGCCTTCGTCCTTATAATTATTGTTGTTTTAGATTGCGTAAATTTTATGTTTTTTCTACCAAGGTATATTGCTTCTATTGCTCTTAATCTAATTGATGGAAGGCAAAATGGAAAAGAGCATGAATATATTTGTATTGTATACCAATTTGATATGTACGTGCATTTGATAGTGCTAGAGAGATAATTTCCGGAATTCCATCAAAATGAGTAATTCGAAGCAAAAAACGATGCTGCTATGAGTACTCCAAGAAAGAAAAAACAACTAAGAATGTATTTTTTTCCTGATGTTTGGATAAAAAGTTATTCTTCTATTAAATTCGCCCCAAATATTAAATACAAAGTATACTGTGTGCCAAAAGCAGTTTAGCATATTTCATGGTAGCAAAAATGATACTGAAAAAAAAACACCAAAAATGTAATAAACACAGGAAAAAAATAAGAAGTACCAATTTGACAACATTTTTAAATACATATCAAATAAGCATCCAAGAAGAAAAAGTCACAAAAACATATCACTACACGGTCAAGCTCACCTTCTCGTCCAATTCACTCGATTGTGAATCAAAACTCGATTGTACTTTGTATAACGATTCTAAATTTGCTGAAAAATTTTTCACTCGGAAGAACAATGGCCAGTGGGATTCACCTGATGGTTTTAGGCCCGGCATATACTGAAAAAACGATTGAACCTCTTCAAAATGGTACATTTTATAATAATGCTACAAATAGCTCCAGATTTTTCCGCCGATAGTAATATTTTACAGCCCAACTAAAATTTAAAAAACTTTTGAACTTGATGTTTACGAAGACACGAATGAAACCGCATCAGGCACGTATAAAAATTTTCTGACGCTACTGAAGTAGTGCAATGTTGATAGAAAACATCTAAGACCCATTCCATCTCAAATCAGACAGCCTCGAAGCAAATGTGTCAGGTGACCAACTGCGATTATTTTGAAAAAATTTCAATAGATAATCATACTGTAGTTATGAAATATCCGAAAAGGATTTTGCAAAAAGAAAAAAAAATTGTGACGGGGTTATGAGCCTCCAAAATTTGGCTAAGAATTCACACATTTTTAAAATGATGCAATATTTAATGTGTTTAATTGCATATAACTCCAAAACTCTCTACCTTTTATAAAGCTGGAGAGTTAAAATTGCTTTTCATTTGAAGCTATAGGAATGGAATAATATTGAAAAATTAAGCACAAATTAATCAAAAATAAACCAAAAACTACATATTTAACGGGGAAAATTGTATTTTTTTTTGTAATTTTAAGATTTTTTTTCTCATTTGAAAAGATGTTGGATCATTGTCCTAACTATGGCACTTTATACCTTCATAGGATAGAACTACTCAAATTTTTTCTAGCCCATGATGAATTTGGTTCACACAGCAGCTCGTTCAAATATTCCAAATGCCAAAATTTCGTATTTTCGAGGAGCCATAATTAAAAAAAGCAATTTTTAAGAAAATTCTAAAAATCTGGTCAAATAATGTCCTAATTTAAGCTTGTACTTGAGTCATGGAGCCCCAGATTGGTTGAATTTTTGCTTTATATAGCTACTACAATTTTTTTTAAATGGGAAAATATTTTGTATGTAAAAGTTTTATTGCATAAAGTTATTATAGATTTCATTTTTTTTTTTCTAAATAGAAGGTACTGTTTTTGAACAGACGCTATTTGTCATGTTAACTATAATATATTATTAAAATTATTTTCCATATTTTATGGAGTGCAAGATTATCAAAGTTAATAAATACAATAAAATTCTTTAAACTTAAATAGCTAAAAAAACTAATCTTCAGCTTTAAAGTACTACTTTCGCAACAGCAATATTTTATTTATATACAGATAATAATGAATAAAACTTATACAATTTTAATAATATCATTTAATGTTATGTTATAACATAATAATAATTCAATAATATTTATGCTAGACGGTAAATCACACTCTGGTTTTGCTATTTGATTTTGCAAAGAATTGGTGTGTTATTTTGATGAACAAATATCATTGTTTACTTGTATAACCTATGAAATAAAAGTTTTGCTGTTGTTTTGGATGACATTAAACACAATACGGCACGCTTTTTTTGTGATCTTGAACTAATAAAAATTAAATATCAAGTAACTGCCCTTGAAAATTTTCAAAGACTTAATATTCATTTCAGATGCTGCCTGATTTGAAATGGAATGGGTCCTTAATAGTTACTGCGCAGACAACTCATATGTGACCTTTGGATGCGGCAATCCATTTTTTCCGGTTACTGCAGGATGATTATGACAAAATTATATCAGTGAGATGTCCTGCACACATTTTCCATAACTGTGTAAAGTATGCTCTGAGTTTGAGCAAATATGACTTTTTCATCCTCAAGCTACATAGTAATTTCTCCTACTATCCAAAACGAGTTCAAGCTTTATAATTTGCTTACGAAACGCATGACTCTGATTTTGTTCTAGTCCTGGGGAGCGTCCATAAACCACGTAGATCACTTTTGTCCTCTTGTGAACCTCCCACTCCCTTCCCCCACGTAGCACGTAGCTTTTTTTCCTTATTGATTCCAGAAGACATTTTGTACTCTTTTCTCTTGTCAGACTATCGTAAATTACATACGGAGGTAATTAAATGACGGAAATAAACATTCATATGCTGTTGAATGTTCTGTACCTCATTTTAACTGTGACAAATAATATGAATGGAAAGTTACGTGGCCTGGCTCGGAAACCCTCCCCCCACACACACGTTGCCCAGTATAGCTTTCGAGACAACCCCTCTCCCCCCCCCCCCTAGACCGAGCAACGTAGTTTATGGACGCTCCCCGCAGACGTGTAAAAACGCGAATAATCGCCTCTCGCCGTTGTTAAATGTGCCACGGAATCAATCGACATCCTAAAAGATTACTTTATATCTATGGGTGAAAACAAATGTCCCACTGCGCTCTGTATATTTTTTAATTCTGAAGAAACAGAACCTTACCTGGCTTTCTTCCAAAATGCACTGAAGGTCCTACAAGATGCAGGACGGAGCCTTAAAAACGAAACATTTCTGTGTTTCGAAGGTTACGGTATAATAGTCACAATTACTAACAAATTGAAGCAAAGTATTGAAGATGAATTTGTAGACTTCAGGGAATTTATTCAAAAAGTTGTCGGATGAAACAGTTTCAAAAATAAAATAAGTTTTGTTGTGCTTAGTACAGAAATGTTTTAAATTACATAGAAACAAAGTACGAATGTACTGAAAGGAATTTGACCTACTCAAGCAACTTTTCTACTTACGCGTCAATGGTTAATATAATTGAAAAACTAAAACTTGACATGTTTTCCGAAATGGATGAACTTTATGTGGAAGTTTGTAACGTTAAAGACGTAGTGAAGGCAGCAGTGCCGCTACAGAAGTTGCATAATATACCTCTAAATCAAGAACATGTCAATTTGCATATATATTTGCTTTCATCGCATTAACACCGGTTTCAAATGCGGCAGCTCAGAGGATATTTTGGTCTGAGAGACGAAACCGATTATCAATTGAGCATGTCAAAGTAGAGATACAATTTTAAACCAACTTCAATTTGTCTTGTAGTAAATTTTAGAACTACGTTATAAAAAACAAAGCTATAATAAAAGCAGTAAAATCTAACACAAAGTACATTTTTAATAAAATATAAATGCTATTTACTTATTAGAGCATAAATAATACTTAAAATTCAACTTAAAAATTCACTTTTTCCATAATATTTTGTTTCTGGCCCTAGACAACTAGTCTGACTGTTATTATAAAGTTTAGTAATAAGACTCATAAGTTCCTATCATATGACAGTTACCTATAGCAACTACCCCTGTCCTGCCTAAATTATGAAAATAAACGTTAATTTTATAGAAACCTATTTTATTTTTTATTTCTTGCTGTCCCGATTTGTTACCCTGAATCCCGATTTTTTTACCCTTCCGTCCCGATTTTTAAGAAACTGGACCTGGCAACACTACGGGGAGGGGAAGGGTAAAAAGCTACGCTATGCTACGTGGGTGGGTACGGGGGGGGGGGGGGGAAGTGAGCCGAGTCATACTGCGTAGCATCACATTCATAGCATTTGTTACAGTTAAAATAAGGTATAGAATTCACAGAAGTATGTGGATATTTATTTCCGTTATTTATTTATCTCCGTATGTATTTTAGATATTCTATATCCTCACAATGCCGTGCATGCAGGGCCGGCGTTAGGAGGGGCAAGTGGGTCAAATGTACCCGGGACCTCCCGACTGATGGGGGGTCGAACATTGTCTGTAGGGGCCCCCCGATCGACAAGTTGTAGAGCTAAAAAAAAAAGGTCGCCCATTTGGTCTATTCGGTCTGAGGGAGAGCCCTACGCTATGAATTGGCCAAGGGCCCCCAACTGGTTACGTGGCTGCTAAGAACGTTTACCCCGGGCCCCAAAATCCTAGCGCCGGCCCTGCGTGCATGCGTCTGACTGAAGCGGCTGGCGCATTTGAACTTAACACCCGGCGGCATATTACGCTCCGGAAAACATTGGATACGCGGTATCGAAACTCAAATTTGCTTAAAAATGACACACGGGATTTTCAACAGCAGTACGTACTGTTATAATGTTTTGAAATAAAGCTGTTTAAATTCGTATCGCCAACGTGTGACAACACCGCTTGTTCATAATTCTAATTTCGTTCTATCAAGCGAATTTCAGTGAATCTTTAATTATAGTGCTCGCCGAAGCGTTATTTCAATTTCAAAGAGTGGTGTGAAGTGACGCTGTATAACAAACTGTCCCAGTGAGTTTTCAGTATCCAAAACGGCGTCAATGAGCGATGGAAATCTTCTAAGCATCATTCTGTTAATGTAAAAAGAAAGGTGTTAGAACCGCAGCAAAAAAAAAAAAAAAAAAAAAAACTGCTTCTCTTCTTAGTTCTTTTTTCTGCGGCAGGTATATTTTGTTCTATTTTACCACTTAATAGACAATGATGAATGAAATGAGAATGCTTTTTAGTAACACCTCAAGCAGAATAGGGTTCCTCGTTGTACCCGAGAAAGAGTAAGCACACAACACAAATATCAATCGTGTTGTAAGAGAAAACAACTTACCGAGCGTGGTGGGTGGACGGTTAACGTTCTGGCCACGCATTCAGGAGGATGCGGGTTCGAATCCCCGTCGGGGCATCCAGATTAGGGTTTTCGATGGTTTCCCCAAATCACTCCAGGCGAATGCCGGGATGCTTCCTTCAAAAAGGCCATGGCCGAATTCCTTCCCGTTCCTTGTCCCAGTCCCGTCCCGCCTCTAATGACCTTCATGGAAGGGAAGAGCCGATCATAAGTGAAAACTGGCACTCGATTTGAGGTGAATGTGGGTAAGCAGTGAGTAAGTAGTGTTATGTAACTGGGTCAGTAACTGGAACAAATTTCCAAGGGAAACAATGAACAGTTTACCAAAATCTCTGAATGAGTTTAAAGTAGGAAGTCATAAAGGGCAAAGGGTGGTATAAAATCGTGTCACGAGAAGATGGGGAAGCAGTTCGGAGCTAGACACCGAGGCGACAACTTCCTCATAGAGCTCGTGAACGTGTTATTGTCGATTTAGTTCCTGTTGTACCGTGTGCGCGCTCTACGCGTCCGGAAGTTCGCGAGGCCGCGAAAGCGATTACTTTTCGCAATATTTCAGCTTATTGTCTTTAGTGAACAATTAGAATTAATTAGTGAAACTAGTGGTTCCAGCAAATTATGGCCGACCCGCCGGATACGGGTCAGACGATTAAGATGGCACTAGAAACGTGCTACACCAGTAGTGAAATCCCAGCCTCAACATCAGGGAACTACATCATGGTAGAAAGGTTAAACCCTCAGGCAGTATCCACAGCAAGTGAGCAGATAATCATCCCTTACGAAGCAGAAGAGGAGCAGTTAAGATATCAATACTCCCAACATCCTCAACAGCAACCAGAACATGAACAACAACAACAGCAACTGCAACAGCATACCTTACAGCAACAATATCAGATAATAGAACAACATCAACAGCATCATCAGCAGCAACATCATCAGCAGCAACATCATCAACAGCAACAGCCCTTGGAGATGGAAACTGGACCGGGAGATGACCAGACACAAGAACGGCATGCCTCCCCAGATGTAGCTGTTCACCTCTTAGCTCGGAGAGGAGACAAACCTACAATTACGACCTCAAATTATAATCACATTGCTACCAGTATCGCAATGTCAACGGCTGTGATTCCCAATCGACCATCAGAAGAAGATAGCCCATCCGTCACCATGCCGACTCCGCGCGTTCCTGTATTAGACGATCCGATGCGTGGCAGCCAATCCATCAGCTTCAAGACGACCAAACGCCAAGTACCAGAAGAAGAGGAGGTAAGAAGACTGACGCGATCAGCGGAAAAGATGGCAAGACTATCGTCAGATGGCGCTACAACAGCTTACTCAACAGCTCCCTGCAACACGTCACCAGCAGACACCAGCGCCAAGTTAATCAACACATTCACAACTACAGGTGAGCAGCTAGCGCCACTCACCGACCAAGCGCCCGCAGGCAGCAGTGTTACTAGTGCGCAGGATAAGGCCGGGACCTTTGCAAATAATAGATTCAGTGAAACTGACAGAGGCCCGTTTATAGTAATAATAGAAAGTGTTGACAAAAATGTTGGAAATTGGCACCCCATTGCCCTAGGTAAATTCCTTTTTAATAAGCATCACCACCTCAAACAAAACATTATCAACATTTCTCACGCGGGCAGAAACAAAGTTAAAGTAGAATGTAGATCTGGCGAATCAGCTAACCAACTAGCATCCCTAGGGTCCCTCCAAGAAATAGGTCTAAAAGCATCTATCCCAATGTACTTGACTTCAAAGCAGGGAGTTATTAGAAATGTGGACATTAAATTAAGCATAGAAGAAATCTTGGAAAACATACAATCCCAATACAAAGTGACTAGCGTTAGAAGATTTATAAAAAAACATTCTCCAAATGGAGAGGTAAACGCAAGAAATCTTCCCGTATGCCAACTATCATTCAGATCCCAGGTCCTCCCAGAAGCAGTATATCTGTTTGGCATGCGTTGTAAAGTAGAACCATATATTCCCCCCTTAATACAATGCTTTCAGTGTTTAAGATTTAACCATGTCAGAGCACAATGTAGAGGTCAGCAAAGATGTAGTAAATGCGCGGGACCACATGGTCTAACCCACTGCCCCTCCCAGGAAAACGCATGTTGTTTATTCTGTGGAGGAAATCACCTAGCAACGGACAAAAACTGCCCCGAACATCTTAGGAGACGATCTGAAAAATCTAGTAGAGTTCAACCATTTCACTACAACTCAACACTCCAGATGCCAAACAGCTACGCAAAAGTCGTGGCCGAAAAACCCAGACCCTGGCACCCGCAGTTAGAAAACACAGACATTAATCAGTACGACACCAAAACCACCCCTCAGCAATACAGAGTCAATCCCCCAAACAGATACATCTGGACAAAAGGACCTAAAAATTATAAGAACGCTAAATATACTACAGATAACCCATCCTTCAATACAAGACAACTACTATACACATACAATGGACCTATGGCTCCCATCAATACAAGCTTGATCCACCCTGCAGCAACAGGCAGCTATACGGAAATTCCACAAGTACCCAATACGCCCAGGGAGGACACACAAACAGACCTGCATGCGCAAATCTGCTAAATTAAAACAATCTAACTATCCCACTAAGAGTCCACAATCGCTAAATTGCATTTTAATAGAAAAAATAGTCAACTTAATCATGATTCTAATCAAAGAAGCAAAATCTCAATCAGAAGATCTCTTAAACCCTACAGCGATACTAGGAATGGTAACCAATATCCTCCAACAAGACGGCCAAAATTAAGTGCTTACAGTGGAATGCCAGATCAATAAGAGCGAATAGGGAATCTTTACAAAGAGAACTAGACGTAAACAACATAACGATAGCTACTATTGCAGAAACTTGGCTGAAACCGGACACTAATATCTCATTTAAAGGATTCCATATATTACGAAAAGACAGGGAAGATGGAAAAGGTGGAGTGGCAATATTAATAAAAACATCTATACCTTTCACAGCTGTATACATCGATCATACAAACATCAAATCTTTTCAGGCTATAGCAGCCAAAGTACACAGCCAAAATATGAATTTAACCTTAGTCTCAATATACTGTCCTCCCAAAACAACAATCAGAATAGATGAATGGCGAACACTCCTCCACCAAATAGAGGATCCCTACTTAATCTGTGGAGACTTTAACGCCCATCACACGCTATGGGGATGCGAGCTGAACGATGCATGTGGGGAAGCGATGATAGAGTTCATAGATGAATTCAACCTATTTGTACTCAATGACGGATCTCCTACTCTTATTTCAAAACCCGGCCAAAGGAAATCGGCAATTGATCTATCCATGTGCTCCGCATCTATCGCCACCGAATTTCAATGGGAAAATCTAAGACAGACCTGGGGATCGGACCACCACCCTATCCTAATATCAACAAAACAGCTGAATTTCCCACAGATCTTTCAACCGATCAACAAATGGAACATAAGAAAAGCAAATTGGATAAAATACAGGAAACACATTGAAGAAAATATAGGACGAGTGTACTCAGCAAACACAACCAAAAGTCAGTACCAGTTACTGCTAAATGTTATAAACGAGGCGGCAAAATGCTCGATCCCCACCTACAAAACAACACCAAACGCAAAAGGACTACCCTCCCCTTGGTGGAACGAGGAATGTTCTAGAAACATAGCCAAAAGGAAATTAGCTCTGACAGTATATAAACGAGAACCCACTTGGGAAAACTATATAAATTACAAAAAAAATAGATGCGGAAACAAAAAGATTCCTTAAATCAAAGAAAAAAACCTGTTGGAAAGAATTCTGTAATAGTTTAAATAGGACCACGCCAACAACTTTAATATGGAACATGATAAATCGGTTAAAGAAGAAACCAGTGGGAATAAAAGCGCCAATGAACTGTATCGAAGAATTCGAAAACAAGGTAGCCCCGCCATATGTGCCTACAGAGCCTCTAAAACTAACAAACCAACACACGGAAAATAACCGACAAAATATCCTATCAGAGGAATTTAAACTAAACGAACTGGAAATGGCCCTGAAATCAACCTCAAATACAACACCAGGAATAGACAACATTCATTACCTCATGCTCCACCACCTCCCTCACTGCGCCAAGGTAGCTATCGTACAGATCTTTACTAATGTATGGTTAAAAAGTGAATTTCCAAGTGATTGGACAACACAGATAATTATACCGGTACCAAAACCAGGTAAAGACAGTACAAATGCCAACTCCTTTCGCCCAATAGCCCTTTCCTCCTGCATAGGCAAAACGTTCGAACGAATCGTAAAAAGGAGGTTAGAATGGTGGCTTGAATATCACAATTTACTGCCAAAAACTCAATATGGATTTAGGAAAGGAAGAAGTACATATGACTGTCTCAGTACGCTCACATTAGACATAGAACGAACTTTTATCAACAAAGGTTTTCTTACAGCTGTTTTCCTAGACATTACAGGAGCCTATGACAATGTTCAAATTCCGATACTAATAGAAAAGCTCAAGGCACTACATCTTCCTGAGGTATTTGTCTGTGGAATATATAATCTTCTCTATAGTAGAACTATATATATACGGCAACAAAATAATTCTCTACATGGACCATTCATAGTCTCAACAGGAATCCCACAAGGAGCAATCCTTAGCCCCTTACTATTCACTATTTACATAGGGGCAATAGAAAAAATATTCAGTCCCACAATAAAAGTATTAAAATTTGCAGATGACATATGTATATACACGATGTCCACATCCCTAGGAATAATTCTCTGGAGGTTAAAAGAAGCTGCGGGGAGATTATATGATTGGGCACAACATCTAGGACTAACCATTTCAACAGCGAAATCTTCAGCAGTGATATTTTCTAGGAAACGAACTATATATCGAGAGACTGAGCTTCATCTGGGACCTTACTCCTTCCCGGTGTGCACATCTGCCAGACACTTAGGCTTAATAATGGATAGTAAACTAACATGGACGGGACACATCAACCATATTATAACTAAAACGGAACACCTCTTGAACATATTAAGATCCGTAACACGCACCTGGTGGGGTGCAGATCCGGCTATAATGCTTAATATATACAGAGCACTAATCCGTCCCATATTCGATTATGGAAGCATCTGTTACGGGAATGCCCCCAAGTATAACCTCCGTAAATTGGACATAGCACAACATCGAGCTATTAGAATATGTATTGGAGCAATGAAATCTACAGCATCAAATGCGCTATTAGTTGAAGCCAGAGAAATGCCTCTGGAAACGAGGCGACAACTCTTATCAAATATCTACCTAATGAGACGCGCTTCAATCACCAACCATCCGGTGTCTCAGAAGGCAAAGGGACTTGCAACAATAATGGAAAGGAAGGGAAACATCCCTCGCCGCTCCACGCCGTTATTGGCCACTAGCTTCAACCAAATAAAACACAAAATACCATTAGTGATCCAAGAAAGGACTCTTCCCTGTTTCACAAAACAATACGATATCATCAGATTTAAACCAAATGTCTACTACCTCCCAGAATGGATTATTAGAAGCAACAGGACAAATAACATGACAGAGAGATTTCTATCTTCAACTTGGCCCGACTTTACACAAATATATACCGATGGATCAAGAACAGCAAATGGAGTCGGATTCGCCTACTACTGTCCACTCACGAAAGAACACCAGAAAATACGCTTGCCAACAGAGACCTCGGTTTACACGGCAGAGGCTATGGCCATTAGACAGGCCATTCAATACGGATACAACCGATATAATAAAATACTTATATTGACGGATTCGAAAAGTGTAGTACAAAGGTTGGAGAATATTAAAAGACAAAATGAAACGAATAAGATTTTATATGATATATTACAAATGATGTATATAGCCTCCGCAGAAGGAAAAGAAATCCATTTATTATGGATCAAGGGCCATGCGTCCATCCAATACAACGAGACGGTCGACAAACTAGCAAAAGAAAGCACTCTGGAAGGACAGCAACAATACACACAACTCCCCCACACTGATTTCATTAGAACTATAAAAAGAGAGGCCCTTACAAAATGGGCAAACGCATGGGCTTCATCACAAGTATACAAAGGGAAACACTACGCATCGATCCAACCCCACATTCCACACAAAGCATGGTTCGAAGAATCAAAACTCGCAAGAAAATACAAAACATCTATCATTCGCATAAGATTGGGACACGGATGTTATCCCAAACACCTCCATAGAATTGGCGCAGCAAACTCCCCATTCTGCCCTGTTGACAACGAAGAAATAGCAGACCTAAATCATATAATATTGACATGCACCCTTTACCGAACTCCACAAAATAATCTATACAATAGACTGACTAAAATAAATATTCCACTGCCTACTTCAATCATCTCCCTTATGAGAACTGAACAACAGGACGTGTATCAAGCTATAGCTCACTTCTTAAGGGACGCAAATATTACGATATAACCCAGGCAATATATCCAAAATAGAATTATTATACCACCTCACTATCAGAATTATTACAGAATTGTATATTAATAACGTAACACAATCATCAATAGTTATATCAACTCTGAATTATTGTTACTAATAAAAATTGTATAGAATTATCATGACAAAATAATATTGTATAGAGCTGATATGTCAAAATAATTTTGTAATACAAACTTTGTATATAACTATTATGCCATATAATATTGTAATACAAAATTGTGATCTGGCTGTATGGTCGTCAGACCAAAAGCCATATAAATAAATAAATAAATAATAAATAAGATGGGGAAGGAGAGACATTGCTATAGGAGCGTGTGTACTCCATAGAAACTGAAATTAATTAACAATAATAACGGTAACAGCTAGTCGTTATCTTGGCCTTGCAAATTGAACTGGTAATTATTTAGTTTGGTTTTTGCGACCTGGTACAGCCTTTCTCAGTGATTACGTAGTCTGCCTCTATCATACCGCCTTTACTGATGGCTTTGCGGCTAATCGACGTCGAGATCATTAGAGGTTGGAAAAGACTGGAGGGAAGGAATTTGGCCGTGCTGTTCTGAAGGAATCACCCAAGCATTCGCCTGAAGCGATTTGGGGAAACCACAGAAACAAAAATTCTGTATGTCCTGACAGGGATTCGAACCCGCGTCCTCTTGAATACGAGGCCAGAGTCACCAATCACGCTCGGTCCACCTATGTTAACATGGTGATACTTCCGGGAAGTGGGGACAGAGCTTATCGTGAAATCTGAAGCACGGATGCGTTGTGGCGTACATCACATATACAGTGCAAGCTTTGCCTGACCTAACCGAGGAGTTCTGTGCCTTGAAAATCCCAGCCGATACTGGTATGAAAGGGGGAAGTGAGACGCCTTGAACATGGTGTCATCAAATCTCTCCTTAAATCACATTCAAAAATCGAGGTGCTTGAGGCAACTGGACATGTTTGTAGCTAAGCTGGTAATTTTCTTATCCGAACGGAGATGCCGTATTGTTGTCGCTTTGCTGTCTGTAGGTACCGCTGTTAGACTGTCGTATACCTCCAACTAGAAACAGAATAAATTTCAGACATCCAGTTTGCTCATGATACGTTTTTCGTTGACTCCAAACCGAATAACGTTTTGTTTTAAACAATGGTCCCATAAAAGTAATGGCGAAAAAAATTCTGCCTCACTATGCGAGGTCACAAAGAAGAGGATTTTTATTTTATTTTCACTTGAAAATAAAGAAGTCAGAGAACATCAACTACGTCAGTTTTAGACCAGTCTTGTTGCCAGGTATATATCTCAAAAACGCTAATACCTAAGAACTTGAAATTTGTTCCCAAACATTGAAACAACAAATACTAAAAAAATTTACATGTAATATAGATCGTAAGTCGCGAGAAACAAGAATTTATTTTTCAGTTAATTTACCATACCGTTATGTTAATACTATTTTGCTGAAGTTCCTCTTGGTTCAGAGTGCATCGTAATGGATGGGATGGTTATTGGCTACGACAAATTTAGTTGGAACTCAGTAATTGCACTAGCAGCAAGAGCGTTAATGAGGTGAGAAGTCCATTACATAACCTGAAAGAGTGACGAAAATTGATTTATGCGACAAGCGACTGCAGTCTCACTCACCACATCCATACCTGTGCAGGTATAGAAGCCCCAATGCACGGGGTTTGATCCCCACTACGCAGGTTTTTTGAAACAATCACTTCTTCGGTCCCAGAACTACAGGTAAAGATCTACAGCAAGCAGGGGCGTAGTTACTATGGGGCAAGGCGGTGCAGTGCACCGGGGCCCCTACGCTCAGGGGGGCCCCCAAGCATACCTCTGTGGGCCCCAAAGCGCACCTCTGGGGGCCCCCAAGCGCAGTTCAGAGGCCCACGAACCTTCATGACAAACTGGGGACCTTTTTTAGCTCTACAGTCGTCTAAGGGGCCCCTCACTAAGGGCCCTTTCACTGCTCGGGGGGCCCCCAACCACTTCTCAGGGGGCCCTAAGAACAACTCAAGAGCTCGATCCTCAGCTCAGGGGGCCCTTACCAGCAACACAAAGCAAAAAAGAGGTCCCCATCTGGCCTGAGGGGCCAAAATATTTTTTTTGCACCGGGGCCCTTGTTGACCTAGCTACGCCGCTGACAGCAAGGATTTATTTTCAACACTAACTCTAGCGACGTGGTGTCTAAGTGACGAAGTCACAGTCTTTCTATCACCTGAATGATATGTCTCTACCACAGTTGAAGGAATTTTTTTTTTTTTTGCTTACGGCTTTAGTCTCGTCGACGTCGAGGTCATTAGAGGCGGGCAAAGAACGGGAAGGAATTCTGCCATGACATTTTTAAAGGAATGATCCCGGAATTCCCGGCCTGGGGTGATATGGAGATACCATAGAAAACCCAAATCTGAATGACCGGACGGGGATTCGAACCCGCGTCCTCTCGAATTCAAGGCCAGAACGATACCGCTCACCCACCACTCTCTGTGAATGAAACATACACTTTTCTTAGGTCTTTGTGGATCGTTGATGTCGAGGTCATTAGAGTCGGAAAAAAACTGGTAGCAAGAAATAGGAGGGAATTCGGCCATGGCGTGTTGAAGTCCAGTGCCTGGAATTTATTTCTGGAAACGATGGAAAATTGGAAAATCGAAATCTGGATGTCGTCGCCTGGGATCGAACTCACGTCCTCTCGAATGTCAGACCTAAATGTTAACCTTTCCCCAGCTAGTTCGGTTTTTCGATCTTCAGTCAAATCTCTAAGGAGCTGCAATATCACTCCTGTATGTGCGTAAGCTTTCCATCAATGCAAAGTTGTATTCGAGATATTGGCTATAGGATGATAAAATTAATGGCGCGCAATGGCCTTGATATTTTACCATTAAATTCTGCCATCAGTATATAAACACAGTACAGATTTTCGGAAATTACTGATATCCACTTGGGTCCTCAGAGTCGAATTACCGTATCATCGATGTGACGCTACAGGGCTGTTTAAAACCAAGTTAAGGTACCAGCTGCTAGATGGAGTGTTCTTGATTTGTTTGGTTAGCCATTTATCACATAGATATGACATATTAATCTGCTTTTCGGTATAGACCCACAAAATACAGGAGTAATTGCAGCAATAACTAATGGAAACCGTGCGTAACGTTTTCAACAGCTGTCGATGTTCGCATTGGGACTGGAACTTCTTTTTCGCGTCGCTGCTTGAGTGTTAGGAATGATTTGAAAGGCCGTCGCCCCGCGTGGCTCAAGAATAGACCGCATGTGTTCGTCGTGGCGTCGGAGTGTGTAGGTTTTAATTAGCCGCCGTATTTATCCTGCGTACAGAGCTAAAACCACTGGCGAAATAACGGAGTTTCTGGGGAAATGGCAAAATGGAGAGTCTTCAGTGGATGTCAGGATGTCAGCCATATTCTAAACAACAATAATAAAAAAATTTGCTTTCTAGCTATAAATTTTCGAAGAAGCGTGACTAAACTGACAAGTTGATACCGGTAGATGAATGATTGTGTTTGATAGGACTCGTGTTCGATCACCCTAAGTTGGTTTCTCTAAAACCCTTCAGGCGAATGCCGTAATAGTCCCTTCGTAAATACATGGCTGATCTCACACCTATTACTTGACAACGATACTACCGAGTGTAGTGGATATGTGGTAACGCTCTGGCCTCGCATTCGGGAGGAAGCAGGCTCGAATCTCCGTACCACCATCCAGATTTCGGTTTTACATGGTTTATCGAAATTACTCGAGGGTAATACCGGGATGGTGCCTTCAAAATAGCATGGCCGAATTCCTTCCCGTTGCTTGCCCGAAGTCCGTTTCCGCCTCTAGCGGCGTCGACATCGACAAGGTGGAAAGCCTTAAGAAAAAAATGCTTACGCTCCGATCTCTGTAAGAGTTACTAAATCCAGGCCATCACATAACATAACAACGTTTCGCAAGAAAATGTTTTCTTCTGATCACAGGAAAAAACTCTAGAAAAATACTAAAGAACTCCGGACCTCCAGATACATACAACAGAGACATGAAAGTTTGTATTACGCATTCCCTATCAAGTATGTATGTACTTATGCTCGTTTGGTGCAACTAGGACCACTATAAGCCTTTGTTTAGCTTGAATTTTGCTGTAGATGTGAACACATCGTGTTGTTAGCGCTAGAGGGCTACTCAGCGTCCTGGCGTATCTCATACGATCAAACATAACTCTCAAAATTCCTGCACTTATCAGGATTCGAACCGGGGACCGGTGCAACGACCGTTGAGAAAACAAGCGCCTGAACCACTGAGCTACCAGAACGGGTATTCAAATATGAAATCAGTTTTACTTCGTCGCTCTGGCCTCGCATTCGGGAGGACGCGTGCTCGAATCCCTTTCCGCCCATAGAGATTTGGGATTTCCATGGTTTAACAGAATCACTACAGGCGAATGTCGGGGTGGTTCCTTTAAAAGGCCATGTCCAATTTCTTTTCCGTTCCCCGTTCCTTTCACCCAGTCCTTCCCGCCTTTAATGACCACGAAATCGACGAGATTTAAAGCCATAACAAAAAAAAGATCCTGTCCAGACCCTAATTAACCAGTTTTTAATTAACCGTAAGGCCCCTCACCGCGAAAAAAATGAGATATCGAGGAAAATGTCATTAAGAGCGACAGATGTCTGCTTAGATCCTACACTAACCGTGAATTCTCTTAGTATACCTAACATTTAACAACCGTCATATAAACAAACTATACAAGGAGTTAGGCAAGTATGCAGGTTGTCCCTTACTCTTTCTAATTTGTACATTGATGACAGCACTAGGAAATGAAAAAATAAAGTAAATTCTTGAATTAAAATGAGCAATTAGACATGTCTGATCATCATCTTATTCACTGACGATCAAGTAATTATCCAAGAGAATAAAAATAACTTTCAACGATCCATCCACTGCCTAAAAAAGCTACCGGTTTAATGTTATACGAAAATTTCAACATTCATGATCAAAGTAATGGCCATTAAAGGAATGATTCCTGTAAGATTTAAAATCTAGATCTTGTTTCTTACCAGACGACTGGAAAAGTGCCGTAGTAGTATCACTCCATAAAGGAGATGAGACAAATAGAGTTGAAAATTAGAGGCCAATTAGTCTAAGGGGCGTACATTAATTACGTGAGGTGAAATAGGGGGGGGGGGGGGAGGCCGGCGAAATCTCACGAAACCTTACAAAGGGGGAGGGGGAGGGGTCAACGGAAATCTCACGTGAGGTTTTGAAATTCTTGAAGAGTGGTAGAGCGAAAAAAAAGGTCTATAAATGACGCCAAAGTCGACTTTAGAGGGGGGGGGGAGATATGGTCTAAAAACCGGATATAACCGCCTTGGAAGCATGAGACCCACTGACATCGATTACTAGGGGGGGGGGGGTCTCCGTCAACATCTCACGTCTATTTAGAGGGGAGGGGGGAATCCGACCAGATCTCACGAAGTCTCACCAGAGGGGGAGGGGGTCCGGAATTCCGGAAAAACACCTCACGTCATTAATGGACGGCCCCTAACATCAGAGGTAGATTGGTATGCTACCACATCAGGAATGCCTGTGAGGGAAAACAGCAACGTGGATTTAGGAAAGGACACATGCCAATCTCAGCTAGTGGGCTACAG
This sequence comes from Vandiemenella viatica, assembly GCA_031002005.1. Classification (NCBI taxonomy): domain Eukaryota; kingdom Metazoa; phylum Arthropoda; class Insecta; order Orthoptera; family Morabidae; genus Vandiemenella; species Vandiemenella viatica. The sequence continues at coordinate 278,300,650 of CM061921.1, read as the reverse complement.
CAAGACATTGCAGATGAAATCGACAAGGGAGGCCAGACTGATAGTGCAGCAGTGGATCTATCCAAAGAATTCTACAGAGTGAGCCATAAAATGGTAGTAGATAAGGTAAAAACCATTGGAGTGGGTGAAAGAGTGACTTGCCGGGTGGAAGAATTCTTAAAAGAAATCAAAGAGTTATGGTGCGTAATGCAGTATTAAAACAGATAAAAGTTAATATAAGAGGTCCTCAGGGTAGTATATTGGGACCATTGCTGTTATTATTCTTATCAATGATTGCACTGACGGGTTGAAGTCTAGATTGTTTGCAGATGAAATAATGTTATGCAAATGAATTAAAACAGTAGAGGACTGTGAACTGCTACACGAGAATCCGAATTGGATATCTAGCTGGTTAATTAAACATGGAATGAAAATAAATGACATGAAGAGTCAGCTAATGAGGTACACGGATATAAATGTAAGGATTTTCTATTATTATAGAGTACGGAAGGAATTGCTTGTCGAAGATCCTAACTGTAAATATTTTGGCATAACTATGGATTGTAAACTCAACTGGACAGGACACGTTGGGTAGATGGCAGAAAGAGGTTTTAAAGTCCTTCGTTTACTGGACAGTGTGTTGAGGGATGTCCCAGGGAAGTGGGTTACAAAACCTTGTCCGACCACTGCTTGAATATAGTGAAGTAGTATGGGACCCACATTTTTTTTTTTTTTGCTGTCGTCAGTCATTCGACTGGTTTGATGCAATCCTCCATCCCTTCCTATCCTGTGCTAACCTCTTCATTTCTACATACCCCCCTACAACCCACATCCTCAATTATCTGCTTCATATATTCTAATCTCTGTCTTCCTCTACAGTTCTTACCTTCGACTGTTCCCTCCACTAACAAATTAACCAATCCAGCATGTCTCAAAATATGACCTACCAGCCTGTCTCTTCTTCCTGTAAGCTTCTTCCATAAACTTCTTTTCTCACCCATCATTTCCAAAACTCGTTCATTTCTTACTTTGTCTGTCCACCTAATTTTCAGCATTCTTCTGTAGCACCACATTTCAAATGCTTCAAGTTTTTTTCTTTCCGGTATTCCTAAAGTCCATGTTTCGCTACCGTAAAGTGCTGTGCTCCACACATAGAGTTTTAAAAAGTTCTTTCTAATTCCTAGATCAATATTTGAAACTAAAAGGTTTCTCTTTTTCATGAAGGCTCTTTTTGCTAGTGTATTTTGTTCATGCCATTCAATAACTTCTCAATATCCTCAGCCCTCTCTGCTAACAAGACAATGTCATCAGCAAATCGTAGCATACTGATTTTTTCTCCCTGAAAACTTATGCCACATAGAAAATTTTCTTTTAGTTTCTTCATTGCTTCTTCTACATACAAGTTGAATATTAACGGGGATAGACTACAACCTTGTCTCACACCCTTTTTGACTGATGCATGTCTCTCGCGATTCTCTACTTTTATTACAGCCACTTGATTCTTATATAGTTTATATAGAGTATTCTTCTATCTCGATACTTTAGACCTGACTTCTTTAAAATTTTGAACATCTTGTCCCACCTAACATTATCAAAAGCTTTTTCTAAATCAACAAATGCCATAAAAGTATCTTTGTTTTTCTTGATACGCCCTTCAAGTATTAATCTTAAAGACAGAATTGCTTCCCTTGTACCGCGATTTTTCCTAAACCCAAACTGATCTTCACCTACTATCTCTTCTACTACCCTTTCCATCCTTCTGTATATTATTCTGGTCCGTAATTTTGAAGCATGTGATGTTAGACTAATGGTGCGATAATTCTCACATTTGTCGGCTTGTGCTTTCTTTGGAAGTATGAAAATGATATTTTTATTAAAATCAGTTGGAATTTCTCCTGTTTCATAACTTTTTGATATCAGCTTGAATAATCTTTCGATTCCTTCCTCTCCTAGGGATTTAAGAAGTTCTGCAGGGATCTCATCAATTCCAACTGCCTTATTTGCTTTCAAGTCATTCAGAGCTTTATTAAATTCTGTCCTCAAAACAGGATCTCCTAAGTCATCCATGTCGACATCGCCTTCCTTTTCCAATACACTATTGTTCAAGTCGTCCCCAACATACAGTTTCTCAATGTATTCCTTCCATCTGTTAGCTCTATCTTCTGACCTTAAAAGAAGTTTCCCATCGGCAGCTTTAATGTTCATACCTCTTTTCTTCATTTCTCCAAAATTCTGTTTGATCTTTCTGTAGGCAACATCTACTTTTCCTGCGACCATTTCCTTTTCTACTTCTTCACACTTTTCTTGTAGCCATTTTTCTTTTGCTATTTTGCATTTCCTATTTATTTGATTTCTAAATTGCCTGTACTGCTCTCTTCCTGCTTCATCCTGAGCATTTTTGTACCTTCTCCTCTGATCCATCAGCTCCAAAATTTCTTCTGTGATCCAAGGTTTTCGGGCAGCTTGTTCCCTAAAGCCTAATGTTTCTTTGCCAGCTTTCATTATTTCGGTCTTTAATGCATTCCATTCGTCCTCGGTTGAGCTCCTTTCACAGTTACTTCTTAGACCTAAGTCTGCCATTTCTGCAAATTTTTCTCTTGTGCTAGATTGTTTCAGCTTATTCACCGCCAGTCTGTTCTGCTTATGCTGCTTCCTTATTCGCTTGAATTTCAGCCTGCACTTCATTACTATCAAATTATGGTCCGAGTCTATGTCTGCTCCTGGGTACGCTTTACAGTCCAGAACTTGATTCCTGAATCTCTGTTTTACCATGATATAATCTAGCTGATATCTGCCTGTATCCCCAGGACGTTTCCAGGTGTATATTCTTCTTGCATGGTTCTTAAACAGTGAGTTCGCCACTACTAGCTTATATCTTTCACAAAATTCTAGCAACCTGCTTCCTCGCTCATTTCTTTCTCCTAGACCAAAACTTCCTACAGTATTCCCCTCTTTTCCTTCTTCCACTATTGCATTCCAATCACCCAAGATTATTAAATTTTCCTCCCCTTTCACATATTGGATTAATTCTTCAATTTCAGCGTATATTTTTTCTATTTCTTCGTCATCCTCTTGTGACGTTGGTATATATACTTGTACTAATGTGGTTGGGATGGGCTTAGTTTCTAACCTCATCAAAATAATCCTGTCACTAAACTGTTCATAATAACTCACCCGTTTCCCTACTTTCTTGTTCATTACAAATCCTAAACCAGTGACTCCATTGACAGCTTGTGTGCTAATTATCCTGTGTTCCCCAGACCAGAAATCCTGTGCGTCCTTCCATTTAATCTCACTAATCCCAACAACATCTAACTTAAGTTGTTCCATCTCCCTTTTTAAGTTTTCTAACCTACCTGCCCTATTCAGACTTCTAACATTCCACGCTCCGACTCGTAGAATGTTTCTATCCATTCTGATGACTCCTCCCTGAGCAGTCCCCACCCAGAGATCCGATCGGGGGACTATTTTACCTCCGGAATATTTTACCCAGGAAGAAGCCATCATGATATATGTAATTTGAGAGGATTACATGTCCTCGGGATACCCTTTGGGTCTTTAATGCAGTGGTTTCCCGTTGCCTTCTGCATCCCCATGTCGTTGATCATTTCTGATTCATCCGCCTTTAGGGGCCGTTTCCAACCCCAAGGGCAAGAGGGTGCCCTGGACCGCTCCCCGCTCTTCCGCCCTCCTTTCGGAGGCCGTTGGCAAGCAGTGGGTGACTCCTTATACCGGGAATCTTTCAGTCGCCAGAGCCTCGTCCGTGCAAACAGGGTGCACCACGTGAAGGAGAGGTTGACATTTGGTTGGAAAAGACTAGTATAGTCTCTCCCAAACCCTTACACCCCGGACCCACATTATGGGTATCAAAACACGAGTTGCAAGGTGTACGAAAGAGAGCATCTAGATTTGTTTGCAGAAATTATCGCACAATGCAATCAGTAACTGATATGCTGAAGGAGTTGGGATGGGAGTCATTGGACTAGTATTCTTTTATCGCCGCCAAAGTAACTTATTCCTTGTTACAGAAAAAACCTTAGTTGGGTATTTTCCAGACCTTCATAATCGTTCTTCAGGGATGGAATCTATTCATTTGAGAATGTTGAACTAAGCGCATTGAAATAACGTGGGCCTACGCAGATAAATTAATGCGTTTCAGAATTGAAAAACATACTGTTTCACTACCGGGCCGAGAACTTTTCGGCTTGTCCTTGTAGACCTGCTAAAGTTCACGCACTTCGAAATCATATCCGGGACTGGGATCCGAACGGAAATCTTTCGATCAACAGTCAGACAATTTACTACCGAGGCACTTCATGTAGTGTTATATGACACTATCTATTTTTTTTAAATAAAAAAAGACTAAAGGCTTCTAACACCAGGGCTCGCGTCATTGGAATACACTGCGTCGTGAGCGTTATCCATTTACACAACTACTCGCGAGATTAAGTATCTTTGAAGTAAAAGTAATTACGTTTATTTCACTTTATTATCAGTCCAGGAAGCATAAGCCACTGAAGACTCTATTTTTACAGGCTCTTAGCAGAGAAAAGAAAACTTTCCCACTTTCTTTTGGAACGAACACTGTACGGCTTCTACAGGGTTATTAAAAAACAAGGAGCGGAGTTTGCATTTTTATTTCTTAAAAACTATAAAATATACAAATACGTGCCACACAAGATTGGATAGGGAGCGTCCATAAACCACGTAGCTCAATTATGGCCTCCTGTGAACCTCCTCCCCTCCCCACCCCCCCACGTAGTCCCACGTGGCTTTTGCCTCTACCCTCACCCACGTAGCTCGTAGCTTTTCCCCCTATTGAATCCAGAAGATATTTTGTATTGTTTTCTCTTGTCAGCGTATCGTAAATTACATACAGAGATAATTAAATGACGGTAATAAATATTCACATGCTGTTGTGTGTTCTGTACCTCCTTTTAACTGTGACAAATAATATGAGTGGACAGCTACGGGGCCTGACTAGGAACCTCCCCCACCCCAGACGTAGCCCAGCGTAGCTTTCCAGCCAACCCCTCGCTCCCCCCTAGTCCTAGCCACGTAGTTTATGGACGCTCCCATAGAGAAAGGTTCTAAGTTTGTAACCATGCCTATTAGTTCCATTCGCTGCCGTCAATGACGCTGTTGTCTGTTTGGTGTGTTACACTATTCAAAAAGCGAATTCATCGTTAATGTGCATCGTGCATTCCGTCGAAAGTTCAATAAGGCAAATTTTCGATTGGCATAGAACATGGGTCCATATGCGAAGGGAAAAGCACTGGTCATGCTCTAACCTCAAATGAAGATTTTGAGCTAATTTCAACTGCTTTCGCACGGAGCCCTGGGAAGTCCACTACACAGGCAAGCGGTCTGGCGTGTTCTTAAGAATCGTTTCTTTATGAAGACGAATATATTGCTGTTACTTCATCCATTGCATCCCGGCGATCGTGAAAAAAGTTTAGAATTTTTCACTACAATTTTGCAGGATTTGACAAAAGATTTCGAATTTCATCTCTATGGAAAATGTTAATCGCCAAAACGTCAGAATTTTGGGTTCTGACAATCCTGTTCTGTCATCGAACATGAAAGGGCCTCACCGAAGCTGACTGTGGCTCGCGCAATTACTTTTAGCAAAGTTTATGCCCTTTCTTTTTATGGAGAAAACTGTAGCTGGAATTTCGCATCTAGACATGCTTCAGAACTGGTTGTTTCCCCAACATCAAGAAGATGGGAACGATTTTATTCTTATGCAAGGCGGTGTTCCTTCCACTGCGAGGTACGAAACTACTTAAATGAATTCCAGATCGATGGATTGGAAGAGGCGGGAAAGAGGATCTTGTTCTTACTGATAAATATTGATCCCTGTACCTGGTAGGGCTACCAGGTTAGGTTAAGGTTGCTAATACAGGGGCGGAATTCGCATCCAATAAAAAACCCTGTCACCAGTTCATTACGACCACACGGAACTATTATTATTTAGTATATCTGTAGCTAAAAGTATGGCGTGTTGCGCGTATGATATTCATAGTTTTGAGTTTTCACTTCTGTCGGCAGTCCCCAATAACTGCCAGCTGTTTTTATCAGTTGGAGGGGGGGGGGAGGGGTATGCACAACCTGTGGCCGCCTCTCTTCAGTAGCTGCGAAATCGAATTGTTTCAGCTGTGAATACTATAACTAGGGACGAGTTAATGCGTGAATGGCAAGAAAAGGACGACCGTTTTGATGCTTGTCCTTCAGAAACGGTGCTAATGCCTAATATATACAGTAAAACTGTGAACCTTCCTCTATCCGGTGAAGTGTGCCATGTATTTGTATGTTTTACAGTTTGTGAAATATAAAAATTCAAAATCTGCTTCTTCATTTTTAAAAGCCCTTTATTTAACTGTTTGGTTTGTTCCCATCTGCCTACTTTTTAACTGTCTCTGTCACTCAATTTCTTACTAAGTCACTGGCGGCAACAATTAATAACTCCCGCATCTCATAGTGTTTCTACCAATGCCTACATTTTATATCAAACATCTTTGCCGCTGGCCTTCGCTGTGCATAAGCAGCTACACTGTCCTCTGCCCGCAGGCCGACCCTTTTATGACCTGTGACTTCCGCCTCTGACTTGGACAACAGCTGTCCTCTTGTGCAAGCCTCTCGCGCAGCGAAAAATCTGTACATCACAGAAATAAGAAAGCACAAATATTCCTGTTCCCTTAATGTTTTTAACATGATACACCGCAACTGAGCGAACGAAGCCTCTTTCATTCTCTGAAGTGGCTGGACCTTATTTTGTTAAAAAAGTTGGTCAAATGTGTCACCATCTATCTTTGAACGGTTTAAGTTTTGTTAGGGGGCGTCCATAAATTACGTGAGGTGAAATAGGGGGGGGAGTCCGGTAAAATCTCGCCAAATATCACCAAGGGGGAGGGGGGGGTCAATGGAAATCTCAAGTAAGGTTTTGGAATTTTTGTTGGCCTGTAGAGTTAAAAAAAAAAATTTAAAAAAAATGTGAGGGCGATTTCTAGGGGGGGGGGGCTCACGGACCACATCTCACCAGAAAAGGGGGGGGGGGTCGGAACTCCGGAAAAACACCTCACGTAATTTATGGATGCCCCCTTATGCGTGTTCTCTTTTTCGTGTAGTGTGTATTATTTTTCCTTTTCTTTTAGACAAAAATTGCGGACCGTCCCAACATGCATGGATGATACATACAACCACCGAAAACCGTGATTAGGACGGCGGATTCTCTAGATCCCAGATTTGAATTCGGGACCGCTGTGCTTCCCCGTGTGCTGACAATCATCAAGCACTAGAGATATCGAGAACTCATAGCCGAGGACTCCTGTTTTGTTTTACATAAACTTTGAAGTATTGCAACAAAAGTCGTTTTATATCCTTCACGTGCCAATAAGTTGTTTGATTATGAACCCCTTTAACAATCAAGTCCCCTGTCCCACCATCAATTATGTTCTACATATAATATTAAATCAGTCTCTCAGTGCTGAGGAACAATACCGGTGTTAATAAATCAGTTAATTACTATACTTGTAACTAACAACTCCCACTCAATTTTTTACATTACAAGCTTTTAACGCAATTGGCAAACTGACGAGGACTAATTCCAACAAACTGTTTTAAAAATATCCATTCAATAATTTTTAAATAGGGAATAACATTGCGGGTTCTCCATGGAAATAAAATGTTTGAGACGCTGGATCTACTGATGAATCTCTCAAGTTAGGGGGCGTTCATTAATTACGTGAGGTGATTTTTTTTACCTCCCCTCCCCTTGGTGAGACCCCCCCCCCTCTACTCTTAACGTCAGACTGATCTCGTAATTTTGAAGAGTTTTTTGCGCTCTACTGCTCATTGAAGGACGGCCATCTGAAACAAAAAGTTGACGTAAGATTTTTATCGACCTTCCCTCCCTTTAAATGAGACTTTTCCGGACCCCTCCCCCTCTATTTTGAACTCTCGTAATTAATAGACGGCCCCTTACTGCTCCACGATGTGGTCCTAACTACCGGTACCTTAACTGCGGTGCTGTACCCACAGTTTGTCGTAGAATCCACTCTACGGATCGTTCGTATCTTATCTGACATACAGAAAGCAAACTTTGCCAGAGGTGAAGATGGGTTAAGTACCCATAAACATTGCAGGCCTCACCAAGATTCATTCTTGTTACCTCCAAGTTTCTAGGGTGGCTTTTTAACACACAACTGCCAGATCAATAAACAAAATGAAAGTAAACATTCATGGCGTCGTACCTTAAAATCGGTAGAGCTTCCCATATATTGCTCTCATATTTTAGTTGTGCGGTGATTTTGGTACATTTTCTTTGAAGCAGGAGCCAGTTGCATAAGCGGTTAAAACATAGTCCTGGCATCTGTATTGATCGTATTTCGATTCCCTGTCCTGCCAACCAAATTTCGGTTATCTAAGGTTTCCCTCAACCACTCTAACTACGGACACCTTTGACCTCGAACGCTCGGAACCGCACGAAAACATGCTTAGAACAACAAGCGATCATAAACAAAACAGTGGTGTGTGTCATTTCCATGCAAAGCTTTGCATTCTATGATATATTCTTACTTTGTTTCTCTCTATTAAAATGTTACTTGAGGTAGAATGCAACTTTTTGTATGGAAATGACACACACCACTGTTTTGTTTATGATCGCTTGTTATTCTAAGCATGTTTTCGTGGGGTTCCGAGCGTTCGAGGTCAAAGGTGTCCCTTGTAAGTGATGGTTCTTTGATAAGGCCACTGCAGAATTCCTTCCCATTCCTTACCTCAGATCTCTTTCCGGCTGAAGTGACCTCGACGATTAATAGCAGTATAACCATAGTTAAAAAATCCAATTTATTTCGTAGCACAAATGTCATGTCAAAAAATTTGAAGAAAAATCTGCGATATGTTAATTGCTGTTTAGGAATGGGTGTTAATTAATACCTTTAGTTATCTTATGGCACGGTTAAGTGCGCTGAGGCACCGCACACTGTATCGGGGAGGTACAACGGGATCTGGCACGAGACCAGGCTCCCGCGTACCGGCCTACCTAATTGCGATTTTTAGGCGGTTTCCCGCAATCATCAAGGCGAATACTGGTACGTTCCCAATTTCCGCCTCACAAACTACACATCTCACAAATAAAAATACACTTAGCATACAGAACACACAGAGGTATACGTTTTGCAGACAGATGACAACAAAGATTTTCTACCAATAGATTAAATACGCCGGGCCTAACAGACGTCAAAACAACTGGTGCTATTTTTAACAAGAGGAAAGATATGGTAATATAAAATTATAAGATATAAACTCTGCAAAACTATATGCTAATAAATTTACAGGTTTATGGGCAAGTTGGCTACCCAGTGCACAACTGCTGCAATAATTTGTAAAAAAAGTTTTGCCTGTCTCTATTTAAACGCGTTTCGGTTTGCTCACGAGCATTCGCATTCATTATGGTGAGTCCGAGATTCCTCACTGGTAGAGCGTGGTTTTGCACCTCGCATAACTAGTTCTCATATGATTCAGCCGCTATTCTTGGGAGCTGCGTTACAGGAAGAGGTTGGATGGGATCCTCTGAGCTGTTTGAAAGCTTGTGAAGTCCATTTTTCCTTCCATTCTGTTTTGATGGAGAACGTTGCTAAGCCTACCGCGTCCTCTCTGTCCCAAATTGGAATCAAAGATTTGGATAGAGTTGGTGGCAGGTTATCCAAAGTAGTGTTGACTCGAAAGTTGCGATGTATTTGGGGATCGTTTTAATTATCCTAGACTCTAACAGTTCTTTGCAGTCTATGAAAATCGGGTGGAGTAATCTATATCTATAAAGATGAATGTTTCTTTGTTTTTTTCTTCATACAAATCCACTGTTTTCATCCGATCTCGATGAACTTTGCACACTTATTCTTTGAAACAAGGAGAAAAATAGTCTATATTTGGCTGAAAAATAATCTGTATAAATAATACATGTTGTCTTATAATTTTGAAAAATTACTGAACGGCGATAGACAGACGCGTTGGATGTGTAGGTCTCTATACTGCCGTTTCATCTAGCGGTCAGGTAGCTTAGTGGTTAAAGCACTTGCTTACTGATGTTTGGATCGTGGTCTTTGGTTCAAATCTCCTTGGAGGCAAATATTTTTATAAATTGTTTTTGATTGTAAGTGTCACGCCTGGAACGTCGGTTATTCGGATAGAATGTTAAACTGTACACACTTTGACAATAAATTTGGCCTCCACTGAAAAATTCTATCACTCATATTTTGCACAATCTGACATCAATGTCATCCCAGGAAACAGTAATGTAATACTGGCAAGCCAGTCTTGCGTTACTGTTTCTTAAGATGACATTGATGTCAGATTGTGCAAAATATGAATGATACAATTTTTCAGCGGCGGCCAAATTTATTGTCAAAGTGTGTACATATCACAAATTTAGGAGTGCAATGCGAGGCAAATCGTAGGTAGTCTTACAATGCTGTAGTTGTGTATTTTTTTACCTTATATTGATCCCTCAGGGGTGATTCGCAGTCAGTGTGTGTGTGTGATCTGCAGTAATAATACTATAAATGCGTTGTTACGTTTCGACGACTAAATGCCTAGACCGATATTGACGGAATTTGACAAGAAAATCTGTAGGGAGCGCACAGGACATTTTTTTCGGAATGTTTTACAGTTGTAATCACGAAATTTTGAGAAGTTATCGAATGGTGACAGAGAGACGAACGTGTGTGTTAGTCTGTATTGTTACGTCGGTTGCTCAAGCTGTGCTTCTCGCACATTATATTAGTCAGTTGGTGTATAGTTTGTTAATAAATTTCGTTTAGAGAAAAAACGTATTATTTATTACAGCTGTCGACTTTCTCTGTCCTATTACTTTGTGTCTGCTTAAATGTTTCTGGCACCAGTTAAATTTTCCTTCTTTTTGACATGCCTTGCGGGCGTAAACTGTCCTAAGTTGTAGCTCTAACAGAGCACGAGCAGCTAAAGTTATCAGAACCCAAGAATCAGATGCTCATGCTGAAGAAAGAAGAAATGACCAAGCTGGAATAAAGCTGCCCTTACTTAACTCCCCCTACCCCACATACCCTCACATTCGTTTGTTTTTCTGTTTTTAAATATGTTGGAAATTGATTCTCTTCAAGAGACAGGTTCGACGGTAGAATGATATAGTGAAGGCTTTCCTGTCATATTATGCTGGGACCAATCCTTCGTTACCAACAACTTTCTATATTCAATTCCGGCAAAGAAATTCTTAATCCACGCGTACGAAGTCGCGGGTATCAGCTAGTATTGAATATATCCTATTCACTTAACAGAGGCGACTCAATGTCAGTCTGCTCTGTCTCCACTTCGCTGCTCGTACCCTTACATGCGAAGGGGAAATTTACCAGTCGCTTATTAGGACACAACGTTCAGCTGGGAGAGGTAATAAGGGAGGGGTTGGTGAGGTGAGGAGCTGGGCCAGGGGGATATGACCATGAGCCGCCAGTTTCAAATGAACAGGATATATAAAGCATGTGAGCCACTGACTTGTTGTTGATTTGATCCTCATTAGTTCATTGAGCTGTGTGTCCGCTTTGTTGGCATTGGAGCTTTTCTGCCAGCATTCTATTCTGATACTGACTACACCACTATTAAAGCTGCAGTTCTCAAAGTAACTGCTTGTGACCCACCAAGCTGATCAAATTGGGGTACGACATGTAGACAACCTAATACGGAGCGTGGTAGTTGAGCGGTAACGCTCTGGCTTCGCATTCGGGAGTACGCGGGTTCGAATTCCCATCGGACATCCAGATTTAGGTTTTCTATGGTTTCCCAACATCACTCCAGGCGAATGCTCTTCAAAAGGCCGTGGTTGAATTCCTTCCTATTCCTTGCCTTCAGTTCTTTCGTGCCTCTGATGACATCGACGAGGTGTTAAATCAAAAAAAAAAAAAAAATATGCAAATGTGGGACAGCAAAAAGTCTTCATATGAGGCAGCCGAGCCAGATTTCAGATTTCTTCCGGCCATTTTAATCCATAGTTGCATATATGGAGTTGAAATAAATGTTCAAAATTTTCACTCTTTTGGGGCTTTGATGCCATACAACGATCTCATGTTGGTAATTAATATTCAGTTCAGTTGTACCGTTTTTTCAGACTTAAATAACGTTACAGTTGAACGGTTAACTTAACACTTAATTTAAATTACGCATATGCGTCGCTGGAGTCGAACCAGCGACTCTCGGGACGTGGTGTCTGCGCGCTAGCCAGTGCGCTGCCGAGGACGGCATGTTTCGTTTTGGTTGTATGGTTGCTGTCACAAGTCAAAAACAGAAGAAGGATAAAATAGTTACTCGAAACCGCTGGCTTTGTGGATCACAACGATACAGTTTTCTACGAAGGACTCGAACGTTTAGACTGTTGCGCCATAGTCTGCTCCGTTATTCGATGCACCGGCCGTACACAAAGCGCCTCAGATTCGCTCAATGAAGTCAATTCTCAAAATCTTTTAGCTGATGCTTCTGAGGGAATCTTTTAGCTGGAAACCGAAAGTTTATTAGAGTAACTTTTTTCGTTATTATTCTTCCGTCTTGCAACTAAAGAAATGCTTTTTATGGCAAACGCGTATCGCCTTTATTTGAGACATCTTCATTGCCCTAGGTAAACACATATCTACATCTACATCCATACTCTGCAATTCACAAACATTGTGGGTGGCATAGGGTGCTAAGCACCAATCCTAATACTGCGCATTCCAGTCCCGAATAGCACGAGGAAAGAAATAATACATAAAAGCATCAGTACGGCATCTTATTTCTAGAATCTTATCCCTCCGGTCATTGCGACCTAAATAGGTTGGCGGAAGAAGTATTTCATTGCACTCGTAAGTCAATGAATTTCGCATATTCTCCAATAAATTCAAACGTAAACGACGTCGTCTGTCTTCCAAACAATCCCAGCCCAATACAATTTACACATATACGGTATGTACACAAACAATGATGTTACTTGGTTTTTGTGTTTGTTCGTAAATTAGTTGTCTTATATTACTAACAACTGTCAGTTTTATATCTTGAATTAATATGCGCTAGTTCGCAGTTCCACATCAGCTACATGTCTCACACTATCACTATTATCAAATGTTTTTGTAGGATGCATTTTTGAGATTTCGCCGACTACGAAGCGCATATAAACTTTGGATGTTGTCGACAACACCGGGAGCCAAAGATTTTGTGTTGTCGAACTTGTAGTTTGTTTTGAATCTTTGGTGATTAGCTATTGTCTGTCCTGTGGCGGTATGTTTGACTATAAGATGGATCCTTATTTATTAATGTTTTAGTGTCTCGAACAAGGTTTGTATTGTTAGGTGTGTATATCATTCATAACTTTTTTTTACCGTTATTGAGAGATTTTTGTATGTAAAGGTTTTCTTAAAAGGGCAGCATGTGTTTTTTTTTTTTTTTTTTTTTTTTTTTTTTTTTTTTTTTTTTGTGGTTCGTCAACACAAAATCTTTGGCTCCCAGTGGTTGTCAACAACAACAAAAGTTTATATACGGTTCGTAGTCAGCGAAATCTCAAAAAGGCAACCTACAAAAACATTTGATAGTAATGATGATGTGAGACATGTAGCTGGTGTAGAACTATGAACTAGCACATACTAATTCATGATATAAAACTGTAAGTAGTTAGTAATATAAGGGAACTTAATCAATTTACAAACAAATGCAACAATCAAGTAACATTATTGTATATGTATATATGTTTACCTAGGGCAGTGAAGATGTCTAAATAAAGACGAAACAAGTTTGCCATAAAAAACATTTGTTTAGTTCCAAGACGGAAGAAATATAACGAAAACACCTATCACAGCAACTAAGGACCTTAGGCCAAAAATCGCCAACGTTTTTATTAGAGTATTTTAATCACTACAATAAACGACTTGCTCAGAAAATGGCTAAGACTATGTCGTACTGGACAGATTTATGAATGGATACGATATTTCCTAAGCGAGCGTCTATAAAGTACGTGGCTTGGTCTAGTAGGAGAGGGGTTGGCTGTTAAGCTACGCTGAGCTATGTGGAGGGGGGGAGGGGGGAGGGGGGAGGGGTGTGTTTCCGTGCCAAGCCACGTAGATTTCATTCATATTATACAGATATGTCAGAATTAAAATAAATTATTATTATTATTATTATTATTATTATTTTGTACTTTTGGCTTTACGCCTCGTCGACGGCTAAGGTCATTAGAGGCGGGATGGGACTGGGGACAAGGAACGGGAAGGAATTCGGCCATGGCCTTTTTGAAGGAAGCATCCCCGCATTCACCTGCTGGAGTGATTTGGGGAAACCATGGAAAACCCAAATCTGGATGCCCGGACGGGGATTCGAACCCGCGTCCTCCCGAATTCGAGGCCAGAACGTTAACCGTTGACCCACTATTCTCGGTAGTTAAAATCAGGTACAGACCACACAACAGCATGTAAACATTTATTTCCGTCATTTAATTATCTCCGTATGTAATTTACGTTAGTCTGACAAGAGAAAACAGTACAGAATGTCTTCTGGAATCAGCTGTATGCCACGCGAGGAGGGGGTAGAGACAAATGCCACGTCGGGCTATGAATATGGGAGGGGGGGTGTTTCACAGGAGGCCAAAATGGAACTATGTGTTTTATGGGCACTTACTAAGGTGAAGATCTCAGTAATCGGTGGCATTTACCCTGCACACCTGATTTGGAACTATGCGAAATTTTTCTTTAAATGTTTCACTATTTTAGTCTGTTCAGTGTCTCCTTTATCAGTTTATTCCTTTACCCTGCCCCCTTACAACTTTAGCACTCCTTTATGTCTAAATCAAGAACTAATTTCCCGATCGTGGTGGTGTAACGGTTAGCGTTCTGGCCTCGCTTTCGGGAGGACGGTGGTTGGAATCCCCGTCCGGGCATCCAGATTTGGGTTTTCCATGGTTTCCCATATCACTCCAGGTGAATGCCGGGATGTTTCCTTCAAAAGGCTATGGCCGAGTTCCTTCCCATTCCTTGCCCCCTATCCTTTCCCGTCTCTAAAGACCTCGCTGTTAAGAGACGTTAAGCAGTTAAAAAAAAACTAATTTACGGTTTGGTCATATCTTGTCTTCCACGCACTAATCGTATTTCTTCGTCTTCATCCTGTTCTCATTTGCAATGTGTGCTGCCAGTATTCCTCATGTTCTCATCTGCAATGTGTGCTGTGTGTGCTGCCAGTATTCCTCATGTTCTCATCTGCAATGTGTGCTGTGTGTGCTGCCAGTATTCCTCATGTTCTCATCTGCAATGTGTGCTGTGTGTGCTGCCAGTATTCCTCATGTTCTCATTTGCAATGTGTGCTGTGTGTGCTGCCAGTATTCCTCATGTTCTCATCTGCAATGTGTGCTGTGTGTGCTGCCAGTATTCCTCATGTTCTCATCTGCAATGTGTGCTGTGTGTGCTGCCAGTATTCCTCATGTTCTCATCTGCAATGTGTGCTGTGTGTGCTGCCAGTATTCCTCATGTTCTCATCTGCAATGTGTGCTGTGTGCTGTGTGCTGCAAATATTCCTCATGTTCTCATCTGCAACGTGTGCTGTGTGCTGCCAGTATTCCTCATGTTCTCATCTGCAATGTGTGCTGTGTGTGCTGCCAGTATTCCTCATGTTCTCATCTGCAATGTGTGCTGTGTGTGCTGCCAGTATTCCTCATGTTCTCATCTGCAATGTGTGCTGTGTGTGCTGCCAGTATTCCTCATGTTCTCATCTGCAATGTGTGCTTTGTGCTGCAAGTATTCCTCATGTTCTCATCTGCAATGTGTGCTGTGTGCTGCCAGTATTCCTCATGTTCTCATCTGCAATGTGTGCTGTGTGCTGCCAGTATTCCTCATGTTCTCATCTGCAATGTGTGCTGTGTGTGCTGCCAGTATTCCTAATGTTTTTCAGTTATTCCTAGCCCAGCGCCTCTATCGTCTCACTTGATAGTCCCATACCATTCCTCCATACTCAAGCCAGAATCTGACCACAGTTCCCTCACTTCCAGGGTACGTCCTTCCATCATCCTCTTCAATAGTACAGTACTGCCACTCCCCATTAAAATTTAGTATCAGAAGATATGTTTAAGATTAGTCTGGTAGCTCAGTGGTTTAGGCACTTAGTTTTAAACACTTGGGGTCCAGTCCCGGGCTCAAATACCGTTGGAGTCAGGAATTTTTAAGAGCTGTTTTTGATCATATGAGTTACGCCAGGACTTTCCGTAGCCTGGGATTGCACGATAAACTGTAGGTTCCAGAGGAAAGGAACTGTCCGTCCTACCTGTGATACCTCCTCCTTCGGGAGGATCCAAGGGAGCGTTCATAAACTACGTAGCTCCACTTTGGACTGCTGTGCTCCCGCCCCCCACGTAGCTTGGCGTGGCTTTGCCTATACCCCGTCCTCCGCTTCACGTGGCACTTGGCTTCCTTCTCTATCAATTTTAAAAGATATTTTGTAAATTACATACGGAGATACACTGAAGAGCGACAGAAACTGGTATAGACATGGGTATGAAAACATAGAGATATGTACACACTCAGAGTACGGCGCTGCGGTCGGCAACGCCTAGATAAGACAACAGGTGTCTGGTGCAGGCGTTAGATCGGTTACTGCTGCTACAATGGCAGGTTATCACGATTTAAGTAAGTTTGAACGTGATGTTATTGTTGGCGCACGAGAGATGGGACACAGTACCTCCGAGGTAGTGATGAGGTATTGATTTTCCCGTACGACCATTTCACGAGTGCTTTCTTTTTCTTATGGCTTTACGCCTCGTCGACGGCTAAGGTCACTACAGGCTGGATGGGACTGGGGACAAGGAATGGGAAGGAATTTGGCCATGACCTTTTTGAAGGAAGGATCCCTGCATTCGCCTGGAGTGATTTGGGGAAACCATGGAAAACCCAAATCTGGATGCCCAGACGTGGATTAAAACCCGCGTCCTTCCGAATGCGAGACCAGATCGTTAACCGTTCACCCACCACGCTCGATTTCGCGAGTGCACCGTGAACCCTTCCTCAAATTGCTGCGGATTTCAATGCTGGGTCATCAACAAGTGTCAGCGTGCGAACCATTCAACGAAACAACATCGATATCGGCTTTCGGAGCCAAAGGCCCACTCGTGTACCCTTGTTGAGATTTACGCCTCGTCTCGGCCCGTCAACACCGACATTAGATTGTTGATGATTGGAAACATGTTACCTGGTCTGACGAGTCTCGTTTCCAATCTTATCGGGCGAATGGACGTGTACGGGTATGGAGACAACCTCATGAATTCATGGACGCTGCATGTCAGCAGGGGACTGTTCAAGCTGGTGGAGGCTCTGTAATGGTGTGGGGCGTGTGCAGTTGGAGTGACATGGGACCCCTGATACGTCTAGATACGACTCTGACAGGTGACACGTACGTACGCATCCTGGCTGATCACCTGCATCCATTCATGTCCATTGTGCATTCCAGCAGGACACTGCGACACCCCACACGTCCAGAATTGCTACAGTGTGGTTGCTGGTTATTTGTTCTTTACCTTATTTTAACTGTGACAAATAATATGAAAGAAAAGCTACGTGGTTTGGCTCGGAACTCTCCCTCCTCCCTCCCCCCCTCACGTAGCCCAGCGTAACTTTCTATCCCCCTCCACCAAGTCACGTGGTTTATGGACGCTCCCCAACCAACCTACGAGTTGAGGACTAAGTTAATCTTTTTCTTATGCCAAGATATTTACTTTTTTGCATCTGAATTTACGCATCGAAGACGTCGAGGTCATTAGAAGAACGGGAAGGAATTTGGCCATGGCCTTTTGAAGAGACCATCTCGTCTTTCGCCTGAAGTGATTTAGGGAAATCATGGAAAGCTATAGCGTTACCGCTGACCCACCACGCTCGGTATTTATTTATTGTGCCTTCAACAAAAGTTTTGCCTCAAGTGTATAAGCGTACAAAACCTTCATGTTTTCATCTGTATACCCTACTATTATGCCGGCTATTTTTTGAATTTATCATAGTTCCATGTTGATCTACTATTGTCTAGATCCTTCTCTAACTATTCATTGTTGTTCCTCGTTTTATTCATAATATTATCCTAGAATCTGTATATTAACGTCAAGCGAAATCTCGACAGTACTAACCTTTTTCTTTTTTTTCAGCTTTCAAAATTTCACGTTCAGGTCCTGTAAAAATTCCGGACGGAACTTGCAATCGCCGGTTTTAAAATCATACACTCTGATACCAATTGTTAGTTTCGAGGCTGCTCGATGTTATTTATGAATGGATTGATCGTCACACTAGATGACGTTCCATTGCAACCCCACTGGAAGTTCAACAACGGTTGTTTCCACTTGCTACATTATTTATAGGGAAGAAAATGTTCTGCAGATCGTCTAAAGGTTCAACCTTATTTTGATCACTATTTCGTACTGGTGGGATAAATGGCAGTTTAAATTAAAGAAAGTACAAAGAAATGTGCATAAGGAACAAAAAAAATATCCCCTATCCATAAGGGAGCGTCCATAAACAACGTGACTTGATTTAGGGGGAGTGAGGGGTTGGCTGAAAAACTATGCTGGGCTACGTGGGGGGGTTCCGAGCCAGTCCACGTAGCTTTCCATTCATATTATTTGTCACAGTGAAAATGAGGTACAGTACACACAACAGCATGTGAATATTTATTTCCGTCATTTAATTATCTCCTTATGTAATTTACGATAGGCTGACAAGAGAAAACAGTACAAAATAACTTCTGGAATCAATATGGGGAAAAAGCTACGTGCTACGTGGAGGGGGGGGGGGATTCACAGGAGTCCATAATGGAGCTACGTGGTTTATGGACGTTCCCTAAGTAAAAGTAAGCTATTTAAGTGTTGTTAAGATCTATTTCAAGAAGAATTTGCTGTGTTAGTGCTCCTCCTTAATACTGGACACTGAGAAGTGGAACGAAACTAAGTTTGAAACTCGGTCACGATTATATATGCGAATTCTGGTACGGTCCCCAATTACTCAATACACGAGATAACAATTAGCATACACAACAATGCTCACACCACATGGAGATATACATGTACTCCTATCCTACCCTACTTCCATTAATGCAGCCGCAATAATTTGTCCGTTGCAGTAAATGGTCAGCGAAAATGTTGGATGAGCGGGAACGCCCTGGCCTCGGATTCGGGAGGACGCGGGTTCGAATTTCAGTCTGGCCATCCAGATTTGGGTTTTCAGTGGTTTAACCAAATCATTCCAGCCGAATGTCGCATAGTTCCTTCAAAAGACGATTGCCCAATTTCTTCCTGTTCTTTGCCCCCGTCTCTCCCGCCTCTAATGACCTTGACTTCGACGAAGAATAAAGCAATAATAAAAAATAAAAAATGATTAGTCAACTCCTCAGTTACGTAGACAGTGAGGAGGACATTGTCTGATAGGGGGAAGGAAAAGAATCAGTCAATTGCGAGTTACTCTCGCACGCTGTGACTTCTGTAGTACTGTACAAAGATTATGTATCTAAATGAATTGAAAAAAAAATATTTTGTAAAATTTTCACAAAAATTTTTTTCAAAGAAAAAGTATTTGAAAGACATATTTATTTACCGATTCCAGGAATTCTCTGCCGAATGGTGTACATGATTTTTTGTAGAAAAAAGTTATTTATTATTATTTTCGTATGTCCTCATAATGGAGAACGATAAGCAATCCTTACTGAATGCGTTCAGTTCCTCTTTGGGATGTTCTTCTTGTCGGACCAATATTTTTTCATTCTTTCACTGACGGTTTTCCTTTCTTCAGCAGTACAGATTTGTTTTGATTTTCCCTTTTTTGTCTCGGAAATAACTTCGCATGAGTTCAACTTCTTACTAAAAATCTCTCGATCTGTGATGTCTCCATTAGCAATACTTGCAGACTTCAGGTCTTTCTCCACCTCCTTCATTCACGTGGTTGTTGTTTTTACTGTTTGTGGGTATTTTAAAATTTGTCGTGAGATTCTTTCCTTCGGAAGTCTACCCAGATGTCCATAAAATTTCAGCCTTCTTTTCTTTATGTCTGATTCTATGTTTGATATTTTCTCTGTAGTTTTTATAGTTTGAAGTCTGTACTGTACATCTTCACTCACTCTGGGTCCCACGATTTTTCTGGTAATTTTTCTTTCTTCTTTCTTGATTTGTTCTGTTGCTTTTTTTGTGTTCATTGCTAATGTTTCACTTGCGTATGTAATTGCTGTCTTAATTACCGTATTATTTATTGATGAATCAGTTTAGATAAAATCACTCTTTTATTTTTTATTTGCTATGGTCATAAACTCCAGAAGGATCATTAGCTTCAGAAATAAAGGGATAAACAAATTTTTTAATCGATTTTCGCTAAAATCTTGGAAAAAAACCCAAATATTTTCAGATTCGGCAGGCTGCCATCTTGCATTTGATTAACATGACGATAACTAATTTAAAAATTTCATTCAACGCTCCCCTAGACCCACTATAATTATTATGTACGAATGGACCCTATCGGATCACGCAATGCCTTGATTCTCATCATGGATTGTAATTAAGAATTTATCGAATGTACCCACTTTGTAGTTAGAACCAGGAATTGTCAGTGCCTGGAGCAATGGGGGTAGCTTAAGTGCTGCCATCTGTCTGCGATTCGTTTAACTTATGTTCTCTATGGTAAGTGATTTTTTGTTTGCGAAATGTATAGTTTAGGAGGGGGAGATTGGACACCGTCCCAGCACTCGCCTATGTGACTGTGAAAAACCGTCTAAAAACCACAATAAGTACGGCCTGTACTCGAACCTGACCTCCTGGTGCAGCCACACTGGCGGGTCACGCCACCTATAATTATCATCACCCTTATGATTTATCGCACTTTTAAATTGTAATCATGTTTGGTGTTGTATGATTTAAACTACTGCGCAGTTAGAAGGTTCAGGACGTTATGAGGCTGTGACTAACAGACGGATGGATGAATCACTCTACGAAGTTTCCCATCATTCACTCAACAGGAAGATCCAGATGCGTGGGTCACCGGCTCCGATGCATATTGGCACGGATCTGCTCCATCACAAATAAAGGCATATGTGTCCCGGCGTTCAACTAGACCTTTTTCCAAAAATTGAGGTAAAAGTTCCGCGTGCCCATGGTGTATCTGAAATACCTGTGACTTTCATGGTAGTCAAGCGGCGTGAACGTTGGGTTCCGGATCTGCGGACCCATGTTCGACCCCGTATTTTTTGGCAATATTTTCATAATATAAACATTTTCTCGAGAAATATAAGTATTTAATTTAATTTAATTGCGATGGAGGACACGCTTTGGTGACAATTTCCCTTGACACCCTTTCTTCCCCTATCCTGTAAGCGCCTACATTTTCCCTCTACAAATTTCAACTTTAATTTCTGTCAAAGGTTTTGGTAAATTATTC
The DNA here is from genome assembly GCA_031002005.1 of Vandiemenella viatica. Lineage (NCBI taxonomy): Eukaryota > Metazoa > Arthropoda > Insecta > Orthoptera > Morabidae > Vandiemenella > Vandiemenella viatica. Next base: position 278,279,246 of record CM061921.1, on the reverse strand, counting down.
ACAATTTCTCTTGGTAACTCAACCAATCCCTGACCCCCTTACCTACGAAAGAAGATCTTCTCACACGCTTGTGCCTGAATTTGAGTGACAGCTAGTGCCCATGATCATCTTTACCCTTCCAAGCACTGCTCTAATTCTTTCTCCCATATCTTTCCACACCTCATCACCAATGTACGCCTTGTACACTCCCATGACTCTCTTCACCCTCCTCCTGTATTCCAGTGAAGCCAATTCGAGCTCCTTTATCGTTTGGGTTACTGATTCTGTTCTGCCGAAATTTTCAGAGGCAAATCTAGCAGCCCTTCATGCACCCACTCCAACTCCTCTATTTGATACCCAAATTGTGGGTCTCATATTACACCAAGCAAAGGTCTGACCAAAGTTTTGTAACCCACTTCCCTTACTTCTTTGGTACAACCCATCATCACGCTCTCCAACAAGTGAAAGATTTTGAAAACTTTTCATAGTAACTGTCCAATGTGTCCTGCGCGGCTGAGTTTGCTGTCAAATTTTCTGCCAAGATCTTTATATTTCAAGTTTTCAACAAGCAATTATTTCCCCACATTAAAATCATAATCAACCTATAGTTTTTTATGTGTATCTAATTAGCCGACACTTCTTTGTATTTATATTCATCCCATGTTGACCTACCCATCTAGACATCCTGTCCAGATCACCCTACAACTGTTCACAGTCTTCTAGCGTTCTGAATTATATAGTATTATGTCATCTAGAAACAAACTAACTTCTGAAAGTAAACTATGAACACAGTAGAATAACGATTAGCGCACCGAGCGTGGTGGTGTAACGGATAGCGTTCTGGCCTCGCATTTGGGAGGACGGCGGTTCGAATCCCCGTCCGGGCATCCAGATTTGGGTTTTCCATGGTTTCCCCAAATCACTCCAGGTGAATGCCGGGATGCTTCCTTCAAAAGGCCATGGCCGAATTCCTTCCCATTCCTTGCCCCCATCCTTTCCCGTCTCTAAAGACCACGTTGTTAAAAGGGACGTTAAACTGTTACAAAAAAAAAAAAAAAAAAAAAAAAACGATTAGCAATGGTCCCAATATGCTATCCTGAGGCACTCAATTTTTCATTTAAAATTCTTTTGACACTGCAGACTGAGGTGTCAAAAGTGATGGGATACCCTGCTAACAGCGTGTCTGTCCTCCGTTTGCTCGGCGAAATGCAACAACAAGACGTGGCATGGACTCCACGAGTCGTTGGAAGTCCTCTGGAGGAATATTGAGCCATGCAGCCTCTATAGACGTCCATAATTCCGACAGTGTTGCCGGTGGAGGATTTTGTGCACGAACTGATCTCTCGATTATGTCCTATAAATGTTCGATGGAATTCATGTCGGGCGATCGCGGTGGCCAAATCATCCGCTGGAATTGTTCCGAATGTTTTTCAAACCAATCGCGAACAGTTATGGCCCGGTGACATGGCGCATTGTCATCCTGGAAAATTCCATCGTTCTTTGGGTACATGAAGTCCATTAATGGTTGCAAGTGGTCTCTCAGTAGCTGAACGCCATGTAAACACAGCCCACACCATTATGGAGCCACCTCCAGCTTTCACAGTGCCTTGTTGACAACTTGGGTCCATGGCTTCATGGGGTCTGCGCCACACTCGTACCATTCCATCAGCTCTTACCAATTGAAATTATAACTTATCTGACCAAGCCACTTTTTTCCAGTCGTCTCCGGTCCAAGTGATATGGTCACGAGCCCAGGAGCGCCACTGTTTGCGATGTCATGCTGTTAGTAATGGCACCCAAGTCGGTCTTCTGCTGCCATAGCCCATTAAAACCGAATTTCGCCGAACTGTCCTAACGGGCACGCCCGTCAGATGTTCCACATTCATTCCTGCAGTTAGTTCACGCAGTGTTGCTTGTCTGTTCACACTGACAAGTCTGCGCAGACGTCGCTGGTCGCGCTCATTAAGTGCCGGCGGTCGACCACTGCGTTGTCCATGATGGGAGGTTATGCCTGTATTTCGGTATACTCGGCACACACTTTTTTTTTTAACTGCTTAACGTATCTTAACAGCGAGGTCTTTAGAGACCGGAAAGGATGGGGGGCAAGGAATGGGAAGGAATTCGGCCATGGCCTTTTGAAGGAAGCATCCCGGCATTTTCCTGGAGTGATTTGGGAAACCGTGGAAAACCCAAATCTGGATGCCCGGACGGGGATTCGAACCACCTTCCTCCCGAATGCGAGGCCAGAACGCTAACCGTTACACCACCACGCTCGGTGGCACACTCTTGACACTGTGGATCTCGGAATGTTGAATTCCGTAACGATTTCCGAAATGGAATGTCCCATGCGTCTAGCTCCAACTAGCATACCGCGTTCGAAATTCGTTAATTCTCGTCGTGTGGCCATAATCACATAATCAACCTTCTCACACGAAGCATTTGACCACAAATGAAAGTCCTGCTCAGGCACTGACCATTTATACAATTTGTAAGCGACACTACTACCATCTATATATTTGCATATTGCTATCCCATGACTTTTGTCACCTCAGTGTATTTCGTACCCAAACTTTTTGCCTTCTATATTGAAAGAATTGTTCTACCCAGCAAATCACTTTTCCATTCACTTCAATTGTTTTTACCTTATTTACCACCATTTTATGGCGCTTTCTGTCAAAAGAAAGATCTAGTGCTACACTAATAATTTTTCCTCCCTTGTCCATTTCATCCGAAATATTTTGCATATAACCTACTAACTGTGATTCACAAAAATATCCTTGCCTAAAGCCAAGTTGCCAACTTGAAAACCACATACGCTCATCACATACATTTCTGATGTAATTGCATTCCAATCTTTCCATTAATTTACCAACAGTTGATGTCAACCTGATTGACCTATAATTTTCGACTTTATTTGTTACCCTTCCTTTATGTACTGGTACTACTATCCCACTTTTCCATTCCTCTGGTAAGCATCAAGTATCCAGACGCAATTTAAATAACGTTTCAAGATAAGGTACAATGTCACATCCTGCTGTCTTTTAAGACATCCGTAGTAATATTATCTACACCAGACCCTTCATGCTTTTTCAACTCTCTTAGTTCCTTTATGTTATCCTCACCATGAATTTCAAATTTCTTAGCCTAATCATTTCTAATTGTGTTGATAAGCTCGTTCTTCGATTTACACCCTCCCATTCGATAATCATTGTCACTAATTGACTCAATAAATCAGTTACTTAAAATCTTTGCCTTTTTAAAATTCTCAGTAGCTACTTTTCCATACTTATCAATAATTGTCTCAATACCCTCCCTTCCTCTCAACTTTCTAACATAGCCATAGCTAGATGCATCCATCAGTGGCCCCCCCTGCTCCAATAATATTCTTCTTAAACCCATCTTTATCCACCTTATTTCCTATTATTAATTCATTGTTTAGTTATTTCAAGTACTCCCTACTGCCTTGCTGTTTCATAACTCTCTTATGTTCTGTTCTTACCAACCTGTTTAACCGCCTCACCTCCCTAGTATACATAGTACGTAGGTTCTGTACTTGTTTTTACTTTCTGTTTCGGGATAAATGTTTTCTTCACCTTTTTATTATCTTTTTGAAATCTTCCGTCTTGAATCCACTGTATTTGTGTCATCCTTCCATTTGCTGAAACTTTCCCTGAAATATCTCTTCAAGTTCGAAATCTGTTCCTTTTTATAATTGTACCTATTTCCCCCTTCATCCATAAGAATTGCTTCATGATCACTTATTGCTTCGGTTTCTTGATACCCAACAAGGTTATCATCGGGATGGACTAAGATGATATCCAAAATGTTTCGTCCTCTTACGTTCTGCTCTACCACCTGTGTAATCCTCCTTTCTTTGTTATGGTAATTGCAAATCTCTGCTCTCTTGTGTTATTTATTATTTCCTTCCCAACTTACAACTGGTAAATTTAAATCCCCACCAATAATAACCACATTAATCTCACTTCTAAACTCTTTCTGCCCAAGAGCCTCATCTTCGTCATCCATTCTTCTACTATCGTAAACGCTCAACACAGTGATTTTTTCTATTTTATTACCTCAGAAATGTACCACAAGTATCTCATGGTTATGCTCTATAAACACCAGAGAAGTGTAGTTGTCTTTGCTAACCAGTATGGAAACCCCTCCACCGATAGCTCCGATAGGTCCTCTATCTCTGCGGTACACTCTGTAACCAGCGGGAAAAACATCATTATCTAGTATTTTTTCTTTTAACCAATATTCCACCCCTATAATTACTTGTAGTTCGTGTATCTCTATTAAGTTTGGAAATTCTATTACTTTGTTCATTATACTTCTACACTTCATGAGTAACACTCTTATTACTTGGCTGGCTTTGTCATATTTTCAGCATTAACTTTCTCCTTCCCCATTCATTTCAGCAGCTTCATCGAAATTTTAGTTCTTTGACTTTTCCCATCGTGGATCTGCAATCAGTATATTTTCGATCATCCATTTCCATCACCATACCATCAGCCACTAACCTAAAAAAGGCACAGTTCTGACCCCATCATCACTGGAAATGGGCTTCCTTAAAGCTTTAGCTAACAACTCAGAATGTACCCCCTTGCCTCTTCTATTTAGGAGTAGGCCATGCCTAGTGAAACCCCACACCCCTGGTGTTCACAGGCACAACCCCGAAGACAGAACTAATGCTTTACCAAATGGCACCTCAGTTTCCACATTTACCCGCCTCACAGCGTGGTTAAACTGTGGCCCGTCATGGCGACTTAGGACCTTCATGAACTCCACCCTGGTATGCTGCGCCTCCTTCACCACTTCTCAGGTCACTCTCTACACTATAACGCGCGTTTCTATCAATACTATTCCTCGCACTTCCCACTGTCACTATTCCATCTTTAGTGAAACTCCTACAAAGTGAACCTATATCATCTATACCTGACCTAATGTATCACTAGGCTTGAAAAAAACTTGCGACGTGGTAACCTGTGCCTAACCGATCCTGCAGAGGAAGGCCTAGATCTCTTCCATGGCTACTACCTAGTAACAGAACACTTTTCATCCTATTCGTTCCTTGCATGCCCCTATTTTAAAGGCCTGCTGCAGCTTACCTACTCCTACGTCTCTTCGCCTCTTGAGTGTGGTAACAGATCAAACCTATTTTTCCCGACAACTTCTGAATTGTCTGGCGTCTTCATCCTGTTAACCGCATTCCCCTACGATCTGTTACGAGCTCACAACCATCCTTCTCACTCTCCTCACTAAACCTATCATCTCTACTTTCTGCTGTATTGGCTGAGCCTCCACAGTTGGCACCTCCACAAGCTGAGCCTCCCCAGGCTGAATCTCACAAGCCGAGCTTCCATAGGATGAGCTCGACTGAACTTCACAGCTGAGCCTCCACAGGCTGAATCTCACAAGCCGAGCTTCCATAGGATGAGCTTCGACAGGAACTTCAACAGGCTGAGCCTCCACAGGCTGAGCTCCATAGGCTGAATCTCCACAAGCCGAGCTTCCATAGGATGAGCTTCGACAGGCTGAACTTCACAGGCTGAGCCTCCACAGGCTGAGCCTCCATAGGCTGAATCTCCACAAGCCGAGCTTCCATAGGATGAGCTTCGACAGGCTGAACTTCCACAGGCTGAGCCTCCAAAGGCTGAATCTCCACAAGCCGAGCTTCCATAGGATGAGCTTCGACAGGCTGAAAACTTCCACAGGCTGAGCCTCCACAGGCTGAGCCTCCACAGGCTGAGCCTCCACAGGCTGAGCCTCCACAGGCTGAATCTCCACAAGCCGAGCTTCCATAGGATGAGCTTCGACAGGCTGAACTTCCACAGGCTGAGCCTCCACAGGCTGAACCCCTACAGGCCTAACCTAAAGGGCCTTGGCAGTTTCGCTCGTCTCCCTAATTATTTCATCCTTTATGACAGTGTTCGTGGACAAAATAAAAATAAAATTAATAACTACGAAGCATAAATGAAGGCGTCAGAACAAACGAACTCTGACTATAATGTGTGAGATGCGAGTCTAGCTATCAAATAACTGTTCTAGACAATTTCCAATTACTATTATCAATATTGTTGTAGTCTCTAAGGGGTCTGCCATAGCAAAAGGTTAGAAAAAACCAAAGCGGACAAAACTATGGGAGAGCCTAATTTACTACCCAAGTTTCCTCACCACCACATGCCCAATAAAACCACTTCTTACACCAACTACAACCCACACCATTCGCCACGTATTTGCGACAGGAGCCACACTTTCCAGTCATGATTTTTACCAAATACCTGTAGTACGTAGGGGCTACTATACGAAACTTAAATTTAATTAATAAAATAGTCTAATGAAATTTATATTATGTGCTTAACATTTTTAAAATTAGATTAAAGCTTTAATCCTCAATCAATATACTGTAATTAATAAGTAGATAAAAATATTTGAATTATGATATTTTTAATAACAAATTGCTATTGTAATATTTTTAGAAACAATTAAATAACAAAGTATTATATTTAAATCGAACTAGTCAGTAAATGTAATTATGATATACAGAAGTTAAATCTACACTCCAATTTTTTTAGTATCGATACTATTGACCAGCAGAAGTCAGTTATTTACCATTACTTACTTATTTATTATGTTACTAGCGTAATATTGTTATTTTTACGCTTATCATTTGCCATGCAAAACTAAATTGCAATGATCAAATTTGATGATGTTTAGTTTCTCAGTACATATTTAGAAAATATATAGATCACAATGCGTGGTTGTAATTCATTATTTTTGCTCATAGATTTTAGTGGAATTTGGTGCCAGGAGGTACTGTGCTCCACGTGTTTTTACAAGTTCTACCCAAATATACGTAAGTAACAGTGATGAACTACAGCCACGCAATGTGATATATACAGAAAAACTAAACAAAATTTGTGATTATTGTCATTCAGTTTTGAAGGACAAATGATAATACACTTATATTTCTCGAACAAAATGTTCATGCCGAGCGTGGTGAGTCAGGGCCGGTTTAAGGCTACCGCAGGAACCACAATCGGGGAGCCCCTAGCTTGAGAGGGGCCCCGCCACGATCCCCTTCAAATTTGTTGTTACTTAACGATTAATTTTCCTGCTGAAATAAATAATCTACAAATTTAGAATGTTAACAAGCTGCGTTCACAATAGATGTTTCCGAAGCGTGAAGTTCCATGAGAATCCTCCATCAGATACAGTTTTGAGAAATTCGTATCTGATGTAATCACAATAGGCCTATGTATATAAAGGTGTGTATTGCTCTCAACCTGTTTCAACAATTTATGTAATCTCGTTCGAATAAACTCATTCATCTTTTGACGTTTCATATAAAAAGTTATTGAATTGAAATGTGTATGCCTGCTCACGTGTATCCAGCCCTAAGACCTATATGTACTAGCAAAGAAAGGCAAGAAAATAAATGTCGTATACAAAAAGTGTATTATAAATATAATAGCTATAAAATTGAATACAAAAACAATTTCATTTGACACAATTGGCAGCAGGGCTTAGCCAGAAATGAAAGTGACAGTAGTTGAGAGATCCATATGAGATGCATTGATAAAACATCAAAGACTGGGCGAAGTTGGTCCCGTTCAATATTCAATAAACTGCTGGCCCGTTTGTACACAGTTTTGGAGAAACCTCAGTCCGTCTCTTTAATCGTTGTTTGAGTTCTACACACACACACACACACACACACACACACATATATATATTGTGTGTGTATATAAAGTCACGAAAATTATCAAAAGTACATCTAGAAAAGAAGTTCCTTAAGCCGACCCTATGCGAGTGAACGGTAACGTTCTGGCCTGGGATTCGGGATCACCAGGTCTTCATACCCGTCCGGCTGTCCAGCTTTCGGTTTCCCTAAATCACTTCTCGCGAGTTCCGGGAATGGCTCCTCCAAAAAGATCATGGTCGATTTCCTCACCGTTTCTTGTCAATAATGCTCTCCCAGCTTTAAGTATCTTTACGTTGGTGAGTTGTAAAGACATAATAATAATAAAAAGGATTAACGTAACTGGGTTTCCTACTCTGAGTCTTTCCTTGCATTAAGATACAAAACATCGACACCGGCAGTGAAGTGGCTTCGCATTTTACGAGTGTCATCTTTGAGTTTACCTAAGGCATGACCGTTTCTAATTAAGTACTGTGCTTAGCATTGTGTTTTCCATAGTGAGTAGGAACTTTAAATACAGACAGTACCTTAATAAAAAAAACACGCAAACTATTTTTTTTTGTTTTTTACTTGGAATGTGTGCTCGGAACTAACTCCAAAAATGATACGTCTTTAGGTACTATATAATAAAACACAAGATATGAATGTTCTTTTAATCTAACAAATATACTGACTGGGAATATTTTATTTTATGGTGGTAAAATTTTATAAAGAATGATTTTAATAAAAATTCAGTAACAATTTAATAATAATCTCCGTTTAATTCCCAAGGATTTTTACTTTTTCTGTTGCATAATTCATCACGAATCCAAATTCACGGAAACTATTGTAAATTAAATCACCTGAAAACACAGTTAAAAATAATATTTCATTATGAATGTAATATAAACGCAGAATGATCCGCCAGTGTGGCTCAGTGCATAGGACCTGGCGCGTCCTGGCTTTCCTGGTTACGGTTTTTAGGCGAATGCTGGGCTGGGATGGTCCCCATTCTTTGCTTTACAAACAAAAATACACTTATCATACAGAACACATAAAGCTACAAGTTAGCAATCCACACTTACGTATGCCGTGTATAACAACCCTGGTTTGACTAACACAAGTCCTTTCCTGCTCTCTCCCCCCTCTCGTTAACAGGAGGCAGATCAAGAGGGAAAAAATAGACTAGATATGAAAGTAGGAACAGTTGTAATACAAGAAATAAACGATTTCTGCTAAATAGGAAGTAAAATTACAAGTAATGGATAAAGCATGAATGATCTTAAAAGTGAAATACCATAACTAAAAAGAGCCTTCTTCAAAAATAGAAATATTTTTTTATTAAACATTAACCTAGGACTCAGAAAGAAAGTTCTAAAATTACATTGATGGGACACATCTCTTTACAATAGTGAAGCTTGGACTTTAGAAATACCGGAAACGAGGAAAACTGAAGCATTACAAATGTGTTACTACAGAATAATGTTGAAAATTAAGTGTACAGATAAAGCACGAAATGAACGTTTCTGCAAATGATGAGAGAAGCTTACAGAAAGGATATATGGTCAGTTTACTGTGTATGGTTCAGGTTAATTTGTTAGTGGAGGTGGCAATGTAGAGAAAGAGATCCATGAAGCAAAACAACATTTACATCATTCGGGGCTCTAAGTCTGTGCAGTTGGAAGAATATCCATAGAGAAAGTAAAAAATTCTGAAATGCAAAAAATGTTTTTTCACCTCGTTAGTTATATTCACACATACATATATAGACTTGATTTGCAGGCTAGGAGAGGTGAAGGTGTACGATGTTTGGTCATGAGATGGTGCACTAAAGTCCTGAGTTATCGCAAACCTCACCGCAGTGCCTCTTTCGGAAGAATTGGCCTTGCTAGGAACACATCGGATATTATCCCGTCTCCTCCTTCACCTTCCTATACACAACAGAACAACATTTAAACACACAGGAACTGGCCATCATACCTTCGTATCTTGCATATACTATAGGAGTTTCAATCCTTTCTTAGGGTAGGAGACCATGTATAATAATATACTGAGATCGTCCCTTTCTTTCTTTGATATTCCTAAGTCCCTTCAAACAGTGTGGATATCGATGGTGTCACCCTATGAAAAGTTGAATCTAACGTTACGTTAAGTATAATATCTTATAACTATAGAGTATGATATTAGTGAAACATGATTAAATAAACATTTATTCTTATTTACAAACAGTCGTTTATTAATAAAACTGTTATATTAATAACATTTCAAAAATATACAAATAAACTAAAAACAATTGCTTTCACAATCTCTTCTTTATACCTTTAATAGCTGCAAACTCGATAGCCACATCTTCAATCTTAATATTTTGAGTTGCTCCATGTTCAGTGGACAACATGGCAAGACTTTTTAGCCTCGTGTTGCTCACTGTTGCCGAAAGTAATTTTAACTTACTAAACGTCCTCTCACTCGTAGCAACTGATACGTAAATTGTAATACATAACTTTAGGACGTCCTTAAGATTCCATGATGAATTTTAAAAAGTCCAGAGCTACACAATCATTTGTTACTGAATTGTAACTTAGACTGCTTTTAAACGCCTTCTCAACCTTGGTATTTGCAGAAGTTCTGACTCTCATAATTCATCATAAAAACCACTAAATTTGGATAAAGCTATTTTTAATTCTTCCATGTTCGCCGAAAGTAAATTATTTTTCTGTACAACCTCAAAGAATAAAACTATATCTTGAACTGATTTTGATCTAGTTCGGTGTTGGATCGGCCAAGATATTTCAATATATCATTTTGATTTTCAGCTCCTATTGTGTGGCCAATCGTTTTTAAAACTAATCCATAGTTATTTTGAAATGTTGTAGTACTGTAATTTTTTCGTGGAATGATCTTTTGCCCCTTGTCCAATAATGTTTCTCTTGAATAGAAAGATGAAGTGCCTTTATTTTTATCATTGATTTTTCGAGGCTCAAATTTTACCCTGCCATCCAATCTGACAATTTACTTCCTTGCGGTTGGTGGACACAGGGACACAGGGAAAAAAGTATAAATACTTTCTTCGGTTCCGAAAAATGTTATACAAGATGCAACATAAACGAATGATCAGTATATCCAACGAAAACGATTTTTTTCCTTTAGTAATGGCTTGAACTCCTCACGTACGCTGCTGATATTAGCTGCAGTCATGACTTTGAGAACGACAAATCACATAATCTAAACCGTCAATATACAGTGTCTTCAAAATTTCGTTACTTAGATCAATGAAGGGCAACAATCCAAGGAATATTCTTTTTATTTTTAGTTTTGCGTTATACATTTTCACAAATGAATGCATTAGAAATTTTGTCAATGTGTGAAATATCAGGTGTGCTACAAACATAATATTGAAATATTCTACCAATTTTATTTTATTAACGAGTTAAGATTATGAATTCACGTAAGAGTTTAAGAACCTATATTCAACAGAGAGGTTATCCATAGTAGAAATATTCTTCTCGTCTAAAATACAGAAACATTCGCTTATTAATTTCATCGCGATTATATTTGCGTTCAGTAAAGCAAACTTACCATTACCTGTTAGGTAAAGTACTTGCCGACGTCACGATTTTGCTAACAAGGTACGCGCTTCCGACTGAGTTCAGCACACGATCTACAAAAACTGTCACCGAACACTTGGACCCGTTCGGTTGATTTAAATCATGACAGTGTTCCTAGTTTTATGCGCAGTCTTCTGAATCATCGTACACAGACGGAAAAAAAAATCCCAACACCAAGAAAAAATTATTGTAGAGTAATGAAATTTGGACAATGCATTTGTCAAGTTAACATGTTTAATTGATTAAATTTTCAAGATCACAGGTTAATTTAAGCTCAAGAAAATGCATTTCAAATGTGAAATACTGTTAAATTAATAGCCGGTGTAACCTCCAGAATTTTGAATGCAAGCCTGCAAACGTGAATGCATTGTGTCATACAGATTTCGAATGTCACTTTGTGGTATGGAGTTCCATGCTTGTTGTACTTGTGCTGTCAATACTGGGACGGTCAGTGCTGGCTGTGGATGATGCTGGAGTTGTCGTCCAATGATATCCCATACGTGTTCAATTGGAGACAGATCTGGTGATCTCGCAGGCCAAGGTAACATGTCGACACTCTGTAGAGCACGTTGCGAGACAACAGCGGTATGAGGGCGAGCGTTATCCTGTTGAAAAACTCCCCCTTGAATGCTGTTCATGAATGGCAGCACTACAGGTGAATTACCAGACTGACGTACAAATTTGCAGTCAGTGTGTTTGGTATAACCACAAGAGTGCTCCTGCTGTCATAGGAAACGGTTACTTCAAGGACAGCTCCGAGCCAGGCGCCCTGTAGCGTGCATTCCACTGACTACAAGCCATCGCCGTTTGCGACTCCAGTGGTGTCAAGCCAGAGCTCATTGGAGGACGGAGTGGAGATCTGTTGTGTTTTCTGATGAAAGCAGGTTCTGCCTTGGTGCCAGTGATGGCCGAGTGTTGGTCAGAAGGAGGCCAGGGGAACGCCTGCAACCAAACTGTCTGCGGCCTAGACACACTGGACCTACACCTGGAGTCATGGTCTGGGGAGCAATTTCCTATGACAGCAGGAGCACTCTTGTGGTTATACCAAACACACTGACTGCAAATTTGTACGTCAGTCTGGTAATTCAACCTGTAGTGCTGCCATTCATGAACAGCATTCAAGGGGGAGTTTTTCAACAGGATAACGCTCGCCCTCATACCGCTGTTGTCTCGCAACGTGCTCTACAGAGTGTCGACATGTTACCTTGGCCTGCGAGATCACCAGATCTGTCTCCAATTGAACACGTATGGGATATCATTGGACGACAACTCCAGCATCATCCACAGCCAGCACTGACCGTCCCAGTATTGACAGCACAAGTACAACAAGCATGGAACTCCATACCACAAAGTGACATTCGAAACCTGTATGACACAATGCATTCACGTTTGCAGGCTTGCATTCAAAATTCTGGAGGTTACACCGGCTATTAATTTAACAGTATTTCACATTTGAAATGCATTTTCTTGAGCTTAAATTAACCTGTGATCTTGAAAATTTAATCAATTAAACATGTTAACTTGACAAATGCATTGTCCAAATTTCATTACTCTACAATAATTTTTTCTTGGTGTTGGGATTTTTTTTTCCGTCTGTGTATTTGCATAAATTCGTACATGCCCTTTCGTTATAGGAAGGAACGCAGAATGTAAATCGGATAACTCCAAACGTATTTCAATTTATCCAAAACGAATCTGTCAGCTGATACATTCGAAATTATAAACTGTTAAAATATTCAAGGTACTCGTGAATCTTAACCTGAAAGTTTATTGACTTCTAAATAAGAAACAAGATTATAAAACTAAAAAATGAATTTCGCGACATGCGTAAAACCTCTGAGCTTAATTCATGACCGGACAATGGAAATGGAGGCCTAGGCTATGCGGTTTCCACAATTTAGTTTCAGAAGAAAATACAACTTTTTATTTATAGAATTACGAGGAATTATTTACTTCTCTTGATTTTAGCAGTTTTAGATACGTTTCATTTACTTTCAAACCTTTCTGGGCTCATATAATAATTGTATAAGAAAATTAACATTAACGCAACCGTCGCTTCTAACAAGCCAAACACCAGTGAGTCAGTTACGCACGGCAAGTACGACGATCGTTGGAACTGTAGAGCGATGCTCTCTTTGTTTAAGCGCGCAGAGTTGCCAATAATTATACTGTGCTGTAACGAAAGCGCACTGGATTGCATTTGAAAAAGTGTTAGATAAACTTTAAAAAAGAAAATTAAAACAATAAATGCAGGAATGGATCAGCACCAAAGGATACGAGAAGTATATCAAAAACTTTTTTCTTGTAAGTTATCACACTATTTTCTGTTATTTCATTTCATGAAATGCGGGTGTCACCCCCAAATGGGTGACATCCGGGGCGGACCGCCCCCTACCTCCCCCTTAGCTACGCCACTGCCTTCAAACTCACAGAAAATATTCAAATTTTGCAGAGCAAACCCTTACTTTCGAATACAGCTCAAGATCATACTTCAGCTAGATTAGATAACACGGTCATAACCTATGACTCAAAAATCATTTTTTGTAACTTTGAGCCTGTGAAGTATATTTTGGGTTAAATCGACTTCAACAGTAATCTAAAGAAATGGATCAGATCACGTCAAGTGGTCATTCATTACCTATGATCCTAAGATCTGATTTTGTGTCCCTAAACTCTTTGTTACTTTTATACTCTGTGCAATGAATCGACCTTAAGAGGTCCATCGATGGTCAAACTGAAGAAATTAAACCGATCAGGTCACGCGGTTGTGACCTGTGACTATAAAAACTCCTATGTTAGCCCTGAAAACTCAATCTTTGTTACTTTAAGACTCAATGCAATGGATTTGGTTTAAATCGATCTTAGGAGTCGTGTCTATATATTAAAAATATGTATGCTATTGATTCGTTACCTGAGAACTATTCTGTATTCATGACCATACCCACAACACGGGTCTACAAATGATTCATTTATATCAAATCCCACAGTTCTCGTTTGTCACGAAATTCCTGGATTAAAGTGCACGTACAACTAGTTCTAGTGAATGCAGCCACTACTCACGCTTTTCGTGATGCAAGACGAGAGGAAGCCAACCGTCTCTGCGCTCCGACGCCTGCTATATTTCTCAAGGCCGTCTGCCTTCCGGGCGGGCCGTGTTCACGTTAACTGCTTCCGCTGCCAGCAAACTCAGCCCAGTCTACATGCAGGTGGCTCGCATAGAATCAGATGACATGAATCAAAGTAATAATTATAGTTGTGCGTAGAGCTGACCCCGCCCTATTTTCTGACCAGTATATAAAAAAACAGTAGCTGGTAAAAAAATGCGTCAAGTAAAAGTAATTCAATAGCAAGGTTCTGTATAAAATTGAATTGAAAAAAAAAAAACGTTATTTCTTAAAAAAAATTGGCAGAACTTATGTGGAACGTAGAAGCTTTACTATTTTTGTCTATTTTTTTAGTAAAATATTTCCAATGAAAATATTTCACGACATATTTTTATCCGGTTCACAACATTCGTAAAAAATTAAATGAGTTATTTTAGTAAATTTGATTTTTGATAGATCATTATCACGACTAAAAGTTAAATGTATTTTTAGTCGTAAAAATGCTCTATTAAATATCAAATATACTAAAATAACTCATTTAATTTTTTTTTTATAAAAACCATAAACTGATCGAAGGCTATAGTTTTCTTATTATCTTTGTTATAAGAAAGAATGTTTTAGAAGACTACGTATCACTAAATTATGAATGAACTAGCTGATACCCGAGACTTCATACTCGTGGATTTTGAATTTTATTCTCGCATTGGATATAGAAAGCTGTAAGTTCCGTACAAGTTTTCGCGAAATGCAAGGATTTTGGGTTATATCCGTACCATTCTGCCATGAAGATAACTAAGTTGCAACAAGTTTAAAAATAGCAAAAAAGCTAAAATGGGTGGGGGGCTGTAACTGTGGGACACTATCTACCACAGTTCCTGGAATGGAAACACACAGCAACAGAACGTACCAGCGTGACTTCAAACACTTTGTTACAGGAAATGTTCAAAATGTCCTCCGTTAGCGAGGATACATGCATCCACCCTCCGTCGCATGGAATCCCTGATGCGCTGATGCAGCCCTGGAGAATGGCGTATTGTATCACAGCCGTCCACAATACGAGCACGAAGAGTCTCTACATTTGGTACCGGGTTTGCGTAGACAAGGGCTTTCAAATGCCCCCATAAATGGAAGTCAAGAGGGTTGAGGTCAGGAGAGCGTACTATCAAAACTAAAATGAGCTCTAACATGGAAAGTAAGCGTTTCCGGACACATGTCCACATAACATATTTTCTTTGTTTGTGTGTGAGGAATGTTTCCTGAAAGTTTGGCCGTACCTTTTTGTAACACCCTGTATATATATATATATGTGTGTGTTACAATTTCTAGGGGCATCTTATGCCATTAACGTTTCGTACACAACATTTTTGGTTTTACTGTCCTAGGATATATAGCCATAGGTCTCATTTACGCCTGTGAGGCATATGGAATTTTTTTTAGATAAACACAAAATAATAATCCGCTGTTGCACAAATCTACGTCTAAACTGTATAAAAAGTTGTGTGTGAAATTTATGAACAGATCATAGATAAACTGACTGAGACAAAAACAAAGCCTTAGCGACCGACATAACATTACAGACACTCCCACATGCTATACGGGCGTCTCTCACCGTTCAGGTAGTTTTCAGTATTTCAGGGCAAAATGTATTATTTATCCCGAAAAAAATATTCTATGTCCTTCCTATGATACATAATATTTCCTTGTCCAATTTCATCATTTAGGTTTAGCCCTTTAGTAACAAACAGACAGTGAGATAGAATTACTTGCGCATTTATAATACTAGTGTGTATTTGCGGATCGGTAGTTTCGGAAATGAAATGGGGAAAGGAAAAAATTATTTAAATTTTTTTCCAACAGTGGTGTAAACAAATCATGGTGTAATGATAATGAAAAAAGATTCAAACATTTCCAGCGTCAGCAGAGTTTCTTTCGGGAGATTTAGAACCCTAAAAAAAGGGGTAAAACCTCCAAGGATGTTGGTGAATGTCTGACCAAAATGAATCACGCCTTAATTTTTTTTTGGGGGGGGGGCGTAATTTATGGATGCCCCCTAGGGTGATAACACTGTGTAATGTATTGTGGCTCCACATATACTGAATTCATGTTCATCACACATCATTGTGACCGACACGATATGAATGTCACACTTGATATGGACAAAAACAAACAACTTACCAAACAACATGAAATGGGATCAGCACATAAAATCTGTAGCAGGAAAAGCTACTTCTGTATTGCGATTCATATATCGAATTTGGAAGAATAGGCTACAAAAGTGTTGTACGTGTTTTCTTTTGCTTTGACACCTACATAGAGGTCTTCAGCGGCCGGAGAGGATTGGTGGGGGTGATGGAGCAAGGAACGGGAAGGAATTTGGCTGCTGTTTTTTTGAAGGAGCCATTCCGGCATTCGCCTAGAGCAGCGATTCTCAAAATTCTTCAATCCGAGGGCCAGTAAAATGTCAAAAATAATGTTTACAGCAGAGATATTAGTCGTTTTAAAAACATTGCAAAATGCGCAAGAGACACCATGAAACAATATTATCATCTCAGTTTCAAAGACAACTTAAAGAATTGGGGCTTCGTGCAAGAAGGGAGAACTTACTCGAATGTGACAAACAGCAGACGACAAAAGCATCTGTTGAATTTCTCTCTCAATTTACATACACAGAATTTGACCTGGCACTGGCCAATGACCGGAACCATTAACGTTGCCAAAATACTGGTCACATGTTGTTTAATAATTATATAACTAGTAATCTTGAATGTATGTAATTCATCCTGGTAATTTGTTTGCTTTTCCATTGTGTGCTACTGACACGAATAAAGAAAGAAAGTCTCAAGAAGCGCATTAGAGTCTACTCAAAGCCACCATGTTAATGACGGTAAAAGTACGCTATGTTACTAAGTTTTATGAATGATGCATAAACATTTTTTTAGATGGCATTTGGCGACTAGGCCATACAGGCAGTCGAAGTGTTACAGAAACACTCCAGTGATGGAAAGTCTGCAGAACATTATTTCTACTAAGTACAGACAACACAGGACATACACAACATTAAGTTCAAACCACTCCTGCCCTAGGACGGACTCGAACCAGCAACCCTTACAATGCGAATCAAGCGTGCCACTCTCTACACTGCGAGGGTTCTGTCTTATTTGGATTAAAACACAAATTGGTTTAGAAGGTACTCAATTGGCCGAAACACAAGCCAAATATGTGGCATAATCAAAGATAATCACTCGGTGATTCCTTTTATTTATTGCTTTACGCCTCGTCGATGTCGAGGTTGTTAGAGGCGAGAAAGAATTGGTGACAAGGAACGGGAATGGATTCGACCGTGATCTTTTGAAGGAATCATACCGGCAGTCGTTTGGAGAGATTTAGGGAAACAATGGATACCGAAATCTTGATGGTCGGACGGGGATTTGAACCCAGGACTGACAGTTACCGCTCACACACCGAGCATGGTCCTCAGGTCCAAACAACAGGTTTAATTTCAAACATTAGGCTCCCCTCCCTCCTTTCCCAAAAAGAAAATCTGAAAAAATCTTGGCGTTTTCTTTGACTTCCGTTTCAATAATTCGCTTTTCTGACACAGAATAATACTTAGCACATGTGTATACTTACTGATGTGGAGATAAATGTGTTGCACTCGCTCTCTCCTTCACTACAGACAGACCTTGTATGGTCTCAACTGCCAACAGGATGTTCAAATTCATTTGAAGAAAACAGTGAGCATTCGCAGAAGTTACATATCTACCGTGTCATTTCCCTTTTCGACTGCTATCTTTTGAGATAAAGGTGATTCGTAATCTGAAATATTCACTCTCTCAAGATATCAATTGCAGTGGAGTAGAGATTATTAACAGCCTTGACTAATCACGTTCTGTTGAGCACTATCAGAACAGTCTCACAGTCACCTCTTCTTAGAAGACTATCAGATAACGACGTCGAAGCTGATTATAATCTGGTCTCCTCAGTTTCCCTCTCCTATTGATTCCAGAATATTAACAGACGATGTAACCTTCACACAGCTGATTAAACAAAAATAATACATGGCCATTCCTGAACAATCTCATCCATAGCTATAAAAAGACTCTAATTATGCAACTGGAGTACAGACTGTTTTATTGTATTGTAAATAGAAAGTACCTGCATCAGTACATTGAATCATATTCAACAGAAGAGAAGCGTCTGAATTAAATCACTGGGAGCAACTCTGTGGACAATCTGCTTTCATTTTAAATGACGGGATTGTTGCTTACGGAACGGAATTACTGAAATCCATCTATATGACACTAATAGTAATTGTGAGATGTGTAGCTCCAAAATGAAGCCTGGATAAATACGCTGCTTTCTGCTTCTCCACAATCGCAAACAGCGGCCTTCCCAATACAGAAATAACCCGAATACGTCACTACGCACGACGCGTTGCACGAACCTGCCCCCCCCCCCCCCCATCACATCGTCTACATCTACATCACAAAACTGTCAATTATACAGGATGCCTATTATATCCTGTATGAACATCCAGTTAGATCCGTAGTAAAGTTTCCTAATAAGGATCGAAAGTTTCTCTGCACGAATCCCATTTAACTCGTCCTTAACTTCTGGCAAAGCTTGCATGCTAGAATACTCCCGTGTTTGGGATTAAATGTAAAAATCCAAGTCCCCTTTACCACGTAGAATTACCGGTTTAGGTTGTAATTGGCAACGACAGAAGCGGATTGCAGGGTTAATAGAAACTCCGTGACTAGCTCGTTAATCACACTGAATTATTTGTATATTATGGCACGAGGAAAAAGAATAGATACAGGCATTAGCGCAACAATTGATTTCTCTGATCTTATCTACACGGTAATTGTGACCCAACCAACCAATTTGGTGCAGCATGTTGAAACATCACTAGCCCCCCCCCCCCCGTTGGCTCAGTTGGTTGTGTTAAGCCGCGTTCCCACGATCTCTTGCAACAGAGGCGAGACGGGACGGGACGGGACGGGACGAATACTCAACAAGGCGCCATGGGAACAGGGCCACCTCTGCTAGCGGAGACGATACGCAGCTACCCACTCTGTGTCGGTAAACATCACAGGCGTGTGTAGAGGTGCGCTGTTGTCATCGGTTTGCAGCAGCGGTGTGCACCCCTTCTGTTGCTGTAAAGTGCTCTGTGCCAAACGACACTAGGAACGTGATGGCGGCGAGGTAAGCGAGGGCTAACCTGCGGCCCGCGCTCGTCCCTACACTTCGGCTAATGAGGTCCCGTCCCGTCTCGCCTCCGTTACAAGAGATCGTGGGAACGCGGCTTTACCGTGATGGTGTCCGGCGCCGACACAGGGTTAGCTGGTTCGAGATCTGGTGGTGGTAGGAGAGGTAGTGATGCACAATTCCTAATCACCCGTTTGTGCACCAGAGTCCTGGGTTAAATTCCAAATCTCTCCACAGTGCGTATGGAATGAAAGCATATGACACCGTTGATGGTGATTCCTCCGTCGGATTGGGTCGCTAAACCTGGAGACCCCTCAATGTCCTGAATGGAGCGCCACCTAGTTTCACCCTCTCCTTTCTTTCATCGCTCATTCACAACACTACACTGAACACATACATTATCACAATCATCAATACTTACGAACACTGGGGAAGGCAACGCAAAACTATCTCACTTTATCTTCCAGACATTATTCACGGTAACCACCTACGCTCGGACACGGTAAGGCGTTCGTAAAAAGAAGATACTAGAGACTACGAGCACAGGTTCAAAACTAGGACCTGCGGTACTCACTTTCCTAACTGTGGTGCTTAGGCGAATTCTAGGTCAATCCTCAATTTCCGACCTAATGAGCGGCAAAGTTTGGCCTCGCATTCGGAAAAACACCGCTTTTATCCCCAATATAGCCCTCCAGATTTTGACTTTCTATGGTTTCCCGGAATCACTTTAAGCGAATGCCTGGAGCGATGTTCTATAAAGGCATTGGTCGACTTACTGCCGTATCCCCTAGACCATCCTTTAACGGCTCGAATGTCTTCCACGTTGGCGAGCAGGGGCGGATCCAGGATTTTGCTTTGGGAGGGGTTTGAGATGACTTTGGTTTGGGGTGGGGGCTTGGTTTGAGTGGATTTTAGCTTTGGGGGAGGGGGGCTTGAGCCCCCTAGCCCACCCCCCTTTGGATCCACCCCTGTTAGCGAGCCATGAAGACCCTACATACCACACAAACACGTTGATACTTAACACACAGAATACTGCTTACACGTTTGACAGACAGATGGAGACACTTACCTTGCTTCTCTAGTTTTAATGGCGACGACAGAAGTTGAATGCGGCGTCTTCAACGTGTAAGGCCGGACGCTTGAGATTTCCGAGCACGCTGCGTCACACGCTTAGAAAAATGTAGCGCAAATACGTTGAAGGGAAAATTGTTTCATCGTAGTAGTAAGTGAAAACAAATATTAGTCGTTAAATTGAAGATGAAATGTTGTAAGCAGATGGCCGTGTGGATCACCAAGAAATCGTCTGCGATCGTGCGGGTCAATATAGTGATGCTGGATAGAATTCGAAGAGGCCTTTTGAGTCTATTCACACTTGTGTGGCTATGAGGAAAACTCGTCAGGCAATGAGTCTGAATCTCGTCGACTTGTCTGAATTCCTCACTACATACTCGCCCAGGGCTGTGGAAACTATACGTGAGGCTTATCCATCCAATGACATGAGCTGCTTGCTCTGACCTTGCGCAATAGAATTCTTGTTGCTCAAAACTCGCTGGATTGTTTCTTCGTGGCATGCTCGGGTCCACACAATGACCGTGATAACGGCACGCGTGCCGTTCACTTTGCGACTCCTGAAATGACCTCAAGCAATCGCAAGCCAAATGTACACACTTTATTATTATTCTTGACCGCCGCTGAAAAATTCAATCTTTTATCTTGCACAATCCTACATCAATGTCATCCCAGGAAACAGTAACGCAATGCTGACGAACCAGTATTGAGTTACTGTTTCTTAGGATGACATTGATGTAGGATTGTGCAAGATAAGAGTGATATAATTTTTCAGCGGCGGCCAAGAATAATGATAAAGTGTGAAGGTGCGTCACTGCAGGGTCTCCGTTATGGGCCTGCTGTTTTCCTTACCTATTACTGGACATTTTAGAGGACTACCGTAAAAAGCATCAGATGATGGTGAAACACAATGTTCTTTTAATTTTTTGGAAGTTCTGTAGCTCTGCCTGGAGCAGTCTGGTAGCTCAATGATCAAGGCGCTTGATTGCAAAAGTTCCGGGATCAAATCCCGAGGGTGGATGCCATGAATTTTTAATAGATGTGTTTGATCATATGAGCTATACCAGGACGTTCCGTGGTTCGGATTCCATGTTAAACTGTTGGTCCCAAATGAAAGAAACTGGTCGTAATACCTCTGATACAATGGCTTAGGATTCCTACTTCGGGAGGATCCAACCAACCTTCGGGTTGTAGACTAAGTTTGTTTACCTCTGAATTAAAGACGGAACCCGCTTCAAAATAGCTCGTCTATTCGCCTGTCACAAGCTAGTAAATACTGAACCCTACAACTTAGAAATTTGTGATTGTGTGGCATCCTAATTATTATTAACACAAATAAAATTATAAAATAAAACTTTGAAAAATCATCGTGGCGAGAATTATTAAAGGGGTTTAGGGTTGAAGGATTGACGAGTGGGGTCCTGGGTTCAAATCCTGGTGTAGTCAGGAATTTTTACGAGCTTTCCTTTGTTCATATAAACTATGCCAGGACGATACTTTGTTCGAAACACACTGGCTTAGTATGTCTTCTTCTGGGGAATCCAACCAACCTTCAGTTTGTAGGCTAAGTTTTTTTTTGGCCTTCAGCCCTGCAGAACATCTAGCCTTTTTCCATTTACATGATTAGATACATTCATGTGTCCAGTTACATAAATCATGTACACGTAAAAACGACAAATTGCATACTACATTCTGTACATTAAAATATCTAGTTTACAAGGTACAAAATTTACATTAAAGTTTTAATTACATAATTCACTGTACAGATTAAAATGACAAATTGTATACTATATTCTGTACATTAAAATATCTAGTTTACAAGGTACAAAATTTACATTAGAGTTTTAATTACATAATTCATTGTACAGGTTAAAATGACAAATTGCATACTAAATTCTGTACATTAATATATCTAGTTTACAAGGTACAAAATTTACATTAAAGTTTTAATTACATAATTCATTATACAGGTTAAAATGACAAATTGTATATTACATTCAGTACATTAAAAAAACTGGTTTACAGGGTAAAAATATACATTAAAACCTTTACAATACATAGTGAGCCTTGCAATGATAGGGTTGTCTGTTACAGTTATTAATACAGCTGTTTTTATAATTCCAGTTTGATTTGTCGTAAGACAGCGTATATGAGGGAAAAGATTTTGTATTTGCTAGTGGCTAACAAAGTAGAAACATTTGTTGGCAGTTGCTGCCCCAGCTGCACCAGTTTCTTAGAAAGGTTGTCGGAATATGTCTTTTTTCAGTGGACATCCAAAGAATATATGGTTAACGTCTTCTTCCCGACCACATTCACAGTATGGATCGTCTACCACACCGATCCTATATAGATGCTTCTTGAAGCGTGCATGCCGAAATTTTAGTCGAGATATACTGGTGTATAATTTCCTGGGGCATCGAACATTTTGGAACCGTGGTAGTTTTACAATTTCCGGGTGTAAGCTTGCATAGTATTGGCCATTCATCATGGATGTGTGTTTCCATTCATTGTCCCAGTCTTTGTATAGTTTGTCTTTTAATGTTACGATTAAGTCCGACAAGGGTATCTTTACGTGGGTAGTTTCCCCAGTAACGGTTGCTTCCTTTGCCAGTTGGTCGGCTAATTCATTGCCTCTATACCTACAATGTCCTTTCACCCAGGACAGCACTACAAGTTTATTACTATTTTCCAGATCTATGATTATTTGAATGATTTCATATATAATTAGGTTGTTACTTTGGTTTAAATAATGGTTCTTTAGTGCCGTTAGCGCAGAGAGCGAGTCAGATAGCACAATGATGTTATTATCCTGTAAACTGCTGGCAAATTTAAGGGCTTCTAAAATTGCAATTAGTTCTGCTGTCATAATAGAGGTTTCATTCAGCACCTGTATATTTTTACGTCTGTTGTATTTTGGGCATGTTCGGCTTGAGCTGTATATTGTATATCAGGGTGTGTCCCGCTGCACTTAATACAACATGCTTGTCCACGACATTGTTTACTTAGGTGCCCATATCTACAGCATTTATAACATATTTTAATTGACGGAAAAAAGGGAGTTACCTCACATCTAGTCCCGTGGATATTCACATAACTTGGAATAGATTGGCTGTCAAATGTTAGCACGTTTGAAGGTTAATTACCAGTTTTTCATTGTTCTGTACTACTGTTTTGTTCATTCTCCGGGCATTAATTACCTTGACCAGCGATTGAACTTCTGCTACCAATTCCTCCATTGTAATGCTTTGATGAACTCCTCTTATTACCCCATGTTTGTGTACTAGGTGGGAAGGAATATATTTTTCTAAATCCTTACCGATTTTTCCTGACGATTTAATAATATTGTTAGCAACATTTGCATTACCTACTTCAATCTTTAATCTATTTCTACCCGAGTAACAAATATTCAGAATTTTCCCTTTGGTTTCCGGGACTGATAAATGAAGCATTTTCCCAATAGACATTGGGTGGAGTTTTCCAATATTATTATTCTTACTCTCGATAAACAAGATAAATGGACCGCCTATAAAGCCGAAGAGGTCTACTGTCATGCTTCTCGGATGGTATCTGATTACTGCTGGGCTTTACATTTTTATGCAGTTGTTCCCGAACTAGCTCCATGTTGTTTTCTGTTGAGGAGGGTTCATAACTTATGTAAAAACTGACAATTTTCCTCTTATCTGCTGTAGGTTCTACATTTGGCTCAATCGGGCGTTTTCTAGTATTCGCACTTTCTTTATCACCACTATCCACCTCGGAGTTATACTCCATGACGACATCCGCCACATCACTTGCTCTGATGGTACTTACTGCTTCCATTACAGCCGCTCCGACTGCAGCTGCTCCTGTTGATACGTCTGTGGTCGTATGGGGCGATGTCGCTCCGCCGCCTTCTCCATATTGGCCGCCAAACATTCCCACGCCGTATGGAGGATACCCTCCGTTGGGTGCTGAGGGCGCACTGTAGAAGCTGGACTCTGTAGTCAGAGCTGGTTTCGATACAATTGTTACGAAAATCTTTCAAGTATTCAATTTCACTGTAAGCAGGAAAACACGAGACCACGTTCCCTGAGCCAACCAGGAAGTTGTCGCTTCGGCGACTCGATACGAACTGTAGGCTGAATTAAGTGATAATACTCTAGTTAGGTTATAATACAGGGCGAGTCAAAAATCCTTTGACACCTTCATAAGTTGGAAGAGTGAAGGGAAAACTGAAAAGTGATGATGGGAACAGAGGTTTGATGTGGGGCAGCAATTTTTTGGAGTGAATGTCATTCATGGCCGCCATCTTGAAATCCGCCATTTTGGATTCACGACGAGTACTTCGTTTAGGACTTTTCACAAACGACGCAACAACCGCAGTTGCAGTTTCCTCATTGGTGGCAGTCCTTGGTCTCCTGCTACGTGCCCTATCTTGAACAGAGCCTGTCTCCCGGAATTTGGTGATCACGTGAGCCACCGTGCTGTGTGATACCGGTTCTCTGTCTGGGTGCCGTCTGTTGTAGTCAGCTTCTATTGTTCGGTAGCTGCGTTCCCCTGATATAAGGATGATTTCGATCTTCTGTTCACGTGTCAGACCTATTTTAGATCACCTGGAAAAAAGAGAGACATGAGTCAGTATCAAGGTAACTTTGAACATTAACGACTTCTAAACGGTACAAGATAGACAAAAACAAATTACACCACTAAATTCCTGAGCTCAAGCGAGTGTTATTTGATGTGTCATACACCCCCCTTCCCATTAAAAAAAATGAATCAAAAATGGCGGATTTCAAGATGGCGGCCATGAATGACATTCACTCCAAAAGTTGCGGCCCCACATCAAACCTCTGTTCTCATCATCACTTTTCAGTTTTCCCTTCACTCTTCCAACTTATGAAGGTGAAGGACTTTTGACTCGCCCTGTATTCATTGTTATCAACTGAAAGCTGGCACCACACAGACTATGAAAATGTTTGGATTTGTTTTTTATTCCATGATTCTTACGAGTTTTTTCGCACAAAACAATGAACAAACTATTTCTCCCCCTTTAGTTTCGGAAATAGCTACCAAGCTCAATTTTTTTTTATAATTTACAATGACTACGTAACTCTTTCGAAAATTTCGCAAGTGATATACGATGAATAGCGAGCTTACAACGTCTTATGAAACAAAAAGAAATTGTGAAATGTTTCCCTAACTGAAACAAGAAAATCCTAAAAGCTTCTTACCCTAGGGGGGAAAAAAACAACAGTTTGCATAAAAACTACGACAGCCCTAGCAAGCTGGTAGTAGATGAAACCTTGCTTTGAAAATAGGCACAGCCTCTGAAAGAGAATGGGGCGAACAACCCACGAAAGTGAAAATGTTCTCAAGACAATGATGATATAGTCTCCTTAATACCACACGAAAATTATAGCGACCATTCTGGAGTTTACAGTTTCTACAAGACAAAAAGTAATTTTAAAAAATTTGATTCTTCAGTACAAAATTTAGTTTCGACAAAACATCATATACTTCATTGAACAGAGATTTTTTTAAAATCGAATAATAAATACGTCATAAAATATAGAAAATTATCAGAATTTTTCTAATGCCAACTTTAATTTTTTCAGCTGATTTCTTTGTGTTTGATTTATATATACTCTTAGAAAGAAAATTTCGCGAAACATCTAATGAACTCAATTTAAAAATTACTTATTATTAATTATTAAGGAAATTATTTTACAAAATAATTTTTTTTTTATCGAACTACATTAATACACATTCTGGGTACTAAAACAAAGAGCTAGAGGGAAAATAGATTTTTTTTTAAAAAAAGGAAAGTGTTTCTACCTCCTACAGGGGTCATTAAAGACGGACAGACATAAGTGATAAGAGTAAGTGTTGCCATTTGTCTGTGATTTGCCATTTGTTTTGGATTATATTTTTTAATGTAACCTATAGCTTTTAAGGTGGAAATTGGTAACCTTACAAGCATTCTTCTATGTAGTATGGAAAATCGCTTAATAACCTTCTTCAGGAATGTCGGTTCGTCACACACCTGTTACACATATCCGTGTCAAATACTGCAGCCTCTAAACACTTACAACCAAACTGCCCAGTAAATACACTGCATGACGAAAAAAGTGAAGCCCCAGAAGGGCAGGAGAAACAAAATGAAACTTCACAAGTATGTGATGTTATTGCAGCGATTACAAAATCCAGGCAAATTTACAAAGAACTTGGCGCTATGAACCCACTTATCGATATGAAGTTCTATCCTCTCTGGCCTGGATGCAAGTACAGATTCAGTTGGGAAGAGTGTCATAAAGCCGTTGTATCCTCTCCCGAGGTAAGCAGGCTTACACGTATTGAAACTGGTTCTTGATATCCTGGTACGGAGTTTACATCTGAGCTGGTCCCATGGGAAGCTTCCTGGACACGAGAGTACCTCTACATCACAGACACGTGATGTGGAAGAGCATTTTCATGTCAAAAAATGGCACCACGCTACTGTCGCATGACAGGTACCACATGAAGACTCAGGATGTCCGGGGCTTACCGTTGTACCGTCAGAGTTCCCTCAATCTCTACCAGCCGTGACCTGAAGTCATACCCAATGTTTCCCCGCACCATGACGCCAGCTCTCCAAAACATTGGACTAGCGGGACCTCTCCCCAGTTCACCACCATAGTCGCCGACGATGGTCATCCGAGGTAGTGCAGAGTCGTTGAACACAATGAAAGGCGGCGCATTGTCATGAGCAATGAATCTTAAAATTTTCAACTTGCATTGGAAATGCACGTATGCTATTCCTGGCATAGATATTGTATTCAGGTAGTTCTTTATTATCATTCTCGTTCACGAATCGTTTTACAGTACAGATGGAAAGTCAACTAGTTGTCTTGGTTACTGGCAGTATGTTAACTACAATTACGGGGGAAAAGTTAGAAATACGGAAACAGTGAATTTTGCTGAATTATCCGTATGTACTCGCTACCTATCACATATGTTTTACAAATAAAAACGTCGCATCATGGATATAGGAGGATTCAAATGTTTGAATACAAATACAACATTATTCAATAAGAAGTCAACTTAATTTTTTTTTTTCCGGAGTCATGACGGTGAAATGAAACTGCAAGATATACTTAGATGTGGCTGTCATTGCCTGTCTGGTTAGCGCTCGCATAATATCTGCAACACGTCGAAAGCCAGTAAAGAACAATATACGCAGTTCATAATTATTGCCTGCTTTAACTGATAACACTTCTGACGCATAATAATAATTACTGTTAACAAAACCACAAGCTACCTCAGCTGTCCAAATGCAATGGTGAAAGTAACGTCGTAAAACACATATCACTTGCTTTTTAATATTTCTGTGACTTTAGGATTGATAAAGATTCTCTGTGCACTTGTAATACACTCCGAACATTTGAAGGAACCAAGGTACTTTACATAGGTACGATTGCAGTAATAAGAGAGGACATGGGTTCAAATCCCCGTCCAGTATCCCAGTATCCGGATTTCGGCTCTCCATGACTTCCCGAAATCACTCCAGGCTAATACCGAGATGGTTCCTACAAAAGGCCATGACCGAATTCCTTCCAGTTATTTCCCATCGATTCTAATCAAGCCAATATCGGCGAGACGTAAAACTCGAAAAAATTATTACTAATCTGCTAATCAACTATCTTATTCTCAATCTTTGGAGTATGGATCGCGGTAGTGCACTATGAAGAGATACTTTCCTATTTTCAAAAGATTAATTACTTTTCACCTAGCGTGGTGGGTGAGTGGTTAGCTCTGGCCTCGCATTTTGGAGGACACGGGTTAGAATCCCCGTCCGGCCATCCAGATTTGGGTTTTCCCAAATCACTCCAGACTAACGTCGGGACGGTTCCTTCAAAATGCTGTGGCGGAATTCCTTCCTGTTCCTTGCTCCCAGGCCTTTCCCACATCTAATGACCTCGACGTCGACGAGCCATAAAGCCAAAATGAAAAAGGCTCCTTTACAGAAGATTTTACTAATTTAGTAACAATAATTTCAAATCAGCATTGTACCGAGAAAGAAATTGGTGAGTTCGAATCGGAGTTCCCTACTCCGGTGACCTTCACAGTTATTTAGTAAGTGGTAGGTGTGACGGCAGGTGCTTGGCACAAAAATCAATACTTAGGGGGCCTCCATTAAATACGTGAGGTGAAATATGGGGAGGGGGTCCGGCGTAATCTCACCAAAGGGGGGAGGGGAACTCTGACGTCATCTTTTTAAATTCCTGAAGAACAGTAGAGCTAAAAGAAAAAAAAGTCTACAAACGACACGGTACAGACTTTATGGGGGGGGGGAGGTATAACTGCCCTCTGAAGCAGGAGAGGCAGGAGAGTCTCAAAAAATTACTACGAGGTCGCTCAACAGAGGAGGGGTCTCCTCAAAATCTCACGCCATCTTAAGCCGCGTTCCCACGACGTCTTGTAACGAAGGTGGCACCTCATTAGCCGAAGTGTAGGGACGAGCGCGCGCCACAGGTTAGCCCTCGTTTACCTCGCCGCCACATCCCCACCACATTGCCGAGTGTCATTTGGCACAGAGCTCTTTACAGCAACAGAAGGGGTGCGTACCTCTGCTGCAAACCGATGGCAACAGCGCTCCACTACATATACCTGTGATGTTTACCGACACAGAGTGGGTAGCTGCCTGCGTCTCATCTCCGCTAGCATTTTTTTTTTTTTTTTTTTATTGTATTTACGTCTCTCAACAGCGAGGTCTTTAGAGACGGGAAAGGATGTGGGGCAAGGATGGGGGCCAAGGAATGGGAAGGAATTCGGCCATGGCCTTTTGAAGGAAGCATCCCGGCATTTGCCTGGAGTGATTTGGGAAACCATTCCGCTAGCAGAGGCGGCCCTGTTCCCACCGCGTGTTTTTGAGTATCCGTCCCGTCCCGCCTTCGTTACAAGACGTCGTGGTAACCCACCTTTAGGAGTAGGGAGTTCGACCAGATCCCACCAAAGCCGCGTTCCCACGATCTCTTCTTACAACGAAGGCGAGACGGGACGGGACCTCATTAGGGAGTGTGCACAAACTACGTGGCTCGGTCCGGGGGGGGGGGGGTTGGCTGGAAGGCTACGCAGGGCTACGTGGGGGGAGGGGGGGTTCCGAGCCAGGCCACGTAGCTTTCCTTTCATTACATTTTTCACAGTTAAAATGAGGAACAGAACTCACAACAGCATGTGAATATTTATTTCCCTCAGTTAATTATCTCCGTATGTAATTTACAATCTTTTGACAAGAGAAAATAGTAAAAATGTCTTCAGAAATCAAAAAGGAAAAAAGCTACGTCCTACGTGGGGGGGGGGGGGGGGGGGGGGAGGTAGAGGCAAAAGCCACGTAGGGCTACGTGGGGGGTAGAGGGGGTTCACAGGAGGCCAAAATGGAGCTACGTGGTTTATGCACGCTCCCTTGGCCGAAGTGTAGGGACGAGCGCGGGCCGCAGGTTAGTCCTCGCTTACCTCGCCGCCACCTCCCCACCACGTTGCCTATAGTGCGCTCCACGAACGATGGCGGCCCAGTTTAGCGAGGTTCTGCGCAGGTACGTCATCACTTTGCCAGTAGCCAATCACATTGAGTAACAATCCAGCGCTTGTCGTGGTTACACGAGTGTCGAATTCGAAGTTTTTGTGTAGTGGGCCGTGAGTATTGTTATAATTCCTATACTAAATAATGGAAGACGAACAGCATAAGCGTCAGGTTCTGCATAGGCAAAGCAGAGAACAAATTTTTAAAGTTTACACATATTTTAAGCGCGAGGCAGACGCTGGAGCGCCAACCTACGATGTTGCCACAGCACAAGAGAGGACTGCTGAAGCGTGTGATGTTAGTCTTAGAACTGTGCAACGAATAGTTAAGGAGAGTAAATCTTCATTACAGGCAAGTGGGAGCGTGCTTGTGAAGTCACCAGGTAAACATCACAGACGCCAAAGGCCTGTGACAGGTTTAGATGACTTTAATAAAGACGTTCTCAGGCGCAAGATACACGACATGTATGCCGCAGGAAAATTTCCTACTGCGAAAAAACTGACAGTAATAATGCGCGAATCTATAGGGTTCGAGGGAACTAAAGCGTCCATGTTACGTATTTTAAATAACATGGGTTTCAAATACGCGAAATGTAACTATGGGAGGAAATTTCTTATGGAACGTTCAGATATCGCTGTTGCAAGGGCCATGTTCCTTAGGAAAATGCATGAAATAAGACAAGAAGAAGGAAATACTGAAATTTATTACTTGAATGAGACTTGGGTGAACCAGAATCACACGAAAAGTACTTGTTGGACATTGACTGATAGTTTAGGGGGGCTGAAAGTTCCGACTGGTAAAGGTGCCCGTTTAATCATTTGCCATGCTGGGTCTGCTGCATCTGGTTTCATTCCTCAAAGTAAATTAGTTTTTAGGTCCAAACATAGCAGTAACAGTGACTATCATTGTGAAATGAATGCTGCAACATTTAGTCAGTG
This sequence comes from Vandiemenella viatica, assembly GCA_031002005.1. Lineage (NCBI taxonomy): Eukaryota > Metazoa > Arthropoda > Insecta > Orthoptera > Morabidae > Vandiemenella > Vandiemenella viatica. Next base: position 278,248,122 of record CM061921.1, on the reverse strand, counting down.
GTTCAAAAACCAGTTCCTACCATATCTAGCCCCACATTCCATAATTGTAATGGATAATGCAAGTTATCACTCGGTTGTAAGGAATAAAGCAGCAGTACCAACAGTAAGAAGGCTGATATAGTAGAATGGCTCTCCAGCAATTCAGTTCCACACTCTGCTTCTCAGACTCGTGCAGAATTATTACAATTAGTTCAAATGTACCGGCCACGCGAGAAGAAATATGAACTTGATGCTATCGCTCAAGAACACGGTCACAGGGTTTTGCGTCTGCCACCGTATCACTGTCAGTACAATCCTATCGAGCTTGTGTGGGCACAGGTTAAGCGATTTGTGGCAGAAAGAAACTGTACTTTCAAAATCGCCGATACAGAAAAGTTAGTACACGCGGCTATTGAAACGGGGACTGTAAAATCATGGGCAGACTGTGTTCGACACGCGGAAAATCTCCAAGAAGAAGACTTCAAGAGGGAGAGTTTTATAGAAAATGCCATGGAGCGATTTATTATTAACCTACAAGATTCTGGATCAGATACTGATACGAGTGATGAAGATCAAGACACAGAATAAATACTGGTATGACGGTGCACTTTTGCTTGTTATAAATCATGACGGTATATCAGGATATGAATGTATCTTAGTTATCTCACTTTAACTGTGTCTGTTTTTACTTGTTATTTTTCTTAACAAAATCTAAGCAATGACATACTTATGGTATATTTGAAGTGCTTTGCATTCGATTATTGAAGGTTGTTCACTGTTGTAATAGTTGGAACATAATTGTTTTCTGCGGCTGAAACTTTCTGTCATTCTTGTCTCTCTTAATAGTATTATCATGTAAAGCATATATGGGCAATCCCCGGCCCCCCTGGGCCGGATTCGGCCCTCCACCAGCTTCAATCCGGCCCGCGAGAGATTCGGAAATTTCAGATACAGAACATACCTTTTCGAAGAAAAATATCCACAACTGAGAGTTTTCGCACGAAAAATAATTTGCACATTCGGAAGCACGTATAAATGTGAGCAGCTTTTTTGAATCAGCAAAATTAATAGAAGTAAGCATCGTACTCGGTTTAGCATGGTTGGACAACCCGCGGCCGACTTGAAGATTTTTCCGCCCCGCGTGATACATCACACTTTTTTACAATTATATTTAGTTTATAATTGCCAATGAAGTGAAAACCAATGTATTTAAAAAATACGTTATTTGTGCATCCATATATTTCAAAATTAACTCTCGAAATTATGAAAAAGAAATTACTTTGATTTTAAAATATTTTTGCCAATATATGACAGTTATTGCCTGTTTTATTTATGAGTTTACAGTTATCAGTTCGCGAAATAATTATGTTATATTCTGCGAACTCATAATGCGTGCGCATCTCGGAACATCTAATATAATATACAATATATAATTTTATATGACGCATTTCCAAAGTGGCCCGCAAGATCATTTGGGTTGCCCACCCCTGATGTAAAGGGTTGCTAAAACGCATATTATTATTATTATTATTATTATCATTACATATTAGAGGTATTAGTAGTAGTAGCGCAATTACTAAACTTTCTTCCCCACCCTACGGCGCTCGTGTCCGGCTGGAAACGTGGCAACGTCGCATACCGTGTGCCATTACTATTTCTCTCTCTCTGCGCGGGTCGCCTTCGTTCATGAAGCGGACTATAGTGTCGTTTGGCACAGAGCACTTTGCAGCAACAGAAGGGGTGCGCACCGCTGCTGCAAACCGATGGCAACAGCGCACCGCTAAACACGCCTGTGATGTTTAACGAATCAGAGTGGGTAGCTGCGTCTCATCTCCGCTAGAGTTCGGAGCAAGTACGAAGGCGGGTCAAGGGCGGATGCGCAGTAGCCTGTGGAGCTGTACCACGTGACTCACAGCCAATCGCGTGTCAGTAGCTTTCCTGTGTTCGTTCTGTGCGCGTCGTGCTGTGTTCGTCAAGTTTACAGTTTATTTCACTTATAGTGTTCCGTTTTTAGTGATTATTTTGCCCTCATAGTGTTCATTATGAGTGATGGTAAAGAATCACGCCAAGTGTTGCACAAACAAGCGAGAGGAATAGTGTTCCGTGTGTATCAGTACTTGAAAAGGCAGTCTTCTTCTGAGTCCGAGCCACCATGTGTTGCGAGTCGCGCCGTTGCCAAGTGACAAGAGCAGACGGCTGAACCTACTAGCGCGCTGTAAAGTGACAGAAGCAAATTGGCAGCGTCGGAACACGTCTCCCCTCTCTCTCTGCGCAGAACGCGAAGCCCACCCGCCTTGGTACGTGCTCCCAACTCTATAGCTGTGGACAGAAGAATTGGCGGGTCAGTGTTAACGCGCTGTTGCCGTACTTGGGGACAAACTCGCGATGCGCTCTCTTTCTATCACCTGAAAATTGCAACGCTGTGCGGCCTGTGTTGCCTAGTCCAAGCGGCAGCCCACCCCAAACCTTCCACCTCCCTTTCAACACACAAAAAATGTGTGAACCTGTGAATCGGAGTTTGTGTCAGTGTGAGGGTGAGCTTGCTCGAGAGAGAATATTTTGATTTTAGCGTTTTGCGATTTAAATAATTCGTTTTAGTTATTTATTAATTACAGTAATTTAGTGTCCTAATTTTACCGAACAAAAAGTGCAGTAAATTGTAATAACGGTAATTTAGCAAGAGAATCGTGCTACTAAAAATGGATACTCAGGAAGAGACTTATTCTCCTACTCCAGGTGTTTCCGGACTAACGACTCCAACAAGACGCACGTCATCGACAGCAGAACCACCGCGGCTGAAGAAGACAACAGAGTTTCGCCGGCAGAGTAAATCTATCATTCACAGTGTATATAAATATTTCAAACTCCTTGTGGACAATGATGGTGAAATTTTGTCTTCTACATGTACGCTGGTAAGAAAAGACTTGAAAAATATGGACGTACTTGATGTTAATGAAATAAAAAACTGTAGTGATTTGTTACCGCAAAAAACAACCATATTGCGAAGAAATTTAGGGAATGTACAGGCTATTTGCGCTGAAGCTTGTGGTGTTAGTTTGAGAACTGTCCAGCGAGTGTGTCGTGAGGGAAAATCGCCTACGTTTGTTTCTCCAAAGAAAAATGTGAAACAATACAGCACTATAACAAAGCTTAACGACTTTGACAGGGACATTGTCAGGAGAACAGTACACGAATTTTACGACCGTGGTGAGTACCCTACCTCAGAAAAATTAAGAAAAATATTAAAAGAGAAGATAAATTTTACAGGATCTGCACGATCTGTAAGACGCATATTGAACAATATAGGGTTTAAATACAGGCGTCAGAATGATGGTAGGCGATTTTTGCTTGAGCGAAACGACTTAGTGTCCTCAAGAGTCAAATTTTTGAGGAAAATGAGCTCCCTTCGTAGCTCAGGTGACACGCGACCCATTTTTTACTTAGATGAAACTTGGGTAACTCAGAACCATTCTTTAAAAAATATCTGGCAGAATTCAAATCAAAGTGGGGGCTTAAAGGTACCTGTCGGAAAAGGGGCAAGGCTAATTGTTTTGCATGCGGGTTCAGCAAAGACAGGCTTTCTCCAGGAAAGTAAGTTGGTCTACAGATGCAGCAAAACCAACAAATCTGAAGATTATCACTCAGAAATGAATACAACGACGTTTAAAGATTGGTTTCTCAACAGATTTTTGAATTTTTTGGAGGAAGGTTCTATCATCGTCATGGACAACGCCAAATATCATTCGGCAGTGATAAACCGAGCTCCAACAACCAAATCGCCGAAAGCTGATATAGCTGCTTGGCTAACAGAAAAGAAAATTTCGTTTTTGCCTACGGAGACTAGAGCTGAGATGCTGGAGAAGGTTCGCATGAATAAAGAAGAACCGGTGTATGAGTTGGATGTACTTGCAAACGAAAGAGGACATGAAGTAGTCCGATTACCCCCTTATCATTGCCAGTACAATCCGATAGAGCTCATTTGGGCCCAAGTCAAAAGAGAAGTGGCGGAGAAAAACAACACTTTCAAAATCGCCGATGTCGAACGTTTGTTGCATAGAGCCTTGGAAAACGTCACCGTCGAACAGTGGCAGAAATGTGTTTACCATACCGAAAAACTGCAAACAGAAGATTTCGAAAAGGAAGTGGTCCGAGATAATGTAATCGAGCCTCTTATAATCAACCTCAACGAAGATTCAACGACAGAGAACGAGAGCAGCGAAGAAGTGGAAGATGATGATGATGAAGAAGAAGGCGTTGATGGAGATGAATAATGACAAGTAAGGTATTAAAGAACATTTAACATATTACGCAATAAACTTATCAATTACTGAGCAACTTTAATAGCTTGTACTTAACAGTTTAAGATACTATAAACATTTGCTGTGTTAATGTTATTTAAAACCCCAAACTCATATTTAACTTGTTTTATTGTTGGTAGTAAGTTACGATATTACTGTTGGATATTATTAATTTTGCTTAAAAACATTTGGCTTTCTAATAATATTCATGATGACAATATAACATTTTTGCTTACTTTTATTATGGTTGATTTTTATAAAAAGAACTGCAGTGGCCATACTTCTTTTCTACATATAAATTTTTGGTATATATATAATTTTGTCGTCAATTTTGCAAGTTTTTCAGTGCAGAGGATAACAAAGTATAATTTTGATTTTAGTTGTAAATAAAATTTAATACGTGCTTAGCCACAAATAAAATAAAGAAGAGTAATTCAATACGTTTTCTTAATTTCTCGAGAAAGTATTCTTCAGTTATATCAAATGCATTTACACGAACATAACTTTCTTAACGAAATGACATAAATCAATATTTTATCACAAAATTAACGATTATAAATTATTTAAAATACAGTATAAACTATTACTTCAAGTAAAAAGGTGAATACAACTGTTAAGCGCGTGGTTTGGCAACGGCGCATTCTAGGAGACCCGCCAATTGTTCTGGCCAGCACTATAGCAGAGGCGGCCCTGTTCCCATGGCGTCCCGTCCCGTCTCGCCTTCGTTACAAGAGATCGTGGGAACGCGGCTTAAGTCGCATCATTCGGAATTCCGGAAAACCCCTCACGTAATTAATGGACGCCCCCTTATCATATTTATAGGTAAGGTAGTGGACACCACTCCACGGCTCTCCAAAGCCACTCGTGGCGCTGGTTCAATAATTCAGTTACTATAAAATTTATTATGGGATTTATTACACATTTTGTTCGATATGGCGATGAAGGACCACGTGACACAGGCGGCCGGACTGTAAACCCTAAGGAGTGGGGGGACGTCCTGATTGCGGTTTTTAGGAGCTTTCCCGCTATCACCCAGGCGAATATTTATACGCTGCCTCATAAACAACACATTTCATAAACAAAAATAAATTTATCATATAGAACACTAGTTACACGTTTCGCAGACACATGGGAAAACATCGGCTCGACGACTACAAATAAGTTCTCTCGACGGAGCATGTAGACGTAAGGAGAAAACTCCGCCATCACGAATCTCGCGAAAAAAAGAGCAACGTAAAATAAATGTCGTGCCATGAGTGTGTAGTTACTATCAAGCGGGCCTCCCATTGTAAGGGTTGCTGGTTCCAGTCCGGCCTCGGGTATAGGCGGTTTTAATTAAGTGTTGTGTTCGTCTTGTGTTTTTATCACAATTGTATCTTGAAATTACATGAGAGGAGCCTGATAGAATATAGAATACTTAGTCCAATATAAATGGGAGTTGGTTAAATGGTGGCAGATACCAAATATATATATATATATATATATAGAAATTACTTTTAGTTCTTGTCCTTTAAGAACGGGATACGGTCGATTTGGTGGAAAAATTTCAAGGTTACAGGTGATAGTGTTTTTGTGATAGAGTTGGGAATGAAGATGTATAAAACTGACAACTCTGAATAGGAGTTTCTTTTCTAACACGTTTATTTCCATGAAAACGCAGTAGAATATAATTTTACAAACTTTTTATTACAATATTTGGTTCTGAGCAAACGAAACACATAACAACTGCAAACTTTGAAATTTATTACGATTAAGAGCTAGAAGCCTGTGATGGAATTATAGACAGCGGAGCGGAAGCAGTAGGAATCTATTTCCCTTTGTCTATGGAAACCTAAAAATGACAAAAGGTGATGCTAACCGACGATTTTCTCTTAAGGTAAGTTTTTGAAGGGAAAAATACATCAGCATCTTTCAGCTCATGCGACTTACGAAAAAGTAAAATTTGGCACGCGTCTAACGCAAAACGTAAAATTTGTCGTGCATCTAACGCAAAACGTAAAATTGCGCACGACCTACTTTAAGGACCCATTATCGTCGACGAAGATGTTATTAGAGCTTGGGGAAGATTTTGTATAAGGAATATAAAGAACTTCTGCATGGCTTTTATTACAGGAATATTCCGATATTCAGGTGGAGTGATGTAGGGAATTCATGGAACAACCAATTTTAAATCTAAATAGCGAGACCGGAAATCGAACACAAGTCTTACCGAAAACAAAGCTCGGACTTAACAGTTCACCCATCAGTGTGCTGGAGAACAGTGCGGGTGCCAAAATACTATAAATGGGAGCATCGAACTCTGACGTCACCAGATTGACAGTCGCTATCTCAACGAACAGAAGATAAGACAACCATTCTACCAGTTTCCGGGGTAGAATTTTGGTGTTTTTGAACTGATACGAAAAGAATATAAACACAATTAACTTTTTTATCATTGCAAGATTAAGTCCAGAAAATTAATTGTAAGAAGATTATCTCTCCCAAGATGCTGAATTCCCCTTCTCCCCACCCCCCTCCATTCAGATAATTCGGTGGATGAACGGATAACGGTCGGGCATGGCATTCGATCCCTACTGCGTCTATCCAGAATGCAGTTTCCCATAGTTTCCTGGAATCGCTCCAGGCAAATGCTAAAAAAGGCTATGAACCGAGCCATCGCCGCAAATCTTTAGAGCTTAGAGAAGTCACGTGTGCTGTAGGGTTTCTAATCAGACAATGTATTCAGTCGTGTTCAACCATACTCGTTTGCCTTGACTTTCAGACTCTAAAACTTGGTATTAGACGTTTTGGGCTTTTTTTACTGACCATTACGTAACATACTCTCCTCTGTGCGATTAAGATATTTTTCAATACGTATAACACTCATATACCGCGACATTTCGCCACAACACACAATTTTTACAACTCAACTACTATTATTCAACCTTTCTAAAAATATCACTCCTGACGATTTCAACGGCAACTCACTTCACGTTCTTTCACTTTAGAGTCCAGAGACATACAAAAGCACGCCTATATATATTCTCGTTCGCCCCGTACTGTATATGTTGAATGATATATCGTATAAACGTTATTTTGTCATTTAAAAGATATTTAAATTTAAAATGTTACATAAAAACGTAACGTTTAAAAGGATTGGCATTTGTTGACATGTGCATTACAATGTCCACGCTCCTGCCGTATTCTTTCTCGAGTGGTGATTGCAGCCACTGCCCAATACAAGGTTCAGCAGCCATTACGAATGTTTAGCTTCCGTGATTGGTAATTGCGGGTCCCGGTAGATGGGTGGTTAGCATCCGAATTCTCATTCTGTTAATTGCCAGTTCAAGTCCGGCCAGCGGTATAGGTAGTCTCGTATTGCCCAGCTTTATTCATTTTTCCCTAAGTTGAGACTGAAACCCAAACAGTCTTCCTGCTTCCACCTTTCAAAACAGCTTAACAAAATAAGGCCAACATTCTGGCCTGAGCACTTAGAGTACCAAAAACTTCAGGCGTTGCCGAGGATCGAACCCGAGTGAACCTTGTAAAGAAACTGGCTGGCACGCCATGGATCGCTGGTCGAAAATTCCGAGTGTCGTAATGACCTGGTGACAGGGTCTCTATAGGTCGCTAATGACCCCGCCGTCAACGCACCCTTAAACCAAGCGCTCTCTATTGGCTGCGCATTCCGCCGCTCTCTCAGCCACCTTAACCTAACCCGGTAGTGCTACCACGTACAAGGGACCTTCAGTTTAACGTGGAATCCAAACCACGAAAGCATTCTGGCGGACTGCAAGCTGTGCCAGAGGTGAAGGTCGGGTTAAGGGTCTATGAAAATCCCTGCTGAGACAGGTATTTGAACTGGGGACCTTCGCTCCTCATTCAGACACCGTAATAATTGAGCCACTATACCGCTACAGATACACTGTTAACATTAGCATGTTGGTGACGCGAAGTCATAAGATTTTACACATCCAAAAAATCACGCAACGCGCCTAAAGAAGTTTTCACTTCAAAAACTAAAAATCTAACATAGTCTACAACCCGACGGTTGGTCGAATCTTCCCGAAGAAGATGTACCAAACTATTGTGTCATAGGAGGGAAGCCCAATTGCTTTCCTCAGGGGCTTACAATTTAACGTGGAATCAGAACCACGCAACGTCCAGGCGTAGCTCATATAATCAAATACAACTCCTAAAAATTCCTGTTTATCACGAGGTTTGAACCCGCGACAGGAGAGAGAAACTTTAACCGCTGAGCTACCAGACCGCCTTGTTTTTATGTATACGTGTGCTAAGTACTATCAAAATCGAATTAAAACTGTAGGTTTGTCTGAACAACGGTGACGGAAAATAAGGTGAGGGGAGGGGCGGGGGGGAGGAAAGGAGGCGAGGGTTTAGGTTTTTGTAAATCAAGCGTAGACAATGTTTTCTATTTGTTTTAAAGTATACGTATGCAAAATTCCATCGAAATCGCATTAGAACTCTGTGTTTGTATAAAGAATATTGGCAAAAAACAGACAAACAAACATTCATTTACTTATTAGATACAAGTATAATCTATACTTTCACCGCTGTCCAAATGCAATACGTCATTCTTATAGCTACAGATATACTGTTTACATTAACATGTTAGTGACGCGAACTAGTAAGATTTTACCCATCCAAAAAGCATCCAATGCCCATACCGGGTGTTTCAAAAATGACCGGTATATTTGAAAAATCAATAAAAACCAAACGGGCAGCGATAGAAATACACCGTTTGTTGCAATATGCTTGGGACAACAGTAAATTTTCAGGCAGACAAACTTTCGAAATTAGTTATAATTTTCAACAACAGATGGCGCTGCAGGCGATTTGAAAGGTATAGAAGTAAATGCAGTCTGTGAGTTCGCCATTCTGTAAGTCGTCTTTCTGCTGTAAGAGTGTGCTGTTCACAGATTGTAACTTTGCTGTGAAAAAATGGTTTATTCCTTAGAATAATCGTACTTTAGATTTTTCCAGACTGCAGCGCCATCTGCTGTTGTTAATTGTAACTAATTTTGAAAGTTTGTCTGTCTGAAAATTTACTGTTGTCCCAAGCATATTGCAACAAACGGTGTATTTCAATCGCTGCCCGTTTCGTTTTTATTCATTTTTCAAATATACCGGTCATTTTTGAAACACCCTGTATAATACGCGCTATACGTCATAGAATCTGGGTGACTAGAAGTCTCGAACTCATAGATTTACTTCCGTCTAAACATTGCGTAACGCAGCTGTAGAAGTTTTCACTTCAAAAAATCAAAGTCGACACCCAGATCACGGCCGCTATGGGAACAGAAAGAGGCATCATTAGGTCTACCGTAGTATTCTGCCTTTTAGTACTTTCAAACATTCCCACACCACATCTACGGGGCAAATCGATACAGCTTTATGAATGAAAACGAGTGGGGGAAACGCCGTGATTCTTCTCCGAGGCTACCTCTAAGATCTGCCACTCCTAAAATCAAGGATAGAAGCAACCCAGATGAGGAGTAAAACCTGTTAATGAAGTGGAAGAAGTGGTGAGAAGCCAACAACCAACATAAATGTGAACTTGGGGGGGGGAATGGAGATAGCTCATAGTCGGAGCTACTGCAGTAAGTGTTCACGTGAATTAACCACTGAAACAACAAGTGTTGTTACACAAGAGAAACTACTACTAGGTTTATCAGCTTCTAAACATTTTATTTAGGTACACAAGTGAAAATACCGCTCAGTGCTTCACTGCTACGACACGAGTTTCAGAGGTTTGAAGTAAGAACGCCTAGGCTGATCCACTGTGGTATCTCTCGGCAGTCCACGTCCATCAAAGTCATTTCCAAGGGGTTTGCTTCATTTCTACCTGCTCTCCGCTGGTTCTGCTTCCACTTTTGTACCGTGTATTTTGACATTTCCAGAGTACAATAATTTTTCTAAATTAAGTTTTATTCCCTTGGAATGGTCTTCATTTGTCCGCTGTAGTGTATTTCATGCGAAGTGATATTATTTTGACTCAATTCACGATACAAATGAGCAAGATATGGTTTCTAATCCACACGATGTGTCTAAATTGCCGTTTCTTTACCCGACCAATCACGTCCCTTCCCGCGTCGTACCTGACCCTTTCAAGATTTCTCAGTCGATAGCTTTTCACCCCGTTGTCCTCATTTCAGTAATCTTTGAACACTAGCCGTTTCAAACTTAACAGTGTTGATGTCGTTCGAAATTCTGGTATGCCACCCAGTGCCGAACTTGCCAGATGTATTCACCTCAAAACCCAATACCCTGCGTTCCAGGTTTCGATCAGCCTAGGAGACTTTGGTTCCAGCTAAACAGGCTGCGCACAGACATGAAGTAATGCAATGGAAGACAAGTGGAAGCTCCGTGAAAATTCTGTGCATAAACTGGGACTTATAACCATGTCGTAATGGACTGCCCAAACAGAAGGCCTGATCAACCTGCACCAAGTTGGACCGGCCATCAGGAGATGGCCTGAATCCTTCGATATTATACTTTCTGTATATTTTATGTAAAATATCAGCTGTAAATTGGTATGCGATAATAATAGCTGTCATATACAATACTTACTTGAAACAAATTTGTTTTTTTTTGTTTATGGCATCTCTGGCCGGGAGAATCTGCTGGTGACGTCTTCAGCTCTGTCGTGGCGCTATGCTACTATTAATTAGTGTAGTATAGAAGTAAAAAAATTCAATATTTTTTTTCTCAATTTTGAGATTTTGGATAGTCAAGAGTGGTAGAAAAAAATCACCTGAGCAAAATTCGTCTTGGAAAATGCTTGAAACGGCGCATGCAGAGGCCCGCCATAAATAATCAGGCCCTTCACTCGCAGGAAAAGTGAGGTTTTATTGTTGTCTTTTTGGCAGATGTAACTTGACGTTGACAACAGTAGAATACGCTGAAAAACTTCGTAACATTGATTATGAATTACGGGAGAAATTGGTAACAAATACAGGTTCAAAGGCTTTCCTAAATCGATAGTACACACAATGAAACTTTTCGATCTCCCGATTGCTGGTACTAGAATAATTTTATTATTAAAAAAAATTGAAAAATGACGAAAATTTTGCATTATCAATTCAGGCACACGCCATTTTTGACGATTGTCTACAAGCAGTCTCTTCCTCCACCAGGTTGAAGACGGTTTTGCTGGATGCCATCATCTTCGCTGCATACGCCAGTTTTGAGAACTAAAAAAATATGTTTTTTTTTTCTAATTGAGAATAACTTCATGAATACGACTATACATAATTAATTTCACAATTATATTTTTACTATAAAAGGAAATCTAGAAAAGCATGCCTTTTTTAGCGTTCTAGACTACATTAACACTATAATTTGGAGGCATAACAAGAGGATGACAGAATGTCATATTGATTAAATACTGTCAGGCCGATTCAGTATACTGAGTACTGTAGTGAAAATAGTCTGGCTGTGACTGACAGTCAAACTGTCAGTATGGGAATGTTCATAGTATTACTCACCCTGTACGAGCCTCTTAGTGCAGAATGTTGTTAGAGTTGTACATCAGGGTGAAAGAAGGGAGGTGTACCGATCCATCAGCAATCAACATTTGAAGCTCAATAATACTTTATTTCAAGAAGTCTCTCTTCGGTAATAGAATTCTGCTTTTTATATCGTTCTTCCTCTGTCATCAGTCGTCATTTTGTTTACCCCGTTCAATGTATTCATGACTTTTTTTCAATTCGTAATTTTTTCACTCCAATCTGTAAAGCGTAAATACGCTGAACGATTGTAATAAATAAATTTTTAAAAACTTTGTTTCCCGAATGACACAATCTACGTACTTTTCCTTGAAATTTTGATTTTAATGCCTTCATTGCTTCCTCCCCGTAAAAGTTGAATATTTGTGGGAATAGGCTACGATCTTCTCTCACAGCTTTTTGACTGATTCTCTGTTTTTATTTCATCCACCTGATCCTTATATACACTGGGATACGAAGGTGCAAGTACCTAGATGATGGTAGCACCGCTGAAGAAACGCATAAATGTGCCGCGCAGTGTAGGGGCTTTCAGTTCTACCTTCGTGAGTGGTGTAATAGGTTTTCTGACGTGATTATGGGCGCGCGATGAATGAACAAGACTTTGAACGTGGAGTAGTAGTTGGCGCTAGACGCATGGGGCATACCATTTAGGAAATTGTTCTTGAATTCAACATTCCTCGATCTGCAATGTCAAAATTGTGCTGCGAATATGTAATTTCCGGCATTGCCTTCCACTATGGACAAAGCAGTGGCCAACCACGTCTTCTAAATGACCTCGCATACGGGAGGACGGCGGTTCGAATCCCCGTGCGGGAGTCTAGATTTTGGTTTTATATGGCTTCCCCAAATCACTTCAGGCGAATGCTGGGATGCTTCCTTCAAAAGGCCATGGCTAAATTCCTTCTTCCTTGCCCCCATTCCTTTCCCGCCTCTAATGACCTCGACGTTGACGAGGCGTAAAGCTATCAGCAAAAAAAAAAAAAAAAAAAAAAGAGTTTGGGGCACTGTTAATACCGGGATCAGCAACGTCTGCGTCAAGGTGTCTGTGTTGACCAATAAGAAATACTGTGTCAAAGAACTCCAACAAACAGAGTGGGACATACGATAGACGTGTCCGTGTGGATAGTGCAGAGTTGACGGGGTATGGCTGCAGAAGAACAAGGCGTGGGTCTCTGCTAACAATATGTCGGCTGCAGCAACTCTACTGTACTCGTGAAGCTATCAGCTGGACACTGGGTGATTCGAAAAGGCTGCGTATTCAGATGAGTCGCGATTCCAATTGGTAAGAGCGGACTGTAAGGTTAGAATGTGGTGCAAGCTGGTGATGACTCGTTCCTGTTATGGGCACCGAGCGTGGTGAGTGAGCGGTAACGCTCTGGCCTCGCATTCGGGAGGACGCCGGTTCAAATCCCCGTCCGGGCATCTAGATTTGGGTTTTCCATGGTTTCCCCAAATAACTCCAGGCGAATACTGCTGTGCTTCCATCAAAAAAAAAAAAAAATGCAATGGCAGATTTCCTTTACGTTTCTTGTCCCGCCTCTAATGACCTCGACGTCGACGAGGCGTAAAGCCATAAGAAATGAAATGCTGTTATGGGCTGTGTTTACATGGCATGCGTTGGGACCTCTGGTCAAACTGAAACGACGATTGCCTGGGAATGGTTATGTTTAGCTACTCTGAGACCATTTGCAGTCATTCGTGACCTTCATGTTCCCAAACAACCATGACGACATTGCGCCATGTTACTGCGCCACAATCGTTCGTGATTTATTTGAGGAACATTCTGGACAATTCCGTCAAATGATTTGGCAATCTAAATCGCCAGACATGAATCCAATCGAATATATCTAAGACGTAGTAGAAAGGTCAGTTTGTGTAGCACGTCCTGCACCCGCAACACAAATATGTTTCTGGAATATATTTGGTTTTTTTTCCGGCATCACGCAAAAAATATAGATTTTTAATTAGTTTTCACAACGTAAAAGCTGGGGATCCACGTTGAAATCTGAAGTACACGTTGAGACATTTATTTTATGAATATTCTGCCATGACTTAAAATTAGCTTAATTGATTATGACGGGATTTAAGACAGTGGACTTTTGTAAAGAACATTGTAAATTAAAAAGGGGAGGGGGTAAAGGGAAAGAGGGATTGGGCTTTTGTATACCAAATGTAGACTGTCTTGTCTGATTGACTTAAAGTATACGTGTGTAAATTTCTATTGATATCAGATAAAAACTGTAGATATGTGCAATAAAGAAGGGGTGTAGAGGCGAAGAGTAGTTTGGTTTTCGTGAAGCTATTGTGGATAGTATTTTTCTCTTTGTTTTAATGTATTCATGTGCAATGTTTCATCGAAACCACATAAAAACTGTAGCTTTGTGTAAAGAACATTTGAAAAAATTAAATGGGGTAAAGGAGTGAGCGGTTGGGTTTTGTAAACAGAATGCAGACATTACGTTTCTCTTTGTTTTTAAGTGTACATGTGCAGTGTTCCATCGAAAACTAATAAAAACTGCGGGTATCTATAAAGAACATTCGAAATTAGGAGGGATGGGGGTTGTAAGGAAGAGGGGTTGGTCTTCTGCAACCAAATTTAAACACAATTGTTCTGTAAATTTTAAAGTATACATCTGTAAATTTTCTTCAGAATCGGATAGAAACGGTAGCTTTGTATAGATTAAGGGGATGGAAAGGGGGAGAGAGGCTTGGCTTCTCTAAACCAAATGTAGACAGTATTTTTCTGTTTGTTTTGAAGTATACATGTGCATACTTCCTTCAAAACCAGGTAGAAACAGTAGCTTCATATAAAGAACATTGACAGTAACTAAAGGGGGATAGGGTTTGCGTTTTTGTGAAAGTAATGTGGAGAGTATTTTTCTTTTTCTCTTTGTTTTAAAGTATAGGCATGCGAAGTTCCACTGAAATCGAATTAAAATGTGGGTTTGTACAAAAATTAAGTGGTGTAAGAGGGGAGCTAGGGTAGTTTTTTGATTTTTTGGTCAGAAATCTTCTCCATAAAAAAATACATATATGTGCCAACTTTCATAAAGATCGGTCAAATGGTGTCGACTGCTGTTTTCTAAAAAGAAAATTGTCAAAAAATCAAGGCGGTGGAAACAGGGAGAGGGGCTCAGTTTTTGCAAACCAAAAGTTCACATTATTTTTCTCTTTGTTTTATAATAAAAGTATGCTAAGTTCTATCTAAACCGGATAAAAACTGTGGGTTTGTATAAAAATTAAGCGTTTTAATGGGGAGAGGGGATGGTTTTTGGATTTTTTCGTCAGAAATTTCTTTGTGAAAAAATACACATAAATTCCATCATTCGTGGTAATCGGTCAGACGGTGTCGACTGTAGCATTTTGTCAAGAACATTGACAAAAATTAAGGTGGTGGGAGGAGGGAGAGGGGTTGGGCATTGACAGACCAAATGTCGACAGGATTTTTCTCTTTATTTTAAAGTATACATGTGCAAAGTTCTACACCTACATCTGCATCCATACTCTGCAATTCACTAACATTGTGGGTGCAGAAGGTGCTAAGTACCAATATTAATTCCGCGCATTCCAATCCCGAATAGCGCGAGGAAAGAAAGAATACATAAAAGTATCAGTATGGCAACTTATTTCTCGAATCTTGTCCCTTCGTTCATTGCGACCCAAATAGGTTGATGGAAGAAGTATCTCACTGCACTCGTAGGTCATAGAATTTCGCATATTCTCCAATACATTCAAACGCAAATGACGTCGTCTGTCTTCCAAACTATCCAAGCACAATATATGTATCAATTCTGTGACGCTTTCATAAGGGCTGTAATAACCAGTGACGAATCGAGCGGCTCTCCTCTGTACCCTCTCCACTGAGTCAATCAGGGCCCTGCGATACCGATCCTAAACTCCACAACAGTAATCCAGATGCGGACGCACTAGTGTTTTATACGCTATTTCCTTTGCATGAGAATTAAAATTCCTCAGAATACGACCTATGAATCGTAATTTAGAATTTGCTTTGCATACGACGGAAGTTATGTGCAAGCCTCATTTCATGTTGTTTTGTACTATTACCCCCAGATACTTCAGGGAATCAACCGTGTCAACAACTGAATTCTTTACTTTTTACTCGTGAGCAAACTGATTCTTTTTGTTACTTATTCGCATTGCCTTGCACTTTTTGCAATTAAGTGTAAGCTGCCATTTGCGGCACCATTCGGAAATAGCATCCAAATGCTGAATTTCTAAGCAATCGTCAAAGCACCTTATTTCCCTATGGATAACTGCATCGTCAGCAAACAATCGCAACCAGCATTTGACGTTGTCACCTAGGTCGTCTATAAAAATTAAGAATATAAGTGGTCCTATTACACTTCCTTGAGGAACGCCAGAAGCAACATTTAGCTTAGAAGAGGCTTCCCCGTCAACAACGACATACTGTAATCGACCAGTTAGAAAATCACGTATCCATTCTCAAATCTGATCCGATATACCGTATGCTGGAATCTTAGCTAAAAGTCGGTTATGTGGTACAGAATCAAAAGCTTTCTGAAAATCCAAGAATATTGCATCAACTTGTGATCTTGAATCGATAACTTTCGTTACATCATGGGAAAATAGGGCCAATTGAGTTTCACAGGATCTCTTCTTTCGAAATCCGTGTAACTCGTTTTCATGTAGAAACTTCATAATGTTAGAGCATATGACATGCCCCAGAATTCTACTGAATACAAATGTTAGAGATATGGGCCGATAATTCCTAGGATCTCTCCGATCTCCTTTCTTGAAAACAGGAATTACCTTGGCTATTTTCCAGTCAGAAGGTTCTTTTTCCTTTTCTAAAGATTTGCGGAATATATCTGACAGAAATTGTTCAATTTCCTCCGCATATTCTGAAAATACTCCTACTGGTATACCATCGGGACACGGCGCTTTACCCCACTTCAGGAGCTTTGATTGCTTTACAATACCTACGCTATCAATTTCTACCGGATACATCTCTAATTCTACACGATGTGGTAAAGTGGGAACGTTTTCCATGTTTTCGCGCGTGAATGAATGTTTAAATTCGGTGTTAAATATGGCAGTTCAATCAAAATCAGATAAGAAATGTAGGTTTGTAAAAATTTAATGGGTGTAAAGGGGGAGAGGGATGGTTTTTTTTATATATTTCTTTATCAGTAACCTTCTGCATGAAAAATTACATTTATATGCCAACTACGAAATGTTGACAGAATTTTTCTCTTTGTTTTAAAGTATACATGTGCCAAGTTCAATCAAAATCAGATAAGAAATGTAGGTTTGTATAAAATTAAGGGGTGTAAAGGAGGAGATGGGGTAATTTTTGTTTTTTACTTTTTTTGGTCAGAAATCTTCTCCATGAAAAATTACATGTATATGCCAACATTAATGGAGATCAGTTAAATGGTGTCGACTGTAGCTTTGTGTAAAGAACATTGACAAAAAGTAGGGGAATTGATAGGGGGGAGAGGGGTTCAGTTTTTTTTAAACCAAATGTTGACAGTAGAAGGGCTGGTTTCTCAATAAAATTCTTATGGGACTACTTTGGAGGTATACCCTATCCACTAAAAAAAAATTCATTCTAATCGGTTCAAAATTGACGAAGATATCGCTAAACATACATCCCAACACTATCACCCCCCCCCCAAAAAAAAATAATACAGACGAATTGAGAACCTCCTCCTTTTTTCGAAGTCAGTTAAAAAGTATTTTTGTTTTTATAAATAAACGCATTTTTTCTCGGTGTTGTATATTTATGAATGTTTCTTGGGAAAGCAACCGAGTAATACTATTATCTATACCAATAACAAACCGCCTTGGCCCAACACCACAGCCACTAGCGTAAAACACTTTGGTCATTGCGTCACAATCAAGGTATTATCGTCTCCCAGCAGACAAGGGGAACGCGTCGGTAGTTCTTACTGTGGCAGATTGTCAGCGCAAAGTGGAGGAACTTGTGGTGATCGCGTCTTACAAAAGGTTTCGAAGGATCCAACGAATGTGATAGCGAAGAAAACGACAGCTCTTCCGAAATTTTAGGGTCTACGGGAAGACACTAATAAACAGTTACAAACCGGCGCAGCTGTTCCAACGAAACTTTATCGATTGCTTAAAATCCATAAACAAGGAACACATTACGGCCAATAGAGTGTACTATTGGATCGGCCACTTATTATCTTGCCCGATACCTAACCTGGCTGTTATGACCAATTGTGGGAAGATGTCCTCATCATCTGAAAAGCTCGGCGGAATGTATTAACATTGTTAATGAACTTTGCCTGTGTCAACAGGATTTGATTGTGAACTTTGATGCTGTTTTCCTCTTCACCAGGGTTCCTCCTTCTGATACGCTGTCTCTATTACAACAGCACTTCAAACCCAGTTGAGTTGTTCCGTTTCTTTTTTTTTTTTTTTACTGCTTAACGCCTCTCAACAGCGAGGTCTTTAGAGACGGGAAAGGATGGGGGGTAAGGAATGGGAAGGAATTCGGCCATGGCCTTTGGAAGGTAGCATCCCGGCATTTGCCTGGAGTGATTTGGGAAACCATGGAAAACCCAAATCTGGATGCCCGGACGGGGATTCGAACCGCCGTCCTCCCGAATGCGTGGCCAGAACGCTAACCGTTACACCACCACTGTCGGTGAGTTGTTCCGCCACACATTGCAACCGTCGTACTTCTTTTATGATGGGAACTACTACGAACAGGTTGATGAAGTAGCTATCGACAGTCCATCGTCACCTGTGACAGCTAATTTCTTCATTGAGGATTTTGAGATGAAAGCGTTGACAAATGCTCCCATGAAGCCCAGTGCCTTTTATTGGTAACGTGGATGATACATTTGTCATTTGGCCTTGATAGGTTTCTCCTTCACCTGAACAGTATCAACACAAACATCCAGTTCACGATGGAGGTGGAAAAGGAATTCCGCCTGCCCTTTGTGGACATTCTTATTGAAAAAAATCTGATGTGTACAGAAAGCCAACATATACCTGTACCTAAACGCGCGCAATTATCATCATCCCACACAACGCAAGACAGTACTCACTACTCTTGTCCACTGGACACGGGCAATATGTGATGAGGACAGCCTACCTGGTGAGTTAAAACATTTACGTCATACCTTCAGACAGAATGGATACAGTGAACATCAGATACAATTGACATTCCGAGAAGTGAAACACCGCGATAATGTTCCACACCATCACTTAGCCTTCTCGCCGTACTCTGGCGCCACAACATCGAGGGTTCTAGCAAGCAATGGCATTAAAAACATTTTCCTACCACCACAATTAAGGAACATTTTGCGCTCTCCAAAGGATGACCTTGCCCTTCGTACACCGGGAGTTTATAGCATCCCGTGTGAATGCGGAAAGAAGTACATCGACCAAACAGTACGGTGTATTAAACAACGTTGTTTGGAACATGCCCGACATGTTCGCCTAGGGCAATAGGACAAATTCGCGGTGGCGAAACATGGTTTGGAACAAGAACATGGATATTCGATTTCGAATTAACCAATTTGCTGGCACATGTGAGAGGCTTCTGGGACAGCGCTACTACAGAAGCGTTTGAAATTCGTCTCGCATCTGATCTCGTTAACCGGGATTGTGGTTCCAACTAAGTGATGGGTGGATACCTGTTACTGAGGCTGCTCCTCAGCAACGCTCAGTGTTTTATACTTCGCGGGCGTCTAATGAATTCTGAGATGCTGCTAGGGAACGTAACAACGTCTGCCATTGCCATGCCAATTTTTAAACAACGCGTTCTAGGCAAACTTCAAGTCTTACAGAAAGCCAGGATCGCGACGGACCTTTATGTCGCCGAAATATTGTGTATAAATAATAGAATTACTCGACTGGTTTCCCGAGAAACATTCACAAACATATTTCTTTTTTCGCGTTCCCGAGTTATCGTAAAGCCAAAATTGCTTCTCTAGACTTCAGTTTTTCCTAAACTTGAACTGATCTTAACCTAATATTACTTCCATTCTTCTGCATTTTATCCTCGTCAGCAATTTTGAAGCATGGAATGGCAAGACGTATTGTGGTATAGTGTTCACATTTTTCAGTTTTTGCTTTCTTCAGAGTGTGAAGGTAATACTTATATTAAAATCCTTTGGAATCTCTCATTTTACGCAACTTTTCTGTAATAATTTGAATAATCGTTGGATACCTAACATAGTTGGTGCAGGCTTTCCACCCTCACAAGAATAACCCTGTCATTAAACTGTTCATAATAACTCACCCGTTTCCCTACTCTCTCGCTAAGTACAAATCCCACACTAGTAACTCCACTGAAAGATTGTTTTTTTTTTTTTTAACTGCTTAACGTCTCTTAACAGCGAGTTCTTTAAAGAAGGAAAAGATGGGGGGGCATGGAATTCGGCCATGGCCTTTTGAAGGAAGCATCCCGGCATTTGCCTGGAGTGATTTGGGAAACCATGGAAAACCCAATTCTGGATGCCCAGACGGGGGTTCAAGAAAGATTGTGAGCTAACTATTCTATATTATCCAAACCAGTAATGCAGCGCATCTTTCCGATTAATCTGACTAATTCCAAAACATCTAACTGAAGTCGTTCCATCTCCACGTTTAAGTTCGCTAATCTACCTGCTCTACTGAAACTTCTAACATTTTGTGCTTCGACTAGCAGACTGTTTCCATCCACTCTGATGACTCCTTCCTGAGTAGTCCCCTCCTGAAGATCAAACTGGGGGACTATTTTATCTCCGTAATATTTTACTCATCAGAAGCCATCAGTCCGTATGTTATTTGAGAGTGTTACATGGCTTTGAATCTTTAATGCAGTGGCTTCCCCACCCCCCCCCCCTCCCCCAGGAATACCCGCCAACTACTTCCTGGCAAACGGGATTCTGCCCAACTTGCTTCACGTATTTTTTATTTATTTATTTATTTTCATGGCCTTCTGTCTATCGACTATACGGCCAGCTTTATCATTTACATTAATTTAACATGTGATTCTTATCGTATAGCAAACATGAATTCATTTCTTAATTCACACTAAATTATACAATTATTCAATATTACACTAATACAGCGATAGCCCTGATAAGGGAATACACGATTACATTTGTGCCAGCGATAATATGAAGCTGGATCTTATTTCACAATGGGTAATACAATTATTCAGTGAATAGTAATACATATTTAGAAAGTATACTGATACAATAATACAATGATGACAATTATATCGATAACAATAAAATCACATTTGGGGAGCAGTGATGTTTCCTTGCAGGGTAAGATTCACTGGGCTTTGGTATATCCGGTTAGCCTAGCACCTGATATAACTAAACTGATTAGTGAGAGTTCCTTGATGATTTACAATTTAATGTAATTTTTTGGTCAGCTAAGATGCAGTTCCGACCGATTCCGTTGGTGGTATTGCAGGAAATGTGCTGAATTTGTAAGATCATAACTTGTATGTGATTGTTAATTTTGTTATGTTTGGTGTCTTTAGATACGGATGTCAGCCTCTCTTAGGTATGTGGCCAGCGCCCCATACACGTCACTTCTTCCCCCTCTCAGCAGGATGCGTATCGAAGTTGGGAGTGGAATTTTGAACTTTACAAGGCTATTGTATAGTTTCTTTTGTTGAGTCCGATATAGAGTGCACGCTAAAGTGATGTGGTCGAGATCTGCTAATTCTTCGTGATCCACCGGGCAAAAGGGAGTCTGTGCTATACCGATTTGGTGGAGGTGCTTTGGGTAACAGCCATGACCGAGTCGCATGCGAATTATAGATGTTTTATATCTTTTGCCCAAATGGTTATCTTCGAACCAGACTTTAGTTGGTATGTGAGGTTGTATTGATGCGTAAAACTTCCCTTTAACTGTTTGTGTCAAAGTCCACGATTCTGACCACTTGTGAAGATACCTGTTTCCTGATGATATTAATAAAATCGGTATGAGGTAGCTGAGTATAGTATTGCTCTCCATCCGCCGTGCTTTCTTTCGCCAGTTGATCTACCTTTTCATTATTCTGTATGGAAGCATGTCCCTTGACCCATAACAAGTGCACTTCTTTGCCCTCCGCCTTGGCTGAGTACATTGCATTTAAGATGTCGAATAGGATCCTATTCGTTCCGCTCAGTCTGTTCATGTTTTCCAGCTTCTGCGCCACGCTTTTAGCGTCGGACAGTACCAGTATTTTATTGAAGTGTTCGAGACCATAATTTAAGGCATCTCTTATTGCCATAGCTTCAGCGGTATATACTGTCGTTTCTGCTGTCAGGCGAACTTTACGTGATTCTTGAGTGAGGGGACAGAAGAAGGCGTAGCCCACACCATTAGTAGTTTTCGAGCCATCTGTGTATATTTGTACATGTTCTGGCCATGTTATGGACAAGAATTCCTCCATCTTGCTGTTTACGTTGTTACAGGTTGTTATCCAGTTAGGTAGGTGGTATATATTGGGCCTGTATCTCAAAATAGCATACTGGTATGCGAAGATGGGTAGTGTAGTATCTTGAATTACTAGCGGGATTATATGTTTTATTTCAGTGAAACAGAGAGCCAGCAGCGGGGTTCTATGACCGAGGTTGTTATCTCTCCTCTTGATCGTTGTTATATAGTCAGAAGCCTTCTGGATAACCGGGTGGTTCTTGATGGCGGCGCGCCTCATTAGAAATATGCTTGCCAGTAATTGTCGTCGTATTACCAATGGCATTTCTTTAGCCTCAACTAATAAGGCGTTTGTGGGGGTGGTATTCATCGCTCCGAGGCACAATCTGATAGCCCGGTAGTGCAATGTATCCAATTTACGCAGGTTGTACATTGGGGCATTTCCATAGCATAAACTGCCGTAATCCAGTAAGGGACGTATTAGCGTTCTGTACAAGATGAGTAAGACGGAAGGGTCAGCTCCCCACCATACCCGAGTTACCGCTCGTATTATATTTAAGCAGCGTTCGGCTTTAGCTAGAATGTGATCAATATGTGCCTTCCATGTCAGTTTACTGTCCATCTGAAGTCCTAGATGTCTAGTCTCTGTTCTAACAGGGAAATTATAAGGACCCAGCTGTATCTGTGGACCTCGGTAAGTGTTCTTCTTCCGCGAGAATACCACAACCGATGACTTCGAAGATGAGATAGTTAAGCCCTTACCACGGGTCCATTCATAGAGTAACTTAGCAACGTCGTTTAATCTCCAGAAGTTTAGCCCCTGGGATGGAGATGATGTGTAAATACATACATCGTCAGCGAATTTTAACACCTTTATTGAGGGGCTGAATATACTCTCTAGGTCTGCTATATATATGGTAAATAATATTGGGCTGAGTATGGCTCCTTGCGGGATGCCCAGAGAAACCACACGTGGTCCATATAGGCTGTTGTCCTGCTGGCGTATGTATATGGTCCGGCAATAAAACAGGTTATAGATTCCGTTTAGATATACCTCCGGGAGGTGTAGTGCTCTTAGCTTTTCAACTAGAATGGTAATGCTGACGTTATCATAGGCGCCGGTTATGTCTAGAAACAGGCACGTTAGGTAGCCTTTATTTAGGTAGGACTTTTCTATATCTAGAGTGAGAACACCGAGGTTGTCGTAGGTACTCCTTCCCTTTCTAAATCCAAACTGACAGTTTGGTAGCAGATTGTGGTGTTCGAGCCACCATTCTAGTCTACTCTTTATGATTCGCTCGAAGGTTTTGGCTACGCATGATGACAACGTTATTGGTCGATATGAGTTAGCGTTGTTACTGTCTTTGCCTACTTTTAACACTGGAATGATGATGTGGGTGGTCCAGTCGTCTGGGAACTCACTTTTTCTCCATATGCCGGTGAATATTTGAAGGAGAACGACCTTGGCTGAGTGCGGTAGGTGGAAAAGCATCGAATAGTGGATGTCATCTATTCCAGGTGCCGTGTTTCGTGTTGAGTTGAGGACCGATTCCAATTCTCTCAGTTGAAATGGTTCTTCTAAAGTAGTTTGGGGGAATTGATCCTGTTCCTTGGTCTGGTTTGGAGGTGTTAGTGGTCCAAAGGGGGCTGATGGAGGGGCCACCTTGCTCGCAAAATCTTCCAACCAAATGGTTGACAATTTAGTTCCCCCTGGCTTCTTTCTAAATCTATTGACCATATTCCAGACTTTTGTCAACGGCGTATTTTTATTTATGTTGTTGCAAAATTCCCTCCAGGAAGCTTTTTTCTTTAGCTTCAGAAATCGTTTAGTTTCGGCATCTGTTTTCTTATAATTTAGATAATTTTCCCAAGTAGAAATCTGTTTGTACGTAGTAAATGCTAGTTTTCGTTTGGCTACTGCTCGTGAGCATTCTGTGTCCCACCAGGGTATTGGGATTCTCTTTGTATTTGGTGATCGTTTTAACCTAGGGATCGACATTTCAGCTGCTTCATTTATGATGGCTAGGAACGTATTGTATTGCTGTCTGGGTGGTTTGTTGCCCTGGACTCGTGAGATATTGGAATCAATGTATTGGGCGTATAGGATCCAGTTCGCCTTTTGAATGTTCCATTTTGTGGTTGTATATCGTTCCTGCCTCACATCCGACTGTTTGGTCGTTATTAGAATAGGCAGGTGGTCAGATCCCCACGACTGCTGCACGGTTTCCCATCGCAATTCTGTTGCGAGAGAGGGGGAGCAGAGGGTTAGATCGATTGCGGATACTCGGTGACCAGGTTTAGAGATTAAGGTGGGGGATCCGTCGTTAAGAACGAACAGGTTGAATTCGTCTATAATCTCAACTATGGCGTCCCCGAATATGTCAGACCACTCGCAACCCCACGACATGTGATGCGCATTGAAGTCCCCACATATTAAGTATGGCTCTTCTATTTGTTGTAGGAGCTGGCGCCATTCAGATGTATTAATTTTTGTTTTGGGGGGAGCATAGACCGAGACAATAGATACGTTCAAGTTTTGGATCCGTACTCTGGCTGCCACCACTTCGAAAGATTCAATATGAGTGAGGTCAATGTGGGTTATTGCGAAAGGGATGTCTGTTTGTATTAGAATAGCAACTCCCCCTTTGCCATCATCCCTGTCTTTGCGCACTATATGGTATCCTTTGATTGATAGCGGTGTGTTTGGTTTTAGCCAGGTTTCTGCTATAATAGCAATAGCAATCTTATTGGTAAGAAGTTCTCGCTGAAATTGTTCACTATTTGCTCTGAGTGAACGAGCGTTCCATTGTACTAGCTTAGTTTCCGCCATCTTGTTGGAAAATATTTGAGAGCATTCCTGATATTGCTGTAATATTCATTGGCGAATTAGCTTCTTGGAGCAGAATCACAATTAATTTAAGAATTTTTTCGAATAATGGTCCATTTTTAGTTTGGGTTATCTCGGTAGGTTGATTGAGAGAATTTGATTGTTGTGCTGCTGTGGGCTGTATGTTACGAATGGCTTGATCACCTTCCCAGAGCGTGAAGGTGGCTTGGGGGCTCTCCATGAAGCTAGTTGCGGTTGGATAGTGATGGTCACTAGTTATAATAGGAGACATAGGACCATTGTATGAATACAAGTATTGTTTTGTATTTAAAGATGGATTTTCTTTGGTGAATCGAGGATTTTTATACGACTTAGGGGCCCTAGTCCATGAGTACCTATTACTGGTGTTTGAATCCAAATTTTTCTGAAGCGAACTTGTTGATTCTGGCTGTGTACCGCTCCTACTCTCTGCCATATATTGATTGGCCACCATATTTCCACTACTGTGTAGCAAGGCAATCTCAGAAACATTACCAGTGTTTGCTATTGTGGGTGGTGGTCCACCGCTAAAGTCAGAAGGCGCCTGGGGACCTTCGGGTGTCATGTCCTGAAAGGGTAGCTGTGGTGTTATGAGTGGTTGATGCATCTGTAGCGGCGGGTGTTGAGGCTGAGCCTGAGTCCTGGTTGGCATTATCTGTTGAGATTGAGAGATAGTAGGCCAATAATACGGAAGTCGTGCTGCTAGAGGCGGATATTCCGTATAACTCGTTATTTGAGGTGGGGAGGAGGTCACCTGCGCGTAGCCCCGGAAATGCTGCTCTGTATCAGGAGATACAGCATTTGATCTGAGTGCGGTTGCTTGTTTTGTTTCCCGGTTTTTAAGATACACAGGGCAATTTCTGTCCGTGGCATGATGTTGGCCGCGGCAAAGGGCGCAGCAGATCGATAATGGGTTGTCGCAGTTGACCAACAAGTGAGGCCCAGCACACCTGCTGCATCGTGGCTCGCGGGATCTGCACTGACCTTGTCGGTGGCCCAACCGTAAACAAGTCGTACATTGGATCACAGGCGGGACATACGGTTCCACCGCACATCGGGTTCCTAGTATCGTGACGTAGGTCGGTAGGTTTTGGGATCGAAATGATACCAAGCAAACAGGAATAGGTAATATGAGATCTTGGTTATTATGGCTCCTTTTGGTAAAGCGTTTGATGCGCACTACTGGGACAGGGGCAATTATTTCTTGAGCTAGTTCTTCCTCACTCAATGAGGTGTCAACGTTCCTAATTATTCCTTGTTTATGTATTAGAAAGTTCGGAATATAAGCTTCAAGGTTTTTGGTTTTGAAAATTTCTAATTGCACTATTGAATTAGCAGTACCAGCAGATCTTGTTTCAATTTTGAGACGATTTTTCCCTAAAGGTGAAATGTTGATTACGTCCGTTTTGAGTATGTCACTGTGTTGGAATATTAATTTACCGATGGCCATAGGATGTAGTTTCCCGACCTTCCTGTCTATGCTCTCTACAAAAATATGGTACGGGCCACTGTCTGTGGGGGAGTATCTATTATTTTTGCTTCTATACGTTGGCGCTATCGTGTCGGGGTGCGTTTTATTGATATTAGCTTGCTCTAAATCCGCGGCATTGGATAGATTAACCTCAGTGGACCTTGCTGTGTCGGTCATCTCTACTTCTTCCATCTGCTCTGATTGTGGAACTACACTGGGCTGCCCCGTTTCTGTACACATCTACGTTTTACAGGTGGGTTCGACTCACCGCTGCTTGCAGGATTATCCTCTCTCCAAGCCGTGTGATAAGTGGGTGCGCCTACTGGAGGATGCAGGGCCTGTGGCAGAACGCCTCCCGGGCCGGCTTCCATCTCTAGAGGCTGCTGCTGTAGAGGCTGTTGCTGTTGTTGCTGCTGATGAATCTGTTGATGAGGCTGATGCTGCTGCTGATGATAATGTAGCTGCTCTTGGTGCTGTTGCTGCTGCGGCTGTAGGCGGTGAAGCTGTTGTTGATGTTGTTGTTGTGAGACTTCTGCTTGAGGAAGTGGCATTTCACTCGTAATATGGTTCACTGGATGTGGGACGGGAATTTGGTCATTGATGTAGCACGTATCTAAGGCTGTCTTGACCGTCTGACCCGTGTCCGGCGGGTCATCCATCGTTTAGTAGGATCACGGAACCTTATATTGTAACCTAACTAAGTCACTTAGATAGGTCAAACAACGTATTACACTGTGGTATAAGCACTCTCGCGGAATCGCAGAATGCCGGAAGGCTGGTCGCGCACACGGTGAGACTCACACGAGGAAGTTCGCTCCGAACGAGGAAGTTGTCGTTACGAAAGCTCAAGCTAGACTGCCTTCACGTATGATACGCCCATAAATAGGCGGGTAGCATGCTGCGACTAACTTCCAGGTGTTTTCAGCCGAATACTTACGCTTAACTGTCGAGTGTTTTTTTTTCTATTAATAAAGGGGGAGAAAATTGGTCTTATTTTATATTGGACGACCATACCAGTATAATCCTAATTTAGTTTAAGAAAACCACGAAAAATCTTGATATCCGGAGAGATTTTAAAGAGGGGTCTCAAAATTAATTTTTTTAATTTTATTTTTTTAATTTTAATTTTATTTTTAATTTTATTTAATTTTAATTTTTTTTTTTTTTTTTTTACGGCATCTGAGGCCATACAACCAACTCGATAGTAATTATGTCACTCAGTGCTTTCAGTATCTCCAGTACGAAATTTTTGCAGTTAATTAGACACACCACAGGACGGACATTACATTCACAGATACAACACTAAAACACCCATGCCCGCGGCCGGACTCGAACCGGCTACCTTCGGCACGTGGGCTCTAGCCGCTACGCTACCGAGGACGGCGTCTCTCAGATTGCATCAGCATAGTCGTAGTGGTGCCCGAGTAGCATAAGTATATACGTTTCATCGCGATTATAAAGAGCAGAGTTATTCTGTATAAAACTCACTGAAATACATGGAAACAGATGTTCTTCTAGGTATCTTAGTTCCAGTTCGATAGATATTTGAGATAGCTGGATTAAATCTAAACCACACAAACAAAGATCGTCTGTTTTGTGCGTCATTAATACATTAAACAGGTGAAGGATAATGTGGCCATCTATCAGTGAATCACGGAGGCTTTGGGTCTCCAAGTTTGAACCAGCGTCAAAGTATACCTCCCACCAAGCCTGGTGGTCTATTTCTTTTCCGTTCCTTGTTCACTATCTCCTCCAGGTTGTAATGAGCTTATAGATGACGTGATGTAAAGCCCCAGGTGAAAGAAAACCCCGACTATGTGGCTGTCCGGCTAAAATGGCAAAATGATAGTGTTCTATAACATTTTTTATAATACTTCTATGGTTTATAGGTTTGATACCTCATAAGTCATAATTTACACCAAAGCCTACTTCTAACAACTTTACATAATTGCTTATAACATTGATTTTATTGTTTGCTGTATTACAAATGTTAGAATGATGTACATACAAGATACATAGTTATCAACGGTTTTCGTTTTCTTGGACGCTCTTATTGGAGCTTCTTGCTGAGAGCTCTAAGCTTCAGTAGCATCTGAACATCAAACTCCCAGTCTGTTTCAATCACCAGTGCTTAAGCAGTATGGCGTATTGCTTCAATTTTGATCTTTTCCTCATTTGTATTGATTATTTCTGTGAATCTTTTGCGGGCTACTTTTTTATCCCAATACTTTGCTATTACAATTACGGTATTTGATTTGACAACGTTTACTTTGTCCATTCAAGGTGGTGAAGAAGGCGCAGCATACCATGGTTGAACTCATGCAGGTCCTAAGTCACCTTGACCGGCCAGAGTTGAACCACAATTTGAGGCGGATAAATGTGAAAACGGTGGTGCTATTTGCGAAAGGCGTTAGTTCTGTCTTGGGGGTTGTGCCTGTGAGCGCCGTTGGTAGGTGGGGTTTCTCTAGGCATGGACTACATCTAAATAGAAGGAGGGTACATTCTGAGTTGTTTACCAAAGCCCATTTCCAGTGGTGATAGGGTCAGGACTGTTCTTTTTTTTTGGATAGGCCCTGGTGCTGTGGGAATGGAAATAGATGATCAAAATGATACTTATTGTAGATGCACGGTGGGAAAAAACTACAAATGCTACAGAAATCGATAAAGCTACTTAAACATTAACGAATGGGGCAGAGCTGGGAAGGAGAAAGTTAATGCTGAAAATATCACAAAGTCAGTAATAAGGGTGTTACTGGTGAACTGTAGAACTATAATGAACAAAGTAATAGAATTTCCAAACTTAATAGTAATACACGAACCACAAGTAAACGTAGGTAGTCTTTGCTAAAAGACGAAGTGCTAGACAATGAGGTTTTTCTCCGACGGTTACAGAGTGTAACGCCGAGATAGAGGAGCAATTGATGGAGGGGTTTTCATACTAGTTACCAAAAACTACCACAGTTGATTGGTGTTCATAGATCATGACAACGAGTTACTTGGGATAAATTTCTGGGGTTATAAAAAAGAAGTATTGGCTGCTTAGGGGGCATCCATTAATTACGTGAGTTGAAATGGGGGGGGGGGATACGGCGAAATCTCACCATGTGTAAACTGGGAAGGAAACACGGTTTATAACACAAGGGAACAGAGATTTTCAAATAGATTTATGAGGGGAGCAGGGTTTACTTAAGTCGTAGAGCAGAACACTAGGGGAAAAATCATGTTGGATATCATCCTAGAAAAACCCGATGATAACCATGTTGGGTATCAAGTAACTGAGGTAATAAGTGATCAAGAAGCAGTTCTCATAGATGTTAGAGGATTCAGTGAACCAGTAATCATAACTGAAGGGGGAAATAGGTACAATTATAAAAAAATGCACAATTTCGAACTGAATATTTCAGGGAAAGTTTCAGCAAATGGAAGGTTAGCACAAGTACAGTAGAGTCAACGTGGGAAGAGTTCAAGGAGATGATAAGAAAGGGGGAAGAAAAATTAATTCCAAAACATACCATACTATACTACATACTATAATATGGATGTGAGGAGGTTAAAAAGGTTTGTAAGAAGAGAAATGAGTTAAGAGACAGCAAGGGAGTAGGGAGTTATTGAAACAACTAAATAAGGAATTAATAATGCCAAAGAAACTGGCTAAGGATGAATTTATGAAGAGCATTATCGGTGTCGGTGCAGGGTGATCAATAACTGATGCATCTAGAAATTTCTATGGCTACGTTAGAAAATTGAGGGGAAGGGAGGGTTTTGAGACAGTTACAGACAAGGATGGAGAAGAAGTTTCTGAGGATTTGAGAAAGGCAGAGATTTTAAGTAACTGGTTTTGTGAAACCATTAGGGACAATGAATTAGAAATGGGAAGGTGCAAATTGGAGTACGAGCTTAAAAATACAATCAGAAATGAGCAGACCAAAAAATTTCAAATTCATCCTCAAGATATCATGAAGGGACTAAGAAAGCTGAAAAAACATAAAGGGGCTGTTGTAGATAATGTTACTAGAGATGTCTTAAAGATAGCAGGATGTGACATTGTACCTTATATTGAAGTATTATTTAAATTGGGTCTGTATACTTGCTGCTTACCAGAGGACTGGAAAAGTGCGATAGTAGTACCGGTACATAAAGGAGGGGTGAAAAATAGAGTCGAAAATTATAGATCAGTCAGTTTGACATCAGTGGTAGCTAAATAAATGGAGAGATTGATACGCACCCACATCAGAAATATATGTGAGGAGAGTCAATGGTTTTCAAGTCTGCAACATGGTTTTAGGCAAAGATATTCGCACAAATCTCAGTTAGTAGGATATATGCAAGATACTTCCGATGAAATGGATAAGGGAGGCCAAATTGAAAGTGTTGCAATAGACCTTTCAAAGGCCTTTGACACAGTGAGTCATAAAAGATGGTAAATAAGGTAAAAACTATTGGAGTGGATCAGAAAGTAATTTGCTAGGTAGAAGATATTTCAAATGTAGAAAGCAAAAGGTTATGGTAGGAAATGCAGTATGAAAAGAGTTGGAAGTAAAAATGGGAGTGCCGCAGCGTAGCGTATTGGGACCATTGCTGTTCATTATTCTATTGAATGATTGTGTTGCTGGTTTACTATCAGAAGATAGATTGTTTGCAGCTGACATAATGCTATATAAAAGCATCAAAACGGTAAAGTACTGTGAACAGCTGCAGTGTGACCTGGACAGGATATACAGCTGGGTTGATAAACATGGAATGAAGAAAAATACAAAGAAGAGTCTGCTTTTTAGATACATATATAAACATATATAAAAAAAATAAAGGTTGAAGGTGGGAAAAGAATTGCTTGTTGAAAACTTGAAATGAAAATATCTTGGTAAAATATTTGATAACAAACTTAACTGGGCGGGACATATTGGACAGGTAACTTGAAAGGGTTTCAAAATCGTTAACTTGTTGGAGAGATTGATGAGGGGATGTACGAGAGAAGTAAAAGAATTGGGTTACAAAACTTTGCTTGAATATGATGGTTTTGTATGGGGCCCAAATTTTGGGTATCAAATACAGGAGTTGGAGAGGTTGCAAAGAAGGGCTGCTAGATTTGTATCTAGAAATTACTGCAAAACACAATCAGTAACCGATATGATAAAAAAAGATGGAATTGGATTCACTAGAAGAAAGAGGAGGATGAAGAGAGTCATGGGAGTATACGGGGCGTATATCTATGATGAGGCATGGTAAAATATTGGTTTAAGAATTATAAGTAATGTATGGAAGGGAAAAGATGACCATGACCACAAGCTGGCACTCGATTTTAGGCACAAGGGTATGGGAAGATTTTGTTTCGCGGTCAGGAATTTGAACAAGCTACCAAGAGAATTGATGAATAATTTACCATAAACATTGAAACAATTGAAAGTTGAAATTTCTAGAGGGTAAAACTAGGTGGGTACAGAAAAGGGGGAAAACGGGTGTGTACGGAAAGTGCCACCAGAGCGTGCAATTAATATTAAATTAAGAAACATGTTGAGGAAATGTTGCCAGAATGTTTGTCAGTACTGCCAATATCCAACATAAATATTGGTAACAGAAGATCTTTTTTCACGATTAATATCAACCTACCGGAATGGTGACTCCAGCGAAATTGACATCAAGGAAATTAATTGTTTTGAAGTAAAAACCATTAAGATTCAAGCGTTGTAAGACTAAATAATGATAATAAAAAATCAATTCAATCTTATAATTCTTTTTTGACAGTTATCAGTCAATAGTATGAAATGAGTCTCTCAGATATTACAATAAACCCCTTTTCCACTGCAGAAACTAATGGTAGTTATTTTATATGCGGCGTGTTTTGTTTTTTAGTGAATGACCTTTAAATTGTTGCGAATACGCAGAGGAGAGTTTTAGCGCTGTAGTGCATTCAGAATTTAAATCGCCATCTTCTCCGGAACGGCTTTTAGGATGTATAGCTGTGTGGGCAGACATGTTCAGTTGTATCCTGTGCTAATACTCAGTAGACTTCATTACAACTCTCTGAAACACTGTACAACTGGATAAGTACTACTTTGTACTAAACGATCTACCACAAACAATGAAAGAATTGTGAGAAAATTTATTGGTGTGTAGGAAAATGCTTCATCACAGTTAAAAATTAATAATAATAACCAGACATATTCAAACAATGAATAGACTTAACAGGGAACTGTCGAAATCATACCTTCAAGAAATACATAAAACAAAGGAATGCTGCAGTAATATCTTAAAATAATTGCTGAAACATGCAATTCTGCAATAGACCCGCAGTATGGAATGATACACATGCGATCAGATACTTCCAAACAATGAAGATGTACGCTGAATTAATTTGACCATGGGATGCTGAAGTACTTTCTGAAATATGCTACATCTGAGATACTAGACAGGTTAAGAAAGACCAAAATAATTCTTGAACAGGGACATACTTCCTGAATGTGGGGACTAACTCCAGTTAATTACAACCAGTTTTGATGCTATCAACTTGAAACTTATCAGATTTTAAAACAGACTAATTAAATTCCTTTTGGTTCCCGTTGTTAAATTCCATCGTAAATATGGTTAACAGTAGTTGGCTAACATCAAAACAGCTAACTCCAGTAAGAAATTCTAGTACAGACTACTGCCTCTCTTTTTATTTTCAGGCGCAACATGGCATGACATGGTGTTGAAAATAATAATTAGCTTAAATCGGAATTTGTATAACGAGTTGACGTGAAAGTGAATGTTTTCAAACAGCTACAACACATGAATTTCTGTTAGCGTCGCCACTTTTCTATTGTGAAATGAAAAACCAAAGGCAATGGTTATTTTGAGGTAAAAGGGTCGAGTGAATCAAGGATCACGATGCAGTGAATAATTTTTGAAGCCATGCAAGCAGCATGCAGCTCTTTTGTTTTACCGTTATACAGCCTCGAGCTGAGCCAAGCCGCGACCTAAACTACAGTGCCATCTGTTGACATCTGCTGGAACCTGGCTGCTTCGCTTGGGAAAGGCATGGCTGCAACTCGTGACAAATATTGCATTATGCTATATAGAAGCTTGCATTATATTTATTGTCCCCTTTGATATCTACCGCTGAAATAATATCAATAAAAAGGAGAGTAAACAGGAATCGTTGAAATCAATGAATTAATATTCCTCCTGTGATATTCCCTTCCGACATTGGCCAAATGCTTTAAAAACCAAATTCATTGTTTAGTTTCCAAATGGTAAACTATTTCATCCGCCGTGTGATAGAGACTGCATTGTAAGCGTGTAACAAATTTAATTATCGAATTTTGTGACCACCGGTGATATCTCTTTCGGAGTTTTGTTTTAGTCCAATAGTTTTTTGAACCACATTTTCAATACAGTTTTTGTTAGTTTGCCTGTGGGGTTCCAGATTGATTATATTTTGGTAACTCTAGTTGTTTAACAACTTATAATTAAAAATTCTTCTTTAAAGTCACCAGTTTAGGTGAAATTTGGGAACAATGTATGTCAGTTGGATATGTAAAACCGTGAATTTTATATACACAAATGAATCCTATACCATTCATCCCATTACGATGAAACATTGCTGAGTTATTGTGTGCACGCGTGCGAAGGTTTGTCAGAAAAAAAAATTAAAAATCGCCCCCTCCCCACCATCAAAACTCTTAATTTTATACAAAACCACATTTTTTATCTGATTCGATGAAATTTTGCACACATATACTTTAAAAGAAACAGAAAAAAATCTGTCTACATCTGGTTTTCAGAAACCCAACCACTATCAAACTGTCCACCCCCATAATTTTTGCCAATGTTTTTGTACACACACACAATTTTTATCAGATATCGACGGAACTTTTCAAACGTATACTTTTTTCAAAAAAAAAAAAAAAAAAGTAGTAGAAATAAATAAAAATAAAAACAGAAAGAGACCGCATACATTTGGTTTGCGAAAACGCAACTCCTTTCCTCTTTTCCACTCCCTTAATTTTTATCAATGTTCTTTACACATACCTACAGTTTTTATCCACTATCGGCGGAACTTTGTATAGGTATATTTTAAAACAAACAAAAAAGTACTGTCTAAATTTGATTTTCAGAAACCCAACTCCTCTCACTCTTTCCATCCCATAGCAACTTTTCCGTTTTTTGCATTTGTTGGAAAATCTGACAAAGTAGACGGTGATGGAAAATTTTTAACAACAATCCGATAAAAACGGAAATAACATCAGAACTTTTCGTATCCACCTACCAAGCAACACTGGGTACTCAGCTTTCGTAGAAGACGGACGACCGAAAATATTGTATAACCCAAAGCCCCGTAATAAACTTTTTCAATTTTCATTTAATGGATAAAAATCATTCTCTTTCAGTTAGATGGTACATGTTAATGTGTCTGTTTTCTATACGCGTACCCACTTAAGAAATAAAAATAGGCATTGCAACAAATGCCGGGCAAAGCTAGAGTTTTTATAACAAACGTTAAACCGAAGTTTACCAGTCTGGGATATATTCTGTCCTTTTTTTTATTTTTTGCTGTCATCAGTCAATCGACGGGCTTGATGCAATCCTCCATCCCTTCCTATCTTGTGCTAACCTCTTCATCTCTACATATCCCTTACAACCCACGTCCTTAAATATCTGCTTCATATATTCTAATCTCTGTCTTCCTCTACAGTTCTTACCTTCGACTGTTCCCTCCACTAACAAATTAACCAATACAGCATGCCTAAAAATATGACCTACCAGCCTGTCTCTTCTTTCTGTAAGCTTCTTCCACAAACTTCTTTCCTCACCCATCATTTCCAAAACTCGTTCATTTTTTACTTTGTCTGTCCACTTAATTTTCAGCATTCTTCTGTAGCACCACATTTAAAATGCTTCAATTTTCCTTTTTTCTGGTATTCCTAAAGTACATGTTTCGATTCCGTAAAGTGCTGTGCGCCACATAGAGTTTTAAAAAGTTTTTTCTAATTCCTAGATCAATATTTAGAACTAAAAGATTTCTCTATTTCATAAAGACTCTTTTTGCTAGTGCTATACTGCTTTTAACATCATTCCTGCTTCGGCCATCGGTTGTAATTTTGCTTCCCAAGTAACAGAATTCACTTACTTCTCCAATTGCATTCGATCCTAAATTTATATTTAATCTACTAGTATTGGTATCATTTCTGCTACATTTCATCACTTTAGTCTTGCTTTGATTTATATTCAGTCCAAAATCGTACTTCAGTATTTTGTTCATGCCATTCAGTGATTTCTCATTATCCTCAGCCCTTTCTGCTAACAAAACAATGTCATCAGCAAATTATGCTTCCTTCAAAAGACCATGGGCGAATTCCTTCCCAATCCTTGCCACCCATCCTTTCCCGTCTCTAAAGACCTCGCTGTTAGAGAGACGTTAAGCAAATTAAAAAAAAAAGCAAATCGTAGCATACTGATTTTTTCTCCCTGGACACTTATGCCACATGGAAATTTTTCTTTTAGTTTATTTATTGCTTCCTCTACACACAAGTTCAATATTAACGGGGATAGACTACAACATTGTCTCACACTCTTTTTAACTGATGCTTGCCTCTCATGATTCTCTACTTTTATTACAGCCACTTGATTCTTATATAGTTTATAAAGTATTCTTCTATCTCCATACTTTAGACCTGACTTCTTTAAAATTTTGAACATCTTGTCCCACATAACATTATCAAAAGCTTTATCTAAATCAACAAATGCCATAAAAGTATCTTTGTTTTTCTTGATCCGCCCTTCAAGTATTAATCTTAAAGACAGAATTGCTTCCCTTGTACCGCGATTTTTCCTAACCCCTAACTGATCTTCACCTACTATGTCTTCTACTAGCATTTCCATTCTTCTGTATATTATTCTCGTCAGTAATTTTGAAGCATGTGATGTTGGATTAATGGTTCGATAATTCTCGCACTTGTTGGTGTGTACTTTCTTCGGATGTGTGAAGATGATATTTTTATTAAAATCAGTTGGAATTTCTCCTGTTTCATAACATTTTGATATCAGCTTGAATAATTTCTTGATTTCTTTTTCTACTAGGGATTTAAGAAGTTCTGCAGGGATCTCATCAATTCCAACTGCCTTATTTGCTTTCAAGTCGTTCAGAGCTCTATTAAATTCTGTCCTTAAAACAGGATCTCCTAAATCATCTATGTTAACATCGTCTTCCTTTTCCATTACACTATTGTTCAAGTCGTCCCCAACATATAGTTTCTCAATGTATTCCTTCCATCGGTTAGCGCTATCTTCTGAACTTAAAAGAGGTTTCCCATCCGCAGCTTTAATGTTCACACCTCTTTTCTTCATTTCCCCAAAATTCTGTTTGATCTTCCTATGTGCAACATCTACTTTACCTACGATCATTTTCTTTTCTACTTCTTCACACTTTTCTTCTAGCCATTTTTCTTTTGCTTTTTTGCAATTCCTGTTTATTTGATTTCTAAATTGCCTGTATTGCTCTCTTCCTGCTTTATCCTGAGCATTTTTGTACATTCTCCTCTGATCCATCAGTTCCAAATTTCCTCTGTGATCCAAGGTTTTCGGGCAGTTTGTTCCCTAAATCCTATTGTTTCTTTACCAGCTTTCATTATTTCGGTCTTTAATGCATTCCATTCGTCCTCGGTTGAGCTCCTTTCAGAGTTACTTCTTAGATCTAAGTCTACCATTTCTGCAAATTTTCTTCCCGTACTGGATTGTTTCAGTTTATTCACTTCCAGTCAGTTCTACTTATGCTGCTTCCTTATTCGCTTGAATTCCAGCCTGCACTTCATTACTATCAAATTATGGTCAGAGTCTATGTCTGCTCCTGGATACGGTCTGCAGTCTAGGATTTGATTCCTGAATCTCTGTTTGACCATGAAATAATCTAGCTGATATCTGCCGGTATCCCCAAGACGTTTCCAGGTGTATTTCTTTCTTGCATAGTTCTTAATCAGTGTGGTTGCCACAACTAGCTTATATCTTTCACTAAAATCCGACAACCTACTTCCTTGCTCATTTCTTTCTCCTAGACCAAGGAAGACAGAGATTAGAATATATGAAGCAGATTAATTGAGGACGTGGGTTGTAAGGGATATGTAGAGATGAAGAGGTTAACACAAGATAGGAAGGGATGAAGGATTGCATCCAGCCCTCGATAGACTGATCACAAATTGGATTAATTCTTCAATTTCGGGGTATATTTTCTTTATTCTGTCCTAAAACAGTAATAAGCAGACGATATTTAGATAGAGTGGTAAATTCCTATCCTCCAACTGTTGTATGTTATACACGATGATTGTAGTGTGTTTTTCTTAGGCCTGGTTCGTTGTTCGTGGAAGGATGAAGGAATATTGAAGGTGCTGCCGAAAGGTACTTGTTTAATGTTCTTCTCTGATAACCGTCCTCATTCCGCTGTGATGATTAGAAATTGGGCATCACTGCTTATCCTAACACTCCAACCAATTACCAATTTGTGAGAATTTCTATGGTGGAACCAGCTAACCCAGAGTGGAGTGAGTTTTAGTGACCTTGGCAACAAGGCGAGTACTGCTTCAGTAAATGTGTACTTGTAGAGGAGATTAATGATTAGTAGTTTCCTGTAAAGTTTCCTACCAGAATGGAAGTTTATCTCACTTAACACATACTGCATTAATAACAGTTTATTAAATTTATTTAACAACTTTGCTCCTAATTTAGTGACTTTCGTATTCAGGGAATTATAACAGCAGCATATGAGAGCTCTGACGTCGCATTCGGGAGGACGCGGGTTCAAATCCCCGTCCGGGCATCCAGATTTGCGTTTTCCATGGTTTCCCCAAATCATTCCAGGCGAATGCCGGGATGCTTCCTACAAAAGGCCATGGCCGATTTCTTTCCCGTTCCTTTTCCCCCATCCTTTCCCGCCTCTAATGACCTCGACGTCGACGAGCGTAAAGCCATAACAAAAAAAGCACATGAGAACTGCCTTTGAAAGATGTATTTGATTAGGCCTTATTAAAATATATGTCTAGGTGATGACCGATGTTAAATAAAACTTCCATTAATTTTTTTAAATTTTACGGCGCATTGATGTCATTAGAGCCTGGAGAGGATGGGGACAAGGAACGGGAAGGAATTCAGTTGTTTTTGAAGGTACCATCCCGAGATTCGCATGCAGTGATTTAGGGAAACTAACGGAAACGGAAGTCTGGATGTAACGGCGTGATTTGAAATCACTTCTTCCAATCTGAAGCAGAAGACCTTATGAAAATAGCAGAGCAGACTGTCGAAACGTTGTCTTTTTACGTCGCTATCCGGCTGAACCGTATTCGTCAGAGGCATCCACACCGGAGTGCCGGTCGGGTGCGGTGGAACGTTACACTTGGAGCGTACCCTATATCGTGTGAACCTGATGCTTGTCGCTGGTGCTTGCACTGGCGTCGGGTACGGCGGAACGTGCGAAAAGGGTAGGTCCGCGTCGCGCTCGGTCCGCTACGGCTTCCGCCTTGTTCCTTGCGGCGACAGGTGGGGCCGGGCGCTCGCTGGACTCGCGGAGATGGCTGTAGCTATGCGGTCAAGTTTCCTCTTCGGCCTGGTCCGTGGCAGGCGCCGCGTCCCCGTCGCTCCCCGCGGGCACCCACTTGGGTGGCGAAGTGTGCCTAGCCTCACCATCCCCGCTGTAATGGCGGGTAGTTCGGAAGAGTCCACTTCCTGAGGTGGTGGCGTAGTGACGGTGGCTGATTTATTGGGGGGGGGGGGCGGTTCTGTGAGGCTGTGATACATTCATTTTCCGATACCGTCGTTTATCGGACCCAACCACCCTCGAGATGTTGAACTCCTGTTAAGATTTCATTTCATCAATACGCCGGGAAAGTCTCCAATCAAATAATAATAATATTTATTATTTCATAATATTTTTCGTGGGTGCTTGACTGTCCGATAACTACGATTTCTCCTAACAACGACAAATATTTCATGTATCTCTTTACTATCAATATAATCGAAGGCACGTGCGTTTTATGAGATCGAGAAGGGAGATCACGCATACAGAACATTTACGGAGCGTGGTGAGTGAGCCGTAACGCTCTGCCTGGCCTCGCATTCGGTAGGACGTGGGCTCGAATCCCCGTCCGGATTTCCAGATTTCGATTTTCCTTGGGTTACCCAATTCCGGAATGGTTCCTTCAAAAGGCCATGGCTAAATTCCGTTTCCTACCCCCAGTCATTTCCTGCCTCTAATGATCTTAACGAGGCGTAAAGCCGTAAGGAAAAAAAAAAAAGAATTTGCGTAAGGGGTGTGTGTACCTAAATGTCTGTTTTCTGTGACAAAAAGGAAGCAGTTGATAAGAAGAAATGAATAAATTCAGTTCAAAAGCAATGGCTTTACACTTTGATAGTAACACAGAAGAAGTAGATCTTTTCTGTCATTGGTTATATTCGGAGTTCCATGAAGGATGAGCACCTGTCAGGTATTTGGAAGATCAGCGCATTGTGGGTGTGCTGGCGTATAAGAAATGATCAATCTGTACACATTAGGAAGATGACTAGAAGCCAGAAAATGTAATTGTTGTATTTGACCATTACGTAAGTGTTATTGGGATACCTTGTAGATCAGGTGCCTGTAATGCCTGCAAAGTCTAATTCCATCGAATCCAATATAACATATATGTGTTCTTTACTAAACGACCTTTTGAATTTGGTTTAACTATCTCAGCATTGATGTGGCTTTGATTAATCTTATTTCCCTTATTTGTGATAATGATGGCATACTGTTAGCACTACAGCTGATTTTAATTATGTATGACTAAAATGTATTTTGGTTTACTGCCTCGACCTCACAACTCAGTTAATTTTCTGAAGTCCCTGATATCCACTGTTCTTTTGTGTCCTCACCTGGTTTTTAAGCAATCTTACCAAATTCATGCGTTAACCACTGAGATCTTTCCCTTCTGTTCTTATCCGATTCGGTAAATGATTATCGATACGTTTCCTAATTATGCATGAACACGATGCTACATTTCTTTATCGATGCCTCGTATTACTTTTAAAAAATGGTATCCCTTAAGTGTGTTCTAAAATATTTATTTACAATTTTTTTCAGATCTGCAAACGATCATACCTTTTTTCGCTCACGTGATTTTAGATTTTTAATTAGAGCATTGTGCTCGCTTATTCCTGTAATATTTGGAATATCATCGAGCAAGTCTGGCTTATTTGCAACCATTGGATCTATCAAACTGACATTACCATTAAGTTCATTTGGTTCAGCAACGTGTTATTCTGGACGATACTCATAGAACATATCGAGAACTGTTTCTCGAGCCGTTTTAATCGTTGCTACCAGTAACGTGACTGTTATTTATTATTCCTACGAGCTTTGCATTCAATCATGCGCAGCCGACAGAGTTGTTTGTGTGATGGTACCATGCCGTTATTCACCCGCGCCGGCCACTGTGTCAACTCAGTGTTTCCAATAGTGGACAGTGACATCGCGACGTCTTTCATATGATACAAGTCAAGAGATATATAACCAGCATCTCGTACAGATTCGTACAACTACTTTAAAAAAAAAAAAAATGAAAAAAACGAGTAGTTTTCTTAGAAGGCAGGAGCAACCTGTTTGTAGTCTAAACCTGACAAGGGTAGCGACATTTTACTAGCCTGTAGATGTCATTTAAAATCAAACAGTATCCCCATTCTCATGTGACACGTATATGATAAATTTAATACCAGATTTTCATACCTAATTATATGAATAGAAAATTCTAAAACATGTTAAAAAATACCATAAGATCCCGTTATGATTATGTTGATAGTGAGCGCTGGTAAAGGTTTCATACTATCAAACAGCAATACTTTCGATTTACTTAGTACATAAAGTGTAGAAAACACCTGAATAATGTTGAACAACATTTATTCAGAAAAAAATTAGTAACTGAAGAAGCACTAATAATTACCTCATATATAACCAAGACGAACAAACCAAATCTTTTATAACAAAAGTCTTCAGCTTTACGAGTATTCTTAGTAATCCTTTCACCTCATGTCCTTTTATTCCTGTAATGAGATTGTTTTGATGATGGGTAAATATAAAGACGATACAGGAGGGTGGGTCTCATTTGGTACTGATTAATTTGTTAGTAGAGGGAACAGCTTAAAGAAGAAGCCTGCAGTCAAGGCCGGTGCTAGAAATTTCGGGCCCGGGGTAAAATGGGCGACTTTTTTTTTTTTTTTTTTTTTTTTTTTTTTTTTTTTTTTTTTTTTTTTAGCTCTATAAACTGGCCGGGCGACAATGGGCGGATTCTTGGCTTCGAGGGCTGGGGCCCCTGCAGCCGGTAATGCCCCCTCCCACCAATCAGTCGGCGGGCCCGGGTACATTTGACCCGCTTACCACCCCCCCCCCCCCTTTCTAACGCCGGCCCTTGCTGCAGTGGAAGACAAAGATTGGAATATAGTAAGCAGATAATACAGGACTTGTGGGGTATGATGACATGAAGGGGTTAGATAGGAAAAGATGAAGGAATGCATCAAATCAGTAAAGAGTCTGATGACAGAAAAAAAATAATTGTATTAAATGTATGGGACAGTAATAACTAAATAAGTGGCTACATACCCCGAATTCGCAATTAAAATGTCCAAATATGGGCCTATTACTCTAAATGTTTTCTTCCACGTGTTGTAATAAGTTTGGATTAAAGATCTGTAATATTCGCCATAAAATTTCGCACCGTTTAACAATCCTCGTGGAGGAAGACTTTTTTTTTTTTAAAAAAAATCTACACATATCAAAGCAGGCATATTATTTACATTTAATAAAACGAACAAAACTGTATACCAATATACCAGTGCGATACGGGCTTCATATCTCGTGAATTATAATATTATCACTAACAACTACAACTTGCCTGTATACATTGAAAATTATTACGCAAGAAATTTTCAACAGAAAATAGTTTTGCTTCTTTTTGAGATATAGACTTTAATATATGTTTAATATACTGTAAGTTCTCTTGGTATAGCTTATTTAAGCAAATCAACCTTGTTGCTTAGACTAAAAGCATATTTTTTAGACCGAAAAATTCTGGTCATTGATAAAATAATAATGTTCAAATCAATAAATCTTGTCAGCGTATCATGTACAAAGCTATTTTCGTTGAAATTCCTTATTGAATGACACATATTGAATTTTTTCAGATTTTTTTAGCATTATGATCAGAAAAATAGACACAGGGAGAACCACACTGTTAATACTTTGGGAGAAAATACATAACTAAATAGAAAGATCCTTTTTTTTTTTGTAACAGTTTAACGTCCCTTTTTAACAACGTGGTCTTTAGAGACGGGAAAGGATGGGGGCAAGGAATGGGAAGGAATTCGGCCATGGCCTTTTGAAGGAAGCATCCCGGCATTCACCTGGAGTGATTTGGGGAAACCATGGAAAACCCAAATCTGGATGCCCGGACGGGGATTCGAACCACCGTCCTCCCGAATGCGAGGCCAGAATAGAAAGATCCAAAGTCAACACTGATTACATTCCACCTG
This sequence comes from Vandiemenella viatica, assembly GCA_031002005.1. Taxonomy (NCBI): domain Eukaryota; kingdom Metazoa; phylum Arthropoda; class Insecta; order Orthoptera; family Morabidae; genus Vandiemenella; species Vandiemenella viatica. The sequence continues at coordinate 278,205,102 of CM061921.1, read as the reverse complement.
TTCAATGGTAAAACACTTGATGGGTTCCGCAAAAAAAAAAAAAAGGAAATTCATCCCTTATTGCTGTATGTATGGGGGCATATTCTAGAAACATGATTTCCTTCAGGACTTTTCTATGAATCTGTATATCATATCTTCCTGGAAAGTAGATCACAACGATACAGAAAAAGGGGTGGGGAGGTTTAGGAGGCTGCCTGTGGCGTAGAGACAGATCGCCGGATATCTCGAAATTGTAAGAATTCCTTTTTTTGTCATTTTGACTATGGTACCCTAAAAAAATACATGGTAGATGCGGCATGTCACAAGAATTATCTGACCCACCTGTTCTAGCGGTAGCACGGGAAATATATCATTTCGCTCTATTCTGCCAAACTTTCATTACACATTTCCGTCACCATATGTTTGATACAGGAAATATAACCGAGTGTGGTGAGTGAGCAGCTAACGCTGTGGCCTTGCATTCGAGAGGACGCCGTTTCGAATCCCCGTCCAGTCATCCAAATTTGCGTTTTTCATGGTTTCCCCAGATCACTCCAGGTGAATGCCGGGATGCTTCCTTCAAAAGGCCATGGCCGTATTCCTTCCCGTACTTTATCCCCAGTCCCCATCCCGCCTCTAATGACCTCACCGAGGCGTAAAGAAAAGAAATATATACTAATTTGTTGACAGTAACTTACATGGGAACAGTATGTATGGGAGCCTTTCCACTCATTTATGACTCTCTATGTCTTTTTAATTCCAGATGTGTTTTGAGATATGGGACAGTTATTCTAAGAATATAATTAAACGCCATCTACCTTCCAGAATACCTTCATCTACAGTCTCGCAAATCCGCAGAATTTCAAGCAAAGTATGGCGGCAGAATGTGCCGAAATCTTTGGCAGTTGGATGCTTCCTCACCATCACACACAGTGAAATATCTTTACAGGAAATGATGGCCCGAAAACAAATGCGCATGCTCATTCATTCTCCGTTTGTTTCTCACCCAAATATTTCCTCCAAACTGAAGTTATCATTGAAAAAGCGTCTATCTGAAGATATTGAAGATATCAAAGATAATGTGGCCATCGCATCTACGAGCAAATTACAAGAAGACGGGTAGAAATCTTTCTAGCAATCGCTGCGCCTACTACCCGCTGTGTAGATGATGGAGGGATGTACCGTACTTTGTATAAAATACAGGTTCACGTGTCAGTCGATTCTATAAAACTTACTTGAACAGATAACTGTCAAACTGTTCAGCATAGGCAAAGATTAACCTGGGAAGTGCAAATAGGTCGTGCTGCAATCGCTTGGCGCAAAAAGCATGCTCGGCATATTTTCAGGTTAGGCAGCGGACATCACTCCGTGTTGCTGCTCCTATCGCCAGCGCAGTATTTCAATTCAAATCAAATTTATTACTATTTCCTGTCATCAGTCTCTCCACTGCTTTAATGCAATCCTCCATAGTAGTGTCCTAATAAGGTTCCTGGGAATATTCTGGTTTCCCCAGGCTCAGCCAATGGGAAGCGTTGGCGGGCTTTTGAATCATCCAATCAGAGTGCAGGTGGGCGTGGCCAGGCCCCGGCGCGCCGCGAGATGGCAGCAGCGGACAGCGCTAACCTCAGTCTGTGTGATACCGCTGTGTAGTAATTAGGTCGCGCTGCAACGCTATTTATGGGTGTGCCGTTAATCGGCGTGGCTGGCGCGACGGTAGGCGCTATTTCGAGCGTATTATTACGGATTCACTGGCGTGGAATGTGCGCGTCATGTTATACACTGCTTGCTGGCATAAATTAGAGATCCCTCAACAATCGTTATTCTCAAACCTGTAATTTTCATCCTAGGACCTTCGAATAGCATTTTGTCATGTCTTATTAATATTTCGAACTATTCTAATGCTTTATTGTTAAATTACCATAAATTAACTTCTAAATTTATTGTTTTTTCTTTGTTTTTGGACAAAACTTATTGTTGCCTTCTGCAAATAGTATTTTTGAATCAAATAACAAGTCCTTACTGCAAAATCACCCCCCCCCCCACTTCTCTCTACCTTATATCTCATACACATATTGTAAGGTCATTTCTTTGTATGACAATTTTTTTCCCACACCAGTTGTCTTATTACCCTTGATGGTCATGCTCTTACGCGCTTCTTGTGATATGTCAGTTATACACTATGCTCTCTTTCCATTTCTAGTATTTCATGCTCGTAATAAGTATACAATACTACTTAATCATACTCATGGAATATACAAAATTGTGGGGTAGGGGTTTCGTTAAATAAAAAACATAATTTATTGATAAATGATACAAAATTTATTGAAATTATTAAAATACATTTATTGCATAATAATACATCATTCAATACTTATGGTTTCATTTCATGTGTGTCATAGGCCTCTCTTGCCTTTACACGCCACCCTGCCCCACCCCCTCACCCCCTCCCCCCCCTCCTAATTCTTCACTTACTATCCATTTATTGCCTTACACGTTATGATATTCCATGCCCCAAAGCATGTATACCTTTGAACGTTGCTAATGTTTATGAGATGGGTAGCGTAACTTCTCCGCCTTACAAATTACTGTGAATAACATAGCCGCGAAACTAACGGATGTATCTCAACTCGAATGTCACGAGGGAAGAAATAATTCATATAAACATCCAATCTTAGCATCTCGACTGTGGCTCAGTTGTTAATGCGTCTGAATGGAGATAGAAAAGTCCTCGGTTCGAATCCCTGTCTGGGCGGTTATTTTCATAAGCCCTTAACCCACCTTCACCTCTGGCACAGATTGCTGTGTAATGTGAAGTACGCCAGAACGCGTCCGTGGCTCGGATTCCACGTTAAACTGTAGGTCTTTTCTAAGGATAACAACTCTATGGTTGTGTACACTTTCAAAAGCAAAGATTCAAAACAAACGAAGGCCTAACGTGGTCCTAGTGACCTAAACGAGCATTCATACTGGATTGAGGAAGAGCAAACAGTCAGCCAGTCGGATGAACAAATTTATATCACGATCGTCTCTTTCTCTGAGCTCAACACAATGTCTATGCATAAAAAACACACCCGCACTCATTAAAGGATAAGTTTTAAGAAGGATTTGGGCAGGTATAAGGCAAATGGATGTAGGTATGGGCAGTGTAGGTGAAACACGAGTGGTAATTGTAAAGAATATACGCAAACAGTGAGAACAATAGCTGATGAGGAGATGTACATTTTTCTATAGTTTCATTAACCCTGGAACCAGAAAAAATCATCAGTAACAGATACCATGAACCAAACAGTTCACATTAGCATCGCCTCGCCTCTCACCACACATCAACCATCTTTGCCATCTAGTAGCATGTGCCCAAATACGAAACTGTTCACTCAGTATCATCTCATATCACACACATAACAACAAGCCACCAGTAACATGTGCCCTCATAGTATCAAAAAGGCATGAGTAGATTCAAGAGCCTTTCTTAACACGGGCTGAAATGCCATACTTGGATGCTCAATCACAGCTGATACGTCACAAAAACACACAACATTAGTGGTGAAATGAACTACACATCCAACATGCAGACAGACGAGTGAAAGAAAGGTATCACCATTCTTACGCTTACATGCACAATGAGAGACGCAGATACACTTGTCCATGTCTACAGCGAGTTCAACACAACTACCGTCACCAATCATGGAAAGGAAAAAGTGGTGCAGTATTCTCTTGCCTCATGACTGACTAAAAAACAGAACTCTCCTTACATATCATCGGCCTGGCGAGATAGAGGGTGTGCAAAAGATGACATGTTTTCACCATCCCATAAATAGTGTTCATCACACCCAATCACACCCATCAACACATAGATCACCATCACGTCTCCCCCAAACCGCAACCCTTTCTGCCATTCATTAAGAGTGCCACAGGTGCAATAAGTTGCAATAGACACTTGACTATCAGCAGATACCAGAAACCCTCATATTCATACTAGGCCTCATACGTCTCGACACACAGCACAAAGAAACATAAGTGGAGGAACAGCAAAAACATTCGTCCAGATAGACAAATTTAAGAAAGGGATCACTATATTTACGCATACAGACACATACACACACAGAGAGAGAGAGACGCACAAACACGCACATTTCAAGTGAGCTCGATACAACAACCAGCCCAATTATGGCAACGAAAAAAGTGGGGGCAGAACCCACCATGGCTCATGACTGATCAAAAAATCCTTCAGTAACATGTGTTCCAGGTACCAAACTGTTCACATTAGCATCGCCTGCCTCCCACACGACCCCTCAGACATCTTTTACACCTAGTAGCAGGTACACAAGTACGAAACTGTTCACATCAGCATCAAATCATATCACCCACATAACAACAAGCCATCCAGTAACATGTGCCCCCACAGTATCACAAAGGCATAAGTAGATTCAAGAGCCTTTCTTCACACAGGCTGCAATATCGTACTATGGATGCTCACTCACGGCTGCATACGTCACAAAACACACACACAAACATTAGTGGTGGAAATGAACTACACACAATACACGCAGACAGACGAGTGAAAGAATCACAATATTTACACTCTAGCTGCCTTCCATCGCACACAGCATTTCACTTCCAAAAGCTGTGGACTGGACTCCATATTAACCCTGGAACAAAAAAAAAAAAAAAACAAAAAAAAAAAAAACAGTAACAGCTATCCACAGGTACCAAACTGTTCACATCGCCTCTCACACACCTCAGACATCTTTGCCATCTAATAGCATGTGCACAAGTACGAAATAGTTCATATCAGCATCATCTCATATCACCCACATAACCACAAGCCATCCAGTAACATGTGCCCTTAGTACCACAAACGCACGAGTAGATTCAAGAGCCGCTCCTAACACAGGCTGCTATGCCGTACTTTGGATGCTCACTCACAGCTGCATATGTCACAAAACACACACAAACTCACATACACACACACACACACACACACATTAGTGGTGGAAATGAACTACACATCCTACATGTGGACAGACGAGTGAAAGAAAGGTATCACCATATTTACACTGTAGATGCACTCCCGTGCACACTGAATTTCAGTCCAAAAACTGTGGACCCCATGTTACACCACTATATTTTTGTCCCCCGAAGGACATATAGTGACCAACGTGAGAAAACAGTTTGTACCCCAAAAATAAACGGCAGCAAACTGTAAACAGAACAGTGAAATGGAAGAGCGCCTGGATTCCTGAAATCACCCCAGACAAATGCAGGGAAATAGACCTTTAAAGTCCATGGCCGAATTCCTCACCGTTCCTTGCCCTACTTCCTTTCTCACCTCTAATGATGATGGCATCGACGAGACACAAAGCCCGAAAAAAAACGCCTGATATGCTGGAAACACTAGAATTTTGGAAGGTCGTTGAAATTTGTCACGTGTAACGACCGCAATTTGCCATGTAGTAATACATGGTAGACTGGGAAGTTAAGATAGCCGCGACAAACACCTAATTTTAAAAATTCATTCACAGACAAAGGTATGGAAAACTCAGCACACACCATAATGTTACCATAATGCTGTTAGCTAACTGATAGTTTCATGGTCATCAAACAGACATCATAACCCACATTTTTCATAGAAGATCTCCACACATTGACAAGTATGCAATACGTCATCATAGGTGCAGACACTTGTTCTATTACGCCGAAGATAGAGCCCATACTTGAACTGTCGTAAATTCTTAGGTCATTCATATATGAAAGTGGGTGCTAACAGCGACGTCATCAGTAAATCGTAGCATACTGAGTTTTCTCTCCTCGAACATTTATGCCACATTCAAATATTTCGTTCAATTCCCTTATTGCATCTTCTACATACAAGCTAAATATTATAGGGATAGACAGTCTCATATCCCTTTTAACTGTAGCGTCTCTCTCATGATTCTCTACTTTTCATATAGCCACTTGATTCTTATATATATTATAAATCATTCTTTCAGTCTCGGTATTTTAGACCTGACTGCTTTAAAATTTTGAATGTTTTGTCCCACCTAACATTATCAAAGCTTTTTATAAATCTGCAAACGCCAAAAAGTATCTTTGTTTTTCTTGATGCGCCCTTCAAATATTAATCTTAAGGTCAGCATTGCTTCTCCTGTTCCGCGGTTTTTCCTAAACGCAAACTGTTCTTTACCTACTACCTCTTCTACTATCCTTTCCATTCATTCTGGTCAGTAATTGTGAAGCATGTGATGTTAGGGTTACCGGTACGATAATTCTCACATTTGTCAGCTTGCGCTTTCTTCGGAAGTGTGAAGATGATACTATTATTAAAATCAAAGGGAATCTCTCTTGTTTCATAACTGTATGAAATAAGTTTGAATAATCTTTGGATTCCTTCCTCTCCTAGGGATTTCAGAAGTTCTTTAGGAATGTCATCAATTCCAACTGCCTTATTTGATTTCAAATCATTCAGAGCTCTATAAAAGTCACTCCTCAAAACAGGATCAACTAAGTCATCAATGTCGACATCAACTTCTTTTTTCAATACACAGCGGTTCAAATCATCTCCATCATACAGATTTTCAATGTATTCCTTCCATCGGTTGGCTCTATCTTCTGAGATTTAGAGAGGTTTCCCATCAGGAACTTTAATGTTTATATTGCTTTTTCTAATTTCTCCAAATTTTTGTTTGATTTTAAGCCACAGTTACTTTACCTACGATTATTTCCTTCTCTACTTCTTCACACTTTTCTTCTAGCCATTTTTCTTTTTCTTTTTTTGCATTTCCTATTTATTTGATTTCTAAATTGCCTGTATTACTATTTTCCTGCTTCATCCTGAGCATTTTTGTGCCTTCTCCTCTGATCCATTAGTTTTAAAATTTCCTCTGTGATCCAAGGTTTTCGGGCGGCTTGTTCCCTAAAGCCTAATATTACTTTACCAGCTTTCATTAGTTTGGTCTCTAACGCACTCCATTCGCCCTCGGTTGAGCTCCGTTCAGAATTACTTCTTAGACCTAAGTCTACCATTTCTGCAAATTTTTCTCTCCGGTTAGATTGTTTCAGTTTATTCACTTCTAGTTTTTCTGCTTACATTGGTTCCTTATTCGCTTTAATTTCAGTCTGCACTTCATTACTGTCAAATTATTGTCAGAGTCCTGGGTACACTTTTCAGTCCAGAACTTGATTCCTGAATCTCTGATGACCATGATATAATCTAGCCGATATCAACCCGTATCCGCTGGACGTTTACAGCTGCATATCCTTCGTGCGTGATTCTTAAATAGTGTGTTTGCCATGACGAGTTTATATTTTTCACAAAATATTCTCTCATTTCTTTCTCCTAGACCAAAACTTCCTACAGTATTCCCTCTTTTCCTTCTCCCACTATTGCATTCCAATCACTCATGATTATTAGATTAGATTTTCCTGCCCCTTCACAAATTGGATTAATTATTCAATTTTCTCTATTCCTTCATCATCTTCCTGTGACGCTGGCATATACACTTGTACTAACGTGGTTGGAGTGGGCTTAGTTTCTAACCTCATCAAAATAATCCTGTCACTAAATGGTTCATAATAATTCACCCGTGTACCTGTTCTCTTTTTCATTACAAATCCTACACCAGTGACTAAAGTGATAGCTTTTGTGTTAATTATTCTGTGCTTGCCAGACAGCAAATCCTTTGCATTTATCCACTTAATCTCACTAATCCCAATGACAACTAATTTAAGTGGTTCCATCTCCCTTTTTAAGTATTTAAATCTACCTGCGCTATTCAAACTTCTAACTTTCCACGCTCCGACTCGTAGAATGTGTGTATCTGTTCTAATGACTCCTCCCTGTGCAGTCCCCACCCGGCGATGCGATTGGGCGACTATTTTACCTGCGGAATATTTTACCCAGCCAACATACATGTCATTTAAGAGGATTACATGGCTTCAGGATTCCCTCGGGGTCTTTAATGCAGTGGCTTCCCGTATACCGTTGATCATTTCCTAGTCATCCTTCTTTAGGGACCGTTTTCCAACCCCAAGGGCAAGAGGGTGCCGTGGACCACTCCCCGCTCTTCCGCCCTCCTCTAGGAGGCCGTTGGCGACGGAATCTTTCAGTTGTCAGAGCCTTATATTTATTATAGGTAGTAGGCCTACTTATCATTCAGGATGCAATGGACTCTGAATTAAACAGGCATTAAATTAGCATTAAAATGTGTCAAAGTGAGAGAATAACTTGTTTAGCTTAAAATTTGAAGCTACATTGAAGTGTCACACTTGAAACCTGACAGCTGGAGTCGTGACTCATCTGACCACGCAGTCTAATACGTCTACCACCAACTACCATTCCCTGTCCACATTCTGTAAAGCCCTGTGGAGGGTAACCAAGTCAGATAATCTTTTATACGACTCACGAGAGTACAAATGAAAGTGCTCGACACTTTAATGTGTTTCTTCCGCGGTGTTACCAGGCCACGTAGCTTTCCTTTCATAACATTTTTCACAGTTAAAATGAGTAACAGAACATACAACAGCATGTGAATATTTATTTACCTCAGTTTATTATCTCCTTATGTAATTTACAATCGTCTGACAAGAGAAAATAATACAAAATGTCTTCTGGTATCAAAAGGGAAAAACGCTACGTGCTACAGTGGGAGGGGGAGGGGAGGTAGAGGCAAAAGCCATGTAGGGCTACGTGGGGGGAGGAGGGGGATTCACAGGAGGCCAAAATGGAGCTACGTGCTTTATGCACGCTTCCTAAAGACCTCGGTGTTAAGAGACGTTAATCAGTTAAAAAACTCTACTGGTAGGTATGAAGGAAGCAACTCTGACAGCGCCAGCAAAGGTCACCTTTTCGAATACAGCCGCGGACGTGGGCATTTAAACCAACAAGTGGATCGCAGGACTAGTAGGGTACGAGTAGTTATCGATTTCGATGAGTCTTGTAAATGTTGTAGGGTAGTATTCCCTTAGTTACAAGTTCAAGGAGTTTTGTGCGTTCGGTCTTAGTTTCTGTAATTCACATCCCAACTTCTCATGGCTTGTTTGGGTGGCTCAGTTGGTTGCGGCACCGTGGTGGTGTCCTGTGCCTGACGTGGGTTGGTTCGAAAGCTGGTGAGAGAGGAACTTGGCCGGCAGGGTAGAAGAGGTGGTATTACACAATTCCTAATCACCAGATAGATAAGGATATACGGCACTGTTGATGATGAGTTGTCCTGCGGATGATGGCTTTAAGCCTGGTGGTCGAGGTGTCTTTCGGAAGAATAAGCGTGAATGGGCTGGCACAAGTTTTCACTCTCTCCCTTCTTCATTTCTCATCCACAACACAACCAACACTCTACACTGACTACACACATCAACACTATCATACTGGGCAAGGCAATAGGAAACTATCCCAATTTATCTTCTTTGACGTTCCCATGGAGTAATAAATCCTGGAACGCGGGCAAGGCGTTCATAAAGAGAATGGTTTTTGTGACATTAATAAACGGCATCGCAGAACCACAACACAACAGCCAAGGGTTTATCGGGCACGCATACCATACGGTGTTTATTTTATGATAATGTTGATGTCCTACTCAAGCTTTTATACGAACACACAGAACTACATTAGAATTATAAAGTACATGGTGTTAAGAAACATTTGGGGGATTCGTATGAAAAATACCTAAATAAAATACCCGTAATTACGTCATCATCAACATTGTCAATTTGTATTGATAAAGAATTGATTTAATGACAAAAGTTTTTCAGTTTCATGAGTATCCTGCCTACTTACTCATCTTTTAACTTCAAGTACTTCTGTTACACTCATGTAACTGTACTTTAATCTTTTCCATATGGATCAAATAATAATATTAAATTTGTTGATAATAGAAAGATGTGAAACCATAAAACACTTGTCAACACATCTTATCTTAAACAATCTTATTTTGAATTCCTTATCGAGTGCCGTGATCTTGCATTTGTTCAGATTTTTCGGGTCACATTGTTGAAAAAAATAGGTGTGGGCGGAGTTAGGTTACCTGAGCTTATTTTGTGGCCTTTTATGAAGAGTTTTAAGCCATTTTAAGGAGTATTAGCGCGTGACGCAGTGTTTGGATATATCATTATTGAAAAATGTTGCACCAGTGCAAGAACCGCGTCCAATAGCCACATCAACAAAGTTGTAAGTGATCGGGAAATTTTATAAAACGGATATAAAAATCGGGGCACAAAGTACTGTGCTGTTCGCTGTTTTCAAGATTCAGATTGTCTCGACACCAGTTAAAATGTAATGGAACGCTGAATATTATTACTTTGAGCTGTAATAAGACATGAATATTTTTGGTTGGAACGATCGTCGATTATAACTTTGAACTAGAGTATTTAACTTCCTCGACTGTGATAAAGTTGGTATAAATGAGCAAGAATCAGATACGTTTAACTTTACTTTTATTGTAGAAACAATTTCAAAATAACATCGGACTCTTGACTGAAGGTTGCAAAGACACAATAGATGACCAAATTGCATGGCCTACCTTGTCGCTAGCTGCTGCTACAGCATAATTTAATAAGACATATGTAAAATTCTTTACACGAACAAAAACGCCAACACCTGCAGTAAAAAAAAAAAAAAAAAAAAAAAAAAAAAAAAAAAATGCGCAAACAATCTGTTACTATTACAATAAGCTAAAACTTATTTAAAAATACTTCAACTAAATGAAAATAATCTTAAATGAAATTATAAACAATTTAAAAGATTTTGACATTGCTTTGAACAAAATAAACAATTTCAGTGCGTCAGAACATGCTTAAATAAGGTAGGTGGCTCAACATAACATATTAATGTCCTTAATTTCAAATGCCAAGCGGAAAATCAATTTAGCACACTTACAAAGCCTCCACCATCATTCCAAACAGTTTCACACAATACTCTGTAATGTCTCTCCATGCTGCAATGAATAGTCATGACCTGGATTTAAATTGAGAAGCAAAGGTAATTTTATAATAAAAAACGAAGAGAATAATACTGTGAACGTTATATTACTAAAACCTTTGCTTGAAAAGATATCATATCCATGTTTATCGATTGCAAAAATATTTGAAACAGTTGAAAAAATTATAACAAACCGACAGTTCGGCAGTGCAGGAACAATCCAGTCACTCGCCACGGCACCAAACAGTAACAATCATGTAGCAACTGAGGGTGAGTTTCCAGACGCAACGCGCTTAATCCTTGAAGATAGGCAGAGTGCTTTTAAAAATAGAATATATACGGGGACCATTTTAAATTCTGAAAATTTTAGCGGACCACATAACTTCATTGATGCATGTCATGATCTTTTGGCAAATAAAGTCCACGAAATTGTCACTTGCCAGTCCACCCCAACCGTAAAGGTTCAGGTTGGGCTGGCAACATCTTTTGCAGTTCCGAAGGAGTTAAATTTCGTTACCGCAAATTTGTATTTTCTTACTAAAATGCGTGTAGCCACGACCAGCACTCACCTGCCAGACTGGTATAAGTTCTATGTGAAATCGGAGATCACGACTAAATTGGAAGAGTTTCAGGAGAGAGATTCTGGCAAAACCCTCGAGAGATTAATTTCCCTCGACATAAACATTGCTCATTTTCAACCTATCTATCCTATGTCGCTCTGCCATAAGATATCCAAAGAAAACGGGCTATTGTCAATGTGCGTAACGATGATGAGTTATGTTTTCTTTGGACTCTCCCTGCAGCTCAAGTACAGGCACCGAAAAAATACGCATACAAAGTTAGATATTATAGGGTGGCATTCACAAGCCATGAATTCGATTTCTCAGGTATTGAGTTTCCGGTAAAACTCTTAGATATTTCAAAATTCGGGAGGCAAAATCCAGGCATTCCAGTAAATGTTTTCGGTCTGGATCTTATTAAAGGTAGGAATGAAGTTGTCGGGCCCTTACACTTAACTGCAGACAAACGAAATAACCACATTAACATGTTTTTGCATACTGACAGCAGTGGGAAATCCCATTACTGTTTGGTTCGCAACTTGTCGCGGCTAGTTAAATCTTCATTAGGAAACCATAAACGTGCAATATTTATTTGTGACAGATGTCTGCAGCATTTTGGGAGCAAAGATCTTCTGTACCGACATGAGATCGATTGCGCAAGGGCATTTCAAGTAAGAGTAGATTTGCCGGACGGTGACGATAAAACCTTAAAGTTTAAGGATTTTGTATACCAGCAGCATGTGCCCGTCGTCGTTTACGCGGATTTTGAGAGTTTCTTAGAACCTTACGATTCATACAGTTCCCACCCAAGGCCTCTCACTCAACCAATGTCCAGAAACACACCCCATTCGCTGCTGCATATCAGGTCGTTTGTCCCGACGTACCTAGTCTGTCACGTTTCAACTCCTTCTCGGGTCCAAACCCAGAGAAATGGCTTGTGGAACAACTTGTCGAGCTTGCCGAGGATGTTGATGGAATTTACAAGGAGTGTATTCCCCTTGTAATGACAGATGTGCAAGGAAGCCAATTTTGCTGATGCTACAGTATGCCACATCTGTGAGAAAGACATTGGACGGGGGAATGTTAAAGTCCGCGACCATTGCCATATCACAGGTGTAATTCAGGGGGGCTGCACTCAATCATTGCAAGTTGCAGTTTAAGACTAAAAAGATCATACCCATTTTCTTTCATAATATTTCTGGGTATGACGCACACTTTCATAGTTATGGCATTATCTGACGTCGACGGCGATGGGATGGATGTACTTCCCATAAACACTGAACGCTACATTTCTTTTTAAAAAAAGGTTGAACGTACTTCAATTACGTTAACGGTTTCTGGACTCATACCGTTTTATGCAGGCCCCATTAGACAAACTGGTTGGAACCCTTGAGGACGGCGACATGAACATTACTAGTGCTCATTTTGCCGACCCCAAGAGGTTTCAATTAGTTAAGCGGAAAGGAGTCTTCCCTATGAATATATGGACTCGTGGGAGAAGCTCGACGAGGCCACGCTTCCTCCAAAATCAAAATTTTATAGTTCGCTGTCGGAGTCTGAAATTTCAAATACCGATTACGATCAAGCGACACAAGTGTGGCAGACTTTCCAATCAATACTTTACGTGAATATGCAAGTCTGTACATGGAAACAGATGTGCAGTATCTTGCAGATCTGTTTGAGAAATTTAGGAGTTTGTGTTTGAGGAAATACACCCTCGACCCTGCCCACTACTATACAACACCAGGGCTTTCGTGGCAGACCATGTTAAGGAGCACACGTGTTGAATTGGACCTTCTGACCGATATCGACATGCTGCTCCTTTTCGAGCGTAGAATACGCGGTGGTATTTGTCAATGCGTCCATAGGTACGCCAAGGCAAATAACAAGTACATGTCGGAGTACAACCGCGAGGCGCCAGACAATTTTATCATGTACTTCAATGTTAACAATCTGTACGGCTGGGGCATGTCCGAGTATCTACCCTCTGGTGGGTTTCAGTGGTTGTCGGACGAGCAGATTGGGAGCATAGATTTTATGAGCGTTGCATCTGACTCGCCCACGGGATTCGTGTTGGAGGTAGACCTTACGATTGTCTCAAGTGGCGACCAAGAACTGCACAGGTAGGAAATTTCCTCTAATTATAGGTCAGCGGCCGCAGGAGGTGGGGTGGGCCACCAAGAACTGCACAGGTAGGAAATTATAGGGCAGCGGCCGCAGGGGGCGGGACGGCGCCTCTAATCGGGGGGCAAAAGCCTCGAGTCTCTCCTACTATTGCAGAACACTGACTTACTGGTTGATGGCTGCGATCACCTCGTCATCTCCCCTCAAGCAGAGGATTCTCCGACATTACCGGACTGGAAGTCGGGTGGCTTGCAAGAGGGTGCTCGCAGATTGCGTAGCCTACATTTGACCAGTCATTTACTTTTGTTTTGTGTTTTAGTCGTCGCCAAACTGACATGTTCGGTGTCATTGTTTAAGTGGCTTACATCGCTAAATAAAATTTCGAAGTCATAAACATCATCAATAATTGTATTTAACCCTTGTGGCACAGAACATAAGAATATCAAAATTCATGCCATAGTACAATCTGCAGTGGGAAACTAATGTTCACACCTCACTATCGCAGATTAACAAAAAAATATTCTGCGCACCAAATATTGGCCGTGAAGCCGGTATAATATTTAGAAGTTGATAATGCTTTCTGTAGATTCCACTTACTGTGTCATTTCCATAAGCAGATCTTCCTGCTCCTCGTCTACTTAGACTGTGCTTATCTCCGTAGAAGACTGCACCTGAATCCACTGAAAGATTGGGGAATGCTGCGTGAGACTGATATTATACGCAGCTCTCGGCGGAGAAGAAACACACTGGTTGCCCCTCCCGTTACTGGTATCGCTGGTGCACACTATAGAGCGTTCAGTTAACAGAGGCGGCTGAAGGTCAGTCTGCTTTATCCCCACTCCGCTGTCCTTATAACTATATGCGAAGGTGAAATTTACCAATCTCCCGTCAAGACACAGCGATCAGAACGGAGAGACAGGGAGGGAGGGGGGATGAGGTGAGGAGCGGGGCAAGGGGAACATGACCTTGAGCCGCCAGTTTGGAGTGAACAGGATACAGCGGCGTTGCTCCCTGGTATTGCGTGGGAGATTTAATATTGTTATTGATGCCTAGCAATTTACCTGTTAACTAATCTGTTAAATACAATAATTACACGTGATGAACATCTAACACCATTAACCTAAGACTTAATGGTATTATCTTATGATCCGAATCTCATGTTCCATGATGGGTGACGGAGTTCTGATGAACTTCCAGCCCTACAACGCACAAATTTGTCTTCAGTAATCTCACTTCCAGCTCGAGGGATTTTTATTGAGTCACCGGTTCGATGCAAGATAACCAACATTTACACCATGTAACACACAAAATTGTATTCGGCTCATCATTAACTTAAGATCTGACTTAAAACAGTAGGCTCCAATTACTAAGCAGGATTATGAAGTTGAGTAAGGGTGTCAGGGTTTGGAACAAATTACCAAGTGAAATGATGAATAATTTACAAAAACGCCGAAGGAATTTAAGATTAAAATCCGTAAATCGCAGAAGTAGATGGTGGAAGAATTTAACATTCAAATTATATAAGGTAATAAAAATAAATAAAAAGAGTAATTAGATGACTAAGGAATATGCCACTGGAGCGAGTGCTCAATCCCAATTTAAAATAATAACAAAGCGACGTCACAGTGTATTAGTTTCTCCAGTTTATAGTAGCTTCTAAATATGGACACCACAGGACCGACACGACATTAACACACACAACACTTAAACACCCATGCCCTCGGCCAGACTCGAGCCAGCATTCCCTAAGCTACCGAGGCCATCAATTATACAATTTAGTAAAAGGATTCCAAAAACTTGTTACTAAGCACGTCGCCAGCGTCTAAGTCCACGCTGTCTGGTTCCTATTGTTTGGAATGAATATTGATTTCCTCAAATTTCAGACTTTGATAGCTTATTTAGCGACATAACCCAGCTCAGTGTCCAACACAAGAAACTGTCTTATTTCTTTAGTGAGATTATGAGTTTCCGAAATATGTAACAATAAAAAACCCGCTATATTTCTCTTATTAAATTTTAAATCCGTAAGCGACCATTGTTGACAGATCGCAAATTTGAAGAAGTGATCTCTGCTAGATTCTGTAAACCGTGCCGAATTATGAGTACGCGAGACACAGTCTGCCCAAGGTCATTCATTGTAGGATGTTCTAGACACTTTCGAGACTCCCAGCCAATCAGAAAGGTCCCTCCGTCTTCCGCTCCAAGTTGAAACTGCCGAGCTACTTTGTTCTGCCGATAATATATACTGGAAGGTTTACAGTAATCAGTTGCGTATTAACGACAATGTCCTGTTATATTGAGGCTTGCTAACAAATAATTAATCATAGAAAAAATTGAGAAATCAAACACAAAGTATAAAATTATTAACAAAGCATGAAAGTAGTATATAGTAGCAACGTGATAATCAAATAATATCCTAACGTACAGTAAAGTAGCACAATACCTACTTATTGGAATTGAGTGGTACCGAGAGTGGTGGTGTAACGGTTAGCGTTCTGGCCTCGCATTCGGGAGGACGGCGGTTCGAATCCCCGTCCGGGCATCCAGATTTGGGTTTTCTATGGTTTCCCAAATCACTCCAGGCAAATGCCGGGATGCTTCCTCCAAAAGGCCATAGCCCCCCATCCTTTCCCGTCTCTAAAGACCTCGCTCTTGAGAGACGTTAAGAAGTTAAAAAAATTAAAAATTCAGTGGACTAGTGATATTTATTTAAGCAAAAGAAGTAATATTTATTTATGGAAATTAGGATTGTTCCGTTACAACTGCCGGTACTCGGACCAGGCAACTTTGAAACACAGAGGTCGGCCACGCGGAGGTCTATTTACAATTTGCGAGCACTATATATGGGACGAGTTTTCTCGTATCTATTTTTACCACCAACTTCCGCAGACGCTTTGGCTTGGTGCAGCTGCTCGGTTGCGTGGCAGCGTCAACCTTAGGATGCACTCTGCAGGAATCGCTATGAATAACACCCTCACTGCGTAGCGTTGTTGACGGTAGAGATACTGACCAGCCACTCGAAATCCAGAGAACGCTAACACGCTGGCCTCGCTGGATACGGCCTGGGTGGTTTTGACTGAACGTTATATTTATCTGTCACCTTTTATTACCTGAAACCACCCGGTGACAATATGAATATTAGACATTACATCTGCCTGTACGGCTTTACGAATAAAATGCTGAACGAACGGAAATCTTCCTACCCCTTAGGGTCATCCATAAACCACGTGGCTCTATCTGGGGTGGGGGTTGGATAGAAAGCTACGTTGGGAGGCATCCATAAATTACGTGAGGTGTTTTTCCGTATTCACCCCCCTCTGAGATCTGGCCCGAGAGAACCCCCCCACCCCCCTAGAAATCGTCCTTGCAACTTTTTGAGACCTTTTTTTTTTTTTAAAAAAAGGGGCTTGCCCTTTCCAAAGCCGGTTACACCCCCACTTTTCAAAGAAATAAAAATTTCCAAAACCTCACTTGAGATTTCCGTTGACCCCCCACTCCCTTGGTGAGATTTCACCGGACACCCCCCCCCCCTATTTCACCTCACGTAATTTATGGACGCCCCCTTGGGATACGTGGGGAGGGGGAGGGGGAATTCGAGCCAAGCCACGTAGCTTTTCTTTCATGTTGTTTGTAACAGTTAAAATAAGGTACAGAAGACACAACAGCAGGTGAATATTTATTTCCGTTATTTAATTACCTCCGTATGTAATTTTCGATAGTCTGACGAGAGAAAACAGTACAAATGTCTTTTTGGAATCAATAGGGAAAAAAACTACGTGCCACGAGGAGGGGGGGGGGGAATACAGGGAAAAGACACCTCAGGCTACGTGGGGGAGAGGGGGGGGTTCACAGGAGGCCAAAATGGTATCTTTAAGAAGGTGCGCCGTTCCATGCAACGGAGATGCCGGGCTTGTCTCGATGCACCTGGCAAAAACTTTGAGCATCTGCTATAGGCTCAACATTTGGCTTGCATTTGTTGCATTTGAGTGAGTAATTATCAATAAAATGGTCTGTAATGATTTTGTTTCTTCTCTTTGTCTAAATATTATTTTAGACACCCTGCAGCGAGCGGCTCCGGATATTAGTTGCGACCCTCTGCTCCTATACAATTTTTGATTCTTATTGTATGATTGATCTCCCATGTCATTTTGTCCACGTTATTTTGAATCACCCTGTATATCTCACAGAATCAGTTCTTATCTAATGTAAATAACTTGGACAGCTTAGCGTTAATCATGAGAACGGGGACCGATAGTGGTGGTGTAACGGTTAGCGTTCTGGCCTCGCATTCGGGAGGACGGCGGTTGGAATCCCCGTCCGGGCATCCAGATTTGGGTTTTCCATAGTTTCCCAAATCACTCCAGGCAAATGCCGGAATGCTTCCTTCAAAAGGCCACGGCCGAATTCCTTCCCATTCCTTGCCCCCCATGCTTTCCGGTCTCTAAAGACCTCGCTGTTAAGAGACGTTACGCAATTAAGAAGAAAAAAAAAGAACGGGAGACTGAGTCCCACCCTGGCTACAACCAGACTTATTACGTGTGGAGCATTTAACCCTGGGAGAAAAATGTTTGTTTTGCCATCTGTCTGCGAAACCTGCAACTTGAAGTCTGCATGTGTGGTTTATGAGATGAGATTGGGGACCATGCTATCATTCACCTAGGTGGTTGCGGGAAACCGCCTAAAAACCGCAATCAGGACGGCAACCGGGACTCAAACGTGGCCTCTCCTGTTCAGTGTAGCGACGCCTCAACAGGCACAGCCACGCTCGCTGGCTGGTTACCTAATACATATTTTTCTTTTACATAATAACTGTGTAGGCGGCACCAGTACCTTCGGCGGTTGCAGGCGGTTTGGGTTACAATATTCATGTGTCAATGCCTACAACATGCTGCTCCTCCTCTTTTCTTATTTTTTGATTATGTTCTTTACAACTGGTTGGTTTCCAGTTCATTAGAGCCGGCAGTGGGCTGAGAATACCGGGGAAAGGGAACGGTAAGGATATCGCCCATTGTTCTGTAAGTAGGAACCATGCCTGTACTAGCATAGGGAAACCATGGAAAACAGAAATTTGAATAGCCAGACGGGGACTCGAATCCTGGTCCTCCAAAATGTCGGGTGCGCTAGTGCAAACACCTGTCTGAACAACTGTACCGCGCGAATGTTAGGGGAAGAGGGGGGGAATCATTTAAGATATTTTATGGAGATCTAAATCTGTTTCTGCGAAGTTAGATGGTCACCTTGTTAGACCAAAGTTAATTACATATGTGAAAACACTTCTAGGAGCAAATACATAGGTAGCGGCAGTGACTGGAAAGTGATGGAAATACCTATTGAGGAAACCAATCCCGGAAAGTTTTCTCGTATGAAACGTGTTCACACTTTTTTAAGTTTTTGTTTTTAAAACAACATTTCTATACGAGGCCACACAGAGAACGGGATATCTGTTTGTGTTTGTCATCTACTTTTACTGGGGCATTCTTTTTATTTCATATTCTGCCTAGTAGAGACGAAACAATACGAACACACTCTTGCCTCAGGCCGGGCTCGAAGCGGAGTCCCTTGTGACGCGAGGGCAGCTCGTTACCTATATGCGGCCCGGCTTGGTGTTTTCGCATTCTGTTTGTTAACAGAGCACGACCTTCTACAGGCACACCTACAAGACAGACTTTCCAGCAGCGACCAGTGCCTACTCTTTGAGATGGGCTGCGAAGATGTTTTATCATAAGCGGCCCTGTGTCAAACGATTATCACCGAAGCTCTATTTGTCCGTGCAGCGCCGACTGGCTTTTTGCCAAGAGCGTGCGTTGGATAAAGTGCTTCTGGGAGGTCTCTTCCAGAACGGGTCTGGCGTTTTTGTTTTGCGCAGGATTCCTCTCCAGGAAGCCTTTTCACTTCTCTGTACTGCCAGAGGACGGCGAAGCCATGTCAGGAGTGTAGAAGGCGATCAACGAGCTTCATGCCGGAGAATAATGGACCAGAATCAAGTCTCTTCTTCCGGCGACAATGAAGGTGCTACGAGCAATTACTGTATTGTATCACACGTCAGTCAGCAGTCTGGAGATTTAGTGGTTACAGTGTCTGACTGATGATCGAACAGTCCCTGGTTGGAATCCGTTTCTAGGAGCCTTTACAGCTACTATTCCGGCCTGACTCAAATAGCGAGCCTTACAAAGTTCAGACTCAGGAATTAGAGTTTTCATCACCACTGAGCATGTATTACAAGCACACAAGATGCGTTGTGTGACTGTGGAAATAGACCTCTGACCGTATAGTAATGGACTGCTCTACCGGTTGCCAGAAGATGGTTTAAATCCCTCGACATAGCCAATTAATATTGTATTTTCTGTGTGTTTTAAGTTGTCTACTGTAAACTAGCTTATGATGATAATAATAACCACGGAAAATAAATTTTTGTTCTTATTGGGCAGACCAAGGATCAGCTTGTGACTGAACAGTCTCATTTTCCCTTAAAAAAATTAGATGTGCCCGTTATACCCAGTGGCCAACGCGCATGCGTTCTCAATAAAGGGAGAGCCTCCATGCCAACTGCTCAGTAAATTTAACTGGTATGATGACCTAAGTGGCAGTATTGTTATAGTTTGCGAATATGACTGTAATCGTCAGTTTGTTCGTTGTATTCTGTTGTATTGGGAGGGTGAAGTCATGTGCCAGCTTATTCCGAACAATGAAGGGGCACAAAAGTTATTTATTTATTAACATTTGCTCATATCGGTCATACATCCAGTTATTCTAAAAAAAAAGTTTCAAAAATGCTGCAGAGAATACAACTAATTGACAATTTAACATTATGCACTTCCATGAAATGAGTATAATTTACTTCTTTACATAATGCCTTTATTAAGACAAATGATAAGTAAGTTAAAAAACCTAACGACACACCCCGACACAATCGTGCCTTAAAAGAAAATTGACAAAGCTGTTTAATAGATTCAGTTTTACATTGTGTACGAGTAAAATTCAAATAAAAATGTTACTATTTTAAAAATAAATTATTGTAAATATTTTTGTTGTTTGACGGTAACGTAACTGTTCCTTCGGTAGGATAAGAGATATTACGCTTCGCTCATTGTCTCACCATTTTATGTTGTAAGAATATTTTTTTCGGGAAAAAATGTAATTGATGTCATCTACTACTTGATCTAAGCAGTCACTTCGGGGACTTTCTCCTAGCACTGTTCGATTTAAACAGCTAGGAAAATTACCGCCATGAAATCGGCTTCTAGTAATACAACACGGGGATGGTAGCGTACTGTAGAAAAACTGCTCCATTCATTTGGCACGTTGTTTGATGATTTCTGAGGAGGGGTGCTTTGTCTCTACTTGATTGCTTGTTTCGTCTACTCCTCTGCGTGATGGAATATACATTAATATCCTTTATGTTGTTATTAGGCGGCGAATCTAAAAAAAAACTTCTGGGATAACCTGCCCAACAATACAATGCTATACGAATTTTCTAACTTTTACATATTTCGTGAAGAATGTCTATTGAAACAAATGGCACATTTTTATTTCAGCTTGGCTTCTCGATACTCAGGTAATCAGTAAGAATTACAATTCCATTTTCCCGCATATCTGATTATATTTAGCAGCTTCTTGTAGGACTTTAGATTCTGCTAAAAAGATTGGCGTTTGTGCTGGTAATATAAGAGTGCACATGTTCATTACTCCATTTTGAACTAATAATCAATCAATAATAGATTAATGAGTAAATTAATTATGAACAGGAGAGATATTCAAAACCAGATTACCTTTAACTACTGCCTTCTACCTGTACAACAAACTATCCCGGGTACAGTCGTAGATAAGAAGTTCGCAAACATATTGACTATTTCTTTGCTTTACTTAAAGATACCAATGCAATCTGTGCTTTTGTCTTTTTAATTAGCTAGCCAGCTTAATCGTGTCTTATTTAATGAAATTTTTAGGAGAAAATGATTTTTATATTATCGTGTGAATGAGAAAATGTAATTTTGTATATAATTTAACTTTGATATAACGCAAGATCTTACATTATGTTTTAGCATTTGATACCGCACGGGCTAAATAAAAATTGCTGATTTGGAATGGAAATGCTCAATATTCTCATTAAGATCAGCTTGTACACGTCTAAATAGTTTTGGAATAGATAAATATTTTTTGTGTTTGCCATATCACATTTTGAAAATTAAGATTAAAAGAACTTTGTTATCGCACACTAAAATTGTTCCCGACTTTATTTATACAATGCAGCAGTTTGGTTTATTTGACGGAGCTTTGCCTCCGTCAGTGTTTATGTCAATAACGACGGTACCGATATTCGATCTCTGTACCTGCCCTAGTCTACAAAGGAGACCAAACTTTCTGAAAACTCACATTTCGGTTAGGAACTGAAGGCAGGATTCAGGCAGGCGTGTTAAGTTTAAGGCCGCGTTTACACGGTGCGAGTTGACTGGAACGAGTGTACTGCCTTGCTGCGTGCGCAGCACTGGATAGTCCACTCTCCTCGTGTCAACAGGTACAAGACAGACAGTTGACTGAGGATAGTGGACTCGGTTCACGACCATATTTTGGTGTGCGAATTCAACAAACAAGACGGCGACAACTAACAAGTCGAGTAAGTGAAGAGAAGCAAAGGCCTTAAAATAATTGTTTAAAAAAGATAAAAACCGCCTTCAAAAAAAGAGCACAAAATTTTAAAATAACTTTATACCTTGCTTAGAAGAAAGTAAATCTAAATGGACAATATTTTACATTACTGTTATTGAAATTTTTACATTAATTAGTTATTTTTGGAGTCGGTGCCAGCTGTCAGATCGCGCAGATCGAATTACTTAACTTTATTTGGTGTTCGAGGCGAACCGAGAGTACGAAAAAAAATTCCAAATATTTTATAGCATGTTGTGAGGAAGATAGTTTTATTGCGGGAGACAGCTTAGGGAAACAAATTAACGGTATGTTTTCTGTGGCTCGGCCTCGTTGGTCATCCAGGCATTTCTCTGGCGCTACATCATCGGTGTATCATCTATATGTTTCAGTTGTGTTGAAAAATGTTTCTAGAATTAATTGTAGGTAAGTAGTAACATGATGTTTTTATGTATTAATTTTATTTATTATTGTTTTTATCTTTTTGTTTTTCTTGCTTTGGCTGGCACCGACTCCAAAAATAACTGATTAATGTAAAAATTTCAATAAAAGTAATGTAAAATATTGTCCATTTAGATTTACTTTCTTCTAAGCAAGGTATAAAGTTATTTTAAAATTTTTGGTGCTCTTTTTTGAAGGCGGTTTTTATGTTCTTTAAACAATTATTTTATTTTTAAATTTTTTGTGGTGTTATAGTTAATTTGTGTTTAAATATGCCGCAGCAGTTCTCATTTTGCGAACGTCCTGGTAGCTGAGTGGATAAAGCGAATGCTTTAAAAAAATCTGTCTTTACAACAACTTTCAGAAAGGGGTGAATTGCATGCTGTGTTAAGGAATGTCAGTTTACATTTTGATCCAGGCTGTGTTTCGATCTAATCATAACATCTGGTAAAGCTTCTGCTCGATAATCGAAACATGTAACATCTGGACATTAATACATACCACATACACAAATCTGTCTCTGGAATATATCTGTTCGTTCCGGCATCACACAGAAAATATAGATATTTAATTGGTTTTCACAACATAAAAGCTCGGGGTCCAAGTTGAAACCTGAAGTACATGTTGAGTCATTAGGACACATATATTTTATAAATATTCTGCAATTACTTAAAAGTAGCTTAATTGATTTTGACGTTACTTAAAACTGTGGATTTTGTAAAGAACATTGGAAATTATAAGCGATGGGGGTAAAGGAGAAGAGGCATTGGGCTTTTGTGTACCAAATGTAGATCCATTTAAAGTATTTTTTTGTAAATTTCTATTGATATCATATAAAATTTTTAGGTAGGTATTAAAAAAATAATAAGGGGTGTGGAAGTGAAGAGTAGTTTCGTTTTGTTACGGTAGTGTGGACAGTATTTTCTCTTTGTTTTAAAGTATACATGTGCAAAGTTCCATCGAAACCAGATAAAACTGTAGCTTTGCGTAAAGAACATTTACAAAAATTGAAAGGGGTAAGGGAGTAAGCAGTTGGGTTTTGTAAACAGAATGTTTCTCTTTGTCTTAAGTATACATTTGCAGTGTTCCATCGAAATCTGATAAAAACGGCAGGTATCTATAAAGAACATTGGAAATTAGGAGGGGTGGGGGTAGAAGGGTAGAGGGTAGAGGGGTTGGGCTTCAGCAACCTAATTTAAACACAATTGTTATGTATTTTTAAAATATATGTGTGCAAATTTTCTTCAGAATCAGATGAAACAGTGCTTTGTGTTTATTAAGGGTGTGGATTCTCTAAACCAAATGCAGACAGTATTTTTCTCTTTGTTTTGAAGTATACATGTGCATACTTCCTTCAAAATCAGATAGAAACGGTAAGCTTTATATAATGAACATTGACAGTAATTAAAGGGGTAGAAAGGGGAATAGGGTTTGTGTTTTTGTCAAGTAATGGGAGTAGTATGTTTCTGTTTCTATTTGCTTTAAGGTATACACATGCGAAATTCCACCGAATCGGATTAAAATGTGGGTTTGTACAAACATTAATTGATGAAAAAGGGGAGCTAGGGTAGTTTTTTTTATTTTTTTAGTCAGAAATCTTCTCCATAAAAAAATACATATATGTGCCAACTTTCATAAAGATCGGTCAAATGGTGTCAACTGTAGCTTTTCCAAAAGAAAATTGACAAACGTCAAGGGGCGGAAACGGGGAAAAGGCTTCAGTTTTTGCAAACCAAAAGCTGACATTATTTTTCTCTTTGTTTTACAGTAAAAGTTAGCTAAGATCTATCTAAACTGGATAAAAACTGTGGTTTGTATAAAAATTAAACGGTTTTAATTGGGAATGGGGATGGTTTTTTTTATTTTTTGGTCAGAAACCTTCCTTGTGAAAAAATAAATATAAGCGCCAACTTTCATGGTAATAGGTCAAAACGGTGGCGTCTGTTGCTTTTTATATAAAAAAAAATTGACAAAAAATTAGGGGTTGGTAGGAGGAAGTGGGGTTGAGCTTTGGCAGGACCAAATGATTAAAAGATTTTTCTGTTTGTTTTAAAGTATACATTGGCAATGTTCAATCAAAATCAGATATGAAATATAGGTTTCTATAAAATTAAGGGGCGTAAAGGGGAAGATGGGGTGGCTTTTTTATTTTTTGGTCAGAAACCTAGTCCATGAAATATTACATGTATATGACAACTTTAATGGAGATCAGTTAAATGATGGCGACTACAGTTTTGTATAAATAACATTGGCAAAAATTAAGGGGTGGATAGGGTGAGAGGGGTTCAGTTTTTTCAAACCAAATGTTGACAGCATTTTTCTCTTTATGTTTGACTATACATGTCCAAAGTTCCATTGAAATCGGATAAAAAAATGTGAGTTTGTATAAAAATTAAGGTGTGTAAAGGGAGAGAGAGGTATTTTTGAATTTTTTTGGGTCAGAAACCTTTTCCATGAAAAATTACATGTATATGCCAACTTTAATGGAGATTAGTTAAATGGTGTCGACTTTAGCTTTATATAAAGAACATTGGCAAAAATTAAGGGGCGGATAGGGGGAGAGGGGTTCGGTTATTTCAAACCAAAATTTGACAGTATTTTTCTGTTTATTTTTTACTATACATTTCCAAAGTTTCATCAAAATCTGATAAAAAGTGTGAATTTGTATAAATATTAAGGGGTGTAAAGGGGTAGAAGGGGTGGTTTCTCAATTAAATTCATATGGGACCACTTTGGAGGTATTCTCTATCCACTATAAAAGTTTCATTGAAATCGGTTCAAAATTGGTCGAAAGTATCGCTGAACATACATAAATAAAAAATAAAAATAAAAAAAATCAGACGAATTGAGAACCTCCTCCTTTTATGAAGTCGGTTAAAAATCTTTAGAACTGCTTGAAAGTGAGGAATTTCTGTGGAATTTTAAGAATAAAAACTATAAGAACAAGGATTTTAGAGATTGTTGTTAAAAATTGCTTCATAACAGTATCATTTTTTTATGTATCGGCAAAAATATTTTACAGCAGTTCTTCAAATTGAGATACAGTTAATATTAAATGATGTAAAACACTACATTTTCACTTGATTAAAAAAAAAAAGGCGCTGAGCCATTTAAAGCGTTTCTTTTTATATCCACTCTTTTAACCATTTTCTACATGTTATTATTCACATCATTCAACGTTATAATTAACAAATTAGCTACGATGTTAATTCCTTCTCGTAATATGGGCGTACTTTCAAGAACATCAGTGTGTTGGACTAGAGAACTGTCTTCACATTATCACTGGCATGGGAGCGTCCATAAACCACGTAGCTCCATTTTGGCCTCCTGTGAACCGCCCTTCCCCCCCCCCCTCCCGTAGCCTTACGTGGCTTTTGCTTCTACCCCTCCCCCTCCCCCCACGTAGCACGTAGCTTTTTCCCCTTTTGATTCCAGAAGACATTTTGTTCTGTTTTATAGTGTCAGACTATTGTAAATTACATACGGAGATTATTAACTGAGGGAAATAAATATTCACATGCTGTTGTGTGTTCTATTCCTCATTTTAACCGTTAAAAATGTTATGAAAGGAAAGCTACATGGCCTAGCTCAGGAACCCCCCCCCCCCTCCCCCAACGTAGCTCAGCGTAGCTTTCCAGCCACCCCCCCCCCCCTCTGGACCGAGCCACTTAGTTTGTGCACGCTCCTCATGCTAGTTCACTCTCTTACCCCCACCATCGACGCTCCTGCCTACTGTTGTTGCAGTCAACTCGCATCGTGAATCAGGATACTATAGATCACAACTGCACAAAAACTTACGCGGTTCGCAGACAGATGGCAGCACTGATTTTCCTTAAGCTGAAAAACTATAATAAATTCTCTCACGCAATTCTGGCGTAGTGATATTCCTAAACGGAGTCATTCTAGTTCTGGATAGAATTGTACGATACCATGTTCCTTTCTCTGTATGTCTAAAAGTTCTTTTATATGTATAGATGACTGTTACGAAAGTTATTTATTAAGTGTAGTGTGCTGATTTTGTGCCATATACACGAGAATCAAATAAATAAATAAAAGAAGAAGAAGAAGAGGGTGAAAGCTGGCAGCGGTCCAATTGAGGCATATTCCGATGAACACCTTGGAGCTACCGTGTTGTATGTCCCCATCTGACGGACAAACCAACTGCGTCATGTGCACTCATTCCATACTTACTGTGGAGAATTTTTTGATTTGTTGGGTTTTTACCACACAATATGGACCTTCCTACCTGGATGGCTAAGTTCCGAATGATGAAAATTCCTTCCACTCCTGTATAACACTTGACACAGACCCACACTATTATACCCTGTTCATCTTCAGCTGCCGGCTCAAGGTCAAGTACCCGTTGCCCCACTCCCTCCTGCCCTTGCCTACTCCAGGCAGGTGAGTTGTGTCAGCGGGCACAATTTCCTCTTCGCATGTAGGAGTGGGGACAGACCAGAGTGACCTTGAGCCGCCTCTGTTAACTGTACGCGCTGTAGCGGCTTCGCCCATGAGGCGGGCAACCTGAATGACTTCGATGTCAGCAGAATATTAAGACAGAATAATTCACTGTAGACATCCATTTAGATTCAGTTTCAGAGATTAACTGAAAATAAAATTCTATCTACAGTGGCTTCAATTCTGTAAATATCTGCATGAATATTATAAACGCGAAAATAACTCTTTCTCTCCGTCTATTAGTTACGTTTCCACGACTAAACCGATCTTGATTAAATTTGAGAAGGAAATACTGTGTCATTTGGAGGAACACAGGATACTCTCTCTATGGGTCAATAACATATTTTGTCATGAAATTTTTAAAACTAATCAAACGGTGACAGAGAGACGGATAGCGTGTGTACGTGTCTATCGATCGCTTAAGCTTTGTTTCTCTCGCAGTTTGTATATGATCTGCTTATGTACAGACACAATGTATTAGATGATATAGATTTGCGCTGTACCAGACTATTATTTTGTGTTAATAAGTAGCTAGTTCACTGATGTTCAACCCCCAAAGGCTATTTATTTTAACAAAGGATAGAGTAACCAGCAACGTTGTGTAAAAAAACGGTATTAACATCAAATGTCCCTAGAAAGTGACATATTTTTAAACAACAAATAAAAGTCTTCCGGAGGATCTGTGGTAGGTAAGCTCTCACAGTTAACCCCCCCCTTTTTTTTAGTTTGTTGCAATTTTTAAACATGTTGCAAACTGGTTCTCTTCATGTGATCGGATCAATGGTAGAATAGTTTTGCGATGGTTTCCCAGGCATATTATCCCAACTCCGTGGTTTCTGAGACACCTTTTATGTAAGTTCATCTTTCTATATCCAATTCCAGCAATAAAATTATAAATCCACGCGTAGGAAGTCGCGGGAAACAGCTAGTATTTCATATTCGACATTACTACTAGACAAATCAGAGGATCATAACTAGAATACAGAGTGTCGGAACAGACGTCGCTTATATTATAATGTGTGATAGATGAATACAGACGCATGCATACGAATGAGTTTTGTGATACATGAATGATAGATACAGTAATATGAATGAACATAAACCTTTTAAGAGCAAAGATGTTTCCTTAGTACAGGCACTGTACGCTGCTTTCGCCTGATGGATCATTACTGTATTTATCTGTTAGGACTATGTTTTATTTCATATTCACTACAGTTGTGTTAACGTTACTATGTGAACTGTAAATTGGAACAGTTACATCAGAAACCGAACATAGA
>CM061921.1:278148305-278175711 GCA_031002005.1 Vandiemenella viatica | reverse complement strand
TTTAATTTTAAATTATTTTAGCGTTTCTGGTAATTTACCAATCCTTCACACCCTTAGCTATGAAAGAAAATTTTCTCACAACATAATGCCTGAAATCATTATCAGATTACACTTCACGAACCTTTAACAT
This sequence comes from Vandiemenella viatica, assembly GCA_031002005.1. Classification (NCBI taxonomy): domain Eukaryota; kingdom Metazoa; phylum Arthropoda; class Insecta; order Orthoptera; family Morabidae; genus Vandiemenella; species Vandiemenella viatica. The sequence goes on along the minus strand of CM061921.1, from coordinate 278,175,581 downwards.
CTCGCGTTGCTTGTGCAATCGTTCAATTCCACTCAAATTTATTAAAGATGCTATCTAAGCTAAGCGTGGTCCTTGGTTGGAGCTTCCCGTATGAGATATATTAAACATGGTTTCAGAGGTACATAACCAGGTAATCCTACTGGGTACAGAGGATCTACAGTTTAACGCGGAATCAGAACCACGGAAGCGTTCTGGCATACTTCACATTATGCAGCAAACTGTGCTAGAGGTTATAGTCAGGTTAAGGGCCTATGAAAATCCCCGCCGAGACAAGGATTCAAATCTGGGACTTTTCGATCTCCAGTCAGACACCTTAACCACTGAGCAACCAGACCGTCAGATGCTACCTATCCCATCAATTATAATGCAAAACATTCTTAACTAAGAGCACGGGCTATGTGATAGATTTAATATATCGTAAAATAATCTCAAAATAAAAACTTAAATACGCAGTCCGACCCATGGGAAAAGCGGTTGACGGGAAATGAAATAGAAAAAATGTTCTGTCTTCAGTTCACATCACCGTTTATTCAAAATAGATTCTTCGTGAGTCAATAGAAGTGGTTGTAAAATGATCTGAAGTACTCCCGAGACTCATTCTTGAGGATATTGTCTACAATCACCTTCGCATTCTTCTGGACGTTGAAATTGTGTCTGAGCGCTTTCTTTCATAAGTTTCAGTGACTGCCAGAAGTAGCTTGGAGCCAAATCAAGAGAATTAGGAGGGTTATCGAGCTCCGTTATTCTACTTTCGCGCAAGAAATTGCTTTTTTGTGTCTGTGCATTGTCAGGCAAGAAAGACCAATCCGTTGACCTGGTTATCGGCTCTCTATCTCTGTTTAGAGCTTCATGCATCATGTATGTCGAGGTGATTAGAGGAGGTAAAGGAACTGGGACAAGGAACAGGAAGGAATTCACCATAGGCCTTTTGAAGGAACCATCCCGGCATTTGCCTGGAGTGATTTCGGGATACCACGTGTTACGATATTGCTATATTTCGTACACCTATGTTTGTATATAATCTACATACTAATGTACCCAGAGATTCCACGAGCTTAATAGTTTGTGTGGTCTTTGGAGGCAGAATTAAAGATGGTAGTCTATAAGCATGTTTATGTGACTGCGGTGTAGGTAGCCAGTGCGCACATCGCTCGCCTTATCACTACGCGAAAGAAAAATATTAAGTTTTATGGGAGCCACACACGAACACAGGTGGACTGAGCAGGCGGCTATGTGAGAGACAAATAATGTAGAGTGGATTATCAGTTTTTTGAAACTAGTTAATACAAACTACTTAAGCTCTGTGGTACGAGTTAAATGTGACATGTACGGTGTTTTGGACGCGTTTTTCTTTAATACACAGAGTTTCTGTGAAGTATAATTTTTATGTATGCTCGGTGATGATACCAGCTCCCAGTAATTTTCCTTAATGATTGATTATTTTCAGTAAAAAAAATTGAGCATCCAGCAATAGCCTGTGACAGAGTGGCTAAAAATTCTTGGTCCAAGACTTACTGACTTCTAATTCAATGGAAATGTGGTGAGAACTACGTAATTAATAACTTCACAATTAACCGCCAGTACTAGGATGAGCTAACTAAGCACAAGTTATCACTTTCATACATCGAAATCTGGCTGGACGGGGATTCGAACCCGCCTCTTCCTGAATGCCAAACTCGAGCTTTGCCGCTTATCTAGCGGACTTGATCTGGTATTCGGGTCAAAATCGAATAATCCTCGCCCATAAATGATTCAAAATGCCCAACTGGTATCCAGCCGTCACCCTTGACCTACCGACGTGAATTCCTTATGAATAATTCCTTTGGAATCTGAGATAGCAGTGAGCAGATTTGTGATTCAATTCTGCAGCATCTTCATTTGATTCTGTTTTGGAGATTCTGGAGCCTTCCACTGCGAGCTGCGGCGTATTATAAGTTGCTCATATTGGAATCACTACGTTTAGTCGAATGTTACAATGCTTCACACGAAGTCTGGATCCATGTCTTTTCATGACTCTGCAGCGGTACAAAGAACAGACCTTCCTGTTCCCCAAAAATTCTGTTAAAATGAGATTAGCATTCAGCGAGTTCCTCAATAATACTCACAGACGCATAAAGACTATTTAAATTAATTTCAGTAATTTTTTTAATTTTTTTCTTCAATTCGAACTGTCAAAGGCGGTCTTTAATGTTCCGATAGCATCATGAAATCTTTCACACCACTTCAAAATATTTGTAGAACTCTTTGCTTCGCTAATTTTAACAGACTGAGTGATTTTAAATGTTCCTGTGGCAGATTTACAAACTTTAAAGTAAAATTTAATGTCGGTTTGTAGCTAAGTCGTTCTTTTCCTGTTGTAGGGCCCGTCTACATCTAGGTCATTAGCACCCTGGTTCCTTTCCTGACCGGAGCTCAGAAGATAATTTCGCTTGTTGTGTTGTTCCGAAAGAAGCAGCTCTCTCAAAGTTTTACAGAAGACAGTCAAAATGTGTGGCTTGTTAACGAATTTATCCATTGATATATAGCGTCGGTGGATACATGAAAATAAAATCAATCACCTTTTACAGTGTACGGGTTCCAACAACGTCGTGGCCGCTGGAAGATGACAAGAGTTATCTGTTGTACAGTAATACTATCGACTTTTGTATGTGCACACTTAATTCGTGTTAAGTTACTATCTTTGGAGCAAGGATATCGGTGGTGGAGAACTATCTCTGAAATGCAAGAAGAGGTATGCAGCAATAAGGTCGTTGGAGGATTATTATTATTATTAGGAAATAATAAGTTCATTTGTTATGTTGATTGAATACAGAATAAAAGACTTTTTTTAAAAAAAAGTGTAGAGGAAGGAGAGATATAATTGCCCGCTATAGATAAAACTTGAGCTGTTAAAAGTAAATAAAGAGAATCTGAGAGTTGAAAACGACGTTATAATCACGTGTTTAACTTTTATATTTACGCTGAATACTGTTTGCGTAAAAAGGAAAGCTAATAAAAACAATTGCCTTACACCGCACGGAGAAATTCAGTCGTAAGGAAATTAATTTTAAGCTGCCTGGGTTTTTGGCCGTGTGTGTTAAATGCGCCTTCTTGGACATGGAGAGGTACAATGGACCCAGATTCATTTCCAGGCTAGCGTATCATATGTTCTGAAAGCGGGGCTTACGCGTAGGTGAATGACTGGATGTTTCCCAATTTCCGCCTCCAAAACTGCACAGTTCACAAAAAAATTAACTCGCGAAACACATAATAAAGCTTGCACTGTTCGCTGATAGGCTTCTTAGCTTTGCGACCAGCAACGGGCTTCTATCACAGGCCGGTTATGTAAATCATCTATCCGTCATTCAGGTCGTATCTGGAATCATAACGTCAGGAGGCAACATCACTGAATAACGCAATTGGTTTGTATTATTTTACTAATTTCGTCCTTGAATAAGAATTACTTCGAGAATACTAAACATTTCTCTAGGTTAGATTACACGATATGTTTAAAGTATAAACTACAATTGTGAAGTCCTTGTTTATTACATTTAACTGCAAACATCGCTACAAGGTGTAATACCGCATCAGTCGTGTATATATATGGCACGCAAAATCCTGTAAACGACTGCGTAAATATAATCAGTTATTTGTTCGACGTATACATGTGGATTGTAATGCCCGAGTGGAACAGTTGGCGTTTTTCCCAGCTCGGCTACCCGCTTCCTGCTAGGGCGAGGTATATTATCGCAGTACAGGGTGTTGCGCAGCGGCTTCGCCATTATTTGACCGTTCGTTTGAGCTGTGGTATTGAAGGTTGTTGTCTCTCGACATTTCCTTCTCATCGTTTATGATAGTTCACTTCTTTTCTATTGGTGTGTCGTCTAGTTGGCTATTTTATTGGATCAGTGACAGTGGACGTTTACGGAAATCAATTTCTGTTGTATATGTACCTAGATTACTGATGAGTGTGTTGTTGTTTTTGTGTGCGGATCTGTAGAAGGCGGCTGCGCTTTCTTGAAACCTTTGCTGAATTGTTTGGAGACCTGTTGCTTCATGGAGGTCATGTGTTGGGAGTCGTGATGGCAGATGTAGGGCCCTTTTGAGGGCTCTGTTTTGCATGACCTGCAGTTTATGGATATTTGTCCTTGAAGCATACCCCACACTGGGCATGCATATTCAATGACTGGTCTTATTAAGCTGCAGTAAATTTTTACTCCAGTAGCTGGCGCCAAAGTACCGTCTCGGTTTAATAGTGGATACAGCTTGTAATATCCCTTGGTGACGGTAAATTTATGCATGTGAATTCCACGTTTCTTTGGCATCGGCGAGAGCCAGGTGACTCATACCTGCGCTGAAAGACCGAACGATTTATGGCAGGCCGTTAAGTTAAAAGCTTTACGCATTCAATGAAATGCAAAGGACAGTATAGGGACTGTGCCGAAATGAGGATTTCCTGGTACAGTAGAAAGTTGAAACTAGAGAAACGATGCTTAAGAGAAAAAGTCAGGTTGCGGAACACCTCTGTTGGGAACCAGCGAATCAAACTGTGTTACGAACTTTTAGAAACCATAAGTTTTTTTATGTTGCATGAGGATCGCCAATGGAGATCATGGACGACGCGCCAAACGCTGTGACTCGCTGAAATTTCCCGCGTCTGCTAGAACTCGGGAGCCTGCAAGTTTACAACGGAGTGAACAAGCAGGAGGGAAGACATTCTGTTTCTGGCCAGCAAACAATCCACACCGGCGCACCACGGGAGATTGCCGGAGAGCTGCGGGGAGCTACCTCGCCAAGTGACATTCGCCCAGCTGATCAACAGGGTCTATGAGACTCTGTTTTCTCTGCACGTCATCTGCTACGGTAAAGAACGCCGACGATGTATAGACACTCTTGCGTCATTCGACCCTAGGCAACGCTCTGAGGTGAGAATCATGCTCTAAATTGTTCAAAAGAAACTTTTAATATTCAGTTCTGTTCAATAAACCAATCAATTTTATATTCAAAGAAAATAATAGGTGTTGTAAACCCTGCTTTCAATAACTTCCTTTCCAATCAATCAGTATATCATTTGAATAGATAACGATTTGTGTTTTTTTAATGGTATTTTAAAATTACAATTGCTTTGATTAAAAGTATTTCAGAATTGGAATGTCGCTTCTCTCGGATAGAGAACACTTCCATTCTTGGTGCCTACCCGGGTATTAATTTTGCAAATTAACTTATAATGCTCATTATTTTATTCTAAATTTAATAACGTCACAAACTAGACGTTACAAGCTATTGCAGTCTCGCGCTGGCTTTTCTCTTTATTTCTTCTATGTGCGTGCGCCAAGTTAGTTTGGCATCTAACGTTACACCGAGATAGCGTGCGATATTTTTCCATGGAATGGGCTGTCCCTGGAGCGTTACTTGCGGATGAACTGCGTTTCTCTTTCCTCGTCGGTGTGCTAGCATGATGGCCTGCGTCTTTTCTGGGTTGATGGCTATACGCGATCGTCTTGCCCAGGCCTCAATCTTATCGAGCGCTTGTTGCAGGCGATGTGTGGCGAGTTCCCTTTTTCGACTGCTGGAGAAAACTGCCGTGTCGTCGGCATACTGAGCTGTTTCGACACCTGCCGTTTCCGGACTTGTGTATCCCAACGACTATTTCCTGCTTCCAGCATTTTGGGAAGGTCCTCGTTCTGAGAATGGTGTTGAAAACTTCAACCAAGTATGAAAGAGCTTCCAAAGGTAGGTGCTTTATGAGGGTGTTATTTATTCCATCTATTCCTGATGCTTTATTGGGATGAAGTCTCTTGATGCAGTTTTTGATTTCTGAGACTTCAACTTCTGGGATGTGTTGTGCATCGTCGGTGGCGGCTGCCTCCTTGTAGGTTCTCAGTCTCCGCCTAATTTCAGTCACCTGCTCTTCGTCTATGTCCATATCTAAGGGGGAGAAATGCTTCTCAAAGTTGTCTGCGAGAGCATCCGCCTTCTCCTGCGGGAGGTAAACTAGTCCCCTTTCTCCGTGGAGCGGAGGAAGTCTTTGCTTCCGCTTCGTAAGTCTCCTTGTCTGTATCCACAGGAAGTCCTCACTGGGCCGCATCATTGAAACTCTGACCTCCCATTCCTTATTTCTATGTTCTGTGAGGGCTGCTTTTAATTCCTTTTGAAGTCTATTAAGCAGGATTTTGGTGTTTCGATTCCTCGTTAGCTTCCATTCTTTCAGGACCCGGTTCTTGATCCGGATCATGGCCATAAGCTGAGGTGGAAGCTGTAGCATTGCATGGTTGTTGGTTTGTTTCGAAGGGATGGCGGCTCCCGATGCTTCCTTCACGGTTGCTTCAAAGAACTTAAGGCTCTCCTCCACATTTTCGTGATGTTTTGTTTCTAAAGCATGGGCGATAATCTGTCGGTATCTGTCCCAGATGGCGTGTTTGTAATCCGGAACAGTTTGCTGTTCAAGCTGCCATGGTCCTACTGCTATCTCGAAGAGTACAGGACAATGATCGGACGACAGCCGGTTGATGGTGCTGGCCGCAAGGTATCCCATGATGCCTCTACTGATGCAAATATCCAAGACGTCGGGACGTCTTCCATTCGCCGGGTAGTGAGTAGGCTCTTCGGGGGCAGTTACATTCATGTTTAGCCTTTCTGCCAGTCTCCTTAGCTGTCTTCCTGAACTGTTACACGCTCGACTGTTCCAATCAGTGTGTTTACAGTTCAGGTCGCCGCCTATGATCAGCCTGCCCCTTATGCTGGCCAGGTTGTTTATGTCTTCATCTTGTAACTGCGCTCGTGGTGGACGATAGGCTGATACTACAGTGATTTTTCCATTCGCGGTGGCTACTTCGACTCCTACCACTTCAAGTTGGTTCATTGGCGGGAGAGGCACTTGGTTGTATGGGAGTCCCCGTTTAATATATATAGCTACGCCACCACCTGCTGTTGGTCGGTCATAACGGTAGCAGTGGTAATTTGGTATTGCTACTCGGATGCCTGGTTTCAGATGGATCTCAGACACCAAGCAGATGTCCACTCCTTGTTCATGTATAAACTGTCTGAACTCAGTTGACTGGTTGTAGATACCATTTGCGTTCCACACACAAAACGCGATTCCATGTATATGAGAAGCTCTATCCATTATGTTCTTGGGTAGTGCTGGTGGTAGCAGCTAGAGCTGACGTAAGTGCTGCCTGTATGTTCATTGGAAAGCGATTTAGCATCTCTATAATGTTAAGCATTCCAGACAATTTATCCATGAGACCATGCAAGTGTGTTGCGCAATAACTCCCCCAGGAGCCAATAACCTAGAGTGACCAGTTACTTTCCACAATGTGTCTAGTGAATGTCTATTTATTATTGAAAGTGGTGAGCACATGTTTAGTATAGTGTGAGAGATGAAAGTAGTAGATACTGAACAACGGTGCCGACGCATAACAGTCAGAAAAATAAAAGTATGTGGAGGCTGTGTTAGAGCCATGGTCGCAAATCTTTAAAGTGTAAAATACGTTACATATCATGGAGATTTCTGATGTGCAAATGTACTCGCTTGTGAGTTAACCACACTCGTCTGCTGGCATGGGAGATAAGACGTAGTCTACTTCAAGACGCAGTTGAACATCAGATTTTGGTATCATGATACACCTGAATGGAGTTATTCAAGGCCTGAAAACGCAGGTAGAGTACTCATTGTCGTTCTTCCGTCTCTGGTTTGTATGTAGATGACGTTGATTAATGTTGAGAAGTGAAGTGTGCTGTTTTTTGTTGTATATGTTTGTAAATTAAGGAAGAGGAGTCGATTCATTCAGGCCTGTTCTTACCGAGCGCGGTGGGTGAACGGTTAATGTTCTGGCCTCGCGTTCGGTAGGACGCGGGTTCGAATTCCTGTCCAGGCATCCAGATTTGGGTTTTCCATGGTTTCCCCAAATCACTCCAGGCGAATGCCGGGATGCTTCCTTCAAAAAGGTCATGGCCGAATTCCTTCCCGTTCCTTGTCCCCAGTGCCATCCCGCCTCTAATGACCTCGAGGTCGACGAGGCGTAAAGCAGTAAATAAAAGGCCTGTTCTTACGAAGAAAACCTCGGAGCCCATCAACTTCAACGTCACCTTCCAACGGATGAATCACCGTCAGCAGTGTCAGAGTGGTCTATTGACTCAGTGGTTAAGCGTCTGACTGGATATTCAAAGGTCCCCAGTTCGAATCTCGGTATTGGCTGGGATTTCCAAAGGCCTTGACCCGGCCTTCACCTTTCGCACAGTTTGCTGTGTAATCTGAAGTATGTCAAAACGCTTTCGTGGTTCAGATTCCACGTTAAACTGTAAGTCCCCTATACCTGGTGGGATTACCGGGTTAGGTTAAGGTAGCTACGACAGGAGCATATTGCGCAGTAAGCCAAAAGCCCTGTCATCAGGTCAATATAACCACACGAGCTTTTACCATTTTATGAACAGTGTCATGTACTTCCACTCTATACGGTCTGTGGGCAGGTTTAGGGTTTGACATAGTCATTTCGCACACAATCTGAGGATCAGAAGTTGTGCATCACCATGTTTGCTGCAATACAGGGCAAATCCAACAACGGGACTCGAAACACCCAACTCCGTGTCGAGTCACAATGCCTTTGCTTCCTTGACTACGAGGCGAGCTGCCTATTGTCTCCCCGTGTTTAACGACCCCATCGAAAGTGACGTGTGCCAACACTTCAGACTGTGATGAGGTTTGACTTGCGACTGAGTAAGCAATTCACCGCGATCAAATCGTGTAAGGCAACAAAAATCCGTTACAATAATCTGCATTAAATAAATCGACAGTTCCAGTACATGAATAACTAATGCTGACTGGTATTTGAAGATGGGTTATGGAAAATGATTTCTTAGAAAGTACTTACATAATGAGGATTAGCATATCACATTTTGCTTCAAAGATGACTCCTGTCTTTCATGCAAATAGTTGTCAGTCGCAGGGGACGTTCAGTAAACAGATTAGTTAAAGGTTATGGTCTTCCGTTCTGATAACTGGTAAAAGAGTAGGTATTCGATAGCCAAAAATACACCGAGTGTGGTTGATGAGAAGTTAACGTTCTGGCCTCGCATTTGGGAGGACGCCGATTCGAATCCCCTTCCGGGCATCCAGATTTGTGTTTTCCTCTGTTTGCCTAAATCACTCAAGGTGAATGCCTGGATGCTTCCTTCAAAAGGCAATGGCCGAATTCCTTCCAGTTCCTTGTCCCTAGTCCCATCCCACCTCTAATGACCTCAACGACGAGGCTTAAAGCCATAAGTAAAAAAAAAAGTTAAAAATGCAATTACGTTAGTTTCGGATCCGCGAATAATGAAATTTTCAGCCGCGAATACAGAAAGTTGTCACAATTACTTTACCCGCAAATAATGAAAACGCGAATAAAGAGCTTCGACTGTACTACAGACTAGGAATACTTGAAGCTCTGTCATTCAGCGACCGAACTGGGCCTTCAGATTTCCGAGCCGACAAGACATACGAAAAAAGGGCGAAATTTTCTGAGCTGTACTTCCGGCAAGATGACGTACCTCGTCATTATGCGTTGGCAGCAAAGAACTACTTCCACTAGTTTGTCCTACACGAGTGGATAGCGTTATTTTATCGCCACATTCACCCAAACTTACACCGAAGGGTAATTTTTGGGTGCGAGGGGGAGGAGGTAATTATAAATTGGGTTATCAAAATAAGTCCACAAAACGTGGATGAAATGTAAGAGCTTATAACAATCGTAACAATTGACTCGGATTCAGGCCAAAATTCGCGTCTGTGTGTCAGAGTTCTTGATACACATTGGATGCGTGATGTAAGGTTGTGTAGGACATTTCGAGCAGTTAAAGCTAGAAAGAACTGTCAGTTAAATCTACATAAAATCAATTTACATGACATTAATAATAATAACATTTATCAGTATTTATTAATTTAATATCAATATTTACTACCAGAAGCAGTGGCAGTGAGGATGGGAGAGGAAAACATAAAGGTGATGGGTTTTGCGGACAACCTGGTGACCTGCAAAAATGGTGAAGAGAGAGTCAAGTGGCTGTTGGATGTATGGGCAGACAGTGTGGGGGATATGGTATGAAATTTAATGTGAAGAATTTTTTTTTAACTGCTTAAAGTCTGTTAACAGCGAGGTCTTTAGAGACGGGAAAGGATGGGGGGCGAGGAATGGGAAGGAATTCGGCCATGGCCTTTTGAAGGATGCATCCCGGCATTTGCGTGGAGTGATTTGGGAAACCCAAATCTGGATGCCCGGACTGGGATTCGAACCGCCGTCCTCCCGAATGCGAGGCCAGAACACTAACCGTTACACCACCACGATCGGTTGGAAGAAATGTGAGTACATGGTACAAATCAGAAAGAAGAACAGGATAACCAGAGGAATTGTGATGGCAGGTGAACAACTGAAGACGATAAACAGTTGGGGAGTGTTTTAGAGGAAAGAGGAGGGGACGACAGTGAGAGGGAGGTAGGCAGAGGCATTTTTAAGAAGCCTGATATGGAACAAGATGTACCACAGATAAGCAAGGGAGTAATTCATCGCACATACTATGTTCTTATCCTGACACTCGGTCCTGGACAATGAAGAAGCGAACATCAGCAGGATACAGGCAAGTGACATGAAATTTCTAAGAGGCAGAATGGGTGTTAATAGAATGGAAAAGATAAGGATTGAAACAATTAGTCACATAGCAAAAGAGGAACCCCTACAGAAATGATAGAGAAGGTCAGACTAAGATGATATGTGTATGTAAAGAGAATCCCAAGAAAAATCCACGAAATTAAGATGCAATGTAAACAACCCAGAGGAAGACCTAGGTATGGGTGGCTGTGAGGAGTGAAGAGTAAGGAAGAGAGGAGAGGATCGGTGACAGAGAGGTGGTAGGAAGAAAGAAGAAACTGGAGAAGATTTTGAACTAAGCAGATACAGTCAATAGTTGGAAAGTATTGATGACGATTTACGTCCATTATCCAATAAAAACTTACTATATACATTTTTTTTTTTTGCTATTTTTCTGGAGGCGGAGACACGTGTAAGGAGAGTGAGAGTGACGGCGCTTCTGATGAATGTCGCATAGAAATGAAATGAAGTCGACCATCTTATCTGAGCATTGTAATACTCCTGGATACAGAACCCACGTACTCCTGGATGCCATGCCCGGTCCTCGCAGCTCATTCACCAGGCACGTTTTGTCATTGTAATGTGTTGTGGCTATGAAGAGGAGAGTGTGAAACCCCGTACCGGCCTATTGTGGCCTACTCTTTCGAAAGCCGCTAAGTTTTATGCTCCCATCCCATTGATGAATAACCATAAACATTATGGGACACACTCATACCAAACGCACTATGTAAAGGTTAGAGTTTGTGACGGTCCGACCGTCTCTGTGCTTAAATAGCAACGAAAAATATGAAAATTTAATATTTTAATTTCAAATCAAAATTTCTTGTATTGATATCTTTTAAGCATTTCATCTGGCAGGGAACTGAACAGATTCGCTCTGAACAAAGAATTAGTTATAAAAGCAAACATTTATTTTACCATATAAAACATACCTTTGATTATAAACAGAATTGACAATTATTTTCATTTACATGATGATCAAATATAAAACAACATTGTATACCATGGGCGCCACCCTACATGAGACTACTATATGATTATGCTTACACGCTGTTTATACCCAATACAAATTGTCCGACTAGCACAAATAATAAAAACAATTTTAATAGCATGAAAAGCTCTTAACTGGTGAATTGCTTCACCCAGGACCGTTTACAGGAGTATTGATCCATAAACATTTTCAGTGGTAAGAATATAATCACCTTATCTTTTACTCACTTGGTGCTGTAGGAGGTTGTGCATAGGTGCACCAAGCCACGGTATCCTTTGTCGAACCACAGATTCAATCGCTGCGCCAAGCAACCGTAAACTTTGTTAAACCATAGGTTCAACCACTGCACTACTTCCCGCTGAAAACACACTTAGACTCATAACTTTACACTTCCTAACACAGCTTCTGATCTGCACCCACTGAGAGGTGGCACAGAGGACTTGCTTGTTCGGCCACCTGTGGCTCAGTGTCCCTCTTCTTCCGGCGACCGACGACCCTTTGTCCATTTGGCGCGCGACATTCCATCTGCAAATCAGGTGTTCAGCCACTTATCAACCCCCACCGTTCGCCATGAAAAGAGAGAACACACCTCAGTATTCTGTCAATAGGTGGCATACCCTGTCTCATCCAGACACTCTTGTCATTCACAACAAAAACTATGGAGTGACCCTGATCACTACAAGTTTAACTTAAGCCTTGTTATCAGGAATCGTCCAACATCACCTGTCACATCCTGCTGACCGAACCCGTGTGTAATCGGTAAAACAGAGCTAAGTGGTGTAACGGTTAGCGTTCTGGCCTCGCATTCGGGAGGACGGCGGTTCGAATCCCCGTCCGGGCATCCAGATTTGGGTTTTCCATGGTTCCCCAAATCACTCCAGGCAAATGCCGGGATGCTTCCTTAAAAAGGCCATGGCCGAATTCCTTCCCATTCCTTGCCCCCATTCTTTCCCGTCTCTAAAGACCTCGCTGTTGAGAGACGTAAAGCAGGAAAAAAAATAAAAGATCGGTAAGGCCGTGGCACTGGGAGGAAGCGGCTTCAAATTCACGTCCGACCATCATAATCTCGGTTTTCGGAAATCACTCCCTGTGAATACCGGTATGGTTTCTTAAGGCCAAGGCAGTATTCCTTCCCTTACTTTGTCCGCAATTCTCTCCTGCCTCTAAGTTTAAAGAAGAAAAGAAAACAAGCCCTGTTTTCTTACGATACGTGTGATATTTGTATATTATTTCTGATGCCGAATAGCCGGGGCTCAAATGCACGACCCACGGAGCGCAAGATTAGTCGTTTTGATTAGTCTAGATTATATCTGAGTGCTATGTATATGGTACAGATGCGCGGAAGTACCCAAGATAAGTAAAAAAACGCTATAACAAAACTTGCCGCTGATAAGAAGAGCTATACAGTATTGCAACAGCGATGCAGAATGTGGTGTAACTTACCTTTATATTTCTGCTGTGGTTACTCAATGTTTGAACTGTAAAACGCTGTATACTACTATCGTATCCAATACAGAAGTAAATATCGCTATATTTGATTATTGTAGGCCATTTCTTCCACAGTTGCTTGCTAATCTAATAATTATTATTTAGTAAATACGCCAATACAACTGTACAAACAGCATTAAATACACAAACTCTACCACAAAAGTTAGTTAACACCACTTTGCGTCTCCTCCATCAATCGCAAATGCACATATTGGCTAAAACAAAGCAAAAAACACACAAACAAATGCAATTACACAATTCAAACTCTCCGCTCACGACACTTCCGACAGAGCACCGCCGGGAAAAAATCAGCTGATCAGCAGCAACGTGCACGCGAAAACTGAAGGTTGATAATGGCGTGCATAGAACTGTGCTTCAAAGTTGAGTACCAGTGGAGTCATGAGAACCAAACTATATCAAACTGTATAACTAAATACAATAGTGGAAACAACATGCTAGTTGAGGTCACAGGAAACCAACTACCACACCTCAAAATGAAAATGTAAATGTAAGTTACAATATGAATCCTATCTGTTTACACCTATGTTAACAAACGTTCTATATGATAATTCATAACTGGTATGTAAATATAAGTCATATTATGCTTCCTATATATAAAATAATTTCGTTATATGTAAAAAAAAACAAACATTATGTTCAAATTATAACTAATCACATATTCAGAAAAACATTATACGGTGGAGATTACTCGACGAGAGGCAAAACGCGTCCGAAAAATAAAGAACATCTAACAACAGTTGTATTGGCGTATTTACTAAATAATAATTATTAATCGCTATATTTCATTGCTGCTGACCGTGACAGCCAACGAAAATCAAAATAAGGAAACGAAAAAACAATTTACGCTTGAAACATTCCATTGAATAATTTCATTCTATTAACATTATTGTTTCCTAAAATTTATATTTGTTATCCGCATTTCTGGATTGCCGAGTTCTGGTTAGTATTTAATAATTAATTAATCATAATTTAATTAAATCATAGTATTTCAGTCTCGTTGAAGTAGTTCCTAGCCTGTCACTAATTTGTTTCCTACACATGCACAAAGTTTGTTAATCACGTTGCCCCGAAAATGTGGCCTAAGTTCAAAGTGCGAGATCAGATGTTAATCAATAAGTATGCACCCCCGCCGTGCGCATGAGTAGCCCACAGACAGGACAAGTGTTCATTTACTAGTACAGTCACCTAGATTAAGGTTTTCCGGTGAATGCCGGATGGTTCCTTTAAAAGACCATGGCCGAATTCCCTCTTTTTCACTGCCCCCAGTCCCTTCCCGCCTATAATTACCTCGACATCGACGAGGCGTAAAGCCATAAGAAAAAAAATACTTAACGTATCTTTATATCGATCAGCCAATATTATCTTCCACTGATATCACGAGGCCAGATATGAAAGTTTTGATTTAAAAGATATTAACCTTAATCACCACACCTGATTCGATGACAGATTGGTGACTATCTAGGACCATCTGTGACCAAACTAAGCATTGTTCTGTTTTGTTTGTGAAATGTGTAATTCTTGAGACGGGAGTTGTGGCCGGCCCAGCATTCGCGTACATAGCAGTTTCGTGGAATCTGGGTAAAAGAGTTCTAAGATGCTGTGCATTCAGCCTCTGTCGTGGATGGATCTACGTTACTGAATAATAAAGTCTGTCTGACGCGGTATTCGAACAGCAAATCTTCACGGTGGTCACTTGCATTAAGCGTCCGAACAGCTCATTCACAGGAACGGTTACGACCGAGCGTGGTAGTGTAACGGCTAGCGTTCTGGCCTAGCATTCGGGAGGACGGTGGTTCGAATCCCCGTCTGGGCATCCAGATTTGGGTTTTCCATGGTTTCCCCAAATCACTCCAGGTGAATGCCGGGATGCTTCCTTCAAAAAGGCCATGGCCGAATTCCTTCCCATTCCTTGCCCCCCCCCATCCTTTCCCGTCTCTAAAGACCTAGTTGTTATAGGAGACGTTAAGCAGTTAAAATAAAAAATAAAAAGGAACGGTTACGGTTGACCTCCTGTAAACATGGTGTGCCAGGATAGAGATTTGAACTGCACTGAATTTTTTGCTTCTGGCTTTTACTACTCGTCGGAGGTGAAGTCATGAGAGCCTAGAGAGATGGCATGGCATTCGACAGTGGCCTTTTGAAGGAACCATTCCGGCATTCGCGTCTATTAATTTCGGGAACATTGGAAAACAGAAATCTGGATGGCCTGACGGAGGAGTCAACCGTACTTCTCCGTCTGTGAAGTGCTGGGTTGCTTAGTGTATGCTTCTGTCGATTTCCTTGCCAAAGAGTTTGCGTCTGTCCAGCTGAGGTCTGGTTCGAGTGAAGCCTGAACTTCACGTAGCCTTCATTGGCTTAACGAATGGAATTAAAAAGGAATAGCGTTTGCACCGGAATTCACCCTCTCCATTATTTCTTCATCATACTCAAAACACTTACAACAACAGCGGGTTTTTCGCTACGTCTTTTCCTTCCGTTGCTGAGGTTTCGATCCCAATTTGGGATCTTCTTCAAAGCTTCATCTGCTTGCTGAATATGCTGCATAAGGCTATTTATGTTCCCTCCTAAGTTTGTAAGCAAACGAATTTTTTCAGCATAGTTTGTATGCTATTTCAGAGATAGTATGATGTGTTTTGTCCCCTATGGCAAAACGGCCTTGTTTTGTTTTTGCGTCGCACTTATCAACAAGCTCAAATTTCCATATCTGACTCAGTCCATAGCCCCCATATTTGTGAACATTTTTGTAGTATTAAATTGAAGACGAGACTTGTTATGGACCTATTTTTTGGCCGTGAAGACTGTACAAGTGGAGCGGATAATTGACCGCGAATAAGTTTCCAACTCGTCGCCAGAAATGTAGTTATTCCTCAATGATTGGTAGTGAATGGTTACAAATGATTGCAGACTTGGAATAGTTACACGATCCGATGTCAATTGACTTCGGCTAGCATGGTGACGGAGTTAGAGCAACTGTCAATTCCTTCCGATTAAAAGAGCTGCCTGGTAGCTCGTACCTCCAAGGTAACCTCTTAATGCCGTAATTTGGGAGTGGATGTTTAACAATTAATCGTTGACGAGCCGCGAGGCACTTTTCTTAACGCACAAACATGTCGCTTCCTCAGTCAGTAGGTACACCCATCGTTCGCTGCTAACCGGGCTTGACGATACAATTATTCCTACAATTTACTTAAATAACAATGATCCTAAAAGGACCCTTGACAATTGACTACATATTACTATCAGTCGTATTATTACTGCTGAAAACTAGTTGAATATTAGCTTTGAGCAGCACTCTACCCATCCTCTCAAGGCTTTATAGAACGTAAAATTAGGGAATATATTGAAATTTTTAAAATACTTCATTTTTTTAAATTAACAAAGATAGGAGCTATGGACTACGTCAGCTATGTGCTTGTGGATAAAAGCGATGCCTAAACAAAACAAGGTCACTTTGCCATAGAGGGGAAGATTCATTCATCCCACCTCTCGAATTGCATACACGCTTTGCTGAAAAACAAAAGATCGATCCAAGTTTGCCTACAAACTACAAAAGGAATATAAGTAGCGTTTCGCAGCATATTCCACTGGCAGAAGAGTCCCGAAGAAGACCCTAGCTGGGAATTGAAACGTCGGCGATAAAAGAAATAGTGACTCCGCGAAAACCACAAAATTAATTACATCTACATAACACGACAGTTGCGAATAGTATCAAATTTGGCATTTGTCAAAATCTATTCTGTAGTTTATGATGCCAGTTTAGAAAACATCCTAATATCCTGCTCCGGCCCCAGGTGACGGAGTGTCATAAAATATATTTCAGATCTTACTACACGAAACTGTTGAAACACTATCAAAAACAGTTGAGTAGTTTGTATGTGATGACGTAACAAACACAGCTTCGTAACAGGTGCTAGGTGGCCGTGCGAAAATATAATTAATAACGACGTTTTTGGTTTGTATCAGGATGAAAGAAGAATCGTTTATTTGTCAACTGAATTAGGAACGTAGCAAAACATTTACAACGTCATTTGAAACAATTAGAAATGATGAAATGTTTCCCTAACAAAAACAAAGATATGCGATAAGCTCCTTACTTTTGATCTAGAAACAGATAGAGTTTATCAATATTTCTGGGATATGTGGTGCTGCTATCTAGTGGTAATTTGATCGTAAACAGTTATCTTGGTTGTTCAATATTTTGCAAAGTACGGATTGAATTTCTTAATTAATGATGATACATCATTTATCGATATTTGTTAAGTATGAAGAGATAATGATGGTTCGTCACATAAAACACATTTTAGAAATAATATCTATGATTGATTAGAGCAGTGACAGCACCTACCTGCAGACGTAAGATGATGATGCAAGAGGGCAGCAGCGTCGCGGCGCCCGCTGAGAAGACGACGGCGGGCGGTATGCCCAGGTCATACACGTCGCGCCAGCTAGCGTCGTAACATAGCGTCAGCACCATCCTGCAACACACAGCCCAAATTAACGGAATTGCCGAACCCGGTAAGCGTGCGGTTACGTTCGGACGTGGAAGCATCCGGATTCCACTTCCGACCGGGGCAGCCAACTTTAAGCCGCGTTCCCACGATCTCTTGTAACGGAGGCGGGATGGGACGGGACAGGATGGGACGAATACTCAACAACACGCCATGGGAACAGGGCCGCCTCTGCTAGCGGAGATGAGACGCAGCTACCCACTCTGTGTTGGTAAACATCACAGGCGTGTGTAGTGGAGCGCTGTTGCCATCGGTTTGCAGCAGAGGTGAGCACCCCTTCTTATGCTGTAAAGTGCTCTGTGCCAAACGGCACTAGGCAACGTGGAGGGGATGTGGCGGCGAGGTAAGCGAGGGCTAACCTGTGGCGCGCGCTCGTCCCTACACTTCGGCTAATGAGGTCATGTCCCGTCCCGCATCCGTTACAAGAGTTACAAGAGAAATTACTCCAGGGGAATACCGGAATGGTTCCATCACAAAAGCCAAGGGATATTTCATTCCCGTTCCGTACACAAAACACTTCTAGGACTGAAATGAACTCGTCGTAGTAAATCCCTAATAAATAGTAAGCAAAACATGTTTGCCGAGACAGCACATCGTGCTAGGCAGATGAAGTTTGAAATGCGGCGTTACAAAAGGGATTTGAAAATTGAGTTACCAGATAAAGTGCTAGAGGAATATTCATTGGAAATGGAAGAAGAGATGAGTTTGTGAAATAATATTACAAATCGACAGAGAGAATAGTGGGTCAGATTTAAAAAAGATCAGGATGGGCTAATTTTTTTTAGAGTGAACAGCACAGAGAATACAATTTTTGTTTGTTTGTTTTTTAAAGTGAAACTTTTATTCTATCGCATGTCGCATTACAGCCGGCCAGGCGCGTGCACGTGACCTATTGCGGAGGCCTCATGTCCGTTAACACTCACAAGGGAAGGTATTCAGTGTGGAAATCACAATCGTAGAACGAACAAGTCTGGGAAATAGTACGTCACCTCTGGTTTCTCGCCCTAAAGCAGTGCTGCCTGGTGAGCCTCCGTTTAAGAGAAATCGGGGATTAAGAAGTGCTTAAATTGTAAGTAAATGAGCTATAATTGTACGGAAGACCGTTAGTTTATAATGTCTATTTAGCCGTGCTCGTTGAGGCGGTGTGATCAGATGCGATGGGTCCGAGGTTCGATCTCCCCACCCGCGATTTTTTTTTTCTATTTGTATTGTTTATTGCTATTCTATGTTGTAGCATAGAGTCCATATGCACATATTAATCATAGAAAGCACAAAAAAAGGTGCATTACTAGTTTCATCCTGTGAACAGTGATCAGCTGCTTGCGATGCTTTCTACGGGACATAACCCAAACTTCAACATTACCCTGAGAAAATTTTCAATTATTATCGAATTTCGAAAAGTTCATTCAAAAATTTTTTATGCCAAATAAAAACGAACTACTCAAGAAACGATAAAAACATGAAAATGTCAATACCTTAAGAAGAGAAGAGTTAAAGGAATCATGTTACACAAACATTACTGTGTACCGGACAGTAAGTACTCGTAATATGAATAAATTATGAAGCAGATTAAAGTAATGTGTTGACAAGATAGACAAATAACAAATAATTTAATTAATTAAGTGTTGTCCAGACTAAGATAAGGTTTAGAAATGTCTAAAATTATTTTTTATGAATACCAAACATGATTATAAACAACGGATACATTGTAATAAGAAAATTTACGTGTCTTTTTAATAAGTTTTAAAACAAAGCAGTTTATTTCAGACTAGTCTAAATCAAGGGCGTAGCCAGGGACGGGCAGGGGGGGGGCAGCTGCCCCCCTCCCTAGCAGGACGCGGGTATGCGCTCTATCAGTGTTCTGCCGATCCGAGGAGTAAACAATGTTAAGCAACTTTCAAAAATTAATTCGGTTCGTGCGATTTAAACCTGCTTGCAACCGCCATCTGCTGGAAACACGTTAACGAAGGCGAGGCGGCACAACGCGCCATGCACGGTGCGGCTGGCGACTAAGGCCCGGTGCACGGGAGCGTCATTTCACGCGGCGTGCACGCTGAGATGCCGCACTAGCGGCTTGGAGTAAACAGGAACAGATACGGCAGTGCACACGCACCAGCGGCAACGCCGCGCCGACCCGCGTCCACCCAGCGGTCGTTTTCTCGCCCACCAATCCGCAGCGTCGCCGCGCACGCTACTGCGGTCTCCTAGTAGGGCCTACATTGCTTCCAATGGAGTGGTGCACACGGGCGGCAGAGCACGCTAGTGCGGCAAGCACGGCAGACGATTTATTTTTTATTTTTTTGGTGTCGTCAGTCTTTCGACTGTTTTGATGCAATCCTCCATCCCTTCCTATCCTGTGCTAACCTCTTCATTTCTACATACCCCTTACAACCCACGTCCTTAATTATCTGCTTCATTTATCCTAATCTCCGTCTTCCTCTACAGTTCTTACCTTCGACTGTTCCCTCCACCAGCAAATTAACCAATCCAGCATGTCTCAAAATATGACCTACCAGAGTGTCTCTTCTTTCTGTAAGCTTCTTCCACAAACTTCTTTCCTCACCCATCATTTCCAAAACTCGTTCATTTCTTACTTCGTCTGTCCACTTAATTTTCAGCATTCTTCTGTAGCACCACATTTCAAATGCTTCAATTTTCTTTATTTCCGGTATTCCATGTTTAGCTACCAAAAAGTGCTGTGCTCCACACAAAGAGTTTTAAAAAGTTCTTTCTAATTCCTAGAATAATATTTGAAACTAAAAGGTTTCTCTTTTTCATGAAGGGTCTTTTTGCTAGTGCTATTCTACTTTTAACATCATTCCTGCTTCGGCCATCGGTTGTAATTTTACTTCCCAAGTAACAGAATTCACTTACTTCTCCTATTGCATCCGATCCTATTTTTATATTTAATATGCTATTATTGGTATCATTTCTGCTACATTTCATCACTTTAGTCTTGCTTTGATTTATATTCAGTCCAAAATCTTCCTTCAGTATTTTGTTCATGCCATTCAGTAACTTCTCAATATCTTCAGCCCTCTCTGCTAACAAGACAATGTCATCAGCAAATGGAAGCATACTGATTTTTTCTCCCTGATAACTTATGCCACATGGAAATTTTTCTTTGACTTTCTTCATTCCTTCTTCTACATACAAGTTGAATATTAACGGGGACAGACTACAACCTTGTCTCACACCCTTTATAACTGATGCATGTCTCTCGTGATTTTCTAGTTTTATTACAGCCACTTGATTCTTATATAGTTTATAGAGTATTCTTCTATCTCGATACTTTAGACCTGACTTCTTTAAAATTTTGAACATCTTGTCCCACCTAACATTATCAAAAGCTTTTTCTAAATCAACAAATGCCTTAAAAGTATCTATGTTTTTCTTGATCCGCCCTTCAAGTATTAATCTTAAAGACAGAATTGCTTCCCCTGTATCGCGATTTTTCCTAAACCCAAACTGATCTTCACCTACTATCTCTTCTACTACCCTTTCCATCCTTCTGTATATTATTCTGGTCATTACTTTTGAAGCATGTGATTTTAGACTAATGGTGCGATAATTCTTACATTTGTCGGCTTGTGCTTTCTTTGGAACTGTGAAGATGATATTTTTATTAAAATCAGTTGGAATTTCACCTGTTTCATAACTTTTTGATATCAGCTTGAATAATCTTTCATTTCGTTCCTCTCCTAGGGATTTCAAAAGTTCTGCAGGGATCTCATCAGTTCCAACTGCCTTATTTGCTTTCAAGTCATTCAGAGCATTATTAAATTCTGTCCTCAAAACAGGATCTCCTAAGTCATCAATGTCGACATCGCCTTCCTTTCCCATTACACTGTTGTTCAAGTCGTCCCCAACATACAGTTTCTCAATGTATTCCCCCATCTAAGCTTAAAAGAGGTTTCTCATCGGCAGCTTTAATGTTCTTCCTTTCTCCAAAATTCTGTATGATCTTTCTATATGCAACATCTATTTTACCTACGACCATTTCCTTCTCTACTTCTTCACACTTTTCTTGTAGCCATTTTTATTTTGCTATTTTGCATTTTCTATTTATTTGATTTCTAAATTGCCTGTACTGCTCTCTTCCTGCTTCATCCTGAGCATTTTTGTACCTTCTCCTCTGATCCATCAGCTCCAAAATTTCTTCTTTGATCCAAGGTTTACGGGCAGCTTGTTCCCTAAAGCCTAATGTTTCTTTACCAGCTTTCATTAATTCGGTCTTTAATGTATTCCATTCGTCCTCTGTTGAGTTCCTTTCAGAGTTACTTCTTAGACCTAAGTCTATCATTTCTGCAAATTTCTTTCTCGTGCTAGATTGTTTTAGTTTATTTACTTCCCGTCTATTCTGCTTATACTTCTTCCTTATTCGCTTAAATTTCAGCCTGCACTTCATTATTATCAAATTATGGTCAGAGTCTATGTCTGCTCCTGGGTACGCTTTACAGTCTAGAACTTGATTCCTGAATCTCTATTTGACCATGATATAATCTAGCTGATATCTGCCTGTATCCCCAGGACGTTTCCAGGTGTATATTCTTCTTGCATGGTTCTTAAACAGTGTCTTTGTCACTACTAGCTTATATCTTTCACAAAATTCTAGCAACCTGCTTCCTCGCTCATTTCTTTCTCCTAGACCAAAACTTCCTACAGTATTCCCCTCTTTCCCTTCTCCCTCTATTGCATTCGAATCACCCATGATTATTAGATTTTCCTCCCCCATCACATATTGGATTAATTCTTCAATTTCAGTTTATATTTTCTCTATTTCTTCACCGAGCGGAGCGGTGTAACGGTTAGCGTTCTCGCCTCGCATTCGGGAGGACGGCGGTTCGAATCCCCGTCCGGGCATCCAGATTTGGGTTTTCCATGGTTTCCCCAAATCACTCAAGGCAAATGCCGGGATGCTTCCTTCAAAAGGCCTTGGCCGAATTCCTTCCCATTCCTTGCCCCCATCCTTGCCCCCCATCCTTTCCCGTCTCTAAAGACCTCGATGTTAAAAAGAGACGTAAAGCAGTTACAAAAAAAAAAAAAAAAAAATCTATTTCTTCGTCATTTTCCTGTGACGTTGGCATATACACATTAAGACTCATCCAGAAATCTGGGACAGCACGTTAGAAAATGATCATGATCGAATCAAGAAGAGAGGAGCTTGGACCAGTATTTGTCGGATATTCATTGAGGGATTCTATAAGAAGGGCGACAAAGGCAGAAATGAAATATGTAAATAAAATATTTAGTGTTTATTATAAATCCAGCTTTAAATGAAGTGTTTTACAATCTAGATTTTATATGGAATGAATATAAAGTTGATGTTAAATTGCTTTTGCGTACACAAAAGTTCTTACATAAAATTCCTTTGCCAGGGTAAGCTGCCAACAACGGAAACAAAATATTCTGCTATCATGTTCC
Source organism: Vandiemenella viatica (assembly GCA_031002005.1). NCBI lineage: Eukaryota > Metazoa > Arthropoda > Insecta > Orthoptera > Morabidae > Vandiemenella > Vandiemenella viatica. The sequence goes on along the minus strand of CM061921.1, from coordinate 278,152,545 downwards.
TTGCTTGGATAGACTGCTTAGTAGTTCCTCTTGTTGGAACTGACGCCTCCATTCCGATACTTACGCTACCTTCTATACTCATTTCCTCTTGAATGTTGTATCTATCTCTCGTTCATACAAACTTTATGAAACGAACAACATGTCTTTATCACTAGGATAGATAAAGTCAAATTTACATTAAAATTTTTGAAAATATTTCCATTTATTGGATAGAATACCAATTGTACATTCTATATTTCTCGGTACATATCTTGGGACTTAATTTTGTTCGTAGTTTTTACAGCAAGCTCATCAAAAGATTAAACGCTCATACGAAGGTAATTAAAAAACTTTTCTTAATTTTCTCGTAAATCCGCAAATGATGTATAAAACCTGCCCCTTGTTAACGGTAAATCGGGGTACGTTATCAGTCTGTGTAAAGTTAACATTTTTTAACTTAAAATCGTAATATGAGTTAAGTGGTGATATGCATAATGATCTTCGTATTTCTTTAGTAGAAGCGAGACCAGTTTTATGGGACATAACATTAGATTCTTTTAAAGATCGGGACGCTACCAGGAAAGCTTGGAAAGAAGTCTGCCTTGAAACTGGGAATGATTTTGACGTAATGGAAAATATATTTGGATAGTAAACTTTCTGAACACATATTTACATACATTTTTACAGCCTCAACTAGAACTTGAAAAATGTTGAGTACATTTTATAGAAAGATTCTGACGTGTAACTGTGTCCTTTATATTTTAGATATTTGCCAAGGAACACTTCCAACATTAGACCGAAATTCTGCTGCTCGACATTATAACACAGCGGTGACGGATACAGTGATAGAAGCCGTTCAGTTAATTCGGCATCTTCGCCAATTACTTTCGATTTTTCTTTGCAAAGTAATAATTATTAAAACACTCAACATAGTATAATCTAACTGCAAAAGTTTAACTAATCGATTGTGCTTGTAAGGACAAAGCAATATAAACTCAACAGTGAAGTGTTGATTACACAATGAAGTATATGTATTAGTTACAAATAAATGTAAGTCTTAGCCATTATTACACTAGAGTATTTTCAGACTTTTCCTGTACACCTATTCCTATTCACCTCAAGGAATTTTGACCCTAATTAACATAAAATAAATATAGCCAGTTGGAATTATATAAAATTAAATCTTTATCTATAGTTGGCACATGAGAAAACAGCTTACTTCAACGTGACTGCCAGCATTTCCACACGTTGAATACAATTCGTCAGCTAGGTATTTCTCATTTGAATGGTGTACTTTAGTTTCCCAAGCAGTTCGTCAAAATAAACACCCCAAAATAATTGAAAAACTTAATGTCATGTTGGTGATTTTTTCGGCCCAAGTCCTTAGTTGCTATGATAACTGTTTTGTGGGTTCTTTCTGCCTTGCAACTAAACAAAATGCTTTTGATGGCATACGCGTTTCGCCTTTATTCAAGGCATCATCAGTGCCAGTTTTTATATATTCATTAACACGTACAAGTTCGTGTTTCCATACCAAACACGAACTTGTACGTGTTAATGAATATATAAAAACTGGCACTGATGATGCCTTGAATAAAGGCGAAACGCGTATGCCATCAAAAGCATTTTGTTTAGTTGCAAGGCAGAAAGAACCCACAAAACACTTAATGTCATCGTTGCTCAAATATTCTGTTCTCCTTTGGTTGAATTGATGGAACCGGATAAGACGATTTTTTTCTTTTCCTATTTCTATGGCGACGGAACCGTCAAAATAACAATTTTTAAACCTAACCATGAAGTAATAATCACAAAATTAACTAAATTAACTTTTAATTTCACAAAATGAAACTCAGGTTTGCAAAAGCAAAGTACTGACTCAACCACGTTACCTTTCGCCAACTCTTCATAGCAGCGAAAGTTTTACCGCTAAAATAGTAGCGACAGTTCTACCGCTAAATGTGTAAACAACTCAAATTCATAGGCGGCGACGGTTAATTTTCCGCTGCGGCAAAAACGGCCCAGTATTTAGCCGGCCTGTGCACGAGTAGCTGCAACTCACGCTGTATATTAGAAACCTAAACGAAAAGTGATTTGGTGGTTTAATAGAATACCGTATGGTGAGAAGCTCATTGAAGACATGAGATATGAAGCCATCGAGGATTCAATAAACAAATTTTACGAGAATGATAACGGTAGAGTTCCTAAAATCATTAATTGAGCCAGTGAACACTCAATTTCGGGAGGCGATTTCAATTACTGAAAGACGCTGTGACTTTAAGATTTCTAGCAATTGGAGACTCTTGTACCAGCCTGCAATACCTTTTTCTAGTGTCAAAACAATCAGTTTTTGACGCATTTTGTGAAACTCTGAAAGAATGGGCAAAGATAAGCTAATAGAACCCATTTAATACTAAATTTTTTTATTGTTATTCAATTTTCTGTTTCCATTCTTAATGTGAATTTACTTAGGTAAAATGTATTGAGTTAGTCATGTCATTTGACGATTCTATGGATGCGTTGGTTTGGGTTTCAAGTGATTGTTGTGGCGCTAATGGAAGTGATACCATCTGAGTCTGATTAGGCTGCACATTTGCTGTTACACATATTTTTTTTTTTTTTTTGCACCATACAGTTGTATTAAAAGGCAACAGTTTTCGTTATCCTTGGTAACAAACTGTCGCCGTGCCGCGTGAGCCAATTCTAACAAAGACACCTCCGTCTTAAGTGCGCGCCGATAGATGGCAGGCTGACTCGAGCCGCACACAACGCATACTGTGACATCGCCGTAGCTTGCGCTAATAATTTATTTTTTATAACAATAGATGTAAGGAAGTTTTTTAAAAAAAGTAATTAATTTGTATTTACCGTAAGGCTAACGACAGCTTTTAATAGTATTACATACAGTACCTACAAAAACTACAACTTTTATTTAATAACTGTAGTTTGCTGCATTCGTTTGTATTTTAATTATTTTCATTACCACTAAGCGATTGTGAAAAAAGTAGATAGTGTAAGAGCTAATTTGTGATAAAAATGTTTATTACCCTTGAATTTACAGTATATTTGACCTAGGTGCGCGGATTCGCCCAGATAAGAGTTGGGTTGGTCCAAAAATCAAGTTGCTTCACTCATTCTGTAGTCGCATCTAATACTGCTACATACGGTGTTACAGCCCACAGGCGCAGCTTCATATTAATCGTATTAATTTCAGTCTTATGAATTACGAACAATGGTGTTGGAGAGAGATGCTGAATCGTTGCTGGTATCTTCCTGAAAATTGCAACTTTTCTGTAGATGCTAAATCCACTAATTTCAAATGAAAATTTAATCACGGTTGCTTGCAGAATACGTGCCTCCGCTAGTATATTCTAACTAATTTGTTACTCGAAATTTCTGTCACTTTAAAAATATCCATGAATACTGCAAAAATATGTTTCATAACATTATCATCAATCAGCACCTAACGATGCTAAGAACTTCTCGGAAAAAATACCGGTCGCTGTAATGATGAATATTATTGCTCCCTAGAAGAAAGTAGAAGATAATCGACATATCGCGTCACGTATAACACCTTCGATTGTTTACTGTGGTAGACCGTACAAAAGACTTGCCTTTAAGAATTAAAGAGCAACATCTAAGTGTTCTTGAACACCTACTGAAACTAAGAATTGGTTCAAGTGTTCTAATTTTGAAACAGCATATTGAAAAAGTTAAGAAAAATATCATCTATATCTCCCCCCAGATTCAAAACGAAATCATTGCCCTGTGCGGCTTGATCATTAAAAGTGAACTTATGCAGGCCGCAAAGAAGGCTTATGCTTATATTGTAGATGAGTCGTGTGACATAGCTGGGAAAGAACAGCGTTTCATAAAAATCTGATAAAAATACAATCCGCAAAAAAATTTATCGGATTCGTAGAACTGATGGCGTTGAATGACAAATTATAGCATCAGAAATTGACAGGTTTTTAGAAAACGAAGGACATGTACTAAACCTGACAGGTGTGTTAGCCAATTGGCGGGTGATATTGGTGGGGTTCAAAATTTTTTTTAAAGAGAAATATAAAAAAAGCCTTGTTTATTCATTGCGCAAGCCACAAACTTAACTTGGTTGTAAATAATTTAAAACAAATTACAGAAATACGGAACACAATTGGCACCATAACGTACATCGTAACATTTTAGGAGAAACTTTTTATGGAGAAAATACGTGCCAATTATTTCAGCTTTATGAGAGATCCGCTGGTCTCAAAAATATACG
>CM061921.1:277913618-278147305 GCA_031002005.1 Vandiemenella viatica | reverse complement strand
CTATTTATATTATTTCGGAAGATATCTTTTGTGCAGCTTAATCAAATAATTAATTTGTTAGTCCCTTTTTTGCACAATTAAAATCACTCTTTTATTTTAAATTAAATACATTCATTAAATACATTATCGAACTTCTTCCTAGCAAGCTCTCCTTAGCTGCCGCTCTAAGGAATCTCTTAGTCTCTGTGTTTTTTCCCGTTGTTATGGAAACTTCCTTAAGAGTACTAACTGGCACGTGGCATGGAACGCCTACCTCAAGGATGTTATTGTAGTATCGGTAATGCTACATGGTGCCTCATTTACAAGTAAGTGAGAGAGAAAAACCTCGCGTTGCTTAAGATTGTGGACAGTGGGAAGCCACTTAGAATTAACTTCAGAAGCTGGGATTTGCTGGAGTACCCGCTACTTCCTATAAGCAAAACTCAAATTTGGTCTTTGAAAACATCAACACAACTGGAGAAACCTAGGTTCGTTGTTCTGGATTTCAAACAAACAGGAAACGAAATGAAGCATTAAGTGCGGCTATATTTGACCACTGCAATCTTTCCAACGTCAAAGAGTTTCTAAATGATGTGGCGTACCCCTACGAGAACATGAATTTGGACTTTAAGAAAAATCGAACCACAGTATTGTACGATATGTATGCAAGATTCCAACAAACTTACTACGAACGGGAGCATCCTTCACCGCTACTAAACCGTGAAGATTTTGTCGCTACTGCTCCTATCGCCGTAATCGACTGTTCACATCAAAATGAGTCGGTAAAAACGGGACCTGTAGATATTCGTATGGAGTTTGATAGCACTGAACATTTTCCAGCCTACACCGCCGCATACTGTCTAATCCTTCACGACCGTGTTGTGGAATACGTACCGCTAACAAGTGTTGTGCGTAAGCTCGCATAAAACCAGATAGCGCCCATCATTGCCACCCAGTATCATGCCGACCATCTTCCTGGACGCTCAAGGATTCAAGACGAGAGAAGGAGTGTTTATCTTCAAAGAAGTTGCCGTCTGTGTAGTGCAATCAGACAACATTATCGCCACACATTGCATCTCTGTAAATTCACCATCACGTGGAGGTAATGAGCCAACAGTCAAAATGGCGGACAAATAATTACCATGGAATACCTTGGATTGCTGCTGGTATAACCTTTAGCAAACTATGTACTATTCTACATGCAATCACAAATGAAGATGACCCCATTATTTACGTTAAAGGACGGGAGAAGGCTCGTTGGTTTCAGAAGATTATTCGCAAGAAAGTCTGCTACAATATAGAAGATTTAGGATTCCCGCCTCTACATGAACTCAAGAAAAATAATTTGATAAAACTTTGTAAAGGACATTTATTTTGTAACGCTATATGCGCTGTTGAAAATGTATTTTTAATTGCCCAATGGTGGGTGAAATAAAAATAAGAAATAAAATAAAAAATGTGTTATTTATTTAAACACTTTCACATACATGTAGTTGATAAGGTCCACAAACATCATATCCAGGTTCATAATTCTTAATTACAATATTATTTACATCATTAGATACTAACAAATTTTTATACACAATGAGTTCAAGTCTTAATTGCGCATAATCCAATGATGAACTGGGTGTCACTTGAGCTACATGAACATTATTAATGTGCATGTCAATCAGTTTTTGCACTGTAGCCATATTGAAGTCTCGCAGCACTTATTAGCTAGAATGTCCACAAATTCAGCATAATATCGTGCCACCAAGTAGCCCCACTTCTGCTTGACGGTCAAGGCGTTGGTCACGGCCGGCTGCGCGTCGACGAAGTTCCTCCAAGTAGACTGGCCGAAGAAGACGTTGCTGGCAGGATCATCATTAAGGTGGAAACAAACAGTCTTCACCCCGGCAATCGTTCGTCAGGAGACGGTGTGCTCACCAAGTGAGATGCTGTCGGTGCCGGCGTTGAATAACTCGGACACTACGTCCAATTCCTGGATCAGGACGTTCCATTCGTAGTATGTTAAAACAATTTTATTGTGTCCCACTTTTTCCAGAACAACAACAGGTTCAAACTCGTGTTTGGACGATAACCCTATCGTCAAACGTTTCGAGTCACCAGCGTTGAGTTGGTACACAGAGGAGAACAACATCACTAGACGAGACATGGCTGCAAACTGACGCCGGGTCGGCCGGGAGGGGCTGAAAACTAATTAACATAACCAGTCTGCAGTACACGTGCACGGCGACTTGAGCGCACACCTGGGTGGCACGTGGCAGAGGCGCACACCTGCGTGGCACGTGGCCTTATTTACATAATATTCCCATTTATGACTAGAGCGCGCACCTGCGTGGCACGTGGCCTTATTTACATAATATTCCCATTTATGACTAGAGCGCGCACCTGCGTGGCACGTGGCCAGGCGCACACCTGCGCGACGTGGGTGGTCCCGATGATTAATGGCCTTGTTGACAGCTTGATGACAGGGGTTGATGATTTATGGTAATTAGGGGCCTAGAATCCCTTTGATGGCGCCGCCCGCTGTATAGCATCTACTCACCGACCTACATGCACAAAATAAAATAAAAGAAACACAACTTGACATATTGTTATCTAGTTCACCACTCTTCTGTTTATCAACACTACTAATTGCTATGGGTACTTACAATGGTCCCTTACAGCTACCATAAGACCTGTAGAAAACGATCATTAACTTAATTTATAAAGACCCGTCGCTGTCTTTGATGCCGACTAGAAAAGTATTTAGTGAACAGCCTATAGCGGCGTTTTTCAGTCTTGTTTAACCCGAGGACCAGTAATATTTCAAAGATACTTCTATGGACTACTAACAATCTTATTTTTTTAATTATTGTCCCTTAAGACCTACATTCACAAGTCTATCATAAAACGGCCAATAACTAAATCCTTAAAGGTACGCTGCTTTATTTTATACCGACTGCAAACCTATTTAGTAAATAAAACAATATAGCAACACTGCAGTCTTATCCTCATATCTGGTAATACCACATGTTTGCCTCGCCGTTTGAATATTCATGGTTTTAAGAAAATTTAGGTAACAGGCTTATAGATTGACTCGCTTATAGCCTTATACATCAAGAATACGATATCCTTTAATGTTACCAGTTTTTACTGATTTTTTTTCTGTTATGATATCTTTAATTCAATTAAAATTAAACTTTTAATATTCTGGCTGCGAACCACCTGGGACCACAGGCTTATAACCACTGCTCTAGTGTATGCTGAGTGAAGCCAGTGAGAGGCCTGTGGCGTAATACTAAATGTTATCACTCTGAAATTTAATACACAGTAACGAGAGTTCGGTCCCACATCGCAAAACATTAAAATTAGTTAGTGGAAACTGTGACATTATGTTTGAATGAAAGAAATATTACACGTATGTGATGGGAAATATGATCTTTGGACATCCATGATGATATTACACCTGTCCGTGACGTCGCAGATTAAGTTTTTTGCATGACATCATTTCCGTTGATATGACACCATTTTCGGTTTCATGACGTCACTTACGGTGTCTAAAGATCATATTGACCCAGCACATACGTGTAATACTAATAACGAATAAAATCATGATTGCTAGTTAGGATTTATCTTTAAAAGAAGAACGTAGGAGGAAAGCCTGCTTGGGTAATAAAATTCAATTTGCAGTTTGAAATACATAAATGCAAAAAAGTTATAAAATTCGTACAAGAATACTGAAGTCCCTTAATTGTTTGACAACCATCCAAATTATGGGCTTAAAAATGTTCAGAAGATGACAAAGCTCAGGAGGAATAGAAATTGACAATATTTGGAAGTATATTATAACACTTTATAATTACTAATAGCAGTTGAATGTAGCACATTTCTGGTAATTAACACTCACAATTCACGCAGTCTCATTCTTGTCACAACAGTCATTTTGTTGTATTAAAACTAATTTAATACTTATGATTTCAGAACAGAAACATTGCGATGCGCCATGGAAATAAGATTTGACTGTCCACATTCTCGGATAGACGCACTTAAAGAAACACTCAATACTCTCTGTAAAGATATTAGCTAATTCCAATCAACTTCTAAATTTAACATAAATTATAGATAAACGATGTGATTACAATAGAGAAAATAACTGGAAAACTTATAAACGCCCATGCATACTTGAAATTTTTATTTTAAAAAATCCATATTTGTCTAAGTACAAAAATTAGATCTAAAACACTTATCTACTGTCATGAAATAATCTAGCCAATCAGACAATTGCAGATATTAAGTGGTCATCTTAGTACTGCCAGATAGTCTATGAAGTAATTACGCAACTATTGTACTAATCACTCTCAACTAAACTCCATTACTCCATTATAATAAATGACGCTTAGCTACCATATGTTAGGAGGAAGCCATTTGTAAATTCTGTTGTGGGCGCCCTCCATCTGCGTAGCCTTTGAGCTAATGCCTGTTATGCTATTATGTTTGTGAAATACGTGTTTTTGATATAAAAACGGGAGAACATTCCAGATGATTACAGAAAAAAACATAAACTGTAGTCAGGAATGCCGATACGCGGACGAAATTATGTGAAGCAGGTCCTGTCGCACCTACCGAAAACCACCTGCCAGATTCCACGGTGAAACGACGAAACTGTTTACGAAAAGAGGAAAGGGGATAAACGATCCACGAAGTTGTAAAACACACAAACAAAGTAAGAATAATCGCAGGAATGTATAAACTAAATTTTTTCCTAATGGATTCACACCTCGTCGACGTCGAGTGCATTAGAGGCGGGAAAGGACGGGGGCAAGGAACGGGAACGGGAAGGAATATTCACCACGGCCTTTTGATGGAACCATCTCAGCATTCGATTTGAGTGATTTCTGGAAACCATGGAAAACCGAAATCTAGATGGCCGGACATGGATTCCAACCCACGTCCTCCCGAATGCGAGGCCACAGCGCTACCACTTACCCACCGCACTCGGTGCATAAACTCAAAAACTGACTCGAATGCGGAGGATTGTTTCTTAAAGAATTGTCCTACGCCCGATCTTCTACAACGGTACCAGGGGTTCTTAAAGTTTTTCGTACTACACCCCCCCCCCCTTCCGTTAAAACAAAATTTCCCACGCCCTCACCCCCGCCACAATTTTATTATTAATAAGGTGATAAGGTGAATGCCTACTTTTCAGTACTAACAATGACATCTAAGAATAGGAGAAGGAGACATAGTACTCGCGACGGGGTAGAGCTGAGCTAGTATATCGTCCACAGGGGCGGCGAAGTTACCTCGCACACCTCCCGCCTCACCCCCCCCCCCCTCCCAAACATGTCTTTGCTTCCCCTTGGGCGTGGGAAGAGTGGGGCGCTCCCCAGGTTGGGAACCTATATAATCTAGGCGTATATTAAGGCTATTGTGAAAACAGCAGAATGCATTCCCGAAAGAGACCAAAACTAACGATGACTCGTGAATTTAATTTTTAAGGCCCCAAAAGACCTCCAAAAATCCTCCAACCCTCCAGTAATATTAGTGGCAGGCCCCTCACCAGTTACGAGTAGGCACCCAGTTTGATTATTACCTCCACTAGCATCGTAAGTAGGCCCTTCAATGTAAATTTACCCACCAAATACCAAACTATGTTCTCCCCCACTAATTTTAGATCATGATAAAAATAAATAGATTTTTCAATTCAAATCCCGACAATAACAAAAAGCCATTTTTAATATTTCTCAATTCAGATATGTGTAGTAGGAACGTCCTGGCACATTATAAACAGGATGGACTGCGCCCATACAGATGACGTCTGTCTGTCTGTCTGACTATTGTGAGTTTATGTGTATGTGTTAAGTGAAGCCACGTAGCTGTTTTGTGACTGATAGATGAAAAATCATAGATCGTAAAGCATGGTACTGAACCATTTAGGCCTACTTCCCGAAAGACTTCCAGTGGCCGTCAAGTTTAAGATACCTATCCGGCTAACGAATCATCATCAATAGTATAAAAAACCCTCACTCTATAACCAACAGCTTTAGTATACAATGTGTTGTGCTTGTAACTCAAAGCGAATATTTCTTCGACCACCGGGAATTAAATCAACTAACTTCGTCTCAAGGGTCATGTGAAAACATGAATAAGCTTCATCTATATGTAGAAAGTCAAATCAGTCAAGCCATTGCCTTTGAAGTCACATTATATTTTGATGAATATGTGTTACAGATCTTTATTTAATGATTCAACATTTACTTGCGTTACCTATCGCAGAAACTATTCAAAGACCTACAAGGAAAATTTCTTTTCAGAAAGTCTTTGTCTGAAAACAAAATGTTTTTCTGACATTTCTGGAAGTACAGAGTCGGTATTCTTTCACTGACTAAATTTAACTTAATTTGGAAGACCTGTAGTTATTTAGCTATTTGTACACTCCTGGAAATTGAAATAAGAACACCGTGAATTCATTGTCCCAGGAATGGGAAATTTTATATACACATTCCTGGGGTCAGATACAACACATGATCACACAGACAGAACCATAGGCACATAGACACAAGCAACAGAGCATGCACAATGTCGGCACTAGTACCTTGTATATCCTCCTTTCGCAGCAATGCAGGCTGCAATTCTCCCATGGAGACGATCGTAGAGGTGCTGGATGTAGTCCTGTGGAACGGCATGCCAAGCCATTTCCACCTGGTGCCTCAGCTGGACCAGCGTTCGTGCTGGACGTGCAGACCGCGTGAGACGACGTTTCATCCAGTCCCAAACATGCTCAATGGGGGACAGATCCGGAGATCTCACTGGCCAGGGTAGTTGACTTACACCTTCTAGAGCACGTTGGGTGGCACGGGATACATGTGGACGTGCATTGTCCTGTTGGAACAGCATGTTCCCTTGGCGGTCTAGGAATGGTAGAACGATGGGTTCGATGATGGTTTGAATGTACCGTGCACTGTTCAGTGTCCCCTCGACGATCACCAGAGGTGTACGGCCAGTGTAGGAGATCGCTCCCCACACCATGATGCCGGGTGTTGGCCCTGTGTGCCTCGGTCGTATGCAGTCCTGATTGTGGCGCTCACCTGCACGGCGCCAAACACGCATACGACCATCATTGGCACCAAGGCAGAAGCGACTCTCATCACTGAAGACGACACGTCTCCATTCGTCCCTCCATACACGCCTGTCGCGACACCACTGGAGGCGGGCTGCACGATGTTGGGGCGTGAGCGGAAGACGACCTAACGGTGCGCGGGACCGTAGCCCAGCTTCATGGAGACGGTTGCGAATGGTCCTCTCTGATACCCCCGGAGCAACAGTGTCCCTAATTTGCCGGGAAGTGGCGGTGCGGTCCCCTACGGCACTGCGTAGGATGCGACGGTCTTGGCGTGCGTCCGTGAGTCGCTGCTGTCCGGACCCAGGTCGACGGGCACGTGCACCTTCCGCCGACCACTGGCGACAACATCGATGTACTGTGGAGACCTCGCGCCCCACATGTTGAGCAATTCGGCGGTACGTCCACCCGGCCTCCCGCATGCCCACTATACGCCCTCGCTCAAAGTCCGTCAACTGCACATACGGTTCACGTACACGCTGTCGCGGCATGCTACCAGTGTTAAAGACTGAGATGGAGCTCCGAATGCCACGGCAAACTGGCTGACACTGACTGCGGCGGTGCCCAACCGCTGCGCAGCTAGCGCCCTTCGATGGCCAACACTGCTGTTCCTGGTGTTTCCGCTGTGGCGTAAGTTTGATCATTGCTTGTACAGCCCTCTCGTAGTGTCCGGAGCAAGTATAATGGGTCTTACACACCGGCGTCAATGTGTTCTTATTTCAATTTCCAGGAGTGTATATCCTAATCTGTAGTGTATATTCACTCGTATTAAATTTGTTCGCTCAAGCAGACGATTCATGACTCTCTATTTATTATATTTCTGGCTGTGTCCGAGATGTGTGGTCTTAATTCACAGATGAAATACCAAAGAAATGTTGACTGGGAAGAATAAAGTAGAGCACCAGGCCTGTTTATTCCCCCTTTCTTGGATCTCCTCTCGTTTTCAATTTACATTGTAAGTATATATTTGAAACATGTTTGTGCCCATCATTTGTTTGAATAACCCTTTGAAACTGCAATTAATTCTGAATATTTTATGGTTGTGGATGAACCACAGGCAATCTTCAATATTTTTGCCAATGCTTCGCTGTAAGTAATATTTGAAGCGGCTAGACCTGGTGCACGTACAAACAGATTTCTTTATTTATATGTATATAAAGTATGATACAAAATCCCGAATGGAATCTTTTATATTTTATAATACTTAATCACACCGTCACGTCGTAGGCTATAAAAGGCTAATGGTGCTATCTGTTGACTACTGAAATACTTACGTATAGTTAAATGAGACTATACACTAGAAAGAACAACCACTATGTTTTTCTTTGTTGCATACTTTCTATGATAATTGCTGGGGATTTTATTAGTAGGTATCTAATTTATCAATAGGCTACATTTCCTTAAATCTCTTACACTGTTTTTACATTTTCTTAAGTAGCTCTATAATTTATTAAGAAAGATAGTATCTTATCTTTATATATAAAGATGAATGTATGTTTGTTTGTTTGTTTGTTGGTTTGTTGGTTTGTTTGTTGGTTTGTTTGTTGGTTTCTTTGTTCTTCATACAAATCCACAGTTTTCATCCGATCTCGATGAAACTTTGCACACTTATCCTTTGCAACAAGGAGAAAAATACTGTCTACATTTGGTTGACAAATTACCTGTATAAATAACACAAGTTGTCTCATAACTTCGAAATACGGCGATAGATATCACGTTGGATATGGTCGCCTCCGTACCGTGTTTCCGTGTAGTGGACTGGCAGCTTAGTGGCTAAAGCGCTTGCTTACGAACGTCGTGGTCTCCCGTTCAAAACTCCGTAAAGTATAAGATTTTTAAAAATTGTTTTTCATCGTAAGAGTCAGGCCTGGGCCGTAGGTTATTTCGATTGAATGTTAAACTGTAGATATTGTAAAGTTAGGGGTGCAATGCGAGGAAAATCGTAGGTAGTCTTGCAATTTTGTAGGTGTACACTTTTTTACGTTATAATGATCCCTCAGGTGTTGTTCGCAGTCAGTGTGTGAGTGTGAACCACAGTAATACTAATATAAATACGGAAGTAAGTCTCTGTCTTTTTGTTACGTTTTGACGACTATATGGCGGCTATATCGTTGTGATGGAATTTTATAAGGAAAGCTGTATGAAGGGCACAGGATATTTTTTCCAGTATGATTAACAGTTGTAGTCACGAAATTTTGAAATCTTATCGAATAGTGACAGAAATATGTTGGAAATTGATTCTCTTCAAGAGGCAGGTTCGACGGTAGAATTATATAGTGATAGCTTTCCTCTCATATTATGCCGACTCGATATTGTTTGGGACCAATCCTTCGTTACCAACAACTTTTTATATTTAATTCTGGCAAAAAAATTCTTAATCCACGCGTACGAAGTCGCGGGTACGAGGCTAGTATGATATAAACTATTACTATGTGCAGTTTCGTTAAAATCTGTTTGTTAGTTTTCGCTTCAGCTGTGCACAGGCCGACAAAACTATCAAAATTTACGGTTTTGTCGTCTGTATGATCGGGAACTTTCTAACTGAAGGCGATAAAACTAATCCCGTATTTTGACCAATTTAAAGTTTGTTCGTCAGTGTTTATGTGGTAGGCGGACAGACAGACAGACAGACAGAGAGACAAGAATTCCAGATTTTACGGTTTTTTCGTCTATATCATCAGTAATGTTCATTGCATTTACTCTTTTTGAAATTAATTTCATGTGCTCTATAATTTTATTATATAATATAGAATATTACACAGCAGGTACCTGACCCAACAGAATAAAATTGTTTACTGTCAGAAATTAGATTGTTTGCAGATGATATAATGCTATATAAAAGGATCAAACGATAGAGGACTGTAAACAGCTGCAGGGTGATCTGGACAGGATATCTAGTTGGGTTGGTAAACATGGGATGAAGATAAATGCAAAGAATCAGCTTATTAGATACACAAATAAAAAACTTAAGTTTGATTATGATTATAAGGTGGGGAAAGAATTGCTTGTTGAAGACTTGAAATATAAATATCTTGGCATGACGTTTGATAACAAGTTTTACTGGGCAGAACGCATTGGCCAGGAAGTAGGTAAGGGTTTCAAAATCCTGCACTTGTTGGAGAGGGTGATGAGGGGATGTACGAGAGAAGTAAAGGAATTGGGTTATAAAACTTTGGTGTTTTTTTAATTATTATTTAGATGCTTAACGTCTCTTAACAGCGAGGTATTTAGAGACGGGAAGGGATGGGGGGCAAGGAATGGGAAGGAATTCGGCCATGGCCTTTTGAAGGAAGCATCCCGGCATTTGCCTGGAGTGATTTGGGAAACCATGGAAAACCCAAATCTGGATGCTCGGACAGGGATTCGAACCGCCGTCTTCCCGAATGCGAGGCCAGAACGCTATCCGTTACACCACCACACTCCGTAAAACTTTGGTCAGACCATTGCTTGAATATGGTAGTGTAGTATGGGGCCCACATGTTGAGTTTCAAATACAGTAGTTGTAGAGGGTGCAAAGGAGGGCTGCTAGATTTGTTTCCGGAAATTACCGCAGAATGCAATCAGTTACAGATATGATGAAAGAGCTGGAATGGGATTCATTGCAAGACAGAAGGAGGGTGAAGAGAGTCGTGGGAGTGTATAAGTCCTGTATTGGTGATGAGGCATGGAAAGATATTGGTGTAAGAATTAAAAGTAATGCATGGAAGGGAAGAGATGACCATGACCACAAGCTGGCACTCGATTTCAGGCACAAAGGAGTAGGAAGATTCTCTTTTTTGGGGAAGGGTGTCAGGGATTGGAATAAGTTACCAGGAGAATTGATAAATAATTTACCAAAAATGTTGAAAGACTCTATATATTAATACGCTAAGCGAAAACTTCGGATCCCTTTTTAAGAATATTGCGCACACAGTGTGAAATTTGGCATAGTTAAAGTTTATATGGAGAAGAAGTGCAGAAAGCTAAAATCAATATAGGCCTGTAATAAGTGTTACAAATACATTAAATTAAATAAAATAAAACATTCGTTGTTTTCATTCAATTGTTGTTTTAGTGGCAACGACACAACGATTCTGCCAAAGTCTATGGTCTTTGGTCAACAGTAAATAAAAATAAAAAAATTATAAGCATAGTTAATACATGTTACAAATACATTATTAAATAAAAAATAAATTTGCCAACGTGTGTGTGCGTGAAATCAGATTGGAGCTAACTATCTGGCGTGTATTCCCAGCATTGAAATACTCTGTGGTCTTTGGTGAAATAAAAGAGTTGCATAAAGTAGAGATTAATCTTTGAAGTTATAAAAAGGAATATTTCGAAAAGAAATGTAGCGATTCTGCCAGATACAGTATGGTCTTTTTATTATTTTAAAGGTGAAACTTTGGTTAAGGGTCTTTTGATTTTTGAATTTCATTAATTTCACTACGGATTTTTTTTATTATATATATATTTTTTTATTCAGATATTTGCACCTATTTCTATTATGCCTCGATATAGAAGATTGGCAGGTCGGAGAGAGAGAGATAAAAAAAATAAGGAATACCTATTTGCGTGAGATTCAAAAAGATAATTGACCAAATTTAAATAGTGAACACACAAAATAATGAAATTATTTTGATGGATACATTTAAATGCGCACTAAATGTCATTCCAAGAAATTTTGATAGTTTCGAATTTACAATATAGGTTTTTCAATGCAAAACATTTTGAATCAGAAGTCACTTCAGGTGAAGGGACTGCATTTAATTCATGTCGCCATAAAGCTAAAGCAGTTTTACCGGCCTTAAGTTAAAATGAATATTATAAATCATTGTATGATGGACTAAATTCAAATGAACCATAAATAAATAGAAAGTTGGACTGCCAAATCGGGGAGTATCAAGCAGGGTTCAGGAAAGGAAGGTCTTGCCCTGAACAGATCCTAAACCTCAGAAACATTTTAGCATACCAGAAACAGAGGGCGAAACCATATATAGTGACTTTTGTGGACTTCCAAAAAGCTTACGATTCCATAGACAGAGGGTCGCTATTCAATATTTTGGAGGAATTTGGCTTGGACAGGAAAACCCTGAATATCATCAAAGAAACCCTCACAAATACGACCTCAAAAGTTAGATTCATGGGTGAACTGTCAGAACTTTTTGAGATCAGAACAGGGGTCCGGCAAGGGGATGGCCTCTCCCCCCTGTTGTTCAATTGTGCACTCGAAAAAGTTGTGAGAGAATGGAATGCAAGAACCAGAGGAGGAATTAGACTCGGAACAAAAAATAAAGGAGTTATGATTAAGTGTTTGGCATTCGCTGACGATATGGCTATGCTCGCAGAAACATGGGAGGAAGCCAAAGAACAAATCGCCGAATTACAAGAGCAGGCAGGGAAGTTAGGACTTAAGATTTCTTTCGAAAAAACAAAGATTATGACAAATATACCAGACACTCCTACGAGAGTCCGAGTAGGAGCTCATAAAATAGAGGTGGTTAGGAGTTTCAAGTACCTAGGGGAATGGATTGAATGGAACAACCTTGAAGGTAAAACAATGGAAGCGAGAAGGACCAAAATGGAATTAGCCTTCCAGAAGACCAAAAACACTTACAATAAGAAAAGCCTCTCTTGGAACACAAAGATAAGACATTATAACACAGTAATTAAGCCGGAAGCACTCTATGCAGCAGAGACACTAGTCATGGGGAGGAAAGGACAAATGGAGAAATTGGAAATCAAAGAGAGGAAAATTTTGAGGAAGATCATGGGTCCCAAATTCCAGAATAACAAACAAGTTTTCTACAGAAACGAAGCCCTCTACGCAAAGTCCGAGAGACTCTCGGAAACCATGAGAAAAAAAAAGGATTGATTTCTATGGACACATATTCCGAATGAATCCTAACAGACTAACAAAAAAATCTTTAACTTCTTTTATAAAAAAAGACTAAGCCCAACTGGTTTAAGGAAGTGGAAAAGGATCTGAGAGAACTCCAGATTACCGAAGTGATGTTGCGATAAACACCAGAAAACCGATTCAAATATCAGAAGAGGAAAGAAGGAAGAGATCAGATAGAATGAAGAAATACTGGGAGAAGAAGAAAACGCAAGCATCCAAGAAGTGATTGATCTGACGTACCCCAAAGATGGGTCATTCGGGAAAAAAAAAATAGAAAGTCAAAAATTATTTTGAAAACATTCATAAATACATTTTATCATTTGCTATGGTTAGTTCAGAAGCTAAAATTTAGGATACAGTCACGTGTGGAGTCTATCATTTTAATTTTATAGGTATTGCAGAGAATTAAGGCAAACAACGCAAGCTAATAACGTATTGGTACACGCTCCCAGCCAACGACGTCAATGTATGCAGTATATAATACTGCATACAATTGAGCTAACACAATTGAGCTAATTCAAATAATGATTATTACGCTTTTACGAAAGAAACTACATAAGTTAATGAATGACGGTCGAATTTCGACCCCTGGGCGATCACTAGTTTAAAGTTAAAATTTGCCGACGGCAAATGTAGGTGGGTGCAGGGAAGGGGGAAGATTGGTGGTTGGGAAATGGCCACCGGAGCGTGCGCTCCATTGCAATTTAATTAAATATTATTATTATTAAATCCACACATACCAAAAGCCACACTTAATGGCAACCAGGTGATGACGCGATAGAGTAATTTATTTGCAGACCTATGTGGAAACGCTATTGAATAGTTTTACAAGGAAAGCTTGTGTACTTGGGGACTGCTTTTTGTTTATGTTTCGGAATTACCGCTTTCCGGTGGTGTCAGACGAGCAATTAGGTCATGTTACTGTAGCGGAAAAGTGAATAAAAACTCGCTCGTAATGTAAAGAGAACTGACCTCATACGTAAATATTTTTTATTCTTACCGTTTGTGTAACGTTTTGAGGACAGCATAAGTTTGGACCATACAGAATCGGAAATTGCGCCTAAGAATTTACGACAAAGAATTATTTTGTATTACATTAACGGAAGCTGAATAAAAATGGGTATTTATTTTTAACTTTTTGGTAGCAGTTAACATTATCGGAAGTGAAGTATAAAACACTTCAGTTTTTGACTGTTTACTTAATCATGGGGAGAATGAGAAATTAAACGAAGTCGATCTATCGACTAGAACGTCATTACGCTCCTGAATGGAGTCATTGTAATTTTGGTTACCAAGTCAGGCAAATCGAAACATGACACTCGGCGGCCAAACTACATTACGTGGTCTCTAGGCTAACAAATGCCACATGAATATACTTTTTTTAAAAGGCTACCATATTTTGTACAAATAATGGATGGCGGAAAAAAATTAATTAGTCTGTAATGTGCCAAGATTGTATGATATGAAATTATTTCACGAAATGAATCTTTCGTCGAATTTCCATTCACATCTCTTAGAATCGTCCAAAACCGAAAACATGAACTTTTTTCTAACATCACTGTTATCAAAAACCTTAGATGAGCTCAAAGAATGATTAATGTTTTACTTATTGGCCCCATGGACGTAATTACCGATTCGAGTCATTCCAAGACATAGGTGGTTTTAATTAATTATTCTGTTGGTCCCGTATTATTTGTATTAAAGGGACACCAAAATATTCAATTATAAAATCATGTACGCAAGGAAAGTCATTTCATTTCCATGAATCGGCAGATAAATATTTATCACGTAAACCAGTAACTTCTAGTTAACGATAGCAGAGCGTTGCATTAATAAGGGACATATTTTTAAATATACGGGTACAAAGTTTTCTGTTGTATGGAATTTCTGGGAGAACCGTCAGAGAATGGAGCTGATAATTGTTTGGTTAACAGATATTATGGAAACTAGTCTGGCCTGTTCTGTATATCTGCTCTAAAATTGTTAAGAGAGTAGCGCGAAGGAAGTTCGTCAAGACCGGAGATGACTTTTATTTATGGCTGTGAAAGAGTCAAGAGTTGGGGTGACGGTACTACCCCACCACACCGCATCACGTGACAACGGCCACTACGTTTGCCGGAGAAGTTTCACGACAGAAAGTAAACTATCTCGAAAAGTCCCATGAGTGCAACTTTCTAAAACAATTCGAAATGCGAGTGTTTCACTAGCGTCAGCTGCCAAACAGACGAAATGTTATTCTAGAAACATAGAACTTGGAGTTAGAAATTTACCTCTTTTGAAATGCTGTGAAAATTGTTTCCTTCGACGTTCAGAAATGTTGGACCAAAATAATGAAACGCTGATAGGACATTAATAACAGCAAACACTGCAATGAGGCGAAACTGGAAGCGGCCACATTGGCCGACGCGGGTTAACAACCCTTCTTCATCCATCTGAAACATGATTAAAATTTGAGTTAGTATACCAGATATTTCTGCAGCTCTACTTTATAGATTTGAAGTCGAATTTCCCACATACTGTATCTTTAAAAGCGGAGCTATGGTTCTCGGCTGTGGGGATATAGATGGGAGGAAACTGCTTATTGATTAAGTAAATATTTTTGCAGTTGTCTGGTATTTTTATTATTTTACGCCTCGCCGAGGTCAGTAGAGTCGGGAAAGGATCTGGAGCTAGGAACTGGAAGGAATTTGGCCATGACCTTATTGAAGGAAACATCCTGCCATTCGCCTCGAGTGATTTGGGAGACCATGGCAAACCGAAACCTGGATGGCAGGACTGGGACTCGAAGCCGGGTCCTCCCGCTCACCCACCACGCTCGGTGACATTTGAAGAGGCCTGTTATCTACATTGTGAGCCCGGTGGAAGCGATTACTACAGGCGAATACCGGGTTGGTGCCTTCAACAGAGCATCGCATTCGTTTCTGTTCCTTGTCCTGGTTCTCTCCTGGTTCTAATGACCTCAATGTCAATGAGCCATAAAACCCTAAGCAAAAAATACCTCGCCAAGCTCATCTAGTTGTGGTATTACGATATTAAACCTGGTTCAACGAAATAAAGAAAGCTGTATAAGTGCGAATAATTAGGAACCCTTAGATTTAGGATGTAGCAGGTAATAGGAAATTAACTAAGGACTGTATTTTGTTGTGACGAGAATGAAGTAGAGTATATTTTCAGAAATAGGAACATTTTAATCTGAATTTAAGGGTGCTGTAGAATGGCAGTCATAAAGCGCTGGGAAGGGAAGCTTAGCGGTCATTCTAGAACAGAGGTTCCCATGGACCTCTTATGATAGCAAAAAACTTGACCATGAAACCCCAAGTGAAATAACTCTACATAACACACTGGTGTCATTGAATAAAATGTATGTGATTGTGGAAAGGCTCCCTGAGCCATGGAGTATATCGGAAGGCCATGCACACAAACAGCTATTACTGCATGCCCACCACCATCCGGCAGTAAAACCTGGAATAAGAACTTCAACTGTCCGTGAATCCATAGTTAGTGACAAAGTTAGCACAGCTGCTGAAAGACGTATTTTAAAAGAGACGCTTCTTGCCAGTGGCTACCGCCTTGATATTAACAGCAATTCCCTTGCTGCACTTGTCCCTCAAATATTACCTTCTGCCCCAGCACCGACAGAAAAGACCAGCAGAGCAACGGACGGGCCAGTGGTGGTATTACCTACGTCCAGGGGGTGACAGATAAGACTGACCGCATTCTAAGGAAGAAAAATATCCGTCCGGTACATAGGGCGCCCAGGAAGATCTCCTATGTATTTGTAAAGGTAAAGGACAAGAGTGAGAAATTACAGACACTAGGTGTGTATCAAATACTCTGCTGCTGTGACCAGTTTATTTTATTCAACGACCCCAGCATTTTGCTCAAGAAAGCAGATGGTTAACCAGGCGAGTGGGAGAAGCGTTGAAAATATGAAAAAGGCCCAATAATATGAACGCTTAGAGAGGGCTGCAGCTTGATCGAATGTGGTGCTGTCTGGGCCGAGGGCCCCATCAGACCGCCCGCGCTGGCAGTGGGAACAAGCGTGACGTCACCTATGACAGCTAGTTATGGATGGCAGCATTCCCAGATATGGAAGTCCTTTGAAGAACGCCACAGCAAGATGATAGAAATGTCAGGTTTGTAAAACCGACGCGGCTCCACCCGAAAAACCAAGAAAATATATACACGTTGAGTTGGCCGTATGACAAATTAACGGTATGCCATTTGCATAGTTTCAAAGTTTTCTTAAATTTCACGAGTTGTGAATCTTGTTCAATTTATAATTTCCTTGCGAATTTAATGTTTTAAACCATTTACGTGTGAAGTTTAAATGTTACATACACCACCAGTGGCCCAAATTCAGGGTACTGTTCTTATAACGCACAAAAACCGTTATTCCCTTTTGAAGCTCTTGAGGTCGGCGTATTGCTAAAAGACCACCGGGTATCTCAGTTAATAGTTTGAGTAGACAATATCGGAGCACTGAGCAGTATTATGAACTATACATACCAAACAGCAGTCTGTCATCAGTTGGTTTTACATTCACTATATGAATCGTAGATTCTCTCTCAAGTGTATTCCGCTAGATGTTCACTTAATGATGAAATAATGACGTCATGAAATCAAGCACTGCATCTGTCGCCAAGCGATAGAGAAATGTGACGCGCATTTTATGGGTTAATGATGGTTTGGTACTGCCACATACAGCCATTTCATATTTGTAATAAACTAGCTGTTACCCGAGTCTTCGTGGGCGAGGACTTAGGATTTCATTGCTAGAATTGGATGTAGTAAGCTGTAAGTCACGTAAGATTTGTCCCAAACGACCTCGAGTCGGCATAACATGACGGGAAAGCCATCACTATACCACTCTGCCGTCGAACCTGTCTCATGAAGAGAATCAATTTCTAACATGTCTTTTTTTTTAAAAAAAAGAAAAAAGAAACTAAGGTGCGGGTAGGTTGGGGGGGGGGGCGATTAACTGAGAGCAGCTTCAATTTCAGCATTGTCTTCTCTTCTTAATTCAGCATGAGCATCAGATTCTTGGGTTCTAATAACTTTAAGTGCTCGTGCTCTGCTAGAGCTACACCTTAGGTCTGGTTTACGCCTGCGAGGCATGTCAAAAAAAGAAGACAAAATAAACTGATGCCAGAAACTTTTGGGCAGACAGAAAGTAATAGTACAGTGCAGCTCAAATTGGCATCTATACTAAATAATAAGTTTTGTCTGTAAATGAAATTTATCAACAGATCATACATTAAATGACTGCAAAAGAAACAAAGCCTGAGGTAACAGTATAGCGTAAATAAAGTAAACGCTTACGTCACTTCGGCCGCCTACCATTTGCCACGCATTCCTTCCCTGAATTTATGAGACCTACATTTTAACATGGAATCCTTACAACGGAACTTCCAGGCGTGGCTCATACTATCAAAAATAATTCTTAAAAAGTTTTTCTTCCAGCATGATTTGAACTGGACAAAGCAAGCACTTAATTCGCTGCGCTACCAACCTACTCTGTTAGTAAGCATGACAGCGACTTATATAAGCTATGCATCTGTCTTTCACAGTTCAGTTAGTTTATCATAATTCCTTGACAATATGAATTATCTATACAGAACATAGTATCCCATGTCCTTCCTAAAAGCAAATAGCATCTCCTTGTCAAATTTCATTACGATTGGATTGGCCGTTTAACCCTGGTAACGTAACAGACAGACAGATAGAGTTACTTTCGGATTTATAATACTAGTATAGAAGTATAGATTGCGATCAATGTTTTGATAAACACACGCTTGATTTAAAATAAATGGGCATTTTTTAGAGAAGTACCAATATTAAGGAAAAAGGATATTTTAGAAAAACACTGAGTTAGTAATTATCTGGATTCATGATCGCCATACCCGGTTATTCTGGCATGAAACCTTTTCATGGCAACTCCCTTTAAAAGGGGTGAGTTCTCCTTGCCTATCCAAAGATGTAATGTGTATGTGTTGCTGGCGTCGTGAATGAATTGACCAATCAAGGAAGAGGTTGAAAACCGATACCAACACTTTCAGGACTGTTCTTCCGGAAGACACTAAGCGGGACGCCTTGTTTGAAGCCCCCTTTCCGACGTATTAACCACCATAAACATAATCGTATGCTTTCACACCACAGGCATTGCAGAGAAGTTCTTAATTTAACTCAGGCATTGCGTACACAATCTGGACAGGAGGCTTCGATAAGCACTACATCTCCTACATTGATGGCCAAGTCAGATTTGATGAAAATTTTATTCACCGTGACTGGAACCATCTTCCATAACTGCGCAGCAGCTACCTGAGCCAACGTGGCTCTGTTCTGTTTCTTACGATGCCATGCCCGAATCAGGGCGTACAAGGTTACTATGGAGGATGTACGAGTAGTGACGATATCTGTCTCCCAGTTTCACTTGTTTAAGAAGTGGTCGAGCGTTGGACGTCTATTTAGACCTTGATGTGTAATGATATTAGCGGCGACTCGGTTTAGTTGGAAGAACATTGAATAGCATGTTAGAATCGGCCATCCTTCCTCCACAAATTGAAATCGCAATAATTAAATTTGGTAAGTTGGTTTACGAGTTAGAGCAATTTGAGGGTACACTTGTTTCGAACAGTAGTTTTCGCTAAAGAAAAAATCATTTGGATGACAATATTTTTTCCGGGCCTTGAGATTACAGCTCGGCAATTCTTGAAAGTTTCATTCCAATTATAAAAGCTTACATCTGACAACATTTTTCACCGAATTCTCTTGTTAGTCTTTCACAGAATTATTCGTTTTTCGTTTTTTTGCGTAATTAAGTAAATAATAATTTGTAGTGAGATTAAATGGAAGGACGCACAGGATTTCTGGTCTGGGGAACACAGGATAATTAGCACACAAGCTGTCAATGGAATCACTGGTGTAAGATTTGTCATGAACAAGAAAGTAGGGAAACGGGTGAGTTATTATGAACAGCTTAGTGACAGGATTATTTTGATGAGATTAGAAACTAAGCCCGTCCCAACCACATTAGTACAAGTATATATGCCAACGTCACAGGAAGATGACGAAGAAATAGAAAAAATATACGCTGAAATTGAAGAATTAATCCAATATGTGAAAGGGGAGGAAAATCTAATAATCATGGGTGATTGGAATGCAATAGGGGAGAAGGAAAAGAGGGGAATATTATAGGAAGTTTTGGTCTAGGAGAAAAAAATGAGCGAGGAAGCAGGTTGCTAGAATTTTGTGAAAGATATAAGCTAGTAGTGGCGAACACACTGTTTAAGAACCATGCAAGAAGAACATACACCTGGAAACGTCCTGGGGATACAGGAAGATATCAGCTAGATTATATCATGGTCAAACAGAGATTCAGGAATCAAGTTCTAGACTGTAAAGCGTACCTAGGAGCAGACGTAGACTCGGACCATAATTTGATAGTAATGAAGTGCAGGCTGAAATTCAAGCGACTAAGGAAGCAGCATAAGCAGAACAGACTGGCAGTGAATAAGCTGAAACAATCTAGCACAAGAGAAAATTTTGCAGAAATGGCAGACTTACGTCTAAGAAGTAACTGTGAAAGGAGCTCAACCGAGGATGAATGGAATGCATTAAAGACCGAAATAATGAAAGCTGGCAAAGAAACATTAGGCTTTAGGGAACAAACTGCCCGAAAATCTTGGATCACAGAAGAAATTTTGGAGCTGATGGATCAGAGGAGAAGGTACAAAAATGCTCAGGATGAAGCAGGAAGAGAGCAGTACAGGCAATTTAGAAATCAAATAAATAGGAAATGCAAAATAGCAAAAGAAAAATGGCTACAAGAAAAGTGTGAAGAAGTAGAAAAGGAAATGGTCGTAGGAAAAGTAGATGTTGCATATAGAAAGATCAAACAGAATTTTGGAGAAATGAAGAAAAGAGGTATGAACATTAAAGCTGCCGATGGGAAACCTCTTTTAAGCTCAGAAGAAAGAGCTAATCGATGGAAGGAATACATTGAGAAACTGTATGATGGGGACGACTTGAACAATAGTGTATTGGAAAAGGAAGGCTGTTGTTGTTGTTGTTGTTGTTGTTGTTGTTGTTTTAGGGCGCGTCGACAGCGGGGTCATTAGCGCCCAAAAGGAAGGCGATGTCGACATTGATGACATAGGAGAACAGAATTTAATAAAGCTCTGAATGACTTGAAAGCAAATAAGGCAGTTGGAATTAATGAGATCCCTGCAGAACTTCTTAAATCTCTAGGAGAGGAAGGAATCGAAAGATTATTCAAGCTGATATCAAAAACTTATGAAACGGGAGAAATTCCAACTGATTTTAACAAAAATATCATCTTCACACTCCCAAAGAAAGCACAAGCCGACAAATGCGAGAATTATCGCACCTTTAGTCTAACATCACATGCTTCAAAATTACTAACCAGAATAATATACAGAAGGATGGAAAGGGTAGTAGAAGAGATAGTAGGTGAAGATCAGTTTGGGTTTAGGAAAAATCGCGGTACAAGGGAAGCAATTCTGTCTTTAAGATTAATACTTGAAGGGCGGATCAAGAAAAACAAAGACACTTTTATGGCATTTGTTGATTTAGAAAAAGCTTTTGATAATGTTAGGTGGAACAAGATGTTCAAAATTTTAAAGAAGTCAGGTCTAAAGTATCGAGATAGAAGAATACTCTATAAATTATATAAGAGTCAAGTGGCTGTAATAAAAGTAGAGAATCACGAGAGACATGCATCGGTTAAAAAGAGGTGTGAGGCAAGGTTGTAGTCTATCCCCGTTAATATTCAACTTGTATGTAGAAGAAGCAATGAAGAAAGTCAAAGAAAAATTTCCATGCGGCATAAGGTTTCAGGGAGAAAAAATCAGTATGCTACGATTTGCTGATGACATTGTCTTGTTAGAAGAGAGGGCTGAGGATATTGAGAAGTTATTGAATGGCATGAACAAAATACTGAAGGAAGATTTTGGACTGAATATAAATCAAAGTAAGACAAAAGTGATGAAATGTAGCAGAAATGATACCAATAGTAGCAGATTAAATATAAAAATAGGATCGGATGCTATAGGAGAAGTGAGTGAGTTCTGTTACTTGGGAAGCAAAATTACAACCGATGGCCGAAGTAGGAAGGATGTTAAAAGCAGAATAGCACTAGCTAAAAGAGCCTTCATGAAAAAGAGAAACCTTTTAGTTTCAAATATTGATCTAGGAATTAGAAAGAACTTTTTAAAACTCTATGTGTGGAGCACAGCACTTTACGGTAGCGAAACATGGACTTTAGGAATACCGGAAAGAAAGAAACTTGGAGCATTTGAAATGTGGTGCTACAGAAGAATGCTAAAAATTAGGTGGACAGACAAAGTAAGAAATGAACGAGTTTTGGAAATGATGGGTGAGAAAAGAAGTTTATGGAACAAGCTTACAGAAAGAAGAGACAGGCTGGTAGGTCATATTTTGAGACATGCTGGATTGGTTAATTTGTTAGTGGAGGGAACAGTCGAAGGTAAGAACTGTAGAGGTAGACAGAGATTAGAATATATGAAGCAGATATATGAGGACGTGGGTTGTAAGGGGTATGTAGAAACGAAAAGGTTAGCACAGGATAGAAACGGATGGAGGATTGCATCAAACCAGTCTAAAGACTGACGACAGCAAAAAAAAAAAAAAAAATGTTGATGCTTTTAACTCATACTGTAAGCTATTATAGTTGCATTTGTCATGCCAAGATAATATTACGTGTAATCTAATTTGTTGGTTGTACAGCTTACCTTTCTTGTAGCTCATATTCAGTACAAATAATATTATAAATTACTTGGAGTCTCCACTGTTTGATTTCACAAATTTCCTTTATTTACATTAAATGGTTTACTTCCATCCATAACAGACAATTAATCTTTTCATCGCCTCCAACTCAAAACCTTTTTCATACATTTTAAATCAGCATAACAATAATACCTTCTACATAAATGCCAGGTCCACTCCACAGGAAAAAAAAATAATCTTAAAGAAACAAATCTTGCTTCCTGCGATATTCTTCGCCGGTGACTCCCTGTTCCAGAGATATTCCTTGCCAGCGACTCCTTGATCCAGTGGCAGTTATTTAACATGGATCAAATTTTCGAGAACAAAAAATTTAGATTGATATGTAGACAACCTTCGTTATCTCACAATACCTGCAAATAAAATAATTCTGCAGGTTGCTGTCATTTGTTTGCAGTGCTAGCTAGCATTGCTTTACTTTGTTCTTTATATTATGCGCTAAATTAAAATTAATTACCAGGATGGACGCATGCTTTACATCCCCGCTATACAGGATGCGGGGAAGTTCAACAGTTTGGAGGTTGTAACCTCATGCTTGGAGTTGTTTGTTGCCAAGTGTATTGTGTGCAATGTGCCGCTCAACACATCAGTTGTTAGGGCTTCAACTCATCAAGCTCTAGCATAGCTCAAGAGCCCCCAGGCCTACTTCATTTTAGCAAAGCTTAAAATTTGAGAATGAGTAAAGTAATATGTAATTAAAAACGTATGCATATTTACTAACATGAAAGCGGTTGCCCTTTCACAGGCAGCAGGCACAAAAGGTACACACTTTATGATTATTCTTGGCCACCGCTGAAAAATTCTATCACTCTTAACTTGCATAATCCTACATCAATGTCATCCTAAGAAAGAGTAACGCAATACTGGCTCGTCAGTATTGATTTAGTGATAGAATTTTTCAACGGTGGCCATGAATAATGATAAAGTGTGTAAATAAAAACCATACTCACCTACATTAAATGTGAAATCCGGTTTTTATATGTTTTACAGAATGTTGTTATAATCCAACATTCATTATTGCCACTCCCTTTGGGTCATAACTGCGGCCACAAGGTCGTAAAAAAATGGGCTAAACTATATCATTTTATATATGTTGGTCGGGGCACTATTTGAAGACATTTTGTAAGCAGCCCGACCAATCCGATGGCCCAAAGATCCTCCCAGACATGATAAAAGTTCCGCTCTGAATATGAGCGCGTGGACATTATTCATGGCAGCCTCCTACCCCGTTTTGCTAAACTACATGCTGCGTTCATAATTATATAGAGTCTGGCTTAACTATTCTATGTAATAATATGAACGCAGCACTAATTTACACAGTCCCTTCTGGCGACATTTCAACAACCGACTAGTATGGCACGCAAATTTTCCGCGGCATTGTTCCGGAACATTTCACGCAGTTGTTGAGCGACGTGACCAGCAACATTTTGCTCTATTTTTTCCCTAATGCATCCAAGGCTTCATTCCTCCATCAGGTTTTATGGCTCCTCAACGTTGTGGCTAATAGAGCTGGAAGAGGATTGGGGACAAGGACAGGGAAGGAATTCGGCTATGGCTCTTTGCAGGAACCATGCCGGCATTCGCGTTGGGTGATTGCGGAAAACCATGGAAAAACGAAATATGGATGTCCAGACGGGGGTTCTAACCAGCGTCCTTCCGAATGCCAGGGCCCCGCGTTACCGCTCACCCACCACGTTCAGTAGTTCGTAGCAGTGTCCCTCGAACTGTATCCATTCAGTGTAACATGAAAGGGTTAATGACATGATTAAAGAAAACAGAGGTTTCACTGTGAATGAAATTGCATCAAAACTTGTAGCAGGACAGAGAGCAGTGCAGGAAAATATCGTAAGCTTAGGCTATCTAAAACTTTGTGTTCACTGTGTCTCCTGTCTGTTCATGGGAGAAAAAAATGAGAAAATGAAGTGTGGAAGTATTTCCACACTCTCCCTATAGCGACGACATGATATTTTCAGACTACCATCTTTTTAGTTTTGTCAAGGAAAAATTGCGAGGCAAAAGCTGTAAGACGATCAAGCATATACAAAACCCAGTGAGTCAGTATCTTTGGGCAGCCGGTAAGGAATCTTACCGCAAACTTGCAAGACGGCGGAAAAAAATGTGCGCTAACGAACGGAGACTAAGTGGGAAAAAAGGCTGTAGATTAAGCAATCGATATATGTACGTTATTAAAGCCATTATTTTTGAAAATCGTTGCTTAATAATATCAGTATGACTCTCTTAATTGACAACGAGGTTTTAAAACTGGAATACGAACTTTTTAAGGATTACCCAACTCATTTCTTAAGAGCGCGGCATGAAATATTCTTGGCAAACCAATACAGGTTTCATTTCACCAATCTTTGATGACGAGCACTCTCTAGAAACAAATATATATTTCTCACGATATTCTGATAATTTATTTATAACTAAGCTTTTTGACCTTGGACCAAACCACCTCTCAGTTGTTTGACGTCGACTTGTAAATTATCATCGTTAATTTACACTGAAGAGCCCAAGAAACTGGTATAGGCATGCCTATGCAAACACAGAGATATGTAAACGCTCAGAGTACGGCGCTGCCGTCGGCAATGTCTATATAACACAACAGGTGTCTGGCGCAGGCGTTAGTTCTGTTACTGCTGCTACAATGGTAGGTTATCACGATTTAAGTGAGTTTGAAGGTGATGTTATAATCGGCTCACGAAAGATGGGACACAGCATCTCCGAGGTTGCGATGAGGTGGGGATTTTCACGTACGACAATTTCACGAGTGCACCGTGTATATCGGGAATCCGGTAAAACATCAAATCTCCAACATCGTTGTGGCCGGAAAAAGATCCTGCAAGAACGGGACCAACGACGACTGAAGAGAATCGTTCAACGTGACAGAAGTGCAACCCTTCCGCAAAGTGCTGCGAATTTCAGTGCTGGGCCATCAACAAGTGTTAGCGTACGAACCATTCAACGAAACATCATCGATATAGGCTTTCGGAGCTGAAAGCCCACTCGTGTACCCTTGCTGAGTGCACGACACAAAGCTTTACGCCTCACCTGGGCCCGTCAACACCGACATTGGACTGTTGATGATTTGAAACATGTTGCCAATTGTATCGAGCGGATGGACGTGTACGGATATTGAGACAACCTCATGAATTCATGGACCCTGCATATCAGCAGGGGACTGTTCAAACTGGTGGAGGCTCTGTAATGGTGTGGGGCGTGTGTAGTTAGAGTGACGTGGGACCCCTGATACGTCTAGATACGACTCTGACAGGTGACATGTACGTACGCATCCTGGCTGATCACCTGCATCCATTCATGTCCATTGTGCATTCCGACGGACATGGTCAATTCCAGCAGGACAATGCGAAACCCCACACGTCCAGAATTGCTACAGAGTGGCTCCAGGAACACTCTTCTGAGTTTAAACACCTCCGCTGGCCACCAAACTCCCCAGACATGAACATACTTCAGAGAGTCGCTTAATAACATTTACAAAAAATTTCAAGGACATATATTGATCGTGGGTGGTGACTTTAACCTACCGTCAGTTAGGTGGGACACATACTCGTTCAGCTTGGGTGGAAGAGATAGGTTAATAACCGAAACGTTCCTAGAATCATTTGCAGAAAGATCTCTTGAACAGATGGTCGAAGAGCCAACACGGTGCGACAAAGATTCCTCGTCCATTCTGGATCTTTTTCTAATTAGCAATCCTGATATTGTAGATAAAGTTTGTATAGAAGACGGTATAAGTGATCACAAGGCGGTTGTTGTAACGTTAAACTCTAGTCTGAGTCTGAAGCATGACAAAGAGAAACTCGTGTTTTGCTTCGATAAGGCAAATGATGCGGGTATGGTTGACCACTTTGCGAAGAATTTTGAAACGTACATGCTAAATACAAATGTTGAGGAACTTTAGTTTAATTTAAAATAACTAATATGGACCGGTTTAAACCAGTTTGTTCCTAAGAAGTGTATTAAGGTCAGTAATAACTTCCCTTGGTTCAATAGGGAAGTGAAACGTTTGCTCAGAAGGCAAAGGCGTTTACATGCCGCGGTGAAAAAATCGGGGGACTCATCTGATCGTGCTAAATTAGTCCAGTTGCGTGCGGAAGTGCGTAAGGCAATGCGCGATGCGTTTAAAGAATTTCAAGCCAGGAATTTATCCGAAGATCTCATTACTAATCCAAAAAAGTTCTGGTCGTATATCAAAGTAATAAGAGGCTCTCGTAAGGTTATGCCGTCGCTGATTAAAGAAAATGGTTAATTATCAGAAACAAGCGTAGAGAAACCAGAAATTTTTAAATGATATATTTAAAAAGGCTTTCACGATAGAAAACTCAGAGGAGATACCGATATTTAACAATCGTACCGACAAAATAATGAATGATCTCGCTCTTGATGTCGAGGGAATAACTAAATTGCTTATGAATGTAAAAACCAATAAGGCTCCCGGACCAGACGGTATTCCTACAAGATTCTACTCAAGATACGCAAAGGAAATTGCACCGTATTTGATGAAATTGTATACCGTCTCTCTGGATCAAGGAAAAATACCAGCCGAATGGAAGACCGCTATCGTAACTCCAGTGTTTAAAAATGGGAATGTTAATGATCCTCAGAATTATAGGCCGATCTCGTTAACTTCAATATTTTGCAGGATTTTAGAACATATCATATATTCAAATGTCATGCGGTTCTTGGATGAAGGTGAGCTTTTAAATCCAAATCAACATGGATTCAGAAAAGGCCGATGCTGCGAAACACAACTTGCACTTCTAATTCACGACTTGTTCCGAATTATAGATGAGCAATCCCAGGTTGATTTGGTTCTATTAGACTTTAAACAAGCTTTCGATACTGTGCCTCACACTAGGTTACTTAGGAAACTTCGCGGTTACGGCATATCTACACAAATATGCGACTGGGTTGCAGACTTCCTGAAGGGCAGAACACAGTGTGTAGTTCTCGACGGTGAGCGTTCATCACTTACTGAAGTGGGGTCTGGAGTTCCCCAGGGAAGCGTGTTAGGGCCTCTGTTGTTTCTCATATACATCAATGATCTATGCGACATAATAGGGGGGATGAAAAGATTATTTGCCGATGATGCTATAATTTATCGCGAAATCAAAACCCAGGACGACTGCGCTTTGTTACAAGACGATATTATGAAAATAATTGCGTGGTGTAAAGATTGGCAGTTGGAGTTAAACGCTAAAAAGTGCCAAGTAATGCGTGTAAGTAAAAAGGTGACACCATTTAACTACGAATATACGATTAATGGCACTGTCCTTAGAACGGTAGATTCCGCTAAATACCTAGGGGTAACAATTCGTAATAATTTGTCGTGGAATGAGCATATCGAGAATGTAATGGGAAAAGCAAATCGTATGCTCCGATTTCTAGGTCGTAATTTAAATCAATGCACTCAGGAAGTTAAATCGATTGTATACAAGTCACTAGTACGTCCTCACTTAGAGTATTGTTGTTCTGTATGGTGTCCCCATCAAAATGGGTTAATGGAGGCTTTAGAGAAGGTCCAAAGAAGAGCCGCCCGATTCGTGACAGGTATATATAGTTGGAGGGAAAGCGTAAGTGCGATGTTGAAGGAGTTAGGTTGGGAAGACCTGGAACACCGAAGGTGTTGCTCTCGACGGAAGCTAATTGAAAAATTCACGACAGATGTATTTCGGAATGACAGTCAGCAAATATTGCTACCAGCAACATTCATATCTCGAAATGACCGCGAAAATAAGATAAGAGAAATCAGGGCCAGAACCGGTTCATTTCTGTACTCATTTTTCCCACGAGCGATTAGGGAATGGAATAGAAAAGATTTACCGGGCGAGTAAACTTAAAATCCGACAGGAGTAGCTTTCGATAAAGCACTCCAGCCATCCTGATCTGGGTTTTCCATGGTTTTCCCAGATCACTCCACGCGAATGCGGGGATGGTTCCTCACAATAGCCCATGGGCGCCTCCTGCCATATCCCTTATAACCCTTCCAAACCATAACCCTTTTTGATAGGTGCAATGCACCCTCCGCCACACACTTTTAGTGAATCGCGGAGTAATAATAATAATAATAATAATAGTTGAGCATATCTGGGATGCCTTGCTACGTACCGTTCAGAAGACATCTTCACCCCCTCGTACTCATTCGGATTTATGAACAGCCCTGCAGGATGCATGATGTCAATTCCCTTCAGCACTACTTCAGACATTAGTCGAGTCCATGCCACGTCGTGTTGTGGCACTTCTGCGTGCTCGCGGTGATCCTACACGATATTAGGCAGGTTTACCACTTTCTTTGGCTCTTCAGTGTAGTATCGTTTAGCACGAATTATGTGATGCATCAATAAAGTCATTGGTTTCCTAATTTCAGCACTCATTAATGTCTTTACAGACAGAGAAGCAGTATTCAACTATAAATTTGCTCTTAACAATTCGTATCATAATAAATCTCTGAGTATGGATAAGTTCGCTATTATTCTAACTAATTCGTCGTCTTTGCTGGTACACTACTACCATCTGTCGGGTTTAGAGGATAAATACTCAATGCTTATAGAAAGAGACGAAAGATGGCTTTATGATAGCATCACATTTCTTTGGCTCTATGATGATCATATATTCTTCTCCGTCTCCTGTTAATTGCCTGAGTATTAGAAGGAGAATCTAGCGAAGTATTTGCTCCTCATTTCAGTGTTTTTCGGAAAGATAGAACAATCTCAATGGGCGGAGGTGTGTTCCTGGCCGTTAATTAAACAGTTGATTGGTCTATCGTAACTGAAACAGAACATTTTTACGAGTTGATATGGATGACGGTGAAAATTGGCAGAAATTTAAAGTTCATAATAGAATCATTTTATCGACATACGGATTCTGGATTGGCTAACGCGGAATATTTTAGAGGCACTTAATAATTTTTCTCAAAAATTTCAGGGACACATATTGACCATGGGTGGTGATTTTAACCTACCGTCGATTAAGTGGAACACGTTTACGTTTAGGTCAAGCGGAGGAGAAAGGTTGATAACCGAAACGTTCCAAGAATAATTCACGAAAAATTCTCTTCAACAGATGGTCGAAGAGCCAACGTGGACCGGCAATGATACCTTGTCCATTATGGATCTTTTTCTTATACGCAATCCGGATATTGTAGATACAGTTTGTATATAAAACGGTATAAGCGATCACGGGGTTGTGGTAACTCTGAAATCTAGTCTGACGTTGAAACATGATAAAGATAACTCGTATATTAATTCGATAAGGCAAACGATGCGAGTATGGAACATCACTTGGCAGCAAATTTAAAACTTATACACCGGGTACAAATGTCGAGAAACTTTGGTATAATTTGAAAGCACTAATATGGAGCGGTATAAATCGATCTGTTTCTAAGGAGTTTATTAAGGTTAGTAAGGACTTTCCGTGGTTCAATCGGGAAGTGAAACGTTTGTTCAGGAATCAAAGGCGTTTACACGCCACGGTAAATAAATCGGAGGACTTATCTTATCGCGTTAAATTACTTCAGTTGCGAGCGGAAGTACGTAAGGCAATTAGTGAAGCTTTTAAAGAATTTATCTAAAGGTCTGATTACTGATGCAAAAAGTTCTGGTCATATACCAAAGTAATAATAGACTCTTGTAGTGTTATGCCATCACCGAGTAATAAAAACGTGGAATTATCGGAAACTAGTATAGAGAAACCAGATATTTTGAATAATATTTTTAACAAAGGTTTCACAACAGAAAACTTACAGGAGATCCTGATATTTATCATTCGTTATTATTATGAAAGATCTCGTTCTTGACGTCGAAGGAATAACAAAACTGCTTAGGAATGTAAAAACCAATAAGGCTCACGGACCAGACGGTATTCCTACTAGATTAAACTCTAGGTACGCAAAGGAAATTGCACCGTATTTGATGAAATTATATACCGCCTCCTCGGATCAAGGACACATGCCAGCAGAGTGGAAGACCGCCATCGTAAGTCCAGTGTTTAAAAGTGAGAATGTTAATGACCCTCAAAATTATAGGCCGATCTCGTTAACTTGAATAATTTTCAGAATTTAAGAACACATCATCTATTTAAATGTCATGCAATTGATTATTATTGTTTTTGGGACGAAGGGGAGCTTTTAAACCCAAATTAACATTAACATTAAAAAAAGGCCTATGCTGCGAGAGACAACTAGCACTTTTAGTTCACGACTTGTGCCGCAAGATAGAAGAGCAATCCCAACTTTACTTAGTTTTATTAGATTTTAAACCAACCTTCGATACTGTGCCTCATACTAAGTTAATTAAGAAACTTCGTAGTTATGGCATATCTGGACAAATACGCGACTGGGTTGCAGACTTTCTGAACGATCTCGACGGTGAGCGTTCATCACTAACCAAAGTGAGGTCCGGGGCTTCCCAGAGAAGTGTGGTAAGGCTCAACGATTTATGCGACATAATAAAGGGAAAAAAGACTATTTGCAAATGATGCTATTGTTTATCGTGAAATAAAAACCCAGGATGGCTGCTCTTTGTTACAAGCTGATGTTATGAAAATAATCGCCTGGTGAGAAAACTGGCAGCTAGTGTTAAAAAATAATAATAAAAAATAAAATAAAAACAGCCAAGTCATGCATACAAGTAAAGTGGTGACACCAAGAAAGTTAAATCGATTGCATACAAAGCACTGATGCAACCTCACTTTAAAAAAATGGCGTTCGGCTTTTTAACCATTCAGCCAGCTTCATCTGTGTTTCATTTTCTTCAATTGTGTTAGGCTCTTTGAATGTTTTTGATAGTCTCAAATGAAAGGACAACACAGGACGAACACTTAGTTAAAATCACCTCTGTAACGCGAAGCCAACTCGCTACAGAGGCCGGCGCGACCTCACTTAGAATATTGTTGTTTCGTATCTGGCCCCCATTAAAAGGGGTTAATAGAGGCATTGGAAGAACTCCAAAGATCGTAACAAGTATATATAACTGAAGGGAAAGCGCAAGTGCGATGTTGAAGGATTTATGTTGGGAAGATCTGGAACTTTGAAGGCGTTGCTCTCGGCAGAAGTTTATTGAAAAACTTCAGGACAGACTTATTTCAGAATGACAGCAAACAAATATTACTACCATCAACATTCATATCTAGAAATGACCGAAAAAATAAGATAAGAGAAACCATGGTGAGAACCAATTCATTTCTATATTATTTTTGCCACAAGCTATTAGGGAATGGAATAGGAAAGATTTGTCAAGCGAGAAAACTTAGAATCCCACAGGAGTATGCCTCGAGAAACCACTCCGGCCGTCCTGATCTGGGTTTTCCTAGATCGCTTCAGGCGAATGCCGGGATGGTTCCTCAAACTAGCCCATTGGTGCCTGCTGCCATATCCCGTATATCCCTTGCCACGCATAAATAAATGACAAAATATTAGGATAGATGCAACGCATCCTCCGCCACCCAATTTAATGAATTGAGGAGTAATAATAATAATAATGATGATAATAATGATAATAATAGTAATAAGGAAATGCATTGATATTGAAGCACACGCGTACTACATTTGTGCCGAGCGGGTTCGTCAGAGTGAAAATTTCCAGAAACTATATAGAGCGCTAATAACATCGCCATTGACACGCCCGATAACATCATCATCAACAACAACAACCAGAAACTATTCAGCGGAAGGGTTTGGTGGGTGCCAGTATATGCACCAACAGCGCTGGACAGGAGGATAGTCTGACAAGATGTATTTGATACAACTATCACTCACTACGAGATTTTTTTATATTTGGCGCAAAATGGAATGATTCTGAATCCCAGTGGAAGGAAAGCTAACAAGTAATGAGTTTAAAAACATAAACAATTTGTAATTGTTGGTAATGTTTTCCACGTTGGCGTATGACCTGGAGAAGGCGGGGTACTTTGGAGGGTGGAGGTACAAGACTACTTACTCAAAGCTGCAGTGAATAAGGAAACGAGAAATCTTTGAGAATCCATATGGTTCAGTGAAAGTGGTATAAATATGTGATGTATGGCATAGTGTCATAAAGAAGCAATGTTAACGAGTAGTGCTGTTGTTCTTTCGGCTACAAGCCAAAACAGAACTTCTCTTCAAAAACAGTAATAGTCAGAAAGAAATTAGTGAACACTGCGCACTAGTTGTTCCCGCTAGTCGCCCTTTAGCTAACGCTAACATTTTGAGAACTCACAGCTCGAACGATAAACTGGGGACTAGCAGTAGATGGAGAACCTGTTTTCTGTATAGAAACCGGGAAAACCCGTGACGTCACGAAGTGGTGGGGGGGACCTCCCTCCCCTCCCTCCCCTCCATGACGTCACAGTTGGATGGCGGGAAATTCTAATGGACCAATGGAGGCCAAGGTCGTATGACGTCACACGTTAGTTCCTCAACCGGCCGCACAGATGGCGCCATCTCCCAAGGGCTTAATTTCTTTGGGCGCAGACATTCCACACCGCCCACCCAAGCCCTGAGGCAATGGCTATTTCTGTTCTGGAATGCGCGCCGCAAGCCCGACTACTACCGCCATCTGTGAGGCCGGTTGAGGAACTAACGTGTGACGTCATACGACCTTGGCCGCCATTGGCTGATTCAAAAAGCCCGCCGGAGGGGAGGGGAGGGAGGTCCCCCCCACCACTTCGTGACGTCACGGGTTTTCCTGGTTTCTATACAGAAAACAGGTTCTCCATCTACTACCTGTTCTGGAATGCGCGCCGCAAGCCCGACTACTACCGCCATCTGTGAGGCCGGTTGAGGAACTAACGTGTGACGTCATACGACCTTGGCCGCCATTGGCTGATTCAAAAAGCCCGCCGGAGGGGAGGGGAGGGAGGTCCCCCCCACCACTTCGTGACGTCACGGGTTTTCCCGGTTTCTATACAGAAAACAGGTTCTCCATCTACTACTAGCCATTTGTAGCATGTCCCTGCTGTGACAATTGTAATTGGTAATTTTAAATTGTATATCGGTAATTATAGTGTAATAAGATGTAAATTTACTGATAATTTGATAATTTGAACGTAGGAATATATAATATTGACATCTTGCTGGTTTGGCGGGACAGGTGGTCCAGATAGTTAGCATCAAGGCGTCTGTGACGTAAGCAACTGTGGAAAGCCAAAAATAGGTCAGATAGCCTTAAAAGTAATCGCTGATTTATCTACAGAAACTCAAGGAACAGATACTGTTTGTGAACCTGTCAGGTTAAAATGCTAGGGTTGGTACTAATGCGAGCCAACTGGAACTAAAATCCCGTAATTTTTTATCTTATAAAACATGTAGGAAGGAATAGAGAGAAGTGGCCAGTGTGGTGGGGAGGTCTCCATATTGGATGGCCGTAGAAACGGGGGAATAGGCACCACCTCAAGGTAATCATACGACAACCGCGGCACCGCAATTTGATTATGGATTATTATGTAACTCGACGAGACAAATCAAACATGAAGAATAAAATTTTTTGATATCCTGCTTAGTTCTCGAGAAATACTGTCTCAAAAGTGAGGTGTTTTGGGTTGAAATTCCGAAGAAAAATTACCCCAAAGTCAGATTTGATTATAGATTCTTATGTAACACGACGAGACAAATCGAAAGTAAAAAATAAAAATTTTCGATACCTCGCTTAGATCTCGAGATATGTTGTTTCCAAAAGTCAGAAGCTTAAATGGGAGTAGTTTACATCGCGAAACGCGATACACGTTGTGTCACTAACAGTGTGCTCATGAAATTATTAACAACTAATAATAAGTAAATTGTTTGTCCCTTCTAGTACAGGCTGCATTTCAACCAACCCACATTTACATTAGTATTACCGCTACAAATCAAAACTATGTAGACACACCTAAATACATTAAATGCATCGCGAACTACATTTCGGGTAACAACGACGTTTGCTTCACCACATTTCGAAATTTGCATGCACAAATTATCACAATTAATTTCATCGTACACTTTCAGTGTAAACTGAAACTGGACTAAAGCATGCAGAATACCGTATTCACTGTATCGCGATGTAAACTTGACACGCCTAAATTAGACTTTGAACGCCTTCTTGCAATAAGGCTAGCCTTTTATGTGCAAAGTAGTAACATATGCGGACTGTCTACACTACACCAACAAATATTTGAGAACGACATCATCCTATTGAGAGCAATGAATAAATTTATAGCGATAGATCCTAATCTTGCAGTTACCTATCAAACACTTTACGAACAATAATTACAATGTCACTTAACGTGTGAAACGTTATTTCAATTTGTTTCCTATCTGATCTGTTTGTGCAACCGTATGAAACACAAACTGGCATCATAAAAACTTTGAAAAATTAGAAAATATAATATTCACAGCAGCAAAGCCAGTACAAACAACGCAATATTTTGGGGTATCTATTATGGCCACCGGGCATGCGCAGTAGGAGTCGAGTGTTTAAGGAGGCTTCACAGATTTAGCGGTATTTCGCCTCCACTCTATTCCTTCCTCCACGTTATAAAAGGGGCCCTCCAGAACATAGGGGGCATCTTTGTGTTTGCTGCTGTTGACGTAACCGAGTGCGCCGCTTGCGGCACCAAGTGCTGGCCAGCAGACATTACAGCATAATATGACCAGTCAGATGAACAGCTTTATCTCTATCTCTCTCTCCTTCTCATACGTGGCTAAACTGAAATTTGACTAACAATATTTATTTAAGAGAACTGATTACGAGTGTATACGACTTTGTAAGTACCGAACAATTGAGTTGTGGAGAATTGGGAAGCACTAACTTGAATGTGCAAGATGAATTTTATAATAAATGTAAATTATTTGTAATAGACTGCTCTATTGTGTAACCTGCTACTGATTTTATTGGTACAGTCTATCTCCCCAAAGAACGTAGACAATCTTTGGTAACGAGTCCATTAAACTGTTAATTAACACAAGTAATGAAGGAGAAATTGACAGAAAACAGGTTAAGAGAATTAACGATGAAGGCGGGAGGGTAGAATATTACACGGTGCATTAACGTAACATACATTTTTTATGAACTTATTTGGGGTTGTATTTTGTTATTTTTCTATGGAATAGCTATCAGGAACTGATTGTAATCTTTTTTATTATTATTGTTTGTAATTGTGTGGTTTTTTTTTTTAAATTATGTATTTCTGAAGTAAATTTTTTGTCATCTTTATGGTATTTAAAATAAGTGAGATTAAATAACTAATTAAAATTTAGAGTATTTTTTCTTGAGTAAGCACGCTTTAAGATCATCCAAGAGTTTATGTAATGAATGATATAAAAATAGTGTAATACGTGAAGGCATTTCAGTGACTCCCGACATGTTTGGCATTTTCATTTGACAGCCGAAATAAAAATTAACTAGATATGCGGTTGACAGAACTGTCTTTTCGATATTTGGCGATCTTTAAAAATTTCAGTTTCTGATGAGACCAGATGCGGAAACACCGTGTTTCTAATAATTTATTTTCAGCTTTTCTGCAGATTGTGTTGTATGACGTGTGTAATCATTTGATTTCTGTGGATATGGCGGTGAGAACCAGAATATGATGTTAGTTTTGCTTGTGTATGCTCCTTTTTCCTTTTCATATTTTGATTTGAGGTTGGTTGCGGCTGCAGTTTTGTTTCCTGTGCGTGTTGCTGCTTTATGTTTGATGATTTTGGATCTTTAGATGTTGAAGCGGTGTATTTAATTCTCCACAAGCAGTGTTGCGTTCTGAGTTTGGCTCTCTGTGCGGTAATCAGTCGGATCATTTTTAAAAACAAACCAGTAGTAGTATTCTGTAACATAATACGGGAATCGCCGTAAATAACACAGAAAGTATTTTCATTCCTATTACTTCAAATGTAAGGAATAGCTTGCCTAAGAAATTTCAAAAGTGTCACCACATTCAAGTTTTCCACAGGATCCGATTATTCAGTCGTTTATAGTGCGCGTATCTCTTAATAGTAGATTATTAGCACATAAAGCGCTGCTAAAACGCATATTATTATTTTTATTACTATCATTACACAGCAGTAATATTAGTAGAAGTAGCGTAATCACTATACTTTCTTCCTCTCTCTACGTCGCTCGTCTCGTGTTGGAAATGCGGCAACGTCGTATACCCTGTGTCCCTATTTCTGTCCCTCTCTGCGCCACCCGCCTTCGTTCGTGACGTGCACTATAGGAAACTGCGAGAACAGTTCGTCGCAATGATAGACTCCATTAGTGAAACATTTGAAACAAAATTTGCTGCTGGAGAGATGTAGTGGTCAGAGTTCACACACTGTTTCTGAAGACAATTTTGCATATACCCGCACTGATGTACATATTGAAACATTTGAGCCAAACATTAATGATGAAAACAGGAAGTTAAATATCGTTAACACATAGGGATCGTTAGCTATAGACCAAAAGCAGTGAACGAATGCTCGGCAGATTCACTAGATACAGGGGCGTAGCTACTATGGGCGGTGCAGTGCACCGGGGCCCCTATGCTCAGGGGGCCCCAAGCATACCCCTCATGGCAAACTGGCGACCTTTTTTTTTTTAGCTCTAC
The DNA here is from genome assembly GCA_031002005.1 of Vandiemenella viatica. Classification (NCBI taxonomy): domain Eukaryota; kingdom Metazoa; phylum Arthropoda; class Insecta; order Orthoptera; family Morabidae; genus Vandiemenella; species Vandiemenella viatica. Next base: position 278,109,962 of record CM061921.1, on the reverse strand, counting down.
TGTCGTCTAAGGGGGCCCCTGAGACACAGGAAGCTCCTCACTAAGGGCCCTCTCACTGCTCAGGGGGCCCCAACCACTGCTCAGGGGGCCCTTACCAGCAACACAAAGCAAAAAAAAAAGGTCGCCCATCTGGTCTGAGGGCCAAAAATAATTTTTTTGCACCGGGGCCCTTGTTGACCTAGCTACGCCACTGACTAAATAAGATTGGTGAGGATTCGCACAAAAGTCAGATGTCACAGTATGTATTTAATGTTGGCGATAAAAGACGTAAGGGAAGTTCTTGTCACAGAGATAGAATAAATACAAGTTAGCCGAAGTTGTTTCAGTTTGCGAAGCAAAATCTGTAAACAAGACAAAAAAATTTCTTGTGGTAGCAGAAAGGAAGAACACATTATATTCATTTCGTTCACTCTACGAACTCAACTGTTTATGTCAGAGCCTTTCACAGAAAATCGAATTCCGATGTATACATTTGAACGCTGGTAGAGAATGTGTTCAGCGAAGTGGCTGACGCACTCGATGATAACAATGAACCGGCTTTGCACTGTGAGCGGGCGAGCTTTAGCAGGCGCGAGTCACCAGACGCCTTTTTCCAACCATTTGTTTGTAAGGAATCTTGTTACGTAACCAAGATTGGGGAAGCATCCGGGTTGTTAATGAAGAAAGAAATTTACTGTACAAGAAGTTAAAATTAATTCAGTCAACTACCACATGCTCGAAATATTGCAAAAACGACGCGTGGGCAAGAAAAACGCATGGGAGAATTAAAGGAAAGTCTGTAATGAACTCACCAGGTTCACACGCGACAAAAATTCAACTAGCAAGGTCGTAGGTGGCGATGATGATGTGTCAGATTAATTAATAAGGGGTTTTTGTGATAGGTTGTATAGAAATAATTTAAATTACTTTCACAAGTAAAGATGAGCTGTATAATATTGGAATTAAGGTAATAGGGAAGCTAGAGGATTTTATCATATCAGCTTCCATACGGAAATACAACTACTTTGGAGAAAAAGGTAAACCCCCCCCCACCCTCGTTTCAGATAATCGACGTGTACATAAATCAACTGCAATGAAGTTATATGGAAATTAGTGAGTGGCAAGGCGTAAGGCTATATAATTTGCGATCAAGGAACGGTTGTTTCACGGGTAGATTAATGAGGATTACTTCCATATGAGGTGTACGTGTGAATTTGAAGTTTGTTTGTTACTGATAGAACTCGGAGTGGTAGGAGATGGTACAACAAAAGTATTTACGTTAAAGGGGCTGCAGTTCTCCGAGGCTGCGGGAGACAAAGAAAAGGAAAACAAAAAACCTTTTGTGCAGTTAAAAAAAATAGGTCGTCATGAAGAATTGAAGTTTTCTGAAGTTATATACGAGCGTATATGGGTAATGCCTTGCTGTAAGGAGCCGTGAAGTAAGTTTTGTTTATTGTTTGCAACTTTTAATTATTATGTTAGTGGCGTATAGTTACTTTAAAATAAACTAATGATCCAGCTAGTGCAGTATTTCACAGAAAAATTGTGAGACATGGTGTAACTGAATATGAGCCCATATAGGAGCCTTTCTATAAAATGAACAATAAAAATGAAGACCTGCAACAAGTGTGAAGAATTTTTCTAAGACACAGCAAATTACTCGTAGTAAAGGGTGGTGACTATTGTAATACACGCAATACTACATTTGCACCGAGTGGGCTCGTTAGAGATCGAAAGTTTGCCAACTCCTGGAATTTCAATAGCCTACTCAAGCATAGAGTAATAATCACTGTGTCTCTTTATCTGGTATCTCGCTATACAGAACTGTGTTATGCTAAAGGGTAATCCGCTCGTTTCTGATTTATTTGTAAGAATTTTGTGGGGAAACAGAACAGAGTGCAGTTTCAGTTTAGTAGTTTGGTGGGCGCTGATATGGTTGAAGTGAGACAGCCCAACAATCAGTCTTCACCAAAACACTTCGCGCTCGAGAAACTTGAAGTCTTTGATGAATATTATAACAGTTTATTTTGGATGGTGGGAACGGATCCAACTCAACAGGATTCAGGGCATCCGTAGATTTTGCCATAAGCCCCCACGTGCTGCTATAGTCAAATCATCGTATGGCATTGTTGGTCAGGAGATCCCCAAGGACTGTTCGGCAGCCAAGTGACAGAGTTTCCAGTACGCCTCTTGTGGCTAACTTACCTAACCCAGTAATCCTACCGGATACAGGGAACTATAGTTTAACGTGGAATCCGAACCACGGAAGCGTTCTGGCGTAAATCACATTACACAACAAACTGTGCCATGGATGAAGGTCTAGTGAAGGGACTTTGAAAATCCCCGGGGAGGCAGAGAATCGAACCGGGGAAATTTCGATCTACATTCAGACACCTTAACCACAAAGCTACCAGATCGCTCGTTGGTCAAGGGTATGCAAAACTGTCTCAGATTCAAACCTGGGCAAGTTTTAGGCAACTTTCCACAATCATACCATGATCACAGTTTACGCCTAAAAATTACGCAAGCAGGTTAACACTTCATATGCAGAAAACAATTTGTACTATTAACGAAAATAGGGTGACATACACGCTCAACACTTAGTTTAGGCCTATAAATGATTCCCAACCCCCAGTGAGTAACCAGGGGAGCAACCTCCAACTCTCACCCATTTGGGGGGCTGGGGAGTCATCTGCTCCATAAAGGAATAGATGGGTTCAAAAAACGTTAGTGCAAATGTTGATCATCACCTGATCGTCTGTGTGTTCTGCTTGTAGCGCTCTGCTGACTCAGTGGTTAAGTTGTCTGACTGGAGATTGGAAGGTCTCCTGTTCGAATCCCTGTCTCGGTGGGGAATTTGATAGGCCCTTAACCCGTCACTCATCTCTGGCACAGCTTGCTGTGTAATGTGAAGTACACCAGAACGCTTTCGTGGTTCGGATTCCACGTTAAACTGTAGGTCCCCAGTTAGGTTAAGGCGGTTACGACAGGGTTGGAATGCGCAGCCAGTAAAAATCCTGTCCCCAGGTCATTACAACCACACGGAATTATTATTATTATGTGTTATTCTTGTCAGTATTATCCAAGCATGATTAAGGCTACATTTCCGGTATAATTATTGGACGATGCGGTCAAATCACAAATACTGAAGCAATAATAACCGTCTACATAAACGACTACATAATCACCAAGACCAGCGACGTCTCCATCGAGGTGTCAGTGTTGATAAACAGGCAACACTACGTCAAAGAACACCAATATTCAATGTGGGACGTACGACAGACGTGTCAGTGCGCACAGTACAGTGAAATGTGGCGTTGATGGGATATGGCAGCAGAAAAACGATGCGAGTGCATCTGCTAACAAAACAACAGTGGCTGCAGCGCTTTTCCTGGGATCGCGGACATATCGGTTTTAACCTAGACGACTGAAAAAAGGTTGCGTGGTCAGATGAGTTACGATTCCAATTGGTAATAGTTGATGGTATGGTTCGAATGTGGTGCGGACCCCATGAGGTCATGGTCGCATGTTGTCAGAAAGACGCAGTGCAAGCTGGAGGTAGCTTCCTGGCATGGCCTTTATTTACACGACATGGACTGGGACCACTGATCAAACTAAACCGACAATTGACCAGAAATGGCTGTGTTCAGCTACTTACTACCATTCATAGCCTTATGTTCTTAAACAACTATGTGCTTTTTCAGAACGATACGAGGTGACACCAGGCCAAAATCGATCACGATTGGTTTGAGAAACATTTTGGACTGTTCCAGGGAACGATTTGGCCACCTAGATTGTCAGACATGAATCCAATCAAACATAAGAGTATCTGGACATGATCAAAAAGGTCAGTTCGCGCACAACTTCCTGCACCGGCAACACTTTCGCAATTATGGACGGCTGTAGCATGGCTGAATATTTTTTCAGGGGAATTCCGACTTGTTGATTCGTATTGCTGCACTCCCCATGGCGGAAGGGGGGTCTCACACGATATTAGGGGGTGTGAGGTGAAATAGGGGGGTGGGGGGGTCCGGCGAAATCTCACCAAGGGGGAGGGGGGATCAACGGAAATCTCACGTGAGGTTTTCGAAATTTTTGTTGGACTGTAGAGCTAAAAAAAGGGCTACAAATGACGCGAAAGTCGATTTTAGGGGGGTTATTTCGTCGAAAAATGTGGGTGAGACCAAAAAAAAAAAGTCTCAAAAGTTTCGAGCGCAGAGGGGGAGGGGGGGGGCGGAAATCGGGAAAAACACTTCACGTAATTTGGGGATGCCCCCTTAGCAGGTATCCCACGAGTTGTGGCACTTTAGTGCATATATGTGTATTGTATAAGGTTTCTCGGATACGGAGGTAGCCTTAAATAAAGACGAAACTAGAGTGCCATAAAAAGCATTTTGGTTAGTTGCAAGACCGAGGAACCAAACAGTTGAGTAAACAAGTTTATGTCGATAGCACGATTCTAGATAACGACCTACCGTCATCCGTTAATTGTCTCTCGTTATTTTGCCCCCGTTTAGTGTTCATTTTACGAGCGATCTCACACGCAGTCGTAATGTGATTAGCTATTGTTTGAACTTGTCCTGCAAAGTGCTCGTAATTTTTAGGGCGCTATACGTTTTTAACAAATAAATCGCAAATTGAGGAGCTGCATGGTGGCTCAGTGGTTAAGGCGTCTGAATGCTGCTCGAAAGATCCCCGGTTCGAATCCTTGTCTCGGCGGGGATTTTCAAAAGCCCCTTACCCTCTGAATATGCTTGTTCTGTAATGTGAAGTACGCCAGAACGATTCCGAGGATCGGATTCCACGTTAAACTGTGCGTCCGTTCTACGGCTAACAACTGTACCACCGATGTCTGTACATCTATAGCAATATCAACTAAACGAAGGCTTTACATGGTCTTAACTTGGCCCGAACGAACGTGCATACACACATACAATAGCCGCTAATGGAGTGGAGTGAAATTTCGCAAACGATCTAAGCTTTATACTAAGGTTCATTTTATTATTTCTGTGTCGGTAGTTTGGACCATTCCAGTAATCGATGTGACTACGAAAACCGTCCATTACGAAAATGGCCTGTAGGTGTGAGACGACACCTTTTTCGTGATAACACTTGATACTCTTCAGCCAAAGTAAGAAAAGGTTTAGAGAAAGTGAGACTATCTTCTTTATATATATAAAAATCTCGTGTCACGATGTTCGTCCGGGATGAACTCCGAAACTACATAACCGATTTAGATTAAATTTGGCTTAATGTGTGTGATTTAGTCCAACTTAAAAGATAGGATAGTTTTTATCTGGATTATAGACCTCAATATTTATTATTTGCGAAATAAAGGTTCATTAAATGTTTGTCATAGGACAATGGTTTGTAATTATTTGTAAGCCACCAAGGCTAAGCGGTCTGCTGGCTCAGTGATTAGGGCGTCTGACTGGAGAGCGAAAGGTCTGCGGTTCGAGTCCCTGTCCTGGCGAGGATTTTTATAGACACTTAACCCGGCATTAACCCCGGGCGCAGCATGCTGTATGAGGTGAAGTACGCCAGGACCGTACTGTGGTTCGGATTCGATGTTAAAATGTAGGTCCCCTGTACCAGGCAGGATGGGCGGGCTAGGTAAAGGCGGCTAAGACAGAGTCAGAATGCCCAGCCAGTAGAAACAATGTCACCAGGTCATTACGACCACACGTAATTATTATTATAGTTCCATAAGTTTCTAACAGATGGCGATGTGTTAACTTATCTATACAACACTTGGTTAGCTAGGTTGGGTAATCATCCAGTAGATCACGGTCTGTTTCAATTTATTTATGCTACAGTTTATTGCTAACAGATGGCGGTGTGTTAATTTATCGAACCATTCAGTAGATAGCGTTGTATTTCGATTTATTTATGCTACGGTCTATTCCACGCCATATGTGTGAGTTTCTTCAATTTTAATTGTGCTGTGTATTGTGTTATAATTATACTGTATTGTTGTTCATCGTTTTTGTGTCTTATACCTAACGACAAAGTAATTGCACACATGAATATAACATTGAAGAAAGCGTTACGATAAATTCGAATCGTGTAAGCATTTCTCGCTAACTTATCATTTTTATTCTTCTTTTTGTTATGGTCAGCTAGACTCCACGTGTCAATTTCAATTCCTCTCCTGTTATTTTTCTTTCTTCCCCCCCAGTACTCCTTCATTATTGCACTCCTCTCTACCTTTGAATCCTGCCATATTCAAAGTCTGCTTTCGAAAAATGTTCTTTCCATAGGGTTCACTGGTATTATTTCGTTTCAAATCTTTCTAAACCTCTTGAAAGCCTGGTGTCATCCATGCTATAAATGTATCAAAAAATATCATTCTTCTTTTCCTGTTATTTTTTTCAATGTTATTTTATATTTCCTCATTAGTTCTTAACTTCCATTTTACTGTATTTTTCAATGGACCCAAAAATTCCGGTTTCACCACTGTATTATAGTGTCTTATTTTAAGGCTTTCATAAGGGCACTTTTTGTTGTAATTCAAATATTTTTCAGTGAAATGTCGCCAAAGAATCTAACCTCGACAATGCGCGTAGCAGAGAGGCAAGACGCACGACTGTGCCTTCAATACGCCGTGGATATGTACGCCAAGGTTGAAAACAAGCATTTGCGATTTATTCGATACAACCAGGTTGAATTACGATCGGAGGAATACATCCTCTTACGAGATACTGTTATCGGCAATATTTATGAAAATTTAAACGCCAATGATATCGGTAATGCATTTATTTTACCTTCAAGCTACATCGGCAGTTCACGGAACATGCAGGAATATATACAAGATGCGATGACTTACGTACGTCATTATGGTCGTCCAGATTTGTTTATTACATTTACATGTAATCCGAATTGGGAGGAAATACAAACTTTGCTATTACCAGGCCATCAATCAATGCATCGTCATGATGTCACGGCACGTGTGTTCAAACAAAAATTAAAATCATTGATTGATTTAATCGTAAAACATTCAGTTTTAGGTAACACACGTTGCTATCTGTATTTGATTGAGTGGCAAAAGCGAGGTTTGCCTCATTCTCACATTTTGATTTGGCTTGAAGTTAAAATCCGTCCAGAAGAAATTGATCAAATAATTTCAGCCGAAATTCCGGACCCATTAATTGATCAAGAATTGTTTGATATTGTTACCAGTCACTCGATCCACGGACCGTGCGGTGCTTTTAACATGACATCGCCATGCATGGAAGGTGGAAAATGTAAGAAGCGTTTTCCAAAGGAATATACGAATGATACTATTACGGATATCGATGGTTATCCGTTGTATCGCCGCAGAAACACTGAGAATGGTGGCCAAACATTTACAATGCGAATGTCAAATTCTAGAAACCAAGTTGAAATTGACAATCAGTGGGTCGTACCATACTCACCATTGCTTTCAAAAACGTATAAGGCTCATATTAACGTCGAGTTTTGCAGTTCTGTAAAATCCATTAAGTACGTTTGCAAATATGTTAATAAAGGCAGTGATTTGGCCGTATTTGAAGTTCAAAATGTAAATAAAAATGACGAAATAACACGATACCAAATAGGTAGATACATCAGCAGCAACGAAGCTATCTGGCATATTTTTAGTTTTCGCATCCATGAAAGAGACCCTTCCATCCAGCATCTTGCAATACATCTTGAAAACTGTCAACGTGTATATTTCACCGAAGAAAATATTTTCCAAAGAATACTTGAGCCACCAAAAACGACAAACCACAAACTGAATTTTTCACATTGTGTCAAAAATCTGATGTGTTCCGCCAATTCGCAAAAACATTATTATACGTATACCGATGTTCCAAGCTATTTTTCATGGAACAAATTAGGTAAAAAATGGTAGCCACGTAAACAAGGAGAACCACATCCTTCGATCGCAGGCATATTCAAAGCAAAGACTTTACACAGTGCATCCAAAACAACGTGAATGTTTCTTTCAGCGTTTGTTATTGGTGAATGTTCCCGGACCAGCTTCTTTCGAATGTTTACGAACAGTTAATGGTCGAGTGTTCAATACATGTCAAGATGCATGTCGCGAGTTGCAGCTGCTGGTAGACGACAATTATTGGGACCTGACACTTGCTGATGCAGCGTTGACAGCCACGCCGAATAGTATTCGTCAAACTGTTTGCAATTATTTTGACAACATGTTATCCAGCACAATCTTCGAGTTTGTGGGAAAAATATAAAAACAGTATGACTGAAGATATAACTGAAATTTCAGTTTATATAAATAAATAAAAAATAATTTATTTATTTATTTTATAAATATCAATTTTTATATAATTTCAATTAAGTAATTTGTAATGAAATGTAAATTAAATTTTTTATGATCATTTGTCCTTAATTTAAACTCTCCGTAACTCTTTACCAATTAAATTTGAATTTCCAAATCGACTACAATGTTTTTGTCTTTATTAGTGAATATTAATTTGACTACTTGAGGAATTTTAGAATAACATTAATCCAACGTACTATAATTAGTAAGTCACAGCAAAGCGTGACCGGGTCAGCTAGTATATATAAAAATCTCGTGTCACGATGTTCGTCCGGGATGAACTCCGAAACTACATAACCGATTTAGATGAAATTTGGCTTAATGTGTGTGATTTAGTCCAACTTAAAAGATAGGATAGTTTTTATCTGGATTATAGACCTCAATATTTATTATTTGCGAAATAAATGTTCATTAAATGTTTGTCATAGGACAATGGTTTGTAATTATTTGTAAGCCACCAAGGCTAAGCGGTCTGCTGGCTAAGTGGTTAGGCGTCTGACTGGAGATGGAAAGGTCCCCGGTTCGAGTCCCTGTCTCGGCGAGGATTTTTATAGACACTTAACCCGGCATTAACCCCGGCGCAGCATGCTGTATGAGGTGAAATACGCCAGGACCGTACTGTGGTTCGGATTCGATGTTAAAATGTAGGTCCCCTGTACCAGGCAGGATGGGCGGGCTAGGTAAAGGCGGCTAAGACAGGGGCAGAATGCCCAGCCAGTAGAAACAATGTCACCAGGTCATTACGACCACACGTAATTATTATTATAGTTCCATAAGTTTCTAACAGATGGCGATGTGTTAACTTATCTATACAACACTTGGTTAGCTAGGTTGGGTAATCATCCAGTAGATCACGTTCTGTTTCAATTTATTTATGCTACAGTTTATTCCTAACAGATGGCGGTGTGTTAATTTATCGAACCATTCAGTAGATGGCGTTGTATTTCGATTTATTTATGCTACGGTCTATTCCACGCCATATGTGTGAGTTTCTTCAATTTTAATTGTGCTGTGTATTGTGTTATAATTATACTGTATTGTTGTTCATCGTTTGTGTGTCTTTATACCTAACGACAAAGTAATTGCACACATGAATATAACATTGAAGAAAACGTTACGATAAATTCGAATCGTGTAAGCATTTCTCGCTAACTTATCATTTTTCTTCTTCTTTTTGTTATGGTCAGCTAGACTCCACGTGTCAATTTCAATTCCTCTCCTGTTGTTTTTTCTTTCTTCCTCCCCAGTACTCCTTCATTATTGCACTCCTCTCTACCTTTGAATCCTGCCATATTCAAAGTCTGCTATCGAAAATTTTTCTTTCCATACGGTTCACTGGTATTATTTCGTTTCAAATCTTTCTAAACCTCTTGAAAGCCTGGTGTCATCCATGCTATAAATGTATCAAAAAAATATCATTCTTCTTTTTCTGTTATTTTTTTCAATGTTATTTTATATTTCCTCATTAGTTCTTAACTTCCATTTTACTGTATTTTTCAATGGACCCAAAAATTCCGGTTTCACCACTGTATTATAGTGTCTTATTTTAAGGCTTTCAGAAAGGCACTTTTTGTTGTAATTCAAATATTTTTCAGTGAAATGTCGCCAAAGAATCTAACCTCGACAATGCGTGTAGCAGAGAGGCAAGACGCACGACTGTGCCTTCAATACGCCGTGGATATGTACGCCAAGGTTGAAAACAAGCATTTGCGATTTATTCGATACAACCAGGTTGAATTACGATCGGAGGAATACATCCTCTTACGAGATACTGTTATCGGCAATATTTATGAAAATTTAAACGCCAATGATATCGGTAATGCATTTATTTTACCTTCAAGCTACATCGGCAGTTCACGGAACATGCAGGAATATATACAAGATGCGATGACTTACGTACGTCATTATGGTCGTCCAGATTTGTTTATTACATTTACATGTAATCCGAATTGGGAGGAAATACAAACTTTGCTATTACCAGGCCATCAATCAATGCATCGTCATGATGTCACGGCACGTGTGTTCAAACAAAAATTAAAATCATTGATTGATTTAATCGTAAAACATTCAGTTTTAGGTAACACACGTTGCTATCTGTATTTGATTGAGTGGCAAAAGCGAGGTTTGCCTCATTCTCACATTTTGATTTGGCTTGAAGTTAAAATCCGTCCAGAAGAAATTGATCAAATAATTTCAGCCGAAATTCCGGACCCATTAATTGATCAAGAATTGTTTGATATTGTTACCAGTCACTCGATCCACGGACCGTGCGGTGCTTTTAACATGACATCGCCATGCATGGAAGGTGGAAAATGTAAGAAGCGTTTTCCAAAGGAATATACGAATGATACTATTACGGATATCGATGGTTATCCGTTGTATCGCCGCAGAAACACTGAGAATGGTGGCCAAACATTTACAATGCGAATGTCAAATTCTAGAAACCAAGTTGAAATTGACAATCAGTGGGTCGTACCATACTCACCATTGCTTTCAAAAACGTATAAGGCTCATATTAACGTCGAGTTTTGCAGTTCTGTAAAATCCATTAAGTACGTTTGCAAATATGTTAATAAAGGCAGTGATTTGGCCGTATTTGAAGTTCAAAATGTAAATAAAAATGACGAAATAACACGATACCAAATAGGTAGATACATCAGCAGCAACGAAGCTATCTGGCATATTTTTAGTTTTCGCATCCATGAAAGAGACCCTTCCATCCAGCATCTTGCAATACATCTTGAAAACTGTCAACGTGTATATTTCACCGAAGAAAATATTTTCCAAAGAATACTTGAGCCACCAAAAACGACAAACCACAAACTGAACATTGTTCAATCATGTGTTCACATTTTAATCTGATGTGTTCCGCCAATTCGCAAAAACATTATTATACGTATACCGATGTTCCAAGCTATTTTTCATGGAACAAATTAGGTAAAAAATGGTAGCCACGTAAACAAGGAGAACCACATCCTTCGATCGCAGGCATATTCAAAGCAAAGACTTTACACAGTGCATCCAAAACAACGTGAATGTTTCTTTCAGCGTTTGTTATTGGTGAATGTTCCCGGACCAGCTTCTTTCGAATGTTTACGAACAGTTAATGGTCGAGTGTTCAATACATGTCGAGTGTTCAATACATGTCAAGATGCATGTCGCGAGTTGCAGCTGCTGGTAGACGACAATTATTGGGACCTGACACTTGCTGATGCAGCGTTGACAGCCACGCCGAATAGTATTCGTCAAACTGTTTGCAATTATTTTGACAACATGTTATCCAGCACAATCTTCGAGTTTGTGGAAAAAATAAAAAACAGTATGACTGAAGATATAACTGAAATTTCAGTTTTATAAATAAATAAAAAATAATTTATTTATTTATTTTATAAATATCAATTTTTATATAATTTCAATTAAGTAATTTGTAATGAAATGTAAATTAAATTTTTTTATGATCATTTGTCCTTAATTTAAACTCTCCGTAACTCTTTACCAATTAAATTTGAATTTCCAAATCGACTACAATGTTTTTGTCTTTATTAGTGAATATTAATTTGACTACTTGAGGAATTTTAGAATAACATTAATCCAACGTACTATAATTAGTAAGTCACAGCAAAGCGTGACCGGTCAGCTAGTTTATAACATAATTTCTGCTTCCAGACTCCGGATCTCAAACGTGTCATCCTTTTCCTCTACATTCATAAGGTATCTGCCTGTTTACAGTAGCAATTCATTTTGACACTGAACAAACGAAAAGTTGATCTGTTTTTACTTGTTATATCGTGCTGATTCAAATGACGATTAGACGCAATGCAAATGAAAAACAACACTCAAAATATTGACAAAAAATCTTCACAGTTTGCAGCCGGATTTTATTAAAGCTGACAAGCTTTCGACCACTATCTCAGTAGCCATCTTTGAAGATGGCTACTGAGATAGTGGTCGAAAGCTTGTCAGCTTATAATAAATCCGGCTGCAAACCTGTGAAGATTTTTTGTCATTTATTCGCCGGGAAAGTCTGCATTCACATATACTCAAAATATTATTTGCGGTCGTATAGAAAGGAACGTTTCTTACAATAAATGTGTCCCGTATAAGATGAGTAAGAGTGTGAAACGTGAGTGGTAACGCTCTGGCCTCGCATTCGGAAGTACGTTGGTTCGAATCCCCGTCCGGCCATCCAAATTTGAGTTTTCCAAACAAAAAACAACAAAAAAAGAAAAAAGAACAAAAAACAAAAAATGTAGTTTCTCTTTCTGAAAGGTCCAGAAATTTCTTAAATTCCCCTAGCTCCTTGATTCATATTTTCTGCTCAGCAGCAAGGAATTAAGACGCTTGAACTCCACCACTAAACATTACTTTATGGCTCATATGGTCGAGCTAGGTATCCTGCAGGTCGTGACATTAAGATATACGTACCATACAAGGAGTCAAAATACTAATAGATACATGGAATAAATCGCTTTCACTCCATAGCTAATTCAACCTTCCATCTATTTAGCATTTCCAGAAGCTAGTAAAGGTGATAAATAAGGTATGTTTCTGGGAAACTAGACTAAATACCTTCGCTAACGCGCCAGATGTAGAACACATGTTGGTACTTTAACTCGATTCGGAATCCACATATTAATGAGAAGGATTATTGTCCCCTTGCCTAACGAAGAGAGGTCAGAACCTCCGACCAACCGATTTCATTCAGCTTCAACATACCGAGTGTTGTGGGTGAGCGGTAACGCTCTGGCCTCGCACTCTGGAGGACGCGGGTTCGAATCCCCGTCCGGCCATCCGGATTTTGGTTTTCCAGGGTTTCCCCAAATCACTTCAGGCGTATGCCGGGATGATTCCTTTAAAAGGCAATGGAAGAATTCCTTCCCGTTCCTTGCTCCAGATCCTCTAATGACCTCAACGTCGACGAGGCGTAAAGCATAAGGGAAAAAACCTTGTTCCTTTCATTCTGTTGTCCTCTTGAAAGTCGATATAAAATATATTGATTTCCACCTCCATGTTGTCTTATGCGCCGTATGCAGCCAAATAAATTTTGATGCGAAATGTGCTCCTCAATGTGAATGAAGCATGTTTCACGAAAACTATCGGTTCCGAAAAATGTTCCTGCACCCAGGTGTGTTACATTCAGTAGGCTTAGTGCAGGTAATTTCTCTGTTTTTACTACACCCTGCGCAAGGTGAAGGCGAAGTTAGAGAGTGAATGAATAAGAAGGGGAGAGACAAGTGTTATTATACTCATTTCAATCGTATATATCATTGCTGAAAGGTTTTTTTTTGTGACGAGCCATCTTTCTCGCTTTATACTTAACCAAAATAGATAAATGGGGTATCATTTTAAAGGTTAAGTTCTCCGCTTTGGTAACATCACTAGTTAAGAAAGGAATTTTCAAAATGGAAAAATTACGAACAATCAAGGTCATGCGTATGTAATAGTTCAGAGTCAAGCCACTAGGCGTCGATAAGGAGTGGTTGCATTCCCGCTAGATAGCATCACCCCACATCACAGATATATTGATAAGCTGTGTGTGTTTTCTAGAGTAAGGAGCTTTTCGGATATTTCTGTTTCTGTTGGAGAAACATTTCATCATTTCTAATTGTTTCGGCAGACGTTGTAAATGTTTGCTACGCACCTGTTTCAGTTGAGAAATAAACAATTGCTACTGTGGAGTCGGTTCTTCTGTCATCCTGCCACAAACCCCCAACCTCACTATTCACAAAAAAGTTTCACTGTGCCTCCTAGGATTAATGAATGCACGGTCGTATCGAATAAATTTACATAAACTAGAAAGAATGTATTTGTCATTAATGGATTCCCACACTTCCTCTCACAGATATATTTTCCTTAATATACACTATGCTGGTGAAGAAATACATTTCACTGATTAAAAAAAAGATTGAGTACGGACCAAATCGAACTCGCAAACTTCAGACTACCAAACCCGCCCCGTTACCATCGTATTACGGATGACGTTATAACGTAGTGAACGTTATTGGAATACTAACTGTAATACCCTGTTTCTCCCGGGAATGGTGAACAGGATAATGAGTTGTCTGGGAATGATTTATAAAGAAAATAGTTGAATGACCCAGCGTTGGTCCGGATGAATTTAACTGCCGGTGAGATTCGTGATGACCGTATTGCACCGCAGATTTGTTCATAGTTCCAATGTTTTCGTCGAGAAACAATATTTTTTGTGCCTTGTGACAAAACCCGATGCTCTGTTGTTTCAGATACTTGTACGCAAGCCGATGTTCAGCCGCGTCAGTTGTTTCTGTCGATATTTCAGCTGCTTGTAGTAACCTTTGAGCCTCAAGCCGAGCATTCGTCGTTTAAGCCAAGCGCCGAAACTCTTTTCCTTCAAGTGTTTTTCTTTTTGGAGCCATCTTATAATCTGTATCTCTTTAATGTATCTCAAACGCTTTCATAATCGATAGCAAACAATCGCTTTCTCAATCCATAGATGTTATTCGATAACTTTAGTAAAAATGTGTTCTCACATTTTTTCTTCTATTTCATTAAAGGATTATAACGGTCGTTGCGTTACTTTGTTCGGATGAAAATTAACCAAGTTACGAAATAAAGAATTATCTTATTAAAAGCGGTAAAATTTCTCTTAAATTCTATAAGTTTTAAAAGACGTTTGGCACAATCCTGAAATTTCGAAATAAACAATATTATTTGATGACTTTGGTGTAGGCACATAATAAATTTTTACTTCATAGTTACATGAGTAATAGTCGTCCAGAAATCGAAGTGAAAAACTTAAAACGTGCTTATGGGAGGGCCAATTCGGCTATTTCTTCCCAGAATTTTCGGACATTTCAATTAATTTTTTAAAAATGTATTCAGTATTATAGACTCGTTTCTTCATAAAAAAAACCTTCCATTATGTACTAAGATTGGTGTAAATTGCTCCAGGTTTATTCTGTAATACATAGACACTTGAAAGGCTTCCAACACACAAACTTTCAAAAATATTTATAAGATAAGCGCCGGCCGAAAATCATGTTTTCTGTTAGTTCTAAAAAAAAAAACTGTTAACTTGCGACTATGTATATATTTATGAAAATTGTTCATTCTTTTTACTATCTTTCGATTCCCCCTAGTCTGAAACTGGTACGGCGCCAGGACCTTTGTTCTCTAGTTTTTCAAATTTAAGGAATGTTGTTCTGTATCCGTTTACAGGATTCGGCTTTGGGTGGTTCTAAACCACTATGTTGAAGCTGATTGAAATCGGTTGGCCGGAGCTCGTGATCGTTCCTTGTAAATCTTAAAGGACACTACAGAGTTAGTTGTATTAAAAAATTTGCTGCTACATTGATAAAAACGCCATTGCAGCATAACAGGCACTTTATGCTTCTGTAGTATTTGAAAAAGCTTTAGAAATAAACAATGACTTGTCCTTTTTTTTAAAATTCTATTTCGGGCTGAAGTACAATTTTACCTGAACTGGTCACAACTTTTTAACGTTTTGAGTATTTTGGCATAATGTTGGTATATCGTCAATAACTTAAGCCAGGCGATTGTTTCCTTGCATGTACTGATGCAGTGCGAAAAGGTTTCAGTTTTAAAAGAATTATTTAATGTAATTGTTATATAGTGCACGCACCGGTGGCAGTTTCCTTACACATCGATTTCTTTACATTTTTTTGTACTTGCCTACGTTTGCCCTTTCAGCGTTTTGAGTAAATTATTATGCTCGTTCTTAATCTGTAGTGCAATAAATACTAAATTTACGTATGCTTCGTGAGCATCGCCAGAACTACCTTGTCTGAAGTGTTCCCACAGCAGCAAGAAGTTGTAGATGCTGATACTGTGCTATGATAAATAGACACCGAGCGTGGTGTGTAAGCTGCCTCGCATTCGGAAGGGTGAAGATTCGAATACCAGTCCGGACATCCAAGTTTCGGTTTTCCGTGGTTTTCCCAAAATTACTCTAAGCGAGTGCCGGGATGGTTCCTTCAAAAGTCTGTCGTCTAATGCCTTCCCGTTCCTTGCCCCCAGTTTTTTCTCGCCTGTAATGACCTCGACGTCGTTAAGGCATAAATCCATAAGAAAAAAAATGTTAAACAGACCATGTGCACGATTATCGAGTAGTGACTAACAATTTACGTCTACCCGCTAGTATGGTTCAGTGCGCTGAGGCGCCGTACAGTGGATCGGGGTGGCACAATGAACTGAGCACGAGCCCTGTCCTCCGCGTAACGCGTGAGTGTAGTTTTTAGGCGGTTTTCCACAGCCATCAAGGCGAATGCCGGGACAGTCCCCAAGCTCCACCTCATGATCTACAAATTTCACAAACAAAAAATACGCTTATCACACGCTGAACATGGTTACACATTTCACAGGCAGATGGCAACACTTCACTTCCCCTATTAGTACGTACTACGAGCTGGCACTAGGTCTAACCAGCAAGGGCATGCGGCCGTAAAACCATAGCTCGAAATTTACCGTAAAACTCATCGAAGACAGCCGACCCTAAAATGTTGGGAAAAGGTGACGATGAAGAAGAAGAAGATTTATAATTTACGTCTGTCTAAATTATAGTTGATGCAGCTATATGTCATCTTTCTTGAATTATCCATGACAAGTAAGAGAGTTTTACCAAAATACTATTAAAACGAAATGAAATTATCCGCTATTAATTTCTCAGCGAAAAGAATTAAGGCTAGAAGATCAATTTTATTCCGTTAGATGTCAGGGTTTCAACGTTATCGTTAACGTTTATCTGATACGAAGCTATATCTAACAGAAAATGCAGTGGATTTTAAATCTAGAAATGAGATTTATGTTTGATGGTACTGGGAGAGCGTTAGAATCAAAAGGTAGTCCTTATGAAGAAATCTGCTACACGACAGCCGAAACTATTAAATAACAAGACATATTTTTAAATTGTGATTAAATGTACGATTAGCCCCTGTGGCAGCTGTGTCTTACCTCCGCGAGACGCCGGGCGACACTGGCATTGACAGTGAAGTGGAGGCTCTGATATAACCACGCTCTCCCATGCATGCAGCGCGACCTAATGATGGTCCCTCCACAGGAAGTTGCGTGATACCATTTACCCTCAAGTAAACAACACTGATAATAATAAAAAAAAAACTTTAATGTACGAGTCGCTTCCACCCAAATTTATTAATTTCATTGACACACGAGTTTCACTGTGTTAGACTGTTAGAGCATAGTCAGTTTTCCTCTTATTAATTAATCATATACGCATGGAATATCTGTAAAATAAGTAAACCAATTTACAAAATTCAGTATATCTTCCATAATTTCATTCCTTTATCAACAAAAGTATAAATTATCTTAACAGCATGGTGATAATCCGCTGTGTTAAGGGTTTCAGAATAGCATTTACAATAATTTGCAGAGTGTGAATATTACGTATATTATTTCTCTACACTAATATCACAAACGCAGAAGTAACTCTCTCTCTATGCCTGTTTGTTACGGTTTCACGACTAAACGGCTGAATCGATCTTTAAGAAATTTGACAAGGAAATACTATGTATCATTAGGAAGGATACTTTTTCGGTATTTTGTTATGAAATTTTGAAAACTAACTGAACTGAGATAGACGGATAGCGTGTTTGAAACTCTGTAATGTAATATCGGTCACTTAGGCTTTGTCAGTTTGTGTATGATCTGTCAGTGTGCAGACACCGCGACTGTGCATAGGTACACGCCTACAAATAACACAATTGGGGAGCAACAGAATAAAATATGTGATCGTAGCTGGAATGGCAAAAGGGGATGTTTTGATTCCTCTAATCCCAATAAATTCCGACAGACCTACCATTCCAGTTTGAAAGACTACAGTTCCCACTAAAATTAGCCTTGGCGATGAATGTCAATAAAGCCCCGAGACAGAAGCAGAAAGTAGCAGAGGGACAATTAGAAAGGACGTGTTTTTCCCTTAGGCAGTTATATGTAGAAAGCTCACGGGTTTCCAATTGCCAAAGGCTGTATATATATGTATACTAGCAAAGGACAGCTTAACGAAACACGATATTGACAGGAGATGCCACTAGAAAGTAACATAATTTTAAAGCAAAAAAAAAAATCCGCAGGAGGAACAGGTGTAGGTAATCTCCCACAATTAACCTTGCCCCCCCAACTCATCACCTAAAGTCTAGTACCAAATTGTGGCCATGATCAACTGAGGCTCCATACACCACTCAGAATTATTCCAGCAATATCCAGTCTAACATCATTATACGCCATATATAGCCCCCAACACTCTTCCTATCTTCCAGTGACATTCAGTCCAGCTCCTTTATTATGCCACTTGTTGAATATTTTCCACTAATAAATCTAGCTGCCCTCCTTTGCACCCTGCATTTGATGTACAAAAAACAAATGGCCTCCATACTACACCACTATATGCAAAAGCACTTCGCGTCTCTGTTATATCCACTCAGCACCCTCGCCATTAAATGATTTTTTATCCCGAAGTGCATACAGTGAAAAACGTGAGAACTCACAGTTAATATGCCAACACAAACGGCAGTAAACGGTAAACAGCACGGTGAAATGGGAGAGTGGCTAAGCCCTGAAACAATGGTTAGAAACACACATTGATGGTGAATATAATTCTATAACCATATATTTTAGACTCCAATCCACAGAGGAATCACATACACATTTCCATGCCTACAGTGAGCTCGACACAACAGTCACTACGAAGATAGAACTCCCACAGAGGAAGAAGATACACACACACACATTAGTGGAGGAAATTAACAGCACATCCTACATCCAGACAAACGAGTTAAAGGAAGGTCTGACAATATTTACGCATATATACCCAGAGAGAGACGTACACACACGTACATGCATCCAGCGAGTTCGATATAAACAACAGCAAGCATCATGGAAACGATGAAGTGGGACAGAATGGTCGTTACCACTAATTAACTGGACAGATCTCTCGTTACAAAAAGAATCGGACATACGAGTTCAAGTCAGGTATCACCATACTTACGCTTACATGCAAAAAGAGAGACGCAGATACTCATGTCCATGTAATAATATTTCCATGATGGATCAGTGGAACTCCATGTCTACGGCGAGTTCAGCACAACTACCGGCACCAATCATGGAAATTGGTGCAGTACTCTCTTGCATCATGACTGACTGAAAAACAGTACTCTCCTTACATATCATCAGCCTGACGAGATAGAGGGTGCGCGAAAGATGGTATGTTTTCACCACACACCTCAGTGTTTATCACACCCAATTGATTACATGTACCATCAACTCATCAAGTCCTCAAAACCCACGTTAACAAGCTCTTCTTGATCTTCGGAATATCCGACTCACCTAGATCAACTACCGTTCACTTTTAGTGAGCGACTGCTCACTCGCTCTTTTAAATGAATTGCTCTAAAGAACTGATTCACTCGCGAACGACCCATCTCTAGTTGGGATCACTAATAGTATTACAAAGTGGTGGTAAATCCATGCTTTCCGCGACTGATGTATAGCGTTTATCCCTGCCCAATCTGATTTTAATCTCTTTTTCGTCTAGAAACTTCATCAAATATGTGTCATGTTCCCGAACCAGAAAAGTGGCTGTTTTTTTTCCATACCTTGGTCTGTGAATGAAGTTATGTGTTTGTCGCGGCTATTTTAACTTCCCCGTCCACTGTGTATTATTACTGGCATATATTGTTGTCGTTACACATGAGAAATTTCATTGACCATCCAAAATTGTAGTATTTCCGGCACATCAGGTTGTTCTCCGGGCTTTGCGCCATCGTCATTAGAGGTGAGAAAGGATGTAGGGCAAGGAGGGGTGAGGAATTCGGTCATGGGCTTTTGAAGAGCTCTTTCCCTGCATTCGCCTGGAGTAATATCAGGAAACCAATTTTCTTTTTGAAAAGCTACAGTTAACACCAATTGACCGATCTTTATGAAAGTTGACACATATATTTATTTTTTTATGGAGAAGATTTCTGACCAAAAAATAAAAACTTCCCTAGCTCCCCTTTTACATCCCTTAATGTTTGTACAAACCCACATTTTAATCCGATTTCGGTGGAACTTCGCATGTGTATATTCTAAGGCAAATAGAAAAAGACAGGGCCTGCGCTAGGAATTTCAGGCCCGGGGTAAAATGAGCGACTTTTATTTAGGTCTACAAACTAGCCCGGCGACAATTGCCGTCGAGGCCTGGGGGCCCCTGTAGCTGGTGATCGGGGCCCCCATCAGCCAGCGAGCCCGGGTACATTTGACCCGCTTACCCCCACCTAACGGCGGCCCTGGAAAAAAAAACATACTACTCACATTACTTTGACAAAAACACAAACCCTATTCCCCTTTCTACCTCTTTAATTACTGTCAATGTTCATTATATAAAGCTAACGTTTCTATCTGATTTTGAAGGAAGTATGCACATGTATACTTAAAAAAAAAAAACAACAGAAAAATACTGTCTGCATTTGAGAGAAGCCACGCCTCTCTCCACCTTTCCACCTCTTTAATCTACACAAAGCACAGCTTCTATCTGATTCTGAAGAAAATTTGCACATGTATACTTAAAAAGAAAAAACATAACAATTGAGTTTAAATTAGGTTGCAGGAGCCCAATCCCTCTTCCCTTCTACCCCCATCCCTCCTAATTTCCCATGTTATTTATAGATACCTACCGTTTTTATCAGATTTCGATGGAACACTGCAAATGTATACTTAAGAACAAAGAGAAACCTTCTGTTTACAAAACCCAACCGCTCACTCCCTTACCCCATTTCATTTTTGTAAATGTTCTTTATACAAAGCTAAAGTTTTTATCTGGTTTCGATGGAACTTTGCACATGTATACTTTAAAACAAAGAGAAAAACACTGTCCACACTACCTTAACAAAAACCAAACTACCCTTCACCTCCACACCCCTTAATTATTTTTTTTATACATACCTAAAATTTTTATATGATATCAATAGAAATTTACAAACGAATACTTTAAATCAATCAGAAAAGACAGTCTGTATTTGGTATACAAAAGCCCAATCCCTCTTCTCCTTTACCCCCATCGTTTATAATTTCCAATGTTCTTTACAAAATCCACAGTTTTAAGTACCGTCAAAATTAATTAAGCTATTTTTAAATCATTGCAGTATATTTATAAAATATATGTGTCCTAATGTCTCAACATGTACTTCAGATTTCAACTTGTACCCCGAGCTTTTATGATGTGAAAACCAATTAAATATCTATATTTTCTGTGTAATGCCGGAACGAACAGAAATATACAGATTTGTGTATGTGGTATGTATTAATGTCCAGATGTTATATGTTTCGATTATCGAGCAGCAGCTTTAACAGATGTTATGATTAGATCAAAACACAGCCTGGACCAAAATGTAAACTGAAATTCCTTAACACAGCATCCAATGCACCCCATTCTGAAAATTGTTGTAAAGACAGATTTTTTTAAAAAAAACATTCGCTTTAACCACTGTGCTACCAGGAAATTCGCAAAATGAGATCCGCTACCTCATATTTAAATACAAATTAACCATAATACCACTAAAAATTTAAAAATAAAATAATTGTGTGCGTGGAGACTTTCCCAGCGTACTGAAGCAATGTAGTCTTCACGGGTGTGCAGCCGGATGGTGTTTTGGAAACACAACGTTTCGACAACCAGCTCGGCTGTCTTCATCAGGTGTCCGGTGTCTACTGGCTGACGTCAGCCTGTAGACACCGGACACCTGATGAAGACACCTGATGAAGACACCTGAGCTGGTTGTCGAAACGTTGTGTTTCCAAAACACCATCCGGCTGCACACCCGTGAAGACTACAATAAAATAATTGTTTAAAAAACATAAAAAACCGCCTTCAAAAAGGGCACTAAAAGTTTTAAAATAACTTTATACCTTGCTTAGAAGAAACTAAATCTAAAGGGACAATATTTTACATTCCTGTTATTGAAATTTTTACATTAATTAGATATTTTTGGAGTCGGTGCCAGCCAAAGCAAGAAAAGCAAAAACATAAAAACAATAATAAATAACAAAAATACATAAAAAATCATGTTACTACTTACCTACAATTAATCCTAGAAACATGTTTCAACAAAACTGAAACATATAGATGATACATCGATATTATCCTAACTATAAAGTATTTACTGCATGATGCAGCCTATCAACTGACACTATAGCACCAGAGATATTCCTGGATGACCAACTAGGCCGAGCCACAGATAACATAATGTTAATTTGTTTCCCTAAGCTGTCTCCCGCAATAAAACTATCTTCCTCGCGGCATGCTGTAAAATATTTGTAATTTTTGTTCGTACTCTCGGTTCGCCTCGAACACCAAATAAAGTTCAGTAATTCGATCTTCGCGATCTGACAGCTGGCACCGACTCCAAAAATAACTAATTAATGTAAAAATTTCAAAAACAGTAATGTAAAATATTGTCCATTTATATTTACTTTCTTCTAAGCAAGGTATAAAGTTATTTTAAAACTTTTAGTGCCCTTTATTGAAGGCAGTTTTTATGTTTTTTAAACAATTATTTTCTAGCTTTATGGTTCGCCGACATCAAGGTTATCAAGGCCGGAAGCGAAGCAATTCTGCAATGGACTTTTGAAGTAACCATCCCGACATTCATTTGATTTTGGCAAACGTTGGAAAACCAAAACCTGGATGGCGTGATCGAGGATTCATCCCGCGTTACCCTGAATCAACCATTTACCTAACAGGATCTGTGCTTCGTTCGGGTGTGGTGCAATAGTGTGATATATTAAGACTACCAAATAAAGGAGTTTCCGGGGGTGCAATGGAAAGCAACTAAATTTGTTTACGGAAACTACTGTAAAACACATTCACTGTTGTGATAAAGGGACAGGGGTGGAAATCATTGGAAAACAGTACGTGGAAAAAAAATCAAAAATGGTGTATGGAAACTACAACTTGATTTGCGGTATAAGGGGTTGAGACTCAGGGGCTGAAATAAATTATCGATGGAGGTGTCAAATAATTTTTTTCAAACATTGAAAGAATTTAAAGTAAAAATTTGTATAGTGCAAAAGTAGTTGTATAGAGAAATTGCCAACGTGGCGTAAGCTCCATCGAAATCAGTGACAGTGAAAGTAACAGTATTTTGTTTGGAGTACCGTAAGAACCCGGTGCCTTCCATCTGGTTACTTAATTAAATACGGAGTATCTATTGATAACGAATTCGATTGCGATGAAGAGTTAAGTCTGAAAAAGTTTTTCGGCATCAGAATATCGAATAATTCTGATGAATCCTGGTTACCAAATTTCCACCTGACTGTTGGTCATATATAGTTATTAGAGTTTGAAAGTTTCGTATTTCGTTCAGTATTAACATCATACAAGAATGTCCATAATTGTTCTCAAATTTCGCTTTAGATGGCGACACTATCTAAAACAAAGGAACGGGCAATTTACTAAAATTTGATTCATTGCATTTAGCGCAATTTAATATCCATGAACTTCCATTTAATTTTAATTTTCAAAGTCATCGTATGACTATCCTCTTTTAATATTTTTAGTTTAATTTTAATTGCGATGGAGCACATGTTCCTGTGGTAATTTGCCTACGTATTTTTGCTTCTTGTCGTAGCTGGACCGACGGTTTAACGTTGAATCTGAACCACGGAATGCTCGGACGTAGCTCATATGATCAAACAGGTCTTTTAAGATAAATTCCTAACCCCATCGGGATTTGAGCTCGAAACCGTGCACTTCGAGAGCAAACGTAGTAACGGCCAGCCTACCAAACGTCGAAAGGTGAATCACTCGTTTTGTCTTATTTCAGGAAATCCACACGCGTCGGTTCATATTTCACAGTATTATGAAACTCATCTACCATATTATTTCAGCTGTAAATGAATAATAGAGCACGTTTGGTAACTGTCGGTTGGCTTCTGGCTTTACGCCTCGTCGACGTCGAGGGGACGGGTTGTAGCTCTCAATATGTAGAACTTCAGTGTCTATATTAATCTAATGATTTTTCTGTTTTTGATTACCATAATAATGTCTCCGAACTTCATCGAAGGTAAACTGCGGACGAAAATTAAATACTTACAAGCTATCTTCACAGGATGCTACATCTTGGATGCGGGTGTTTATGTTTTAATAAATTCATGTAGTAAAGGTACAGTAATTTTCGAGCAAATTTCTCGCAAATGATGTTAAGGTACATACACGGTGTAGTGTGAAATATTTCTGTATCCTGTATGATAAGATCTGCGTAATGCCGTGTCCTAAAGATGGAAGCAAACAGAAAGGATTTTTATTTTGCTCGGGCTTTATGGATTATGGACGTCGTTAGAGCTGGGCAACGATCAGGGAGGAAATCGGCCTTGGCGCTTCTGGAGCGATTTCAGGAAACCATGGAAAATCAAAATCTGCGTGACCTGACCAGGATCGGAACCAGTATCCTCCTGAATACCAAGCAGGAGCGTTAGTGCTCCCCCATCGGCCTCCCAGAACAAAGGGAAACGGACATAGGCACTGATATAAACAATCCCTGACGTGCAATTAATTGTGAGGGCTCTGGACCAAGAACACCTGGCGATATATTCACTTTGGTTAATTAAACTAAATAATTATAAACACGAATTAATATATTTTAACCAGCGCAATTTTTTTGCACACAAATAAGTATCAAAATATATTTCATTTTACCACGCCAGAAGCAGTATTTCAGAACGTTAGCTTATTTGGTAGCAAACCAGTCATTCCGAACAGTTTCTCAGAAATCTTCAACACAGTTAGTCAGAGTCGTACTCTGAAAATACACTGATTAAACAATACTTATTGGATATTAAATTTTTTTAACACACTACGATAAAGAAATACTGTTTCACTAAAACGATTTCTTTACCCGTAAAATTGCATTTTTTATTATTATTATTTTTTTTTTCTCCCACAATTTCACGTCTCTGTGACTTTCCATAATTTTAACATCTTTACAAAAATATTAAATCAGTATCGATGCTTCAGTATTTAATAAGACCACAACCCTTCACAACCAGCACATTAATTCATATATCTTACTTACAGTAATATCGAATTATATTTCCATCTAATAATGTATCTCTTCTTTGCTGCTATGCGCGTCTCTGGTCACACCAAGGCAAGGGTCAGACCAAACAAACCCAGGCCTGCCAACCGTCACATTCTTGCTTTAACACTAACACAGTCGACGATTGTATATAACAAAATAATTATGCTTAGCCGTAAACTAGCAAATACTAAATATAACAATAATAAAGAAAACAGATAAATATACACATAATAAAAGTACATGTTTAATCTCACAACACGCACACAGAAAAAGTACGTGGGCTGAAAATAATCAAAATAAAAGACAAGTTTCACATATGGCTGGCTTACATACGAGTTTGTTTCAACGCCTTTAAAAATTCCTAAAGATGGAACTTTATCAGACCGAAAAATTAATCACAACACCTTTTTCTGAAGTATGTGAAGTATATTGTATTAACTTCATACTTCTGGATTCCACATAGTAATGTTAACTCCAGGACACCGTGTAATTGTTCTGTTTTAATCAAAATGCTACTCCCGTCAACTTCCAAAGCTACATTCTCCGCAGGTATGATGTCTCATTTCTTTTCCTATGCTTTTTAGCTAATTTTCTTCATTTTTTAAAAAAAAAATTGTTTAATTTTTTGGGGAATATCGAAATGAACGGTGCAGTGATTGCTTTAAAATTTTCACTGTTTTTTGTAACATAACTTTTCTATGAGCTTGAATAACTTTACCTTTGTATGAGCCTAGGGTATTAAAAATATTATTTTTCTCTCGCTTTATATTAGATAGATAGATAGATATGTTCACTTTGATCCCATGTGAGAATAATCTCGGGGATGTGGAACAGTACATACACTTATTAGTAATGTCAATATTACTATATAATTGATAATATTATTATATATTGACAAGTTAGCTACAACCAATTAGTATAACCAAGATCTCCTGTAATCTACACATACAATCCCGAGTTAATTAATACTTATTATGTGGAACAGTATATAAACTTGTTACCAGCATCTAATAACCAGTTATTTTCTTACCAACCAGTTACCATGATAAGTCTCACTGTAATTTGCGACTACATATTATATCATGTTAGTTGCTATTTATGTGAATCAGTACACACACCTATTAACAATATCAATTATATTACCAACAACTCATAAGCTGTCAATTACTTAAAAACCTGTTAGTATGATAATTTTTCACAGCAGTTTTTGAGTGCATGCTACCCCATGTTAGTTACTATATATGAGTGAAATTTTTTAAACAGTGTAATTACTTCTTTTGTGAAAAGTTTTAACAGAAAGAAAAAGAACCATATATCATTTTAGTAATTGTGGACAACTTTGTCACCTTCCCCTTCCATACACCATATATACTATTTTATCAGTCATTCTTAGTTACCAAATTCCAAGAAGAAAATTCTTTCACAGAGTAAAATGGGTTCTGAAGCAGAAACTCTTTCAGTTTGGACTGAAAGCAGTTGGGTTCCTGTAGATAACATTTAATTTCTGTTGGTAAGACATTGAATAAGGAAGCTCCAGTAAATGTTAACCCTTTCTGTACAATTGACAGTGATTTGTAATCCTTGTGAATATTATATTTATTCCTAGTATTATGGCTATGTATGTCAGCATTAAGATTGAAGTGTTCAGGATTTTCCACTACAAATGATAGTACGGAGTATACATACTGTGCTGGCATTGTTAGTACACCCAGGTTATTAAATAGATTTCTGCACGACGTCTGTGGGCTTGCTCCACAAATAGTTCTTATAGCACGCTTTTGCAATTTAAATACCCTCTGTGCTTGTGACGAGTTTCCCGAGAATAAGATGCCATACGTGAGCAGGGAACGAAAATATGCAAAATATACTAACTTTCTGGTTTCTATATTAGCTATTCTAGATATTACCCTCAATGAAAATGTTGCAGAATTCAGTTTTTTAAGAAGTTGTTGAATATGTTGTTTCCAGTTCAATTCGTTATCTATATATACACCCAGGAATTTTGTGAAACTGCTTTCATTGATTGCTTTTCCTTCTGATATCACATTATAGCTGTCCTTTGTTTTATTTTTTGCAACAAACAGAAGTAAGGTCTTTTCTACATTAAGTATTAGTTTGTTGGCATTAAACCACCTGTTAATTTTCTTTATAGCATCATTTGCTGTGTTTTCGAGGTTTGTGCTGATGGGTCTTTCAACGATATGCTAGTAACATCTGCAAAGAGCACCACGTATTCATTATCACCTAGTATATGTGAAGATCATTTATATAGATTAAGAACAGCAGAGGGCCAAAAATTGAACCCTGAGGCACACCACATTTAACTATACCCCATTCTGAGTTTATAACATCTCCTGTATTAGCATCTTTCAGTGATACACATTGCTTTCTATTTTCCAGGTATGATTTAAACCAAAGTCCTGGCTTAAACCAAAGTCCTAACTCCTTTTCGACATAGCGTGAACTGGAGATTGCTATTTATAATTTAATTTCGATCGATACGACTTTCGTACGTAGTATTTATGAAGAATTTGACATAAATTCTAGTCACTAGAAACTGAGAATACACTAGCCTAATCGCTGAACAATGATTATCAAATGTGAATTTTATTATGTTACTTTCTATTGCTGATGTAAATAACGGATTCGAACAATTTCGAAGTTTAGTATTTCTGTTTAAACGGTACTTATTTATTCTCAATTGTATCTTTACTCGCTGAACAATAATATTATGAAGTGTAATAGTCTTGTGTAATAGGAAACTAAATCTTGCTTAATGTATCGCAAACAGACTATGCAGCAAAATTTTGAGCACTTCTGCAATTTCGAACTTGTTTTGTTGCTGAGTAATAAGAGTTAACATCAGTATAGTGGCATAATTCTAATTTTATTCACGAATATTAAATATATTCACGTAAACGTAGTACAATATAACATTAACATTTTCCATGAACCGTTGTTTTCTTCTTTACCCTCTTCTGGAATTTGCTCTTTGCAGAACGTGACGGGATATAAAACCAGCAATCATTGTAATGAATCCAGAAAATTGCATAGAACTCTAAATATGAATGCTACCAGCTACAATTTTTATAATCTACAAACTAAATGATATAGTGTATGACGGAAAAGACACATGTTTCACAAAATTCAAATTTGCCGCATGTTGAGGTCTTGTTGTTTATAATGTCCTTGCACTAAACATCTTTGCAAGTTTGCGTTGTATCCGAGTGTTTAGTCATATTTCCTTCCTCCATGTGTTTAGTGGTGGAGCAAATATAGTCTGTGCCAGTTCATCTTGGTATGTCTTTGGCAGTTTAATTCAAGTGGAATATATTTTCGTACTATTTGTCATCGGCTATGCAAAAATAGCGTGAGGCAGAAATACTCGTGTGCTGGTGGCGTTCTGTCCATTTAAGCATTTTTATAATGGTTACACAGTACACCATTACGATTGTATTCAATTTCTTGACACACTGACAAGTGAATTAGTTCAGATTGCAAAGCTGTGCGCATAGAAATATATCCAACTGAAGAAGGTATGTTTTTTATTATGATATTTTAAAATCAGAATTTTTACCTAGTTAGATTGTAGATCGTATAATATTGTAACCATTTTGTCTTTATATATCAGTCACCAGTTTTTAAACTCAGGATACATTGCTGATGAATCCTAGTCAGCTTAGTTTTATCATATACTTGCATGACCGTGCTAAGATAAATGTGAGTTAAGTGTTGAAGCTACAGTT
Source organism: Vandiemenella viatica (assembly GCA_031002005.1). Classification (NCBI taxonomy): domain Eukaryota; kingdom Metazoa; phylum Arthropoda; class Insecta; order Orthoptera; family Morabidae; genus Vandiemenella; species Vandiemenella viatica. The sequence continues at coordinate 278,080,863 of CM061921.1, read as the reverse complement.
CTTTAAACTGCCTGTTCTATTGTAGATTAATGTAATATTCAGATTTTCGGTTCTTTACGAATATGTGATACTGGCGTTCTGCTTTCTGACGCGGAGTTTCTACACCATAGAATGTGATTTCCACCGATATCGATAAGCGTTATTGTCTTCAACAGCATAATTCTTGTAGTTTCTAAAATTCTGGCACTCATTTGCTCTCACAAGGTGTTCCAAATACCAAAATCGGTTACAGCAAACTGAATTAAAAATTTTGCATGTAAAAAATAAACAAGAATAAGATTTTGTAGGTACAGTTATTCCCAACATAAATACACCTACAATATGTGTATGCGATTCCACCAAAAAATAAAATACGAAAAAAGCCATTGCTTTTTAACATCTCAATTTTAATCACATTGCTCCCGTCATTGTAATGATTGCAGAAAACCGTTTAGGGCTCTGATTATGAATGTTACCGCCTACAGTCAACAAACCCACAAATTACGGCTTCTTTACAGGTGTTCGATACTAGTCAGATTAGCAGAGGTTACGTTGTTATACACCCTAGACCACAATGACAGCAGGTATTCCAGATAGCAGTTTTGAAACTGACAGAAAAAATCTAGCACAACTCCCCTAAGCGAAAAGGCGGATTAACTAGGCATGTGCGGTACCTATGGAACTCTTCCGAAAAGAAACTGTACCTAAAATAGGGTGTGTGATACCAACTAAAACACTAACAAACATAGTATGGCTGGACTATACACCTTATTTTCTAACTCGAAATATGTTCCACGTTTTCGTATTTTTAACTCACTTGGTGATGTGCTTTCATGTTGTCGGGTTGTGGAGAGTTTCAAGGATTTTTAATTCACCTGGAAAATGTTTTTTTGTTTTTTAATTCGCCTGGTATCGTGATTTCGCACTAACAGGTTAGGTTCATTACTGTTTTACGATATCACTTTCTGTATGCTTTATAAACTTGTTTTTAGGTTGCTTTGTCCCCTCCTGAGAAAACCTCTGATTTACACGCTGTCCAGCTTGTTACATTTATAGCTTCATGTGCTGGATATTACGACAAAGGCACCATGTTGTGACGTCGCTTTCTTTAAATAGTATCGTATACTCGTAATTTTCCATTGTGTTTTTATTTCACTGCAAGCTTGTTTACTGTCTAATAAATAAGCATTGTTCAAGTGGATGAACTCTGACTTGTTCTATCATTGCTTTGTTCCGTTCAGAGACAACTTGGAGAGATTCAACTTTCAGCCATGGAGGAAAGAAAAGAGTGGCGGTGACGTAAGGGACCTTCATCACGCACTGGAGTGAAGTCGGGTAGTGAGAGTGGGGTGGGGAGGTCGCCATATTGGATTTCCTTACAAACACGGGGAATATGCACAAACACCTCAAGAGGATGATACGATAACTGTGGCACCGCAATTCAATGACGGATTGTTATGTAACTCGACGAGACAAACAAAAAATGGAGAATAAACTTTTCTGATATCCTCCTTAAGTTTCTAGATATACTGTTTCAAATGTGAGTTATTTTATGTCGAAATTCACAAGAAAAATTTCCCCAAAGTCAAATTTGATGATAGATTCTGAGGTAACATGAGGAGACTAATCGAAAGTAAAGAATAAATTTTTTCGATATTTCACTTAGTTCTTGAGATATACTACCTTCAAATTGGGATGCAGCATGGACCAAACATAATTTTTCCAAAGCCACTATGAACTACACGCTGGACATGCAGAGTGGGTGTTTTATTTTTTTACTACCCGTTGTGGTTTGGTTGAAACGTGGCCTGGACCTGAATAAAAATGTCGCCAAAGCCACAAGGAACCATAACTAATTTCTGATAGTCAATATCTTGAGAATTAAGGGAGATATCAAAAAAATTTACTCTTGATTTTCGATTAGTCTCGTCGATTTACATGAGAATCAATCATCAAATTGGATTGCCACGGTTATGATAGTTCTGCCCACCTAAACACATTAAATTACAGACTTTTAACATTCGTTTACAATAAGGCTAACCTATTATGTGCAAAGTAGTAAGATATGCTGATTGTCTACACCAGGGGTCTCCAAACTACGGCCCGCGGGCCACATCCGGCCCGCGGACAGATTTTGTCCGGCCCGCGGAGAGCTAAACTTTTGGAGACCATTTTTTTTTTTTTTTTTTTTAAGGTCCCACCCTAGCGCGAATTGTAGACCTTTTTTTTTTTTTTTTTTAGCTCTAGCAAATTAAGTTTAGTTTACTGAAGTTTTCTAATTTTATGTTGGTTTTTTGGCCCTCGGAACTTACTGGAGTAATCAGTATGGCCCTAAGGCTGAAAAGTTTGGAGACCCCTGGTCTACACTACATTAACAAATATTTGAGAACAACGTCATCCTATTGAGAGCAACGAATAAATCTATAATGATAGGCCCTATTCTTGCAGATAGCTATTAAACACTTCAAGAACAATAATACAATGTGACTAACTTATGAAACGGTATTCCAGGTTGTTTCCTATCTGGTCTGTCTGTGCAACCGTATGCAACACAAGCTGGCATTGTAAAACTTTGAAATAATATAAAATGAAATATTCACAGCAGCAAACACAGTGCAACAGCGCAATGTTTTGGGAAATCTATTATGGCTGCCGCGCATGCGCGGAAGGAGTCGAGTGTTTACAGGATGCTTCACAGATTTAGCGGTATTTCGCCTCCACACTTTTCCTTCTTCCATGCTCTGGCAAAGTATTCGCCAGCACCCCCAATATCCGTGGGAGGTTACTACGCATTGACACGCGGGAAATTTGAATAACGTATAACAGTCTGTCTTAGCGCCGGAAAATTGAAGAATTTCAACTGACTAGTGACCTTTTTTGTGTTTTCGTCTTCCTTATTTTTTTCTTTTTTTGTTTTCTTTCCCAAATTCATAAAATATTGGATCTTAATTGCATACAAGATATTCATATCTCATGTGAGATTTCATCATGAAACCATCTTAAGTAAGAATAAAAATTTGATAAAAAGTGAATCAATTGTATAAACAAGGAAAACATCAGTAACAGAAAAGAAAATAATGGATATTACAGCAAAAAAAGAAACAAGTATTTATATTTGTTCCTTTAATTGTTGATGATTTTTTAATACTTAACACTCAACTTTCAAACTCTTTGCATAAAACACCATGTCAAAAATTAAAAACATATTTATACTGAAGAAACAGACATACTTATGGACAACTTTAAAAAGAGTACAGAGTAATTGCAATCTGTTTGCACTTGGCAGTATTTCAGTGAAGATACGTATTTGGTGATTTTACATCCAGTTGAAGTTGTTAAAAGGAAAGAATACTTTTAAGATGCCTCCGCCCCCCCCCCCCCTCTCCTAAAGCTGCCTCCTCTTGCATTTATACCAAATATTTTCTTCAGTTTGTATCTGTATATTAGAAACCATGTAATCGGCTATGATAAATAAAGGTTTTTCATATGGTTAAAGATTGAAAATACCAAAAGGTAGCTCTGCCTGTATAGTTGTTACATAGATGGTAAAAAAATAAATACAAAAAAAAATACAAGGTCTTCACCGTAAAACTATTGCAGTTGCATACATGGACTCGAAGGACAATATATTTAAAATTCTTAACAGCTGAAGAAATGAAACAATACAATACATTCATCCAGCATAGATCCCAATAAAAGAGACTGGCTCAGCGGGAAGTGGAAAGTTGTCAACTTACAGATAAACTATAGCATAAATAATAGATAAATACACACTAAAAGATGTACAGTCACAGCATAATATATACTTTAACTATATCAACTACATTTACACAGACTACTGGCAATTAAGTTGTACATACCTTAGAAATAAATTCTTGGATGGATAAGGAGTTGTCAGTTAAAAATTCTTTCAATATTTTCCTGAATTTAATCTTATCACCTGCTAGGCATTTAAGATGTGTTAATAGCTTATTGTCTGTGTTTGGTGGTAATCTGTTTGATGTACTGAATTGCATATATTAAAATTCAACAAAATATAAGGACAAGCCATTAGCTGTAAACCATTCATTAATAAGGTCAAAAATATAATTTGAAATTTAGTTGATAGAGAAATCGGCAGTTTTTTAAATCATTATGCTTGTCATCTGGAAACCGAACAATTTTTGAGTTTTTAGAAGTCATGCAGGATAGATCATTTAAGTACATTAAAAACAATAGCGTCCCCAATATAGAACGCTGAGGTACTCTACATCTTATAAATCCACAATCAGAAAACAGTGAACCACATGACGCAGCATTAAAATGTTCCAGTGACACTTTTTGTTTTCTTTTCAAAAGGTAAGAGTTTATTAACAATGTCATCTATACCATGATACTTTAATTTTTATATCAGAATTTTACATTCAACACAGCCAAGTGCCTTACACAAATCACAGAAAATTCATACAGGTATTAATTTATCATTTAATGCAAATATAGCTTGTTCTGTTGAATGGCTCTTTTGAGAACCAAATTGTGATTTAGTTATAATATTATTCTTTTAAGGTGTTCATAAACTCTATTGTACATTGTTTTCTCAAAAACTTCGGAGAAGGCTGTTAGAAATGAAATAGGATGGTAAATCGAAACAACTGACTTATTCAGTTTTTATAGAGAAGTTTAGCTACAGCACACTTAATATTTTCTGGGAAAATACCTTCAAGTCAAGAGAAGTTAAACAGAAAACTTAGTATATTACATAATTCTGTGGAGCACAGTTAATTAATCTGCTTAGAAGTTCCATCATAGCCACTCCAGTGTTTACTCTTAAGAGACATGATAAGTTTTCCTATTTCTACTGGAGCAGCTAAATTTACAGACATTGTATCCAATTTTTCTTGGAAGGCTGTATTGACAAAATTCATACCGCGAGTCACTGATCTTCTGGTAGTCAACTTATCAGCAATAGACAAAAAATGTTTATTAAATATATCAGCAATTGGAAACATAGAATTTTGTTTGATGTAAATGTCTTTACTGACCAGATTAGTCGTCACTATTTCTTTCCCGTTTTTTAGAATGTCCCATATGGTCTTGATTTTACTATCAATATCATGAATCTTATGTTTGTAGTACATACTATTAGATTCTTTAATAACCTTTATAAGTATCTTGCAGTACTACTTGTAATGTGTATTAATACTGTATTAGCATTGTGACTATTCCTAGAGGCAATATATAACTCCCTTTTATTAATAAGATAGGTAAAAATAACCCGTCACCACAGATGAAGGCAGGAGGGCGAAATGAACACGTAAAAAAATATAAAAACTAACAAATTGCAAAATATTTCGTTGAGAAACCTTATTCATGTGAGAGTCGAGACATATGGCTGGTGGAAAGATGTGATCACAAACCGACCCGCCACATGAATGAAACAAAGGCGGAAACACGGGGTGGGGGAATGGAAGTGCCAGGGGTGAGGGGGTAAGGTTGAACAGCGATAGAACTGGAACAAGATAATCTCAGCGGCGCCTGTTTAAAAATTATTATTGGAAACATCATTTAAAATTACAATTTTATTTTGATTTTTATCAGTTATAGGGGTAATTAAATAAAGGAAGGTATATATATATAAAACTGACAAAATTGAAAGATAGTAAGATGAAACAAGAGTCGAGGTTGTTCAAATCATGTAAGTTGGCATGAATTGCCTCTGGATGGTCAGGGTTGGAAGTATAAACTTTTTGTCTGTGGCCATTCATGCTGTAGGATAGGTGTTGAGTGGAGAGGCCGATGTAAGAAGTAGTACAATGGAGACAGGTGAGTTGGTAGATAAGGTGAGTGGTAGCACCTGTAGCATTGCAAAATTATAGGAAAGGATTCTCCTGTGACAGGATTAGAATAAGTAGTGGTGGCAGGGTGCATGCTACATGTTTTACAGCGGGGCCTGTTACAAGGGAAAGAGCCCTGTGGAGGTCTAGGAGATTCAGAAGGTAAATGTTATTCAGATTAGGTAGTCTGCTGAAGCAAGTGCGGGGAGCAGTGGGTAGGATTTTGGGTAGAAGGAGACGCATTTCAGGGAGGGACCGTAGGAAGTCCTGCCCACGACGGAGATCTGGTTGACGGATTCCATGCCAGCAAAGAACTGGGTGACGACTGTTGGTCCACGGTCGTTTTGGGAGGTGCAGAATGAGGGTTATGGGGAATGGTATGGGAGATTTGTTTTTCCACGAGATCGTGGCGGTATCGGCGGGAAACGAAGGCTTGGGATAGTTTTTGGGAGTAACTGAAAATTCATCTCCATTTACATATGTACTCTGAAATTCACAAAATTTTGGGTGGTAGAGGGTGCTCAGCACCAAAACTAATTTCTTTGCTGTGCGTTCCAATCCCTAATGGTACGAGGGAAAAAAGAATTCATATAAGAATCAGTCCGGCACCTTATTTCTCTAATTTTATCTTTCCTGTCCTTCCGACTCAAATAGGTTGGTGGAAGAAGTGTTTCACTACACTCAAAAGTGAAAGTGGGAGTACCATGTTTACCAATAAGTTTAAACAAAACGTGTGTCGTCTATCTACCAGAGACTCCCAACCTAGTCTACTAATCAGATCTGTGACACTTTCATAAGGACTGTAGCAAGCGGTCACGAATCGAGCGGCTCTTCTCTGTACTTTCTCTACATTTTCAGTCAAATCCTTACGAAACGTATCCCAAATAGTCCAGTCATTATAGTAAGTTCACCTCGGAATTCGAGATACCCAGCTGTAAGTCTGTAAATAATTGTATATTGACACCCTAAAAGTTGTCTCAAAACCTACATATGGTAGGGTGTACGCAACTATTAAATTTAAAGGTCAAAGGTCACAAAAATCGGTTTTTTTGCGCTTTTTTCTAAATATCTCATTTTCTATGGGTTTTTTGCTATTTGTATTTAGTATCAATATTGTAGAATACAAAATTCTCTACAAATTTTGTCTAAAAATTTTTTTTATACGGTGAACCGTTTTCGAGATAGAGGGCGGAGAGCGCGCGGTCACAGCATCACTTCAGGTCAACCGGTGCCTCCGGTCGAAAACGCGCCATATACAGTTGATGAACTATCGATAAATCAATGATTATAAATATTTGTCAATTTTTATTAACTATTATATTATATTTTATCATTTTTTCCTAACCTAACCACTTTTTATTCAGTATTAATTTATTTAACAACACTTACCTGCCCATGTAATTGAGAATTGCAAAAAAAAAAAAAAAAAAAAAAAAAAGTCAGTTCCGTTGATTGTTTTTTCTGTTAGTGCTGACCGTCATGCAGATTTTCAACTTGAACTTTACTGTATCCAGGTACGACTGGTTTATAGTAAACTTGTAAAGATACGTGTGATATGACTGCCAACTCTTTCGCTTTTGGTTTGGTTGTACATTTTTGTATCCGTTCATCGTAGAGAACAGCAGTTTTTGGAGTTACTATCTTAATAATCTCCATAACATGAAACATGAAGAGTATTGTTACCATCAAGAGTCTGGACATTTATATCGGCATTGTCTCCAACATATTGTACAAGTGCACCTGACTCTGATGATAAAATACGAGGCTGTGGGTGATAAACTGCTGAAACTTCATACTGTACTGTATTACTATAAGAGGCTGCAAATCCCAAGCTAGATAAAATATCCAATAGTCTTTTAGATCCATATCTACTGTGGAGAAATACAGAAAGGCTCAAAAGTAACTGTGATGAAAAAGAACGTTCCCGTATAGCAGCCATAATTGTATGGCTTATTGAAGTACATTTTGTTTTTAAATGATCAATTTGTCCTTTCCTGTTTTTGACGATGACTTCTTCTAAGAAATGTAATAAAGTTTTTGGAATTTCTTGATTAACACTATCCAACATTTTACTAGGAGGTGGATAAGATTTAGTTTCAACTATAGATGTTCGGATATCTGCTCAAATAATTGCTGCTGCAGCTTCTACAATTCTTAGCCTTTCTGCTTCAGGATCTATTTTTTTACTTTCGTACCAAGCTTTTGATAGAATATTAGCTTGTGCATCACGAAAAGAAATGATTGTGAAAGCTCCAACTTTCTTCGTAATTACGATATCGGTTAAGTACTTCTGTTGTAGTCTTGTAATGATAGTTTTATCATCTGGCACATACTCTGTCAAGACATCTTTAAGCTCTTTTAGTGTGAATTGAGAATCATTATTATTTTCGATGTAATTGAAAATCTCTAACATAGCTTCTGTAACTTGATTATCTTGACGAGGTTTCTCAAGAGGCGATGATGATGATGATGATTTATTTGAAAAGTTTGTAAAGCAAGTAGCATGGTACTTCGCTTCAGCAGCGATCAAATCATACTGTAAAATTATACGACTTTTCACCAGTTCTCCGAAATCATCCCCACGTTCTTCTGCTTTTTTGATAACAGTATCTTTGAACTCAAGAGTACTCACATTTTTTATCTTCCGCCTGTATTTTTCTCTTTTCTTTTTCTCTGCAGCCTCATCAGCAACTTCGCCACAAAATAAACATTGATTCTTAAAATTAAACACTTCACCTCGTTTTTTACGGAGTACTAATGGAGAAGTTATAGTTTCTCCTTCTTCTTGTTTCCGTTTAGCTGCTTGGATACAGTTTTTACTAATGTAAACACTTCGGCACTTTTCATGCACTTTAACAGAGGTTACTGATTTTAAATAATCAATTTTTCCGTCGTTTCGTTCGACACTTGCAGTTCGTAGAGATTTCATACCGCGCACTACTTCAATAAGCGATTCACCTCCAGAATCTGACTTATTGCGTAGAAAACACAAATCAGCCATAGTTCTTGAAATTGTACGTCCGTGGTTACCAAGATACGATGAAACTGAAAGAAAGAGAAGACGGTCGTAACTATACAATACAACTGAACATCTGTCCCTAGTGGCTATAAATAGAAAGGTTCGTAGTGTATAATAGGGGCCCTTATAATTCCCAGGTATAATTTTTGACGTAGTGGAAGGATTTTAAAATTTACAGATTTTAAAGAAGATGCACTTAATCATTTTCTATTTAAAATTTCATTAGTGTAAATGGGAATATAATTATATTATGATTTAAGTTTTTCCCTTAATTATTTTTTAATTTTAGAAACGGTTATCAGTATTATTGAATAGATATAGATTTAATGCATGAAGAAAATGATAAAATATTATATAATAGTTAATAAAAATTGACAAATATTTATAATCATTGATTTATCGATAGTTCATCAACTATATATGGCGCGTTTTCGACCGGAGGCACCGGTCGACCTGAAGTGATGCTGTGACAGCGCGCTCTCCGCCCTCTATCTCGAAAACGGTTCACCGTATAAAAAAAATTTTAGACAAAATTTGTAGAGAATTTTGTATTCTACAATATTGATAAGAAATACAAATAGCAAAAAACCCATAGGAAATGAGATATTTACAAAAAAAAGCGCAAAAAAACGATTTTTGTGACCTTTGACCTTGAAATTTAATAGTTGCGTACACCCTATTTTGAGACAACTTTTAGGGTGTTAATATACAAGTATTTACAGACTTACAGCTGGGTATCTCGAATTCCGAGATTCTTACCTAATTTAAGCTTAAATGACTGGACTAAAATGGCACAACAGTTGTCCAAATGTGGACGCACAAGAGATTTGTACGCTATCTCCTTTGTTTGTTCATTACAATTTTTCAAGATTGGACCTAGGAACCGCAGCCTAGAATTAGCTCTACCTACTAACGAATTAATGTGTATGCCCTATTTCATGTTCCTTTGTACTGTTACTCCCAAATATTTCTCAGAATCGACCATATCAATAACTGAACTATTTACCTCGTTTTTCTGTACAATCGGATTCTTTTTGTTAGTTATGCATATTGTCTTGCACTTTTTACAATTTAGTGCAAGTTGCCATTCATCACACCATGCCGAAATAACATCCAGATCGCGCTGAATTTCTAAGCAATCGGCCGAATTCCTTACTTCCCTATAAATAACTGCATCATCAGCAAACAATCTAAAATGCTTTTCACCTAGTCTCCGAAATCGTTTATAAAAATTAACAAAAGAAGTAGTCCTATTACATTTCCCTGAGGTACACCCAATGTAACATCTAGATTAGAACTTTCTCCTTCAACGACGACATACTGCAACCGACTAGTTAGAAAGTCCTTTATCTATTCACAAAGCTGATCCGATATACCGTACACTCGAAGCTTCGCTAAAAGGCTGTTGTGTGGCACAGAGTCAAAGGCTTTCTGAAAATCTAAAAAAAAAAAAAAAAACTTGCATCTACTTGTGAACCTGCATCAATAACTTTCATTACGCCATGTGTAAATAGGGCCAGCTGTGGTTCACATGATCTTATCTTCCGAAATCAGTGTTGATTTGTTGTAAGCAAATTATTTTCATATAGAAAATTCATAATGTTCGAGCGTATAATATGCTCCATAACTGTACTACAAACAGAAGTTATAGATGTGGGACGGTAGTCTATGATCACTTTGATCACACTTGAAAATCGGAGTTACTTGCGCGATTTTCCAGTCGGAAGGTCTGTTGTCTCTTCTAAGGATTTACTGAATATATGTATCAGACAGAAACCGTCCGATTTCCGCCGCGTACTCTGAAAATACTCTTATTGGAATTCCATCTGGGCCTCGCGCTTCAAGAGCTCAAATTGCTTTATGATACCTGCAGTATCTATTCGTAATGATTCCATCATCAACTCGACATGAAGTGGGAAAACGGGAATGCAATCCTTAGTTTCATCAGTAAATGAATTTTTGAATACAGTATTTAGTACGTTAACTTTATCGCGACTTTCATTAACCTCGGAACCTTCACGAAATAGTGCTGGAATATTGAGGTTGGTACAACTGACTTTTCGTACATGAGACCAAAATTTCTTTGTTTTTTTTTTCTGTGAGACTATTAGAGCATGAATTGGAATGAAAATCGCTGGACTCACGCATCACATTCTTAACACGTCCTCTTAACTCAGTTAACGTTTCTAAATCGCTACGACACCCTTTCATCCTTGAGCGTGCACGTATCCTCCTATGTTTTTTGAGTAAGCTTTTGACTTCGCGTGTGTACCATGGTGGATCATTCTCCCCTTTATTGTCCGCTTCGGTATATCTATTTCCATACCTTCCCTGACTATATGTATAAATCTCTGCCACATCTCTTCAACGGTGTTCCTTGTTAACTTGAAGTTATGGTAATTATTCCTCAGGTAGGTTCTAAAACACTTCTTTGAGGCATTACTGAATCTGTATACAATCCGTCCTTTTCCCCTGGTCATTAATTTGTTAGTCGCAATTACCGCTTTGTGATCACTTGTTCCTGTGGTCGTTGAAATGTCGATGAGTAATTCTGGCCTGTTCGTAACCAGCAGATCTTAACATGTTTTCGCTACCGTTATGACACCGTGTAGGTTCATTAACTAGTTGCTCGAGATGATTGTCTGAGAACAGATCGAGAATTACTTCAGAAGCTGCCTTATCCCGGCAACCAGTAATGTGAACGTAATTACGCCAGTCGATATTAGGCAGGTTGAAGTCGTCTCCTAGAATCCTGAAAACGGCTAGCTATGCTATCTAAATTATTTCTTAACACATCGGCGATAGCTATGTCAGTATCGGGTGGACGGTAGAAGGCGTCTATGACGAGTTTTAACCAGGCAACATTGAGTTTAATTCATATGATTTCACAGAATGTATAGACGTCTATTTCATTACGTAGGAGGAATTTACTCACAATTATAAATACCCAGCTCCATGTGTAAGTGATCTATCTTTACGAAAAACGTTCATGCTATCTTTAAAAGTTTCGGCGGAGTTTATTCTGATTTTAGCCAACTTTCTGTGTCTGATATCGATATCCACTTCTGTGCTACAAATAATGCATTCAAGTTCCGGTTGTTTGTTACAAACGCTTCTACAATTAATTACGAGAATTTTTAACTGTCGAGATTCTTTTACATTCCAGTGTTGCATCTTATTGTGTTGCCTGTAACTGTATTTCGTGATCCGGGTCTTCCTCCCTCAGCCTAAAAAACATCACCCAGTGCATTCCACACGGCCCCTGCCACCCATGTAGCCGATTAACGTGTGTTGTGCACACCTGACCTATTCAGGGGAACCCTACATGATTTAACCCTGCGGCAAAGATCGAGAAATCTGCAGCCAATATCATCACAGAATCGTCGTAGTCTCTGGTTCAGACCTTCAATGAGGCTCTGAACCAGAAGTCCACAATCAACTCTGTCTACGATGCTACAGATGGTTAGCTCTGCCAATATCTTGCGGCCACTGGCCACAGAGTTCACCCTTTCAGCTAGCCGCCGGAAGGTAGAGAGAATTACCTCCAACCCATGGTGGCAGGCATCATTTGTGCCGACATGAGCCACAATCTGTAGTTGGCTACACCCCGTCCGTTCTATGGCATCCGGAATAGCCTGTTTTATATCTTGGATCAGTCTACCTGGAATACACACCGAAGTGACGTTGGATTTCTTCCTCGAAGAATCCGCCATTTCCCTAAGGGGCTCTGAAACCGCCTGACATTAGAGCTCCCAACTACCAGAATCCACTTGCACGATTAGTCACCTAGCGAGCTGGGGGCCGTCAATTCACAGGATGACAACTGTGGGACTGAGTCAGACTCCGACAATACGTCATACCGGTTGAATAGTCGAACAAGTTCAGCGTCTTGGCCTTTAAGCCTGTTCGACTGCCGCCGTGTGCGGGTTCGAAGTCTATAACCCATACATCAGTCACCGACAGGCGACCGCGGCATGGCCTCCAGCTTTTCAGCCTCGGTTGCAGGTACAACGGTCAATATCGGAGAATCTGTGAGTGGCATGGCTACATCAGGCTCCCCCATATTGTGGTAGTAGGAGGGGTTTCCTTGGTAATTATCTTTATAGCATTCCATTTACCATTTTATTAATTTTGATATTACTGATTTTTGTTGATCTCAACAATTTCATAATTTTAATTATTTGATTTTATCAAATAGGAAGAGGGTGCAAAGTGATATTCTATCTTGCATTACTAATGTAAAGTCATAACCTGACAGATTTATTCAAATCAAACATTGAATGCCAACAGACGTCGGTGAACATGAAAATCCAATGTTCAAACAAAAATCAACATCGAGTTCTTACAATATGTGGCATAAGACGATAATTCTAAGCAAACAATAACATATCCATATGAAATTTATAAAGCTGTTCACAAATACAAGCTTATACAAAAAATGAAATCAAGGAGGGCGCCAATAAGTCTCCAATAAGTCTTGGACTTAAATAAAATAATATTTCCTGATTGATAGGAATTGTCGGAGAGTGACGTTCAAGCGCGTTCACGGGTCGAGGAATGCGTAACACTGAGTTCTTTTTAGTGGCTGAAGGTCTTTACCGTTTATGCTGCAGCTGTGGCACCAATGGTGGTAACACGCACACTTCCTTCAGATAACCGCCACAGGTACCGCAAGCCAGAAGTGGCTTAAGCCGTCCAGCTCTAAGTCTCGTCGTAATCGCAGACTCGGTGATGGCGTGACCTGTCTGTCCGCCAGACACCACCGGAAGACCCTCTTCTCTCACGATGTTGGATCGGAATACCCTTCCAACCCCGTCGAAATCCAATCCGTGGGCCAGTAGGAGATGTGGACCCAGAACACACCAAACAGCTCGTTATTATTTTGTAACATGCCCGTTCATTGGGAGTTCACAGCCACGTGATTCGCACTTGGATCTACCATAACTGCCTCACCCCGAAAATATCCGACCTTCTCCGAGTTTTGCTTCGGCCACCAAATTTTTCCACTAGCGTAAGGCACAATAGATGGTCCACTTGAAATATCCACTTGACCGGAGAAAGGTCAGTTAGGCGATACCTGCTGCAGATAAACGGGCTTTCCCTCGCTGTTGTGATATATGTTGCTACCCCAACTCAAGTGTGAAAGCGTCTCGATTTACCGTTACAGGTGGCTACCTCCCATACTTAAAGCGAAAATACTTTCGAGCAAAATATTACAGCCCTCCTATCAGTATTAATTATTGTTGCTATTTATAAAGTTGTACGAGTCTGACACAGCAGTCTCGTTACAATATCAAATCTTCTACAACCTTTTGCGGCAGCTTCCAGCTGTGTAACTTTTGCTAACACGTCAAGGAAGGTGACAGAGGTTTGTGAATATGAAATGATGAAATTGATGCAGTGACTGTGATTGAGTGAGTTGAGGAGATCTAGGAGGTGGTTTTCCCCATGGTTCCAGATCATAAATATACCATTAATGTATCTGAAAACTTTGCTACCACAACAGAGAGTGACGAACACCAGGGCGAGATTGAGTCCAGCTTAGAGCAGTTCAAACCACCATCCCAACTAGATGGTCCTCCACTTCGCCAAAAACATCCCCTCCTTCTTTTCAAGACTTCCTCATATCCACCATACACTCAAAATGTTTCCACAACTCTATCCCCAACTCCAATAACAGCAGCCCGACCGAAATCCGAGCCATGAGAGAACTATCGAGGAACAAAAATATCATCATCCTTCCAGCAGATAAGGGCTCCACCACCGTGGCCATGGACCGCAGTAACAACGATGCGGAGGCCCTTAAACAGCTTCCTGATACCAATACTCACCGTCCACACTCCTCAGATTCCACCTCTTCCATTTGAATTGATATTACCTCCTTCCTGGACCACCTGGGCCCCGTACAAGGTCTCTCTTCACAATCCTTATCCCTTCTAACCCCTCAGAATCCCCGCCCAACCATCTTATATCATCTCCCCAAGATACACAATGCTGGCAACCAAGACAACCTATAGTTGCGGCATAAGGCTCCGCCACTGAACGGATTTCAGCTTTGATGGATCAACACCTCCAACCTTTTGTGCAGAACCTTCCTTCCTACATCAAAAACACCCCACATATTTGGAGCATCTATCTGAAGTTCCCAGTCCCCTGCCCCCAGACTCCCTCCTTGTCTTTGCTGACGTAACTTCCTTGTACACCAGTATTCCTCACCTTGAAGGCCTCCTTCAACACTTCCTGGATATGCGCCCTCCGAACAGTCTCTCCAGAACATCCTTTCTCATATTCCTACCTAACTTTATCCTCTCCAAAAACAACTTCTCCTTTAACTCCCAGATTTATCACCATACGCGACACTGGCGTGGATACCCGCACGGACCGTCCTATGTCAACCGCTTCCTGGGACGTTTGGCAGAAAATTTTGCTGAAGAACTGCTCCCTCAGTCCCCTCGTGTGGTTCTGATACATAGATGATATATTTATGATCTGGGCCCAAGTGGAAGATCACTTCCTAGATCTCCTGAACTCACTCAATAACCAGTCACTTCATCAATTTCACCTGGTCATATTCCCACACCTGTGTTACCTTCCTTGACATGGATATCACCCTACGACAGGGTGCCCTCCACACCTCTGTACACATCAAACCTACTAACTTACAACAATACCTACACTTTCATAGTTGTCCCCCTTTCTACATCAATCGTTCCCCCCATACAGCCCTGCAATCAGTGGCAGATGCTTCTGTTCCGATCATTATTACTGTTATTATTATTATTATTATTACTCCGCGATTCATTAAAAGTGTGTGGCGGAGGGTGCTTTGCACCTATCCGATGGGGTAGTAGTTTGGAGAGGATACACGGGATATGGCAGGAGGCGCCCATGGGATATTATGAGGATCCATCCCAGCATTCGCCTGCAGTGATCCGGGAAAACCATGGAAACCCAGATAATGAATCATTTTACAGTTACTCCCAAAAATTACCCCAAGCCCTCGTTTCCCGCCGATACCCCCACGATTTCGTGGAAAAACAAATCTCCTGTGCCATCTCCTACAACCCTCCATCTGCACTTCTTAAAACTGATCATGTAACAACACTCGTCACCCAGTTCTTTCCTGGCTTGGAATCCGTCGACCAGATTATCCGCCTTAGGCATGACTTCCTACAGTCCTTCCCTGAAATGCGTCTCCTTCTTCCCAAAATCCTACCCACTGCTCCCCGCACTTGCTTCAGCAGACCCAATCTGAATAACATCCTGGTTCACAAGTATTTGCCTTCTGACTCTCCCATATAACAGGCCCCACAGTAAAAGGTGCAGCATGCACGCTGCCACCACCACTTACTCTAATCTTATCACAAGAGAATCGTTTCCAATTATTGGACATGCTACATTTGCTATCACTCACCTTTCTCCATTGCACTGCTTCTTACATCAGCCTTACAACTCACCACTCAACAACTATCCTACAGCATGAAAGGCAAAGTCAAAAAGTTTATACTTTCAACCCTGACCATCCAGTGGCAAGTCATGCTTACTCAGATGATTCGAACAACCTCAACACCTGTGTCACAGTTAGAGCTGTTAGAGTTTTTCCGAACACCACCACCCCTTCAGAACTACGCAGATTGGAACTATCCTACCAACCTTGACAACCTTGTCACCAGACACACTCCTGGCCTAAACCTACGAACCCTTTCTGCATCCATGATGCCACATGGCATCGCTAAATTATCCTGGCATTTATAGGCATATCAATGCTGCGATGATGCTGTTTGGCATCGCTACGAGTAGTTCCAAGTTTACACAACAGATTGTTCTGGCGTCTGTTTTTTTGAGTTGTCATTTGTCCGGTGTTTACATCGGCGAAGTGTTTCGTGCGTGACGAGTCGGTTTGCTAATAAACAGCCTGTACTTTCTATTGTTCTGTGCTTTAGTTACTGAAAGCTTCATTTATGGAACCAACGTTATCTCATTCCTCAAGAGGAAAGGAAAGAAATGTGGTAAGTTTTCGACATAGTTACATATGCAATTTCTTCAGTAATTATTGTTTCATTCTTATGATGCCAATTGGAGTCTTTGATGCATTAGCTTCTACACAGCATGCAAACATGCATTTGAAGAAATTGAGTTTGTTTTTATATGAGAATGATTTTATATGAGAACTTTTATAGTTTTAATTCTTGCTTCATATTTTTTATGCGTGGACAACGTGATGCCCTACGGGATGATGAAATTCTTCTTCTTCTGCAAGGAGATGAATCTGAAATATCAGACAACGAGATCATTTCTGATGATGAAACTTCAAAGTCAAGATGCAAACTTTGCATAAAAGCGTACTCAAGGGTTAAATGCTCCAAATGCGATGTTTCATTATGTTTTAACAAACAAAATAATTGTTTCAAAAATTTTCGTTGTAAATAAAGATCAATTTTGTATAATTCTTTTGAATTGAAAATAAACGTAATTCAAAATAACATGCAATTTTGTTCCTTAACTAATAAATAAATTGTTAAGACACTTTGTAATAAAATTAAATGGGAAGTTAGAACATTCATGTGTACTCTTTATTTTGAAAGTAATAAAACTTCGAGTGTCTTTCAGTGATAATGATGCCGTTTGGAATCATTAGCTTATTTTTAAACTAAGAACCTTAAATGTATTTTTGCAATGCAAATGGCATATTTATGATCCAATGAGTACATACTGAAGAGGAAAAAAAAATTTTGTCAATTTTTTCTAAATGTGAAGCACACAGCTCTTTGCGGTGATCATCAACATCTCTGTGGAGTTATCATTTTATAGAAGGCGCCAAGTCTGCTGCCCACAGTAGTTCCAGGCGATGATGCATCTGCTGGCCGTCGGATAGCGTCATCCACTCCGATGACGACATGTAATATAGAGCACCACCACAGACCGTTTTACGTTAGTCGCCGCAATTCATGTTCTGTCTGTCGGCTGGCGACGTACTCAACCACCCAGCTGGCTGTCTACTGTCGTCTCCCCTAATCCTAATGGCTCCTGGGCTACCTGCCTCAAGGTCGCATACCGCAGCAACGCTGTCGCCCTTTGTTTGTACTGCACACCTGTTTGAACTAGGAACCCAGCATATCTCAAATATTTCCATGTAGTGTAGCGATACACTACAATATATATTTCTACCTTCATCTATTTACCCCTATAACTGATAAAAAATCAAAATAAATTGGAATTTTTAATAATGTTTTCAATAATAATTTTTAACAGACGCCGCAGATATTCCACTTCTGTCGCTGTTTAACCTTATCCCCCCACCCCTGGAACTTCCACCCCCACCCCGTGTTTCCTCCTTTGTTTCATTCATGTGGCGGGTCGGGCTGTGATCATATCTAATGAATAAGGCTTCTCACCGAAATATTGTGCAATTTGTTTGTTTTTGTGTTTTTTACGTATTCATCTCGCCCTCCTGCCTTCGTCTGTGGCAAGTCACTCGTTATTTTTTCTTATCCTATCTTATTTTTAGTACACAACGGCAGTTTCTTTGTTTCCATTATCCATAACTTCCTTTTAGAAATACTTGATGTTCTAATGTCCACTGTTATCCATGGCTCTTTTCATTTTGAGAAGTACGATATTATTTCACGGGGAAGCAAACTGCTTAATGATATCGGGCACATCAAATATAAATTAAGATATTTACTTGAGATAATACGATTCAAATAATTTTCTATAGAGTAAAAGGAGTTGTTATTGAAGATACATTATCAACAGTTTCTCAAAAGTTTCCCATTTTGATGTGGTTTTTATACTATAGAGTAACTTATTGAAAAGCCTAATACCTATGTGAAATGTTCCTCTTTGATACATTTTAGTTTTTGTATGCAAATCTAATTGTTCCCTTGTTTAATGTTCGATTTTTATTTGTTCTTAGAGCTGCATCTTTACCTATGACATTATTTCTATTTAAATAATAAAAAAATTTAAAAAAAACAGAATATTTTCTACGACGTAATTATTGGCAGTGGGGGAATATTTATGTATTTAAATAAGGGTCTACAAGATGTTTTGCTGTTAGTCATTATTCTTATTGCTCTCTTCTGAATTTTGAAATGACCCAGTGCATCTGATGATGAAACTCAGAATATAATTTCGTACTTTATTTGTTAATGAAAATGAGCGAAGTATGCATTTTTCAAAGTTTGTAAACTAGAAGTTAATTTTAAAATGTGTAATGCATAGCAGATTTTATTTTATTTGGTATCTAAATATGGAATATACCTGTTCCATTTAAGATCAGATTGAATCCGTAAACACAAAAAATTTGATATACATGCATTGGTGTGATTTAACAGGTTATACTTCCTACATGCCGTCTAAAGGCAGCGCCACCAGCGCACAGAGGAAAAGCAAGTGTTAGTAGCCCACGCATTTGAAATACAGACAACGTGTATCATTCATGTACTTTTGTGACACGAATAAAACTTGGTTCCACGTGTGAAAATAGAATGTAATGATTTTATTGACCGTATATGAGATGCGTCTGCACGGCTCTCCTGCATAATAGGTGCGAAAATTAGAGACGATATATTTATTTGATTGTTTTGTTTTACTGCAATACAACGTATGTAAAAATTACAGACGGTATATTCGGCTGTTCCTTCTTATTGAGATACAACGCGGGCAAGTGTTATTTGATTCTGTATTTCAAATGCGCGGGCTTCTACCAAGGAGGAAAGAAATATATGGAGACGAAATACCGCTTATTGTGTGACACCGCCTCTAAACTCTCGGCTGATACTGCGCATGCGTGGCGGCAGCGGCGGCCATATTAGGTATCCGTACTTTTGATATGTTCACATTGTGTTTGATGCTGTGATTATTTCATTTTCTGATGTGCCTAAGTTTTTTTCTAATGCCATCTTGTGCTGTATATGGTTGTACAAATAGGCCAGATAGTAAAGAAGCTGGAATATCATTTCGTAAGTAAGTTGCATTGTAATTATTGTTCTTAAAGTTTGCAGTAGGTATTGGCAAGTTTGGTGC
Organism: Vandiemenella viatica; assembly: GCA_031002005.1. Taxonomy (NCBI): domain Eukaryota; kingdom Metazoa; phylum Arthropoda; class Insecta; order Orthoptera; family Morabidae; genus Vandiemenella; species Vandiemenella viatica. Next base: position 278,061,024 of record CM061921.1, on the reverse strand, counting down.
CTGTCTATAAATATTTATTCATAGCTCTCAATAGGATGACCTTGTTCTCAAAGTTTTGTTGGTGTAGTGTCGAAAATCAGCATATTCTGTTATTTTGCAGGTAATAGACTAGCATTACTTTTTAACGAGTGTTGAAAATGAGATTTAAAGGAGTGATTTTTACGTAGCAATTCAGTGAATTTAGTATTGCAATGTGCCACACTCTTGTCATTGTGATGACGGTCTTGAGACGCTATGATCGGCCATAGATGAACTCTGCTGTGAGGCAAGTGAATCTGGAACTGGAACGGTATCTTATGTCTGATATTGGCTCTAGCATGGGCTTGGTACCTGTAGATGCTATTGATAGGTGGGGTTATACTACTTATGGCCTACACCTCAATAGTAGAGGGAAGGGGGTTCTTTCAGATATCATAACAAAACAATTAATTGGGGCCACAAATTCTCAAGAAAAGATTCCTGTTGTTAATGGTGTTAGGGTAGCTCCTTTTTAGATTAGGGTCATGTATTAGGCAGATAGTTTTAAAAGAAATTAATTTAAACAATAATGAGTTTTCAGATACCAAAATTAAAAATTGTGTAGGGATTAATTTATTACATCAGAATATCAGAGAATTAACAAACAAATTGGATGAATTGCTAGTCCACATAAATGAATTAAATGATATCAATAGAATTGATGTTTTATGCTTGTCTGAACACCACAAAACTACAGGAATTGGTATGTCAAATGGAACTGACTTTAATTTAGCTTCTCATTATTGTAGAACAAACTTGGAGAAAGGAGGAGTTGTCACTTATGTAAGAAATGGTTATAGGTTTGAGGATATAAGTATTAGAAAGTATTGCCTTGATCAACATTTTGAAGGTTGTGCTGCACAGCTAAATTTCAATAATGAAATTTTCATAATAGTAACAGTATACAGAGCACCATCGGGAAACTTTTCTATTTTCATGAACGAATTTGAACTCTTATTAACATTTTTAAGCAAAAAAGAAGTCTACATAGTCGTATGTGGCGATTTTAATGTAGATTTTCTAAATAACTTACCCTGTAAAGTAATGCTAGAATCATTAGTCAGTTTATTAAATTTAACTCAGGTAGTTAATTTTCCAACTAGAATAGTGAATAATAGTCACTCAGATATAGACAATGTTTTTCTAGATACCTCAAAATTCAGTTATAACTTCAAGCCATCCATCAATTGATGCCCAGTTATTAACCATCAACACTTCAATAGAAACTAGCTCTAAGAGTAATGTTTTTAAACTTCAGCGTGCAATAAATGATGAGTCAGTTATTTGTTTTATAAAGTACCTCAGTACCAAAAACTGGGTACAGGTTTACAGTGCTCAAGGTATGGATGAAAAATACAACATTTTAGTAGCATTTTATTAAATTACTTTGAAAGTTTCTTCCCCTTAAAAAAGTGTCATGCTTCTCGAAAAGAACAAAAACCTTGGATAACTATTGGCATTAGAACATCATGCATTTATAGAAGGAAGTTATATATTGCCTCTAGGAACAGTGAGAATGCTAATCTTAAAACACATTACAAACAGTACTGCAAAATACTGAAAAAGGTTATTAAAGAATCTAAAAGTATGTACTACAAATATAAAATTGATGATTCTGAAAATAAAATTAAGACAATATGGGACATTCTAAAAAAAGGTAATAGGAAAAAGTAATCAAACAAGTAATGATATTTTTATCAAAGAAAATTCAGTAGAATTTAATTTTTCAATTGCTGATATATTTAATAAACATTTTTTATCTGTTGCTGATAAATTGGCTGCTAATAGCTCAGTGACACACAGTATGGCTTTTGTCAGAACAGGCTTCCAAGAAAAATTTAACTCTAAAATTAGCTACTCCAGAAGAAATAAGAAAAATTATCAGATCCCTCAAGAGCAAATACTCAAGTGGTTGTGATGGGATATTTTAGAAGAAATAAATGATAAATCAATTCCTGTGGGAATTTTTTTATGACTTATTTAAGGCATTTGACTGCGTAGAGCATAAAATTCTGATACAGAAACTAAAGTATTATGGTATAGATGGCATTGTTAATAAATGGCTTAGTTCTTACCTTCTAAATAGAAAACAGAAAGTATCAATGGAGAATTACTAACAGCCTTCTCCAAAGTTTTTGAGAAAGCAATGTACAATAGAGTTTATAAACACCTTAAAAATAATAATATTCTAATTATATCACAATTTGGTTTTCAAAAGGGTCATTCAACAGAACAAGCTATATTTGCATTCACTGACAATATTTTAGAAGGAATAATTGATAAATTAATTCCTGTGGGAATTTTTTTGTGACTTATCTAAGGCATTTGACTCTGTAGATCATAAAATTCTGATACAGAAACTATAGTATTATGGTATAGACGGCATTGTTAATAAATGGCTTAGTTCTTACCTTCTAAATAGAAAACAGAAAGTATCAATGGAGAATTTTAAGGCTGCCTTAAGGGGTCCACTGTTTTCTGAGTGGAAATTAATCAGATGTGTAGTACCTCAGGGTTCTATATTGGGGCCACTATGTTTTTAATATACATAAATGATCTACCCTGTGTTTCATCTAAAAACTCAGAATTTGTCGAATTTGCAGATGACACAAATATAGGAATAATACTCCAGATTTATCTACAGAATATATTTCAAATTATGTCTTTGAACTGATTAATGAATGGTTTACAGCTAATGGCTTATCTTTAAACTTTGATAAAACTCATAAATGCAATTCAGTACATCACACAGATTAACACCAGATATAGACATAAAATTTGCAGGCCAGTCCATTCAAGAGGTAGAGAGTGTAAAATTTCTAGGTTTGTATATTGATCATAATTTAAATTGAAAAGTACGTTTCTGACTTATTAAAGCGATTGGGTGTAGCCACATTTTCAATTCCTACAATTTCAGCTATAGGTGATGTCCGTATGAGGCAGCTAGTTTATTTTGATTATTTTCACTCCTTATTGTCATATGGAATAACATTCTGGGGCAATTCTACCCATAAAGACAAAGTGTTCAGAGCCCAAAAGCGTGTAATAAGAATTATGTGTGGGGTTAGCAATAGAACTACATGTAGAGAGCTGTTCAAGAAGTTAGGGATTTTAACATTAGCATCTGAGTATATATATACATTAATGTCCTTTCTAGTCACAAATTATACTTTGTTTGAAACAAATAGTAAAATACACAATTATGGCACTAGAAGTAAAAATGATCTTCACAAGGATTACAAGTCATTGTTATTTGTTCAAAAAGGGGTCCGATATTCAGTGATACATATATATCTTCAATAAGCTCCCAACACATATTAAATGTCTAGCAGATGATAAGAATAAATTCAGGAAAAAATTGAAAGATTTTTTTAATTGACTTCTACACTGTCGAAGAATTTATTTCTAAGGTATCTAAAAAATAACTGCCAGTAGCTTGTTTAAATGTAGTTTAGATAATTAATTTACCAAGTTTGCTATGACTGTACATCTCCTGGTGTATGTATTATTTTGTTATGCAATTGTTTACGATACCATGTATGCTATGACTGTGCATCGTGAGGTGTATGTATTATTTTTTATGGAATTTTTTTTTTTAATGTACCATGTATGCTATGACTGTACATCTTCTGGTGTATGTATTATTTTGTTATGGAATTGTTTAATGTACCATGTATGCTATGACTGTACATCTACTGGTGTACGTATTATTTTGTTATGCAACTGTTTATCTGTGATTTGACAACTTTCCACAGTCTCTTATATTGGGACCAATGGAAAATGAATGTATTGTATAGTACTGTATAATCTAGGAATCTTGATGAAGCAAACAATATTCTTACCCCAAATGCAGTTTTCGATTCAAATACGTGTGTGTGGGTGTGTCTACATGGTTTGATTCTGTAGCGGCAATTCAATGGAGATTGTGTTTAGATCTAAATACAGTCTGTACCAGAATGGTTTTGTTGTTCCATAAGGGACAAAGAATTTATCTATTACTGTTAGTAAATTCATGAGAACCATGTTAGTGGCAAAACCTGTATCGCGATTTAAACTACTTCCAGCTATTCCCAATTAAGCTTACGATGTATGGCAACAAGATAACTATTTTTCTTCTAGTCTAGGCCACATTTCAACCTAACCACAAATGGTAGTAATAAAACTGAAATATCCATTCTGCATGTCCACCATGTAATTCATTGTAAATATCTCGAGAACTAGGCGAGATATCGAAAATTTTTATTTTTTATTTGTCTCGTCTTTTTAAATAAGAATGCATCAACAAATTTGACTTTGACCAATTTTTTCTTCTGAATTTCAACCAAAAATATTTCACATTTGAGACAGAATATCTCGAAAACTAAGCAGGAAATCAAAAAATTGTATTCTTCATTTTTTTATTTGTCTCATCGAGTTACATAATTAACCATCAACAGATTGTAGCGTCACGTTTATCGTAGAGTCCCCTTGAGGTTTTTGTGCATATTCCCTGTGTCTATATGGATAGGTAGTATGGTGGCCACGCCTCCCCACTCCTGCTCTGCCCGGCGTCACTTCAATGCGTGGTGAATATCCCTTGCGTCGTCTCCATATATTTCTTTCCTCCATGGCTTCTACCACTTACTTTTCCTCTGTGCGCTGGTGGCGCTGCCTTTAGGCGGCAGGTAGGAACTATACCCTGTTAAACCACAGCCTTCTAATCACACCTATTTTGCAAGTACCTTTGTTGCAGCTTAACATCTTTCTATTAATATGTCTTATCCATGGAGGAAAGAATATATGGAGACGAGATAACGCGAAATCCGTGAAACCTCGTGAAAAAACTGTGCCTGCGCGCCGGACATCGTAGGAGTACCAAAACATTGGGCTGTTTGCACTGTGTCAGCTGCTGAGAATATTTCGTTTTCTAATATTCTAAAGTTTTCTATAACGCCAAGTTGTGATGCATATGGTTGCACAAACAGACGAGATAGGAAAAAACCTGGAATAGCGTTTCATAAGTAAGTCACATTGTAACTATCGTTCTTGAAGTATCTGACAGGCAACCGCAACATTAGTCCCATTCGATCTAAATTTATTCATTGCTCTCAATAGGATCATATTATTCTCAAATTTTTGTTGGTGTAGTGTAGACAATTAGCATATGCTACTATTTTTCACCTGAAAGGCTAGCCGTATTGTAGACAAATGTTGGAAATTTAATTTAAACGGATCATGTTTACATCGCGACACAGTGAATATGGTATTCTGCATGCATTACTCACGTTTAAGTTTACACTGAAATCGCATGATGAAATTAATCGTGATAATTTGTGCTGTGCGAACTAATAAACGCTATGAAATAAACTTTGTTGACGGAAATGTAGTTCGCGATGCATTCTTGTGTTTAGATGTGTCTACATATTTTGGTTTTGTAGCGGCAATAATAATGGAAATGTTGGCAGGTTAAAATGCGGTGTATACCAGAAGAGAACAAACAATTTATTTATTATTAGCTGTTAGCTTCTGATTTTTGAATGTACTGATTTTTCTAGCAGAATTATATAGGCCACTACCAGAACAATATCTTCTAAGTAAGCTCTAAACATTGACTTATGCTTTTTTTTTAAATTTCATGTATGACTTGTTTCTGTTTGTAAATATGTCTACAAGTATATTTCTAGATTTTGAAATCTTCCTTGTCAATTACTGAAATAGAATGTGAAAATATAATCTATTTGAACATCAACTAAAATTTAAGGACTGTAGAAATAAACAGTTTGTTATTCAAGTTAAAAAGAATTACCTGCTCATTAAGTTACGTCCGAATTCATCATCAAATATGGATATGGCGATAGTTTTTTTCTGGTCCAGGCCGCATTTCAACCTAACCACGTCAATTTTAAGGTACAATATCTCGAGAACTAAGCGAGATATCAAAAAAATTTATTCTTTACTTTCAGTTTCCCTCATCGAGTTACATAAGAATTCGTCATCAAATTGCGGCGCGACCGTTATCGTTGAATCCCCTCATAACCTAACAACCTCGTTTTTGAGACAGTATATCTCGCGAACTAAGCGAGATATCGAAAAATTTTATTCTTCATTTTCGATTTGTATCGTCGTGTTACATATGAATCTATCACCAAATTTGACTTTGGGGACACGTTTCTTCTGAATTTCAACCAGAAACTCCACTCTTTTGAGACAGTATATCTCGAGAACTAAGCACGATATCAAAAAATTTTATTCTTCATTTGTGATGTGTCTCGTCGAGTTACATAATAATCCATCATAAAATTGCGGTGCCACGGTTGTCTTATGATTTCCTTGAGGTTTTTGTGCATATTTCCGTGTTTCTCTGGTCAAGCAATATGGCGGCCTCCCCTCCCCACTTGTCTCCACCAGGTTTCACTCCAGTATGTGGCGAAGGTGCCTTGCGTCGTCTCCATATATTCCTTCCTCCATGGTCTTATCTGCGAACAAATTTCATCTCTGCCATGATTGTATCTTTGGGAGTTTAAGTTCAGTGATAAGTTGTCTCTGGCGTCAAATGTATTGTTGTAAACTCAAGGCGGTAGAATATGATTTTTCGTTTGTTTTTTGTTTAGGGAGGCTATGAGTCCAAAGGTTTAGTGCTATATGTGAAAAATGGCTACCAGCTCTTCAGCAGATGAAGTGCTGATATTTTTAGAGACTTTGCAAAATGACTTTAAAAATTTATCCATGGAAGCAAGGAAGAAATTTCCACAACTAAATGAGGTAAGTGTCAGGTTATATATTTTTGAAGGTTATTGTAAAGATTAATTTAGACCGTTTGGTGTTATGACAGGTCTTTTTTCCCGTGTATTTTGTCCGGGGATTTTAGTCGCAGGAGAATTAATGTGTTGAGCATTGTTGGCAGTTTTTCTGACAGCTTACTAGTGTAGTTTCGTCCGCTATTTGTATGCATGCTCTGAAGTAAATGTAAACGAAATTTTAATATTTTAAAACAGGTTTCAGTTCTGTTTTTGATCGTTTGCTGTTTGGTCGTTGAATAGTGGTTGATGCAATGACTCATCGGCTCCTCAATAATTAGAACCACCTTATAAGCAATGGCCCTTTTGGTATGAAAATTTGTACACACCTTCCGTCGACGAAATTATTTGAGAATATTTGCACTTTATAACGATAGAATGTATTATAATCGACTAAAATCGTTCGAAAAATGGAACTTCTGTAGAAATTATTCTGCAAGAAATACTTATTATTATCATCTGTTTATCGTCCTTGTAGCTGTTTTTCATTCTTCATTCCTCGAGAAAAAAACTTAATTTCGCATTCATATGGCATGTAGGGGAGAAGTATTGGCACACACAAACGGCTTTTTTTTTTATGTACAGCATTGTATCACGATAGCAAACATGTAGCAGCAGAGTCAAATTGTTGGACTGTGTATGATGTTAATAATCTAATCAATTTCGCATTGTAACCAACATCTTGCAATGGCATGTTGTTACTAGTGGAGGTTTGCTTAGGTTGAAATACAGTAACTGACTGAAACGTCAACAGTATTAGCGAAGGTTGTGGTTAAGTTGAAATGCGACCTGGCCCAGAATGAAAACTGAAATTGCATGTTTTTGTAATTGGTTTCGTTGTAAGACATTGGCTGCCTTGTAAAATTATTAACATTGTAGATAGTTCAACAATTAATCTATAGTACAACATGTCTGTTAACATTATTCAGCGCTGCTCATTAAAAAACAGCTGGGGGGGATACTTCTTCCCAACATGTCATATCAATATGGAATGCAGTTTTCTGTCAAAGAATGAAGGCTGAGAAACAGCTACAAGGAACATAAACACATAACAGAACGTATTTATTGCATAATAACTTGTATGAAGCTACCCATATTTCCAATGAGTTTACTCATTTATTATACATTTGATGGTTATAATGTACAAATATTGTTAAATGATATCGCCCAAGGAAGGAGTGTACAAATTTTCATATCAAAAGGACAATTCCTTCTGAAGTGGTTTGCGTTATGGAACCACCCCTAAACCATTTGCAGTTTCTCTTATTTTATGAAACTGTGACATGAGGAACTGTATGTATCTGAATTAAAAGTTGTTTGTGTTCATTCTTTGCTTGTACAAACATCTTTCTGGCAGTTCGTTCAGGGCTTACATTCTGGAGGATGCAGGTTCGATTCCCCGTCTGGGCATACAGAATTGGATTTTCCATGGTTTTCCCCAAATCACTCTAGGTGAATGCCAGGATGCTTCCTTCAGAAGGCTATGGCCAAATTCCTTCCCATTCCTTGTCCCCAGTCCTTTCCCACCTCTGATGACATCGACGAGGCTTAAAGCCATAAAAATAGTGGTACAGCAGGGCCACATTTAAGCATAGGCTACCTGGGTTGTAGCCTAGGGGCCCACACCACAGCCAGAGGGGGCTCCCCAGTGACCTGTCGGATGGACCCCCATGTAGGCCATAAATTGTTACACCGCCGACAGGGCCCCACACAAAGCCTAAATGGGGCCCTGTGGTTCAGTCCAAATATACTGCTATAAACATTATGCAGTGGCCAAATTTTATATGTACTTCAAAACTGCGACAGCTAACAGTTCTCATTTTGTTCCAGGCTGCATTACATGCTAACAACCATACCAACGTGTTTCTGTCTGAAAATAAGGCGATCTTAAGTTATCAATAAAAACTAAAATTCCTCAAGTTTTGTGCTGTTGTAGAGTGTAGATACTTTGGCAGGAACAATGTGATTGGAAATGCCGATTGCGTACTGTTGACACTACTCTGTATCATAACTTTTGTGTGGCGTCAGGCCCGCCGCTAGCTGTTTGAGCGCCCGCGTGCAATACCGATTATGCCGCCCCCTGTCTAACTACAGCTAGTGGTGGATCTAGGAAATTTCCGAACCGGGTCAAAAAACTGAGAGATTGCCGCCCCTTCGAACATTATTTTGCCGCCCCCATTGTTGCCATCCTGAGTGTCGCTGGCCGCCCGAAGCAGCTGTTGAGCTAAAAAAAAAAAAGGTCGCCTGCTACATAATACGCTTCAAATTTCGTCGCGGCGACCATGGAGTGGCAACTATCGCTGGGGCGACGACTGTCGATCACTCGTTTTGCCGCCCCCCTCGACGTGCCGCCCGCGTGCGGTGCACGCCTTGCACGCCCTCTTACGGCGGCCCTGTGTGGCGTCACATCTAAGGTACATTTTATTTTGCTTTCATGTACACTTTTTCCAAAAAGGTATGTTCTCAGGAATTTGTGTCACAAATAAATAGCACAATTCCTTGTTAACATGTCCTTATTTTACCACTGCTACACTGTTAATATATACTTGAATATTTCATTTAAAAAATGAGAAATATTGGAGGCACCTAAACCAGAATAGGTAGTACAGACACTAGAAGACCTAGAACTCTTACTTCCTACAGTGTGTGATACCTTACTTTAATTCACTGGGTATGACAAATACCTACGTGACCTAGAGCAAAATAGTAAAAGTGTGAAAAAATGTCTTGTACACGTGGAAAGTTACTATTTTCATGTGAAACAGTCAAAAGTTATTTCATGATATGCCAGCTTGTAATTACATCTACTCTCTGCTGTTCACAAACAGTAAAGCAATTAATGGAGGGAATATAATGGGATGTGTGGTACTGTACTGTTCTCAAGAGAATCTCAGTTACAATGGGCAGGAAAAACTGCCATGAGGCGATATTTATATGGTATCCCAACACTCAAGATCCTTTGTCAAGAACATAGAAATATATGTTCTTGACAAATGGTGTTATCCAAAACATTGAGTTTTTTTGTTATTTTTTGTTACTGCTGCCCTCCTCCCTTCAACTTTGGTGAGTGTTGGGTATAATTGATCTCAAGAGAAGGAACACTGTGAACAGGTGCTAGTGATTATGTTTGATGGAAGTAAAGAGGGTTGTATTAGAGTATATGGTACCTGCAGAACTACTTTGTTTTGTGTGGTAATGATGTCATAATAGTGCGGTAGTCCAACGCAGTAATTAGTTTTCCATATACACTAGACCAGTGGCGGCCGAAGTGTTTTGCTCAGGTAGTGACAACAATAAAATATTTCCAGTGCGGATCCAGGGCTTTGGTTAGAGAGGGGGGGGGGGGAGGAACTAGGATTTGGTTTGGAAAAAAGGTTCCCAAAATCCACGTCGTGGGGGGGGGGTGACGTTGGTGCTTTTGGGGGGCTTCAGCCCTCTAGCCCCCCCCCCCCTCCCCTGGATCCGCCACTGAATGTTTTGGCGGTTTACTGATCATCATTGAGTTGAAACATGCCTGGAAAAACAGCTCAGATTAAGAATCTCGCAATATAAAAATTTGTAACATTTGAAAGTCTCATTGCCGGCAGTTACTGCCGGATTAAAGAAATTATTTTGAAATTAATCAATGATAAATGTTTTAAAATTGACCTAACGGTAAACATTTTGTGATTAGCCAAAAACCGACAAGTTGATATACAAGCAGTGCTGGATTACCCAATAGGCAGGACTTCGCACGACTGGGCAGTAGACTGGAGCCCCTTATTTTTGGAGGCCCCTTGATAGTTCACTTTTTTCACTAAACAAAAATAATAAAAAATAAAATCATCCAGAATAAAACAATTAAAATAATATGAAAAGCATGGAAATTAATTTTTTTGTTTCATTGTAGCGTACAATAAATAAAAGTAATTTTCAAAATATGATAAAACGTAAAATTCGTTTGTCAATTGAAAAAATAAATATTATAAATTCTATTAGTCATCTACAAAACCATTTCTTTGTACTTATAAACACAGATAATTATTTTCAAAAACAGAGGAAATCAAAATTTTTTAGTGCCTAGGGCCCCATACTTTCTTATCCAGCACTGCCTTCGATAACCACGATGACAGTGGAACACATTTCACTTGAGAATCGTTTCCTGTTACGTGCATTCATAAACTTATGGAATTCTCCTTCAGAGAAGCTAAGAAAAAACAATATTGCCTGCTCGCATTGACAAAGCTTCTAGGGCAGCGTATCCAAACCTTTTTCAACCCGAGGACCAGTAAATTTTCAAAAATAATGCTGTAGGCCACTAACTCACACAGGTCTATTTTTTTTTTTTTTTTCTCCTTTTCGTTTCAGCTGACTATGGACGACGATTGCGCAACATCATTTTCCTCTTCTGAGTTTCCTTCCTCCGTCGCCGGTCACCTCCGCAATTTTTCCTCTGTCTTTTTTAATGTCTTCCACCCTGGGCCTAATTTTATTTTGTTGTTATTAAAATGTACCATTATAACATAATAAATCTAAAACCACATTTTGAATCCTATGAAAACACAGATATAAAACTGTATGTGAACTATTAAAAGTTAATTACATGTTAATCAGACCAAACCAGATAAATAATAATGTTACTACAGAATGGGCGCTACACTATACCACCGGCCTACATACATAAACCAAAATAAAAGACGCTAGACCGTATGCCTTTTGCTTTTATTTACTTCATCACTCGCGTTACCAATCTTATCAACTACCGCGGTTCCTCATACCCATTTAAAATCCTTAGTAAACCGTCATTTACTTATTCTCTAGACGCCACATGGAAGTAAATAGACTGTTGTAGAAACAATGCTGTTTTATCTCATCCGGGAAATGCCACATTTTTGCCCAGTCATTGAAATATTCAAGGTTTTTAAATTTTGGGCATACAGCCTTATACAGTACCAATATGGTACCAGAATTTATGACATTATGCCTGTGGAACTCCTGAACTATGTTCGCGGACCACCAGTAATCAGCGAACAGGCTGAAGCACTGTTCCAGTTGATATTTAGTTGAATGCTACAAAAATGGCAGCTGCTGCACTCTGCCGGCAGTATTACTAACTTTATCGAGCTGCAGCGTGTGACAGAACGAAGTTGACTCCATTCCCCATTAACAAAGCGAACCCCCGACCTTGAATATTTCCATGGAAACGCTAGAGCGCATGCGCGATCTGTGCCAACCAAGATTTGTCACCATGACAGCGAAACAGTTCACTGGTGTGGCCAACAGATGGAGTTCATTACTTTCCCTAGCTGTAGAGTAGAGAATGCCACATTTATAAATATTTATTTTTCTTTCACGGCATTTATTTTTTAATTTATTTATTCATGATTAGAGGTAGTGACATGTCACAGTGGCACTACGTCTAGAGCCGCCACTGCACCAGACCAGCATTGACACTGCTAGCACTACTTTCCAAAATAGCGCAACACTACTAGAACTACTTCATAAAGTAGTTCATGATATTATCTCACGCAGTGTAAAATAGTTCTTCTGGTACTGTGTACTCCTGTAAAAATCTAATGAGGTTAAGCAGGTTGTTTAGTGTGATCAGAAAGTATTTGTAATTTATTTGTTTAAAGAATTAATATGCCAATGCAATTGAATTTTTGTCTGTTTTTACTTTTCACCGAATTCATTTCACTTCATTTTGAGAAGCATCTACAGTGGTTTAATGTTTTTCATTGTTTTGCATTTGTTAGTTTCTGTTTACTATTTCCGGTGATTTTAGCACTGCAGGTCATTTTTTTGTGCATATTTTTTTCACTACCGCTGTAGCTGCATTTTAATACCATACAACTATATTTATTTAACTGTCACTGCATTGAGATCAAACAGTATAGTGCAGTTCAGTGCAATGATATTGAAATAAGCAGAAAATGACCTGCAGTGCTAAAATGCAACTAAATTGGATTGGTGTGATATTAACTGTTATTCAGATTGATTAACTTGCTATTGATGAACTGGCCCACAACATCCAGCTGTTACATTCTAAATGGTCAAACTGCATAAAATACTTGTGAAATGGAAAAAATGAATTTCAAATTAAGTAATTTTTGTTGAGGTCGACACTCTTAGGAGATCTTTATAGGTAGCAGAATGGTGGCAGGGTCAATGTAGAATACAGGATGATTGATATTTGCATAGGAGTTGGAAATTATGTTTAGTAACAAGGAAAGATCCTCCAGCAGTGGAACTGGAGCATGATAGTTTGGTAGGACAGCACGCTACAGGTCTTCTAGCACAGTTTGGTGCAGGAAAATTTGTTGGGAGGAGGGTGGTAATAACTTTTTGGTTTTGATGGCAGCTATCTTTGTGGCAATTTCATGTTTTTCTTTTAAATTCAATCCATAATGTCTGGCATAGGAATTACCTCCTCTACCAGTAACTTATTTCAATCCTCATCTTCCACCTACAATGGAAACTTACCCACAACCTTGTGCCTGAACTCAAGTCATAGTTTACATTCATTGTCTTCATTTCCCTCCCGACTACTATATGTAGCTTTTCCTCTAATATTCTCTCATCAACAGTGAATACTTTATGCATAGTTTCCACTCTTCCTGGATCCTGGCTTTTGTTTTCTTCATAACCCAATTCATTTGTCAGATCTGTTACTAAGTGTGGGTAATACTTAAGAACAGATTACTACTAGAACTGAGACAAAGATGATTTTTTCAAAATCCATTGGCCACCCATACTTGTAGATGGAAAAAAAGAAACTACAAAGAAAAGTGTGTACACATCCTACTAATTACTAGTTAAGGGGACATAACAGATTATCATTTGTTTGACTGAATACTCTGCCTTTTCATGTGAGCTATTTTTCTGATTTCTTATCTGTTGTAAAGATAATATAAGCATTATGTAACTTTTCTCCTGGTCCTGGATGTATTTCTACCCAATCATTATGCCTAGAAACGTACAAAAATTTCAGTTCTTAATTCCTGTCCATGCTTGGATGGGAGATAATTAATTACAAAACCAAAAGTGCTATGTTTGTAGTGTTTTCGACCTGCAATGTTGGGCTATAATGTGCCACCACACTACATCATGGAGATGAAAAAATAACTTGTTTGAGTCCTGCTCCTCGTGTACTGACCGTCCTTTAGCTGGTTTTTTGCAGCTATCAATGTGAATGCTGAAATAGTCCCCAATCTCCACCTCATAAACTACACAGTTAAAAGACCAAAAAATAACACACACAGAACATAGTTACTGTGTGGCAGCTATGTAGAATTTGCCCTTTTCTTAGTTTTAGTAGCATTGTGTGCAGTAGTAGATCCAAAATTTGTTTGGTAGTAATTTCTCCTATATCACCCTATAATTTCGGTCTCATACTATGCTACCGAACTCGACGAATGTTTAGTTGCTGAATTTCTTTGCTTTTTAGGTACATTCTCTCAGTATCCATTGAAACCACCTCCACTATATGCAATCTGCAAGAATTTGATTATTGTGGCTTTCTCTGGTTCCAGTTTACTAATGCAGTTGTTTCCATCTTCTTATGGAGATCCTGTTAATTCTCTTTCCTTGTGGTATGCAGTTCAAAATTTTAAAAGTGATCTGCCCACTGTCCATTCTACAAATATAGTGATAGACCTATTAATTTCTTCTGTATTCATTTATTTTCTCAATTAAACTGAATAACTTGATTTCTCTATGAATGTATTTTACATCTTCCATCTCAATTTGTTTCATAAGTGATTCATTGAGTGTCCCCCATTCTGAATGACATGACAATAATAACACCAATATTTTTATGGAGTTTCAGACAAACCTTTCTTCCTACCTTTCCCCCAATTGTTATTTTCACTGTGCTGCAAATCTGTCAAAAAAAACAATTTTTTTATTAATATATATTTAAAAAAAATACAGTCATGATTTACCTTTTGCTACCCACTCTGCTAACTGAAATTCATTGTTTGTAATGGTTTTTATACTCATTGTCACGTCTCCATAGAAGGCAATGGTTTTTGTTTTGCTGTTTAACACCCTGTTAAGCCAAAAAATTGTGCCCAAAGCCCACTGCAAAATATAATATCATCTGGTGATGTCGCAGATGTGTCATGCGATAAGGCAAGTGGAGCAGAGATGAATGGGGAGTCATTATTGCAATGGTACGTGTGGCATATGCGGAAATCCACTGACATAAGTGATGTTAAAAAGGGCAGAGTGTTATGGCCCAGCACCTGGGAACAAGCGTCTTGGAAACTGCTAGGTTGGTCGGCTGCTACTGTAGTGAGCATATGTGGAAAGTGGTTGAAGGACAATGAATCGTTCAATAGGCAACAAGTAGGTGGACGTCCACACCTTATCACGAAATGTGGAGGCCAGAAGCTTGTGTAGAGCAGGATAGTGGGCAATTTGGCAGATCTAATTGCAGAGTATAGTGCTGGTGCAGGCACAAGTGTTTCAGAGCAATCTGTTCAGCACACATTGTTGAACATGGGGCACAGCTTCAGATAGCACCTATGTGCAACCATGTTGATGCAACGAAATTGCCAATTACAATTGTAATGGGCACGAAATCATTAAGATTTGCCCATGGATCAATGGAAAAATTTGATTGGTTGGCTGAATCATGGGTTTCTTGTTACACCATGTAGATGGTTGTGTCCAGATATGCCAACTTCCAGGCGAACAGCTGTTCGATATATGCATCTCGCCATGGTAGGGGGAACATTCAAGACATGAAAGAATAATATATAGGGGACACTTAATATTAATTGGTGCATATGCCCCAGAGGAAGAGAAGAAAGTGGACACAAAGATTTTTTATCATAAGCTTCAACCCCAACTGATTAAGAGCAATCGTGTCCTTATAAGTGGGTACTTAAATCTCAGAGCTAACCTTCCATTTCAGGAGTATCTGGAAAATTTTGAGAGCAGCATATAAACAGAAATGAGGAGGAACTTCAAAAATTTGTGACTCTTAAGCAGCTAACATATTTCAGGAAGAAAGATATTCACTTGGATTGCTGAAGGCCATCGATCACCAATAGACTACATTATCACAAATGATAAAATTTGTAACCAAATAGAGAATGTTCCTGTATACCAAGAAAGTGATATCTGCTTGGACCACTATTTAGGGGTCGCAACAATTACAATGATTGCAAAATGGAAGAAAGTGAGACCAAAGGCAGATACACACCAAGAAGTTTTTAAAGTGTACTTTACTGAACATTGACAGCTCCAACGACTGGCGCCTGGAGAAACCACTGCGAGAACTAGCTATGAAGAATAGTGCAGACCCTCATACTAATGTTCATTCTTTTTGTCTTCCAGGGGCAACCGTACCACGTGTCATGGAGGCCATTCCAAAAGTGATTAGAGATGCAAACTGCTGTCAGTTAAGAGTAGCTGCGCACAATGGCCAGGGGCGGATCCAGGATTTTGTTTTGGGGGGGGGGGGCTTGAGTGGACTTTGGTTTGGGGGGGGGCTTGGCTTGAGTAAATTTTGGTTCAGAGGGCTTGCGTTCAGTGGATTTTTGTTTTGGGGGGGGGGGCTTGAGTCGTAAAAAAGGTAGTATTTATAGCCTCCTCGGGCCTCAAATCCGTAGAGCTAAAAAAAAAAAGGTCTCAAAACTACAATGTCACGGATGGACCTAGATACGTTTGGGGGGGGGCCTTGAGCCCCCTAGCCCCCCCCCCCCCACTGGATCCGCCCCTGACAATGGCACTAATGACTCATGTCGTGTTTCTATTGCAGATATAGTTAAATCCATGGACCAGTTGGGCCAGAAGGCATATGAAACCGCACAGGAAAATTCAGTATCTTTGCAGTTCTCCATTTGTAGTGTCATGCCATGCATCGATTGTTGGGAAGCCATATGGTGGAAGATTTTTAATTTGCAGGAGCTGTGTCGCAGAAACAACTAGGTCTTTGTCAACCTTTGACCAATGATAGCTGGGACACATTTAACAGCTCAGACATCCACTGCACACCAAGAACAGTGACCAAGGTGGCTGCAAAAATATGGAACCGTCTTAATAACAATTGTTTTTTTTAAGAATACTATAAGGCCCGAGGATCCTTCAGTTCAACTAAGAGGATGTGCCAATAACCTAGATATTTGTTCTGGTAGTGATGGCACAAATAAATCGAATATTACAGCTCCAAATACTTCACCTGTTTCCCTTCAGAATGCATATAGGAAAAATGCTAATTTAGACTCCACAAATAATGATACAAAGCAGCTAAGGATAATGGTCCTAAATTGTCGGTGTATTAGAGGGAAAGGGAAAGTTGCCGATTTCCACATTGCATTTGCGATTAATGATATCACTATAATACTAGGAACTGAGAGCTGGTTGACGCCAGAGGTTGAGTCTAGCAAAGCACTTGGACCTCATTTCAATGTTTTTTTTGGAAAGACAGAACTGTCTCTATGGGTGGGGGTGTGTTTGTGGGTGTTAATAAAACCGTTAATTGCTCTGACATAACTGAAAAAAAATGTTTTGCGAGTTAATATGGGTGAAGGTAAAAATTGGCAGAAATTTAAAGTTCATAATAGGGTCATTTTACCAACCTCTGGATTCTGGTTTGGCTGACATGGAATATCTCAGAGAGTTGCTTCATAATATTTATAAAAAAAATTCAGGTACGTATACTGATCGTGAGTGGTGATTTTAACCTACTGTTGGTTAAGTGGGACACATGCACATTCAGGTTGGGCAGAAGAGATAGGTTAGTAACCGAAACGTTCCTTGAATCATTTGCAGAAAGATCTCTTAAATTGTCAAAGAGCCAAGATGGTGTGGTAAAGATTCTGTGTCCATTTTGTATCTATTTCTTCTCTGTGGAACCCCACACCTCACTTCAGTAAGTGATGAATGCTCACCATCAAGAACTCACACCCAGTCACATATTTGTCTAGATATACCGTAAGTATGAATTTTCGTGAGTAATCTTGTGTGAGGCACAATGTCAAAGGCTTTTTTAAAATCTAATAGAACTAAGTTAACCTGGGATTGCTTATCTATAACTCGGCACAAATAGTAAATTAAAAATGCAAGTTGTGTCATGCAGTATTGGCCTTTTCTGAATATGTGTTGGCTTGGGCATAAAGGTCCTCTTCATCCAAAAACCGTGTGACATTTAAATAGATGATATGTTCAAAAATTCTGCAAAATATTGACATTATTGAGATCGGTCTTTAATTTTGAGGATCAATAACTGTGCTTATGATGGCAGCCTTCCATTCAGCTGGTATGTTTCCTTGATCCAATGAGGTGGTATATAATTTCATCAAATATGGTACAATTTCCTTTGCATACCCAGAGTAGAATCTAGTAGGAATACCATCTGGTCCAGGAGCCTTATTGGTTTCTACGTTTCTAAGCAGTTTTGTTATTCCATCGATGTTAAAAACGAGATCTTTTATAATTTTGTCCATAAGCTTATTAAATATCAGGATCTTCTCTATATTTTCTGTTTTGAAAGCTTCAGTAAAGATATTATTCAAAATTTCTGCTTTCTCTATGCTAGATTCCGATAATTCCCCATTTTTCTTTATTAGTGATGGCATAACCTTATGCGAGCCTCTTATCACTTTGATATATGACCAGAATTTGTTTGGATTAGTAATTAGAACTTCAGATAAATTCCTGACTTATAATTCATCAAAAACTTCATGCATTGCCTTGTGCACTTCTGCTCGCAACTGGACTAATTTAAGATGAAGAGATGAGTTCTCTGATTTCTTTACTATTGTATGTAAATGTCTTTGCTTCCTGAGTAAACATTTCACCTCCCAATTGAACCACAGAAAGTCCTTACTAACCTTAATAAATTTCTTAGGAAAAAATTTATTTATACCGGTCCATATTATTTCTTTCAAATTATACTAAAGTTTCACAACATTCATATTTAGCATGTATGTTTCAGTTTTTTCACAAACTGATCAACCATACCTGCCTCATTTGCCTTATCAAAGCAATATACGAGCTTATCTTCATCATGTTTCAACGTCAGACTAGATTTTAAAGTTACCACAACTGCCTTTTGATCGCTTATACCGACTTCTATACAAACTGTATCTATCACATCTGGATTGCTTGTAAGAAAAAGATCCAGAATGGACAAGATATATTATTCGCTCAGTGTTGGTTTTTCGACTATCCGTTCAAGAGAATTTTCTGCGAATGATTCTAGGAACATTTTAGTTATTAACATATGTCTTCTGCCTGAAATGAACATACATGTGTCCCAGTTTACCTAAGGTATATTAAAATCACCTCCCATGATCAATGTATGTCCCTGAAATTTTTGAGAAATACTATTATGTGATTGTCTAAAACAGTCCACGTTATCTAATCCAGAATTGGGAGGTCGATAAAATGACCCTATTATGAATTTTAAATTTCTGCCAATTTTTAACTTCACCTATATTAACTTGCAAAATTTTTTTGTTTCAGTTACTACAGAGCAATTGACAGTTTTATTAACATCCATAAACACACCTCCGCCCATTGAGGTAGTTCCGTCTTTCCAAAAAACATTGAATTGAGGGGTAAATACTTTGCTAGATTCAACCTCTGGTGTCAACAAGCTCTCAGTTCCTAGTATTATATTGACATCTTTAGTAACAACTGCAACATGGAAATTGGCTAATTTCCCTCTAATACTCTGACAATACAAGTACCTTTATCCTTAGCTGCTTTGTATCATTATTCCAAAGGGAAACGGTTGAAGTATTTAGAGCTGTAATATTTAATTTATTTGCAACATCACTACCAGAACCAAATTCTAGGATATCGACACAATCTCTTCTTTGAACTGAAGGATCCTCGGGCCTCACAGTGTACCTAACAGATAATTGATATCAAGATGGTACCATAATTTTACAGCCACCTTGGTCGCCATTCTCGGTATGATGTGGATGTCTGACCTGCCAAATGCGCCCCAGCTGGCAGCTATCTTCGGTCGAAGGTCAACGATGTGCCAGTTGTTACTGTGATTCAGATCCTTCAAACTACAATTCAAATTAAAAATCTTCCATCATACGGCCTCCCTACAATTTATGATACAAATGGAGAACTGCAGTGAAACCGAATTTTCCCATGCTGCTTCATATGCCTTCTGTTCCAAATTGTCCATAGATTTAGCTATATCTGCAATAGAAACACGACACAAGTCATTAGTACCAACATGTGCAGCTACTCTTAGCTGGCAGCAGTTCGATTCTCTAATCGCTTTTGGAACGGACTTCATGACACGTATGGTTGCTTCTGGAAGACAAACAGAATGAATGATAGTATGGGGGTCTGTCTACAACATTCTTCTTGGCTAGTTCTTGTAGCAGCAATTTCTCCAGACATCACACACTGGAGCTGCCAATGATTAGAAAAACTTTTCCTTGCATCAATCAGCGTCTGCAAACAAATTTACCCTTCTGCGCTTCTGGGTCATTCGCTCTAAAATAACACGAGCATTTGATCACTTCGACACATCTCAACTATACAAAAGTATACACCAATAGACCCTAATATGACGGCAGGTGCATTGTTCAATTTGTGCCATTGCTCCTTCTAGTATATAATATTCAAATTCTTTGGTATGATCATAACATCCCATGCTCAATTGGGCACTTTTTTGTTCTTCAAAACATAATCAATAAAAAATGATAGGATGTGGGTTTGATCTCTAGTCTGGCTATTCTGATTTTAGTTTTCTGTTTCCCAAAATCACTCCTGGTGAATGTAAAGTTCCTCAAGAAGGCCATGTTGAATTACTTCCTACTCCTTGCTCCCACCCTCTTCTTGCTCTGTTTTCACCTGTTTCCTCAGAGAGACGTTACCAGCACTTCTGGAAGAAATATTGTTCAACACACTTCATGAAGTGTGGTTCATCGTGATGGATGTCATATATATTTTTCTTTGGCACTGAGGCAAGTTTTAAATGAAGCATTTCCAAACTGATGGTTAGAACATGGTGTTGTAAGAAGGCTAGCTCACTTTCTGGATTTTTTTTTTTTTTTTTCCTGTGGGGAACACTGAAAAATAGATTGCACAAAATGCCTATAATGCCAAATGACATAGGTAACATACTGCGGGAGCTTGCAGTAGCACTTCCAGCTGCTTGTCGCTTGCTACATATGTGTTTACAGATAGGTATTGCTCTTGATGTAATGCAAAAATGTACATTGGGGTTATGCAACATTCGCATTAACTTGATCGTGTTTGCCTGTATAAATGATACCTTTTCTCGAAGATGCTGTAGTTATTTAAACCAGCCACCAAGCTATTAGTTTACCCTGTAATAGCTAACAGGTCATACATAAATGAAAGAAAGTCACTTGTAGTTATGAATTTGAAATATATTCTGAAAGTTTGCTGAAGTTAAAACTGGTATCAGATTACACTTGTTGAAAACATTTAAGGCAAATCGAACTTCGAAATCACATAAGAAGATGCAGGTTATCCTTCAAGGCACAACACTGATGAAGCATTCACTCTTGCAAACATATTTTCTATTTGCAACACCAAAATTAGAGTGAGCTTCAAGATAGTTCTCAAACACTGCTTCTGTTAACTTCTTAAACTATCATAAAAAAAGTACTTTCACTGAGTTTAGCTTAAAGTTTCCTTAAAGTGAATGAGAAAGTCCACGAACTTGTTCCGAGGTGAGATAGTTAAACTTTCGGTAGTTACATTTTGAATTTTACCCCGTGACCGCGTAACGTACTGCAACTTCAAAACTGTTTCTCAAGACTATTCCAGAGTGCTTATCATGACTGCCTGAAAACCCATTCC
This sequence comes from Vandiemenella viatica, assembly GCA_031002005.1. Classification (NCBI taxonomy): domain Eukaryota; kingdom Metazoa; phylum Arthropoda; class Insecta; order Orthoptera; family Morabidae; genus Vandiemenella; species Vandiemenella viatica. The sequence goes on along the minus strand of CM061921.1, from coordinate 278,039,437 downwards.
AAAACTATCCAAGACTGCCTACGCCATAAAACTGTTTGTAAAACTATTCCCGACTCCTTGTGCTGGTCGGCTTTTTATAGCCTAGGCTTATCTACTGCTGAATTGCCGTAGAATAACGGTGTTTTCCCGTGGGGAAACACTATTCTTTAGTGAATTAGGAAAAAAAACATGCCTGTGAAACACTAATTTTACTCGGATTTTCCCAAAATTTAATTTATTCCCAATCTTTTTGGTCATGACAACTTTTCTCATAATTATTCTCGTTCAAGAGCTATTAATTTCTAAAAGTCGCACATGGTGATGCTATCACATGTCAACACTAATACTTCATTTTTATTACTTTAAATTATGTTTATTATTAACTGAATTTTTCTCTTTCGTTTAAGCACACTTTTATCTTTCTGGCTCTTTTTTTCTAAAAAGATCAAATTATTTTGGTTTGAAATATCTCCTTATATAAATTTTAAAAGCACACAAAAACTGCTTTAAAGTGATTGTCATTCTCTGCTTTCTTAGTGGAAATAAATGCAACAAAATTCATCATTACTGAAAAACAACCTTATTTGAGTATTATGTCTTTTACCAAAAATGTTTTACAGTTTGTTTAAATAGTGCTTTCTTGTTAAGAAAATTGTTATAAAAGTTCTTTACTATACAACTTATGAGATTTTCCCCCTTCTAAATAGTTTTAGCAAGATAGTGGACATATAACAATGTTATGTTCTGACAAGAAAAGTGCTTTACTATTGAACATGATTATTTAAGTTATTCACTATGCATTATATGTAACACGCCTCTTGCTGAATGGTTTAGGTAAGATAATAGGTATATAACAACATCCTGTTGTAGTGGAACCACTTTATATTCCTTTGTAGAAGAAACCATTGCAGTATTAAGCAAACATGGGGGATTTGAAAATATTGGCACCTCAAATGGTTGGTTAGTGACTTCAGGGTCTGCCATGTCTGTGGCCAGGGAAGTGTGAACACCAGAGGGAAGCATGGTGTACTTAGCAGTAGGCATAAAATAGGCAGTTGGCCACAAAATGTGTTGTAGTGCAGTTGTTTGTGAAGCTAAGTCTGAGTTTAAAAGGTGTAAATGTGTGAATGCTGTATAAACATTGTGCAAATAGCTTATCTATTCCAACTGGAACCTTTATACTTTTGGATTATTGAAGTCCAATAAAATGTATTTGTAAAGTTGGTGTTGGGCTATTGCTTAAAGGTGATAAATTAAAATAGGTTTAGTGAAATGACTGTAATAATTTATTCCAGAGCTCTACTTAGTATTTCTGAATGTTCTCAGTTTAAAACTGGGTGGCAGCCATACAAGAAGAACCTTAATCTTTTAATGGAACTTTCGGTAAGGATTTAGACAGTAAACATTATTTATTGGAAGAGTTAAAAGGTAAACAAGCATGATTGTGGGTAAGAGCGGAAGACCCGCGAAACCGAACCATGGCAACTGTGACAGGACTAGATAAATTTTGGGGGTTTTGTTGTAAAAAAAATTAAATTTTTATTGCTTTTTTTTTTTTTTTAAAAAAAATGTGTATTATATCTTATAAGAAAGGCAATGTTTTTTCGAACCAATGTGTATTTTGGTATTTATGTTTTTTTATTGGTTTGTTACTTTTTATTGTGTATATTTTTGCTAGTAGCAAGGAAATGCTGTTTTGGATACAATGTGTATTTTAATGATTTCTTATACTTTTTTGTATATAAGTCAAACACCAACCAATCCAAGAAACAATAGCCAGCTAGGGTGATGTGGTATTTTCAAGTATTACTACATATTACTTTGTGGTGTGCTTTGTATTTTGTGTGTAAGTAGAGTAAAAATTGTAGCGTAGGGACTATTATTTTAAATTTAATCTTTGCCTTTTATAACTGGAAATTCTCAGTAACAATATAAACTAAAGGGGTTGTAGTGGAACCACTTTGTGTTCCTTTGTGGAAGAAAGCATTGCAGTAGTAAGCAAGCATGGGAGATTTGAAAATATTGGCACTTCAGATGGCTGGTTAATGACATCAGGGTCCACCCTGTCCGTGGCCAGCGAAATGTGAACCATAGAGGGAGGCATGGTGTGCTCAGCGGTAGGCGCAAAATAGGCAGTTGGCTGCCGAACATGTAGTAGTGTTGTTGTTCATGAAACGGAGTCTGAGTTTAAAAGGTGTAAAAATGTGAATGCTGTGTAAACATTGTGCAAGTAACTGATATATTCCAACTCAACCTGTAACTTTGGGATTATTGAAGTCCGATAAAATGTATTTTTAAAGTTGGTGTTGGACTATTGCTTAGAGACGATAAATTAAAATAGTCTTTGCGAAATTACTGTAATAATTTATTCCAGAATTCTACTTAGTATTTTTGAATGCTCTCAGTTTAAAATTGGGTGGTGGCCGTACATGGAGATCCTCAATCTTTGAATGGAATTTTCGGTAAGGATTTAGACAGTAAACATTATTTACCAGTGGAAGAGTTAAAAGGTAAAGTGTGATTATGGGTGAGAGTGGATGGCCCACAAAAACACAACACCCTGAAAGAACATAATGTGAAATGTTTCGACCACAACTGTTTTATTTTGTGCTATTTATGCTGAAGTGATTTGATTTAGGTTGTGTTATTCTCATTCGTGTCGTACAATTGTATGCGTTCCTTATTGAATACAGTAAATGAGTAAGAAACAGGTTTCCTGAAATATAATCCCTGCTTGGGCGTGCGGCTGGATGGTTTTGTAGAAACAAAATGTTCTGACAACTGGCTCTGCTATCTTCATCGGGTGTCAGGTAGCTTCTGGATGACTACCTAGACTGGCTTAGCTGCATATCATGGTTCCTTTTATATGCTCAGAAAATGTACACAAAAACAGGTCCTTTCTAAGATGCCCACTCCCCAGCCACTCAGATTTTCCTTGCTGTTCACAATTCTGGCTGACTCATTCCGACTGGTGGCAAGCACTGGCTTAATATGCATCCTGCTGCAAGGCCCATGTGGATTAATTTGCTCCTCCATGCTCATACTTCTCCTCCTTTTGAGATATCCAATTAGTGATAACATTTGTATTTTTATTATTTTCATTATCATGAAAGTTTTTTGGTAAATTTTATATATGTTTGTTTAGATCACTGTCTGTTACTTAGCTAAGTAGCTCTTACCAATAATTTCTCCCATCTATAAAGCACTTCATATCACCTTTCTACCTGCTCATTAGCTGTGGTACCACACTTATGTACATGCCTTCTTGCTGATGTAAAGCCTTCATTGAATTTTTTTATCATTATTATTATTAAATAATATCTAATTCAACGTTCTGAATAAGTGTGTTGCATTTACAACTCATCATACTAATGAAATGGAACCCTAATTTCTTGTATCACATATCTTAAAACGAGGTGGAATTCAGCTATTTGTTTAGATAAATCTGTAAATCCATACTGCTTCCCTTAGTTGCTACCATAAATTTTTATCACTGATTCATTACCCCTAAGCATTCAGGATTGAATGTCATTTTTATTTAAATTCAAGCAGCAATGTTATGTGTTGATAATGTTAGGTAGTGATTTCAGGTCTTGCAATTTTTTTCTTTTGTCATTTCAAAAAGATAACATTTCCTACTAAGTTTACAGTTAGATGCATTCTTTCATTCTTCATTTTTTTATGGAACACTGTTATGCCAATCATCAAAGTTTTCTGGTCAAAATATTTTCAGGAATGTTCTTGTCCTTTGATTTTTCTTTATACTTAAAAAATATACAGATATAACATCAGTAATGTATAGTTTAATCGCTTGGACTAAGCTGCTGGATACTTCAGTGGCATCATAACGAGTGGCAAAGGTATCGATGATGTCTTCAGACCACTACTTCTACCAACAGACATGTAATTATTCTCATTTACTGTAAACAGTGTGCATGAACATGATTGAATAATGCAGTTCTCATAATAATTGACAAAATATAAATGTGTTCTTTGAAAGGTCTTGATGTGGTCAACAGGCTTATCAAGGACATTGAACTATTTGATCAAAGGCAAAAACTATTTGTTGAAAAATTCTACTTCTATGTGGTGATTTCCGTGCTGATAGTGCTGTAATCTGTCTATCCTTAGCATTATTTCAATTACTTGGAATTGATTCAAGGTATGACAGCTTTGCAATCAGCAAAATTGATTTCCTCAGGAAGCTTGGTGGTGATAAATATCACGCAACTTGTTGGAGAACACGGTTGAAATACTAACTGACATTGTTAGTGAAGGGTCACCTGTTTAGAAAATCTGTTGTGAAATTAGCTCTCTCTCTCTCTGTGAGGTCACAGACATCATTAATGTCACTGTTTTGGCACCGACAGTTTAAAGCTTCCACAGCATATAGCATGTATCATGTGATATCATGTCGATGCTACTGCAGGAATTCTGAACATAATTAGCATTGACAGAATAACCAACAACAACATTGTTCAGGAACAGTTCCAAACAGCCACAGCTGAAGGTATAAAGGAGGTTCGATGGGTGGCCAAGCCAGTTGAGGCAGTGACAGTCAGCTGAGAACAACTACAAGATACCTGATGAAGACAGCAGAGTCAGCTGTCGAAACGTCATGTTTTTACGCCACCATGCGGCTGGACACCCGAGAAGATTTTGTTGATGTTGAGATAGTTTGAAATATACTCGAGATGAAAAACTGACTGGCATTTATTCCTGTTATCTGTAAAGCAGGAAGGAAAATGATACAGGCAGTTAGTACAGCATGTCTGTGAAGAAGCGATGCTGCTTCTTTAATAAGGCCAAGTAGTTAAATAAAATAATAGTAGGCTCAGTATGAAGCCTTGTCCTGAGCATACAAAAGGAGGGTTTGGTGATAAATTAAATTATTAACTAATGCCTTCTAAATCATGGATATTAAGATTTGTTACATTTCTGCAGTTTCCCTAAGAAGACCACGCGCCATAGTGGGAAGGACTGGTCCCTATTGACTAGAGCTCATCACGTGAGGTGCATATGGAGCTGTGATTGGCTAGTTGTAGGCTATTTCTAGCAGGTTCCAGAAAGTTTCCAAGCCTTGTGTCCCACATGAAGACTTGCTGTCTGTGCTCTTTGCTCGGTACCTGGATAGCTAAGCATACGGTGTAGAGTTCAACTTGTTTTCACAGGAAATATCAGCCAGGAGACAGCTCGTAGCATGCTAAATATTATGAGTAATTACTGATTTATTGAAACCTGCTACAAACCTTTAAACAGTGTCAAATTAGTGTACTGTAAAAGATCTCAAAAACCTTTTTGATCAAAAATCATTTGAAACATTCACCAGAAAGAATTCAAAATTGAACAAATCAAATGTTGCTGCACCGTATATGAAGTTTGTCTTGAAGGTATGTTAACTTTCAAATATACTAAACTGACATATATACTGAACAAGATGTATCATGTGAAGTACATGTAATCCCATACAAACTAAAACAAAAATTTAACACACTGCCTTTGTTTGTTGATGAGACACAATTTTGTTAAATTCCATCTCTGCAAAACCTGACTTGAGAGCTATAGTTTCTTGAAAGCTCACTGCAAGATGAAGTTTTATGTAAACTGCAGGCAAATTAGGGTCTCAGACCCTGAAAGCTGTGCCTCAGTAAGTTGCCCACTTTGCAAGCAATTGGTTTCACTAGTCTTAATAAAGTGGATAAGTGATTGATAAGTGTACAAGCCTGCTGAGCCTGTTTTGTAGTTGCAGCCTGATGTAGTTAATGAGCTTTCAGGACATAGAAAAATGAATTAATCTTGCTGCCATTAGAATGGCATGTGAAATTGTTATACCTGCATGCTCTGCAAAGTGTTCAAAATTATTTCAGAGGGATTGTTTCTGCATATGCATATCTCTTTGAAGCTACATCTGTCATCATGATCTGCTGGTCTTGAAGACTAAGGGATTTTCAGTTCATGTAACTACTTATTTTTTATTTGGTTACTGGCAGTTCCAACATTATAATTTTGTGCAAACAAAATAATAGTTGATACATGTGTGAATTGAAGTGGTTAACATAAATGTTAATCAAACAAAATAAGTCTACTATAATTGTAAAGGTTTGTTGTAAAAACGTAACTTAGTCCACAACCCGAAGGTTGGTTGGATCCTCCCAAAGGAGGCATACTAAGCCATTGAGTCAGAGGTAGGACAGCCAGTTAATTTCCTCTGGGACCTACAGTTTAACTTGTATCCAAACCGTGGAATGACCTGGCATAACACATATGATCAAACACAACTCTTAAAACTTTCCTGTGCCCACCGGGATTTGAATCTGGGACCAGAGCAGTGAACTTTTTGAAAGCAAGCGCCTTAACCACTGAGCTACCAGACTGCTATGCTGTTAATACAGTAACATGATTTATGTGTTTTCATTATCTCCATAAAGTCTATTCCAACTCAACGTTTAAGTTCTGTGATTAATGGCAACACAGAACCTATAGTTTGAAGTATCTTCATATTCAAAATATTTTGAACTTCTCTTTCAGTTATGTCAAGAATCCATCCTAAAAGTGAGGAATGCATCAGCATATCCGCAGACACCACTGTGCTACATTGTAAATCAGATTTTGTATCCACTTTTCCAAGGATGTGAAAAAAAAGACCCAAATATTGTGAGAGTAAGTATATCAAACTCTATTAAATGATATATTTTATTGTTCCAAGAAATCTTACTCCCTTTTAATTTCTTTGAGTGGAATGTTGTGAAAAGAATTAGTGTTTTTCTATAACAAGTGTACCAGGATTTAAAAAAAAAAAAAAAAAAAACACCCCCTTCATGAATGGTGTTTTTTGTCGAATAAAGTTTATTTTGGCGTATATAACTAAAAAAAGATAATGATTTTTTTAAATGGGCTTTTTAAGACAGTTCCTATAACAACAATTGTGCTGTAATAGTACACTCCCTCAAATCTACATGACTCATTTAATGCCTTCAGACAGTCAGTTGTCTACTCAAAGCAGCAGCAATCATAAATATGACCAGTGGCTGTGATGTACTATACATTTCAGGAACTTGGGCCTCCTGCAATTCAAATTATCAACACAGAAATAGGAAAGGTTTCTTTTTAACTACCAACATAAAAAAAATCAAAACAAATTTGATTATAATAGTCTAGGACTTATGTTCCAAACTGCCTTTCTCTTCAAACAAGCCACCAACTTATAATTAAATTGAAAGATAGATTAACAGAAGATACCACAAAGTTCCAAAAATTAACTCAATATTTGAAATTTTCTATCAATTACTTTTCTCAACTGTAAGGCCCGAAAAAATTATTTGCTGTTTATTACATAAATGCTGTCAATTCAAAAATGTTTCCTTCAAATTTATGTACATTAATTCCAGTTCCTCATATGTATCCTTGAAACAGTGTCAGCCGATTGCACAAATTGGCAAGCACACACTTAACTCAAACAAAAACAAAAAAACCTACTCTACGCAAATCTATTTCATTGGTAGTGACACTAAAACAAATTTAATATGAAAATAATTTTGTGGAATTGTCTCTAAATTCTTCGGGAGTTTTTATGACCCTTCACAACACTTAAACAGGCTCCGCCCTTTCAAAACCAAAACACTGGAGTTAATCAATGGGTCTACAGACAAATATGCTGAGCCCTTATTAAACCTTCTCAGAGACTAATGACACTTGATACACCACTTGGCCAAATTCACTTACTCCCCTTTATACATTGATCTGATTTCAGTTATCAAACAAGATAAACAATGCTTCACACCAGCTAAAGACTGTGGTCTCACAACTTTGTCTTCTTCTGGGGGCAGAACATATGCACCCACTCATATTTGGTGATTGAAGTCATTCCCCTACCAGCTCACTCCTACTTGTAGACATCTCCCACTTTCTGAATATGGTACAATCTGACTGACACCGCCACAAAGTGCCCTTCTTCCACCAAGCATAGGTGGTGCAACTTTTTTCCCTCGCGCTTCTCAAATCATTGTGCCACACTCTAAAACACCAAAATATGGCCCAAAGATCCTCAATTACATTACTGAATAAATCCCTGTAACATTACTGGCTGTTTATTTTAATAAAATACAAGAGTGTGGGTGTTTTTTTAGAAGTATGGTAAAGGATTTTGAAGGTGAAGAAGTAAGCCATAGGTGATGATAGCAAGAACAAGAATCAGATGATCACAAACAAATAAATTTTCAGGCATAGTCCTTTAATATCGCCAGGTTTACATATTACTGAGAGGTGTCCCATTTAATTGCCATTGCTCTTTCAATATACACTTGTAAACCAAACAGATGTGATTACATGTATGCTTTAGGATGGTCTTTATTTTTAAAGTTTCAGCCTCTCAGGTTTTTTTCATTGATCTAAAACAGACACCAGAAAAATTAAGGTCATTTTCATATTTTCTAACTGGTGCCACAAGTGGAGCAAAAATTACCATTTTCCACTAATTGAATGAAAAAAATAAATACTATAATATATACTATACATAAATGAACAAAATTATACCGAATATACAATAAATCAGAGTTCATAAATAAATAGACAGAATTTAGATGTCATGATAGATGGTACTAGTTATTAGATATGAAACATTATTTTGTTGAATCATGTTCAATACTATGTTTTCTCTCATACAAGCTGTTAGCATATGGAAGTTTATTAGGTTATAATGAAATTAAGAAGTAAACTTCGCAGTTACATGTATTTGGTTGGAAGTGAAAGCCATCAAATATTATGTAGCAAATCACCTTCTAATAAACAAATGCTTATTTTGTGATATGAGATGTGTAACACTGAGTCAGCATGAAACTGCTCATTTGGATGAAAGAATAAAGGCAACATTTCAAAGCCGCTCTCTGATTTCATCTTCTGGTGAAGTGTCGGGTTCCTGGGAGCAGTTGCTGTTATATCACCCTTACCGATCAATGGTTTCTGCCAGCGTCACAGTCACATGTGCCGAGCTGTGCCAACTGTCCCTCAATGACGAGGGGATGGGACCAGCAGCATGGTGGAGAGATGTGGGCAGTGGAGTGGGAGGTGTGACAAGGATGCACACGGTGGAGGGGTTGTTGTTCGGAGTTCATTCTCACATTTTCCCAACTGCTCAGTTTCATTACTCGTAGTTAGCTCCTCACCGGGTTTCAAGCTGTACTAAGTTGGTAGGCAGTACCTCTGTTTACAGTGACTTATGCAAGATGAATCTCCATAGCCTCCCTAATCATGCAGCCCCAGTATTCATTTGCATGGACTAATAGCCATGCCACCCAAAGTCAAAACCATGTCTCTTCTCTGTGCTGTACTATTCCACCGCTTGCTTCGTCACTTGTCCCAGGCAGACGCATCTTGCTTGCTTCGTATAGTGCTGAAACACACGGCATACTGTTTGCCCAATATACTGCTGCCCACATTTGCAAGGGTTGGAATAAATAACAGACTGTCTGGGACCCATTCTTTACACTGAGTAATAAATCTTTTACTGTCCTGATGCTTCCTTCAAAAGGTCATGGCTGAATTCCTTCCCATTCCTTGTTCCATCCCACCTCTAACGACCTCGACGTCTGTGAGGCGTAAAGTCACAAGTAAAATTTTACTGTCCCTGGTGGACTGGCTATCAACATAGCGCAGCTTGGAACCTGATGATTAGCCAACTAAGACACAAAACAGAGTCGTCGAGAAACTGTGAGAACCAACTCTGAACAACAATGGACTCCCTCCTCTGAGTGTATCTCCTTCCCACTCCCTGCCCCACTTCCTGCATCTCCCCACCATGCTGCTGGCCCAATTCCTTGGCACTATGAGGTGCCTGGCATACATAACAATGACATTGGTGAAAACTGTTCACCAGCGAGGGCTATATAAGAACAACCGCTCCAGGAACCTGACACTTCACCAAAAGATGAAGTCAGAGAGCGGCTACAAAAAATTACTCAGATTTACACGTTCTCGAGGTGGGAGGCCTGAGAACTTTTCATACTGTTCATTTGGTTGTTCATGAAACTGAATTTTTTGGCTAAAGTGCGAGAATCATTGAGAGAGCCTTAACACTGCATTACTAAATTGGAAACTTTGTATAATGAATGGAGAGCTCTGCAGAAACATTCAAAAAAGGGAATAATATACAAGGAAAAATATTGCATCAAAGGTTGCATATAAGGTGCTGGAAAAAGATCTCTTGTACTTACCTTGTGGATACCATCTACATGAATTGCTTTTAAAATCTACTTTTTAAGTATACATTGCTATATCATGTGGACCATATGCAGGATTATTTCAACATATTTGAAAACCTGGACCAATATAGGTGTTTCAAAATATGCTATTGCAATTGACTATCAATATGTTGAGAACGGTATTTTACAGAACTTAGACTTAATTTTGCCAAAATGCAAATTGTAAGAAAACAGAAAAGAGACATTTATAAAGAGCTGAAGTTAGTTATAATATTTTCAATTGTCTATGTTACATTTTGATTACCAGGTGCTATTTTCCATGCTAGAAGGATAACAAAAGCCATATATTGCTTGAAAATATTTATTTAAAAAAATGAATCTACCTTGATTTGGCAGAAATTTTAAGGACTGGGTGATATTTGTGTATTTATTGTAAAAATATATCTAAAAATTTGGTACAATGCTCGCAAAATGCCATCCCAGGACATTTTAATAAGTTCTACTTTTACGAAGAAATGAAAGAAAAAGATTCACAAGCAACTGAAAAAAAAGTGGTTGTTTGTGGTATTTTAGTGAAGAAACTGTAACTTTGGCATTTTTGATTATACCCTTCTTGCTGAAGAGAAAGTAAAAGTGGCCAAAGAATTTCAAGAAAAAAGAATCAAATAATTTTGACTTCTAGCATTTAAACTTGGACCTTGAGGACATAACAGAATTTATGCACAAGGAGTTACATAATTTTGTGTAAAAAGAACATCCATTTCTTTTTAAAGTGATGATATAAAATTTTATTTGATTTTTATTACTCATGATCCTGCAGTCTTGAATTATCTATGTGGTGGGTGAGCAGTTATGGTGTGGCTTCGCATTCGGCAGGACACGGGTTCAAATCACCATCTTGCCATACAGATTTTGGTTTTCCATTGTTTCCCCAAATTACTCCAGGCAAATGCCGGAATGAATCCTTCAAAAGGCATGGCCGAATTCCTTCCTGTTTCTTGACCACCTCTAATGACCTTGATGCCGATGAGATGTAACAAAAGCTCTTCATAATTTTGAACATGGCCATAGAGTAGTCAATGATACAGCAGGGAGAGGTGTTAAACTTGTGGAAGAATATACAGGTAGTATAACAATGTTATAATTAGGGCCTGGATTTAAAAAAAAAAAAAAAGCATATGCGCATATGCAAATGCATATTTTGAGGGTTAATGCATATTCTAAGGATATGTGCATATTTCAGCATTTATTTCATCTCTTAACCGAATATCCGATACTTCTGAAGAAACTGAAAAGCCTAATGTATCTGTATGTTGGACATCCTTGGGCACCACAATAAGTCTTTCAAATTCTTGGAGTAAACAGAATTTTCTTATACTGGCACTCACATGTAGAGAACTTTCTACCTGATCCAAACTCGCACAGTTACATGTTAATCTCACGTGAGATTTCCGTAGACCCCCCCCCTCCCCCTTGGTGAGATCTGGTGAGATTTCGCCAGACCCCCCCCCCTCCCCTATTTCACCTCACGTAATTTATGGATGCCCCCTCATTTTAAATGTTTGGGGGAATTGCACATTATTTAACGATCAAGCTCTCTAGCTGCACTTTAATTCGATTTAGTACAGTAAAAGTTACTCCTACTAAAGTACTCTGAAGACTTTAGGACGGAATTGATGGAGGTTCAGTCAGCCCGTTGGTGAACTGTCGGAACCAGTACCCGGCGGAATAAGCGTGTAAAAACCTACAGTAAAATTTAAGTGGCGAGTGCTGCACTCTCTCGCGTCACTTGTACCTCGTAAGCTGGCTGGCATTCAAAGAGCGATCTCCATAAATTCACTTGATGGAGAAGGCTATTGGGAGATTTAGTGTGTGTGAAATCTCAGCGATATTTGCGAGGCGTTCAATAATATGGTGCTCGAGTGGGCTAGGTGTCAGAAATTATAAGGTTCTCAATTTTGGAAACAGCGTGCATATGTACTTTTTTTTTACTTATGGTTTTACGCTCCGCCCCGCCTTGGTCATTAGAGGCGGGATTGGACTGGGGACCAGGAATGGGAAGGAATTCGACCATGGCCTTTTGAAGGAATCATCCCAGCATTCTCCTAGATTGATTTGGGGAAACTATGGAAAACCCAAATCTGGATGCCCGAATGGGGATTCGAACCGGCGTCCTCCCGAATGAGAGGCCAGAGCGGATATGTATTTGAGGAAGCTACATCCAAAATATTTATTTTCATTTTTGTACTGAAATATTGACTGAATTCAGAGAAACGGATACACGGTGACTTACGTGCGAGTATAACACGCTGTCGCGTTTGACTTTATTTTCAGACAAGATGTCTCAATATAAATTGATAATAGATATTGGAATTACATCGTAGACCAGGATAGAAGATAAGAGTCTGAGGGACGTAATTTAAAATTGATAATACTTATCGGAATTGCTTTTATTAAGAGACAAACACTGATAAAAGTTTCTCGCTTCACTCCAAAAGAAGATCGTTGAGTTATATTTGAACAGTCTTTGAGTAAAGCCCTGCTGCAGACGACAAAGACTTGAGACCCTGCATCAATCTTCAATCAAATTATTGAACACTGTGTTTGCTTGCGGCGGCATCTTTCTTCAAGTTATGTTAGCCTCAGTCTGTTCTGCTACAACTTGTTTCTTACCACAGGACTGGAAAAGTGTGATAGTAGTGCCGGTACATAAAGGAGGGGTGAGAAATAGAGTCTAAAATTGTAGGCCAATCAGTTTGACATCAGTGGTAGGTAAATTAATTGAAAGATTGATATGCAACCACATGAGAAATATATGTGAGGAACGTAAGTGGTTTTCAAGTAGGCAACATGGCTTTAGGCAAGGATGTTCATGCGAATCTCAGTTGGTGGGATATATGTAAGATATTTCAGATGAAATGGACAAGGGAGACAAAATTGATAGTGTAGCACTAGATCTGTCAAAGGCTATAGACAGAGTGAGCCATAAAATGGTAGTAAATAATTTAAAAAACTATTGGAGTGAATGAGAAAGTAATTTTCTGGGTAGAAGAATTTTTAAAAGGCAGAAAACAGAAAGTTAGGGTAGGAAATGCAGTATCAAAAGAAGTAGAAGTAAAAATGGGAGTGCCGCGGGGTAGCATATTGGAACCATTGCTATTCATTATTATAATTAATAATTGTGTTGATTGTTTACAATCTGAAGTTAAATTGTTTGCAGATGACATAATGCTATGTAAAAGGATCAAAACGGTAGATGACTGTAAACAGTTGCAGGGTGATCTGGGCAGGACATCTAGTTGGGATGGTAAACAGGGGATGAAGATAAATGCAAAGAAGAGTCAGCATATTAAATACACAAATAAAAAAACAAAAGGTTAATTATCAATATAACGTGGGGAAAGAATTGCTTGCTGAAGACTTGAAATGTAAATATCTTGGCATTACATTTGATAACAAGTTTAACTGAGCAGGACACATTGGATAATTGGTAGGAAAAAGTTTCAAAATTCTGCACTTGTTGGAGAGAGTGATGAGGGGATGTACGAGGAAAGTAAAGAAATTGGGTTACAAAACTTTGGTCAGACCATTGTCCGAATATGGTAGTGTAGTATGGGACCCACATTTTGAGTATCAAATACAGTAATTGGAGAGGGTGCAAATAAGGACTGCTAGATTTGTTTCTGGAAATTATCGCAGAATGCAATCTGTAACAGAGCTGGAATGGGATTCATGCAAGACAGGAGGAGGGTGAAGAGGGTCATGGGAGTGTATAAGGCGTATACTGGTGATGAGGCATGGAAAGATATTGTTGTAGGTATGAAAAGTAGTGCATGGAAGGAAAAAGATGACTATGACCACAAGCTGGCACTGGATTTCAGGCACAAGGGTGTGGGAAGATTCTATTTTTTAGGTAAGTGTGTCAGGGATTGAAATAAGTTACCATGGGAAATAATGAATAATTTACCAAAAACGCTGAAAGAATCTAAGTTAAAATTTGTAGAGGGCAAATGTAGACGGGTGCAGGAAAAGGGGAAGATATGTGTTTAGGGAAATTGCCACCGGAGCGTGTGCTCCACTGCAATTTAATTAAATTTAAACCTCTGTGCAAGCTGTCCACCATTCCTATTCATTGGGTTAGCAAAAGCACACTCTCCTATTCCATCCCCACACACTGCTTAAATCCGTTCCGGCGGTCTGCCGCTGTTCAGTACCGAATTAGCCAAGTTAGCAAATGCTACGGGCCTCGCGCCCCCCGTGCCCCGCCACCCGCCAGGCTAGATGGGCAACCTTTTTTTTTTAAAAAAAAAAAAAAATTCCTGGTCGGCGAAAACCAACGGCCCCTTTTTTACATTTGCCCGCGCTGTCTTAACCCGACCCTACCGCTCTTACAAGCGAAATATAACAATTTGTCATTTTAATTAGTACTATTAAAACATAAAAATAAGAATCAGCTAGTAATGAAATAAATAAATATGTAATCGTAAATAATAGACTATTTTTCACATTCGGAACGACCTCAATAGTATCAATTCTAAAAATTCGACTTTTTATATAACTATTGATATCATAAACACAAGTTATATTTATTGACTAATCTTGTTGTAAAAATAATTCTTTGATGTTTAATTATTTTTAAAAATATTAAAATAGCACTTTGTTAGTAAAAATATCGAAGTTGAAGTGTTTTCATCTACTTATCAATTACAGTAACTTGATTGAGGAATAAAGTTTTTATCTAATATTATAAAAAAGTTAAGCCCTGTGGTATAATTTTATTAGACTATTCTATCAATTAAGTTTATAGAGTTTTGTTTTTACTACTTAAGATTCGTTTAGAACAGGGGTCCCCAACTTTTTATCCCGTCGACCCCATCATAGTATATTAGACTCCTTATCGACCCCCAGATTAAGTATTTAATAAAAACATATAATCATTTTTGACATTTATAATACAAAGCAATAAGTAGACCTGCCTAACAAATTTACAGTTTCCATATGTTACAAAATCCAGCCAATAACATTAACAGGAAAAGGAGATATTATCCATTGTTATTGTAATCTCAAAAAATAATAAGAAAATTATGGATAGATGGAATAAATTTCGAATAAAGATCTGCCAAATAGAAAATATGGTTATTGCACTGTCATATAGCGATGGATCCACCTTCCTAAGAAACTCTTCAGATGAGCGTCTGGAAACCTCTTGACAACCTCCTTCTTACCTTAGTGTGCAAATGTAATTTGTTGAAAGTTTCATCATTTACTTCACATAACTTCGCAAACAGATGGGAATTGAGAGGATGAACTTGAATTATATTTACTGACCTGATTTTTATAGGAACATTCCTATTTTTCCCTAATCCTCTTTACTATTAATTGACCCCCTTTCGACCGCCGTGTATTTATCGACCCCTGGAAAATTGTTATCGACCACTTTGGGGACCCCGGGTTTAGAAGGTACTAGAAGTATTGGGGTAAAATCGGTACTGGAAAGTGTGGCGCTTGTGACAGGTACGTGGCGAATTGTGTTAGTTGCAGTGTATGTAAAAGGTGGTTTCATTGGGCACGTAGTGGACAGAGGATATTAGAAGCAAATGAGACTTGTCCATGGTTTTTTTAGGTTTTTATTAGGGATAAAAAGATCATAGAGATGGACTAAATACTCAGGGAGTTGCGCGAAAAGGTTAAGAAAGGTCTTTGTGGCTTAGCCTATAGACGCAGAAAGGAGTGATTTGGGGCTCAGTGGGGAGGGTGGGAAGGATGGTTTGGAGCTGATAACAGGCCGTAGGGGAAAATATGGTTAACAGGATTAGGTAGCCAGAAATTGTTAGTAAGAATAATTTTGACCTGTTACCAGAGTCAGGAGGAAAACTCTTAAAGACTCACTCTTTTGTGAAATCATATGGATTAAACTCAACGTTGCTTGGTCAAAACTCATCATAGGCGCCTTCTACCGTCCATACCGATTCCGACATAGCTATCGTCGAGGAGTTAAGAAATAATGTAAATAGTATAGCTACCTGTTTTAAGGATCATGCTATGATTCTAGGAGGCGACTTCAATCTGCCTTATATTGACTGGCGTAATTACATTAACATCACAGGTAGCAGGGATAAGGCAGCTTCTGAAGTAATTCTCGAGTTGTTGTCAGATAATCATCTCGAGCAGCTAGTTAATGAAACTACGCGGTGTCATAACGGTAGCGAAAACATTTTAGACTTGATGGTTACTAACAGGCCAGAAATATTCACCGACATTTCAACGACCACAGGAATAAGAGATCACAAAGCGGTAATTGCGACTATCAAATTAATGACCAAGCGAAAAAGAAAAAAAGGGCGGATTGTATACAGATTCAGTAAGGCCTCAAAGGAGTGTTTTAGAACCTACCTGAGGAATAATTACCATAACTTCAAGTCAACAAAGGACACCGTTGAAGAGATGTGGCATCGTTTTATACATATAGTCAGGGAAGGCATGGAAATACATATACCAAAGCGGACATTAAAGGGGGAGAATGATCCACCGTGGTACACATGCGAAGTCAAAAGATTACTCAAAAAACAAAGGAAAATACCCGCACGCTCAAGAAGGAAGGGGTATCGCAGCGATTTAGAAAACTTAGCTGATTTAAGAGGACGTATTAAGAATGTAATGCGCGAGGCCTTTAACGATTTTCACTCCAACTCTCTCTCTAAGAGTCTCACAGAAAACCCAAAGAAATTTTGGTCGTATGTACGAAAAGTTAATTGTACCAAGAGCAATATTCCAGCACTAATTCGTGAAGGTTCCGAGGTTAATGAAAGCCGCGATAAAGCTAACGTGCTAAATACTGTATTCAAAAATTCATTTACAAATGAACGTAAGGATAGTATTCCCTTTTTCCCACGCCGTGGCGAGTCGGTGATGGAATCATTACGAATAGGTACTGCAGGTATCATTAAGGAGATAGTAAAAATGGGTAAAGGAATGTTTATTCCAAAACAGAAACTAAAGAGAAATACCGAACCTACATACTATAATAGGGAGGTGAGGAGGTTAAAGAGTTGGTTGAGAAGAAAACATAACAAATAGAATACATGAAACGACGAAACAAGGAATCAATAATAGTAAAGAAGGTGAGTGAAGACTGGAAAATGATATCTTGCCACTAAGTAATGCGTTATCAGTTTTGTAGGAGGCTGGAGATTCAAGGGTCAGTGTCTAGAAGCGCTGCAGGGAAGAAACATTCACAGACTCCGAGAAACATCCGAAAAAGGTATACTTATCTTTGGCATCTCCGACGTCTGGAGAAATCACTGCGAGAACTAGCCAGGAAGGATGATGCATACCTTAATTCTGACTTTCATTCTGTTTGTCTTTCAGTAACAACCGTACCACGTGTCCTGGTGGCCATTCCAAAAGCGATTAGCGAAACAGACTGTCATAGTTCAAGAGTTGCTGCGAATGTTGGTACTAATGACTCGTGTCGTATTTCCGTTGCAGACATAACATGGATAAGTTTGGCAAGAAGGTGTATGAAGCAGCGCGGAAAAATTCAGTATCGTTACAGTACTCCATTTGTAGCGTCATGCCACGCATAAGTTGTGAGGAGTCGGTATGATGGAAGAATTTTACTCTGAATTGTAGTTTGCAAGAGCTGAGTCACATAAACAACTGGGCTTCATCGACCTTCAGCAAGGATGTATTTGACCGTTCGGGCGTCCACTACACACTTAAGATGGCGAACAAGTTTATCCCAAAAACATGGAACCGCCTTGATACAAAATTATTTTTTAGGAACACCGTTAGGAAAGAGGATCCTTCAGTTCAACAAAGAGAATATAATGATAATAAGAAGTTGATTCTTGTACTGATGAAGCCAATAAACCGAATATTGCAGCTGTAACTACTTCACCCGTTTCCCTTCGGAATGCGAATACGAAAAATGCAAATTTACTCCTGAAATAGTAATAATACAAATCGCATAAGGATAATGGTGCTAAATTGACGGTGTATTAGAGGAAAAGTTGCTGCAGTTGCGATTAACGATATAGATATCATACAAGGAACCCGAAAGCTGGTTAACGCCAGAGGTTGAAACTAGCGATGTATTTGCTGAACATTTCAACGTTTTTCAGAAACAAAGAATTATCTCAATGGGTGGTGGTGTATTCGTGGGCGGTAATATAGTCGTTAATTGCCCTGTCGTAACTGAAACGGAAGAGTTTTGCTAGGTAAAATGGGCGAAGGTAAAACTTTGTAGAGATTTAAAAGTTCATAATAGGATCATTTTATCGATCTCCGGATCCTGAATCGGCTAACACGGAATAGCTTAGAGAGTACTTAATAATACTTCTCAAAAAAATTCATGGACATACACTGTCAGAAATTAAAATTGTTGACCCCAAGTATCCCAAGTATCCCCGTATTAAGAAGAGTCAATGATTAAAATTTGAAAACTTTACATATAATAGTACGAAAATTAGGGGGCTATTTAGTATCAAAAATTGCTTTTTTTATCGTATAAGTGGTGAACAGTGTGGTGTAACAGACACTTTTTTTGTCCACAAGTTTTTGTTGACCAAGTATGCGAATGCGAAGAGTGATGGCCCTCTACACCAAAATGTCTAACTGTGAGAGAGGTTGGAGAATTTGTGTGTTTGAAATGGGTGCATCATATTGTGAAATCTCACGAAGGATTGGCTGTAGTGCAATGTCAGTATACATACTTGTTACACAGTGGATGAAAGAAGTCTCTAGTACTCCTTGAGCAGGCAGAAGTCGATACAGAAGGACAAAAGCACGTGAAGACCGCCAAATTGTGTGGGTGGCTGTTTCTGGCAGACGGGTAACAGCAAGCTAGACCCAAGTAGTGGTTACAGAGAGAGTCAACCTCCCACCCACTCCTCGAACGATTATAAACCAATTGCTTGAAGTTAGGTTATACTTTCTCACTCCTATGCAATGTGTTCCAATAACATGATTTCATTCTCAATTCCGTCTAACTGGTGTAATGCAAAACGAAAATGTACACGTGAATGACGTACATTTGTGTTTAGAGACGAGTCTCGTTTCTGTCTGTGGCAAAGTGATAATTGACAACATGTACGCCCGCGAAGTGGAAAAACGGCTTACTCTGCTGTGATTTTAGAACGTCACACACGTCCAGCCACTTTTGTCATGGTTTGGGGGAAATCTTTTTCGGCAGCAGGACTGAGTTGATTGTTTTTG
The DNA here is from genome assembly GCA_031002005.1 of Vandiemenella viatica. Lineage (NCBI taxonomy): Eukaryota > Metazoa > Arthropoda > Insecta > Orthoptera > Morabidae > Vandiemenella > Vandiemenella viatica. The sequence goes on along the minus strand of CM061921.1, from coordinate 278,020,046 downwards.
AAGGCGCAATGATAGCCCAACACTATCTGGACTGGGTGCTGCTCCCCATTGAGATACCCTTTATGTCCACCATCCAAATAGCATCTCCCAACAGGATAATGCCCATCCTCATACTGTGACCATCACAACACAAGACTTGCAAGGGGTTACGATCACAATTTGGACCGCACTGTCTTTAGATTTTACACTAATGGAGCGTATCTGGGATGCCAGGAGTAGACGAATTAGGTCACCCAACACAAACTGTGCAACTGACTGCACAAGGCATGCAGGCATAGAGAGATATACTTTAGGAAGACATCCGAATACTTATTGATTCAATGCCGGTGACAAGGATCCACGAATGTATTGGTGGCTCACTTCTTAGTGGCAACTTTACAATACAATACATTAATTTTCCATAGATACTAATATAGGAGACTGGCTCTGTGGGGTGTGGAAAGTTGTCAGTTTACAGATAAACAAATTCATAAAAAAATAGATGCATACACCAGATGATGTACAGTCACAGTATACATGGTAGATTAATTACGCCGACTACATTTACACAAACTACTTGCAATTATTTTGTAGCTACATTAGAAATAAATTATTCGACAGAGTAGAAGAAGTTGTCGATTAAAATTTCTTTAAATTTTTTCCTGGATTTATTCTTATCATCTACTGGGCATTTAAGATGTCTTGGGAGCTGACTGAAGATATGTATCCTGAATATCGGAACCATGTTTGAACAAATGACAACAACTTATAATCCTTGCGAAGATCATTTTTACTTCTAGTGCCATAATTGTGTATTTTACCAATTATTTCAGACAGAGTATAATTTGTGACTACAAAGGACATTAATGTGTATATACACTCAGCCACCAATATTAAAATCCTCAACTTCTTGAATAGTTCTCTGTATACAGTTCTACTGGTAACTCTATTCATAATTCTTATTACACGCTTTTGGCTCTGAACACTTTGTATCTCTGAGCAGAATTGCCCCAGAGTAATATTACTTATGACATTAAGGAGTGAAAATACGCAAAATCTCTAGTTTCCTCATATTGAGATCACCTGTAGCTGAAATTGTACGAATTACAAATGTGGCTGCATCCAATCGCATCAGTAAGTCAGAGACATTTACATTCCAATTTAAATTATTACCAATATGCAAACTTTGAAATTTGACACATTCTTCCTCTTGACTGGATAATGGAGGAACGAATTTATGGAGACGACACAAGGGACCTTCACCACGCATTGGTGTAAAGCCGGATAGAGAGAAGAGGGGTGAGGAGGTCGCCATATTGGTCGGCCGTAGAAACACGGGGAATAGGCACAAAAACCTCAAGGGAATCATACGACAACCGTGGCACTGCAATTTAATGATGCATTATTATGTAACTCAACGAGACAGACCAAAAATGAAGTGTAAATTCTTATGAATTCCTGCTTAGTTCTCGAGATATACTGTCTCAAAAGTGAGGTGTTTTGGGTTGAAATTCGGAAGAAACATTTCCCCAAGGTCAAATTTGGTGTTAGATCCTCAGTAACACGACGAGACAAATCGAAAATAAAGAACAAAAATTTTCGAAATCTCGGTTAGCTCTCGAGATATACTGTCTAAAAGTGAAGTATTTTATGTTGAAATTCATATAAAAAATATACCCAAAGTCAAATTTGATAATAGATTCTTATGTAACACGACGAGAGAAATTGAAAGTAAACAATAAAAAATTTCGTTATCTCGTTTAGTTCTCGAGATATGCTGTCTCCAAAAGTCAGAAGCTTAAAAGGGAGTAGTATACATTGCGATACATGCATGATACACGTTGTGTCACTAACATGGTGCTTATAGAATTATTAACAACTAATAATAAATTGTTTGTCCTTTCTGGTACAAGCTGATTTCAACCTACCCACAAATCCATTAATATTTTCGCTACAAAATCAAACGATGTAGACACACCTAAACACATGAAATGCATCGCAAACTAAATTTTGGATACCAACAACGTTTGCTTCATCACATTTCATAGTTCGCACAGCACAAATTATCACAATTAATTTCATCGTACACTTTCAGCAGGGCCGGCGCTGGTAACTGGATGGGGGACAGTAGGCGGATCCTTGGAATCATGACCCGAGGGCCCCTACAGTCGGTGATCGGGGCCCCCCATCAGCCGGCGGGCCCGGATACTTTTGACCCGCTTGCCCCCCCCCCCCCCCCCCTAACGCCGGCCCTGACTTTCAGTGTAAACTGAACTTGACTAAAGCATGCAGATTACCATATTCATTGTATCACGATATAAACTTGACCCACTTAAATTAGACTTCTAACACTTGTTTACGATAAGGTTAACCTTTTATGTGCAAAGTAGTAACATATGCTGATTGTCTACACTACACCAACAAATATTTGAGAACGATATTATCATATTGAGAGCAATGAACAAGTTTATAATGATAGACCCTAATGTTGCAGTTACCTATCAGACACTTCAAGAACAAAAATTACAATGTGATGCTACCCAAGGTTGTTTCCTATCTTGTCTGTTTGTACAACCGTATGCAACACAACTTCGCATTATTGAAAGCTTCAGAATATTAGAAAATGAAATATTCTCAGCAGCAGAGACAGTGCAAACAGCTCAATGTTTTGGGGTTATTCCTATGGCTGCCGCGCAGGTGCAGCAGGAGACAAGTTTGTATATGAGGTTTCGCAGATTTATCGTTATTTCGTCTCCATGTGTTCCTTTCTCCATGGAATGAATAGGCTGCAAATTTTATGTCTATCTCTGGTGTTAATATCTGTGATGTTCTGAAGTGCATTTAGTGAGTTTTGTCAAAGATCAAAATTATAGGCTAATCCCATTAGTTGCAATATTTTGCGGAACTGTAGAACGTATCTATTCAAATGTCATGCATTTCTTGTGTAGAGGGAGCTTTTAAACGTAGATTAATATGGTGTGTGATAGGGTTCCTGTAGTTTCTGATATACATCAATGATTTGTGCGACGTAATACAGGGGTAAAATAGAGTGTTTTTCGATGATGCTATAGTATATTGTAACATAAAATCTCAGGATAACTGCGCTTTGTTACAAGCCGATGTTATGAAAATAATCACCTAGTGTGAAGATTGGCAGCTGGCATTAAATGCTAAAATGCACCAAGTCATGCACAAAAGTAAAAGCGCCGAATATTCACTGTCCAATGATTGAATCCGATAAATTCCTAGGTATAACAATTCGTAATGATTTGATGTATAATTATGTGAAGGTAATTGGGAAAGTAGATCACATGCTCCGATTTCTAGGTCGTAATTTAATACACTCTACACCGGATGTTAAATAGATTGCATTCAGAGCACTGGTGCGACCTCATTTAGAATAATGTTCTTCTGTTTGGGGTCCCCATCATAAGGGTTTAAAGGAGGCATTGGAGAAGATTCAAAGAAGAACCGCCTGATTCATGAAAGGTATTTATAGCTGGAAACAAAACGTAAGTGCGATGTTGAAGCAGTAAGGTTGGGATGATTTGGAACACCGAAAGCGTTGCTCTCCGCAGAGGATCAATGAAAAATTCACGACACACCTATTTCGGGATACAGAAAACATATGTTGCTACCAGCAACATTCATATCTAGGAATGACTGGGAAGATAAGAGAAACCAAGAAAACAACTGATTCTTTTCTACATTCATGTTTTCCACGAAAGAGAACAGTATTGCATAGGAAGGATATATTGTGCGATAAAACTTATAATCCGACAGTATTATGAAAAAATAGATAAAGATGGAAAAGAAATTACTGAGGATTTAAAATAGACGTTGAGTAGTGGGGAACAACGGCTTTGGCGAGTGTACGGTTATTCGACGGCCCAGGTTTCCAATGACTGCCGCCTGGTGTTAGCATTTGCCAGACCGCATGGCTCCCACGTCACCAGGTGACCTCAATCTGCCCGCTTTATTTTTAACTCTGTCTGATTGACACTTTCTGCTTTTTATTGTGCATTTTTCCAACATGATAAATCTCAGCCTGACAAACAAATAAATCATTTTCTTTGAAAGTAGGATAACATGATTTTCAGAATCCGGCGTGTTTTAGCTAACCTCTCCCTCAGTTTATTCAAATATCGAAGCGGAAACCTGTATGGAAAGAAATTATTCAACATGTGATCAGCAGGTTAGATCACATGCAGGGGTTAAGATAGTTGAAGATTCGGAACTTATTTAAATGCATACTTACATGTGAAACGATAAACTTGTGCCTCTTGTAGAAAACACTTGTAAGCCAAAAAAATACGAGCACTCGATCGCAACGACACATATCAACTGTACAAATGTATACACTGAAACTTACCGGTTGCCCCCGAAATGGCGGCAGGCGCATCATTCAATTTTCTAAGGAACACTAGCGCCGTTGCTCCTTCTAGTGTATAATAGTCAAACTTCTTTGTTTCTAACTGTCCCGCTACACGACATCGCCGCAGGGGGGAGAGGCCTCTGTTTCCGACTGTCCCGCTATTAAGTATTATGAAAGGTGTACTCAACTCACGCGGGTGGCTATTCCTGTTTGTACAAGTCTATAAAGCACTCCAGTTCCTAGTGTTTACACAGCGACAAGAATATTCCATTATGTGGGCTTGTCATTAGAGATTGGAATGCGGGACGTCATGTTGTCCACTGCTTGCTGGTGGTATTTCAGACCCCTGATGGAATCAAGTGCCTGGTGTCTCCAGCGCTGGTACACATAAATTAAATATTCGTACCCCCGAAACATTCTAAAATAGGCAAATACATCGTCTGATCGTTTTATATTACGTATTTTCAAAACGAAAATCAAAATTTTAGTTTCCATACCGAGAGAGTGGTTGATTTATTGTAATTGAATAAAAAAATAAGATACATTCGATTGAAACGGGTAATTTTTTGTTTAAAGTGTGATAATGGCATTACCACGAAATATAAACCACGGAAGGTCCTGGAACATTCACATCTATACTCTGCAGTTCGCATAGTCGAAATTAACAAAGGATGGTTTGCACCAAAACTAACTATATGCATTCCAATCCCGAATAACACGATGAAATAAAGAATACATATAAGTGTCAGTATGGTAATCACACATTTTTATTGACTGCTAACTTATATGGACCTGATTTTTTTACTGTGTGTACATATTTTAATTATCAATCCTAACAGTAGTCAGCACCGAGCGTGGTGGGTGAGCTTTCGGGAGAACATGAGTTCGAATTCACATCTGGTCATCGTGATTTCGGTTTTCCATGGTTTCCTGAAATCACTCCAGGCGAATGCAGGGAAAGAGGTCTTCAAAAGTCCATAGGTGAATTTCTCATCGTTCCTTGCCCCACATCCTTTCTCATCTCTAATGACGATGGTATAGGCACAAAGTCCGAAAAATGTCTCATATGCCAGAAATACTAGAATTTTGGATGGTCGTTGTAATTTCCCTGTGTAACGACAGCAACATGTCAGTAATGATACACTGTGGATGGGAAGTTAACGACAGCCGCGAAAAATCGTATTTGATTAACAATTAATTTAAAAATTCAGTCACTAGACAAAGGTATGGAAATGACAACCACTTTTGGAGTTCTGGAATATGTCAAATACTTTAAGTTTATGATGTTTTTTGACGAAACAGAGCTCAACAGCAGATCGGTGAATAATATATTTTGACATTTCGAGAGGAACAGCACTAGCAGACCACAAAAAACTGTTCTCATAGGACACTGACCATGTGATCTAGACTTATTTGGTGGAGACTGTGACGTTTCTCTCAAGTGATCCGGAGACAGCGAATATTGTATGGCCAGAACAGCGTGTTATAGGCCTTAAAGTCTGGTAAAAGAAAACTGATTTAAACTTTGTGGTTGATGGTTTGATATTCAGCACCTCAGTCACGATAAGGACACCCTTTCATTCCCCCCGCCCCCAGATAGAGGGAGTGTGGCGGAGCCTTGCCCAGCCTAAAGTACAAATCTTCGCCACCAGTCGACGTCGCAATCGACCACGCCATGGTACATCTCCTTGCCAACAAACGGCGTCCTAATCGAGCCGACGGGAGCGCCAACTAGACCAAGTGGGAGACAACCGTACTACTTGGAGTCAGTCGGCTGCTAGCCACGTGCTGTATATGAACTTGTATTTGTTATCTGTGTCGGGCAACCGCGTTTTCTGTTTATGTGTATTCAACCTCTTGCGTAATAAATAGCTATGCTTAAGTACACTTCAGCGTTAACTGAATACTGTGTATAGTTACTCCATAGGAGGACTCCTAATGTTACCGGAGACAACCATTAAACCTGTTATCCTTCTTAAGTATAAAGTTTTCATCAGTGATTCACTAGAAACAGTGTGATATACAGCATATACTATCTCATTTATCACGTACCTTTTAACTCTATTTTACGGCACAGCATGAGTAGTTCGTATGTTCCAGGATTAATACGCAGTCTGTTAACAAGTGCTAATCTTACTAATTTCACCATTGAGGAATGGGTCTGCCGCATAGTTTTCCTGTGCAGTGTGATAAAAAATCGAGGCATTGCACTCCACAGAACATGCTGACTCGTCACAGGATGCCTGAGACCGTCGCCTGTTGTGGGGTGGAGATATAGAAAATTTTCCCACTCCCTTATACATGAAGTCAAGTGCCAGCTCGTGCTGATGGCCATTACTTCCACGCACTACTCCTAATTCTTTGATCAAGATCCATTCTTAGCTCATCGCCAACATACGCCATGTACTCTGCCAGCACTTTCTCAAACCTCATTCTATTTACCAATTACTCACAATCCAACTCCTTTTTAATTCATTTAACGACAGGATTCACAAACAAGTCCCGTTGCCCACCTTTGCACGCCCTATAACTCCTGTCTTTGATATCCAAAATGTGTGTCCAAAACGATACCATCATATGGAATCAATATTCTAGCCAAAGTCTGTAACCAAATTCCTTTCTGTCTTTTAGTATCAGGTACCATACAGAATCGTCTCTTCCCTGTCGTTCAGTAACATTTGTCTCAGATATCCAACTCTTTACAACAATTTCTTTTCATCTTCTCCCTCTCTCACAATCAATAACAGGTGTCTAAGGTACCAAACTGTTCACATCAAAATTGATTCGCCTCTCACACACCCCACCCACTTTGCCATTTAGTAACGTGCGTCCCAGGTACCAAACTGTTTACATCAGCATCATGTCATATCTCCCACATAACAATCCTCTCAGCCATTCAGTAACATGTGCCCCAAGTACCACAAAGGCATGAGGAAAGAGCCTTTCTTAACACAGGCTGCAATGCCATATTTTGGATGGTGTTGCACTTTTTTCATTTTATATCAAGGTAATTTTCCTTTAGACAGCAGCTGCTTGCCAACCCCTCGCCTTCTGGACCAAGTATGACATTTGTTTGTAACTTCATGCTTCGTTCAACTAACCAGCGCACACGATAAAGTTACCATACCGCTCTTAACTAACTGATAATCCCGTGGTTATGAAACAGACATCATAAACCACATTTTCATAGAAGATCTCCACTCATCGACAAGTATCCGAAACGTCACCATAGGTGCAGACATTAGTTCCATCGTGCCGAAGATAGCGCCCACACTTTGACTATCGTAAATTGTTAGGTCATTTGTATATGAAAGTGGGTATTTGCATATTTTACCCACCCAGCCCTCATCACCTAAAGTCAAGTGCAAGCTTGTGGTCATGGTAAACTTAGGCTATATATACCACTGAGAATTCTTCCACCAGTATCCTTTCTAACCTCATTATACGCCATATACAGCCCCTACACTATTCCTATCTTCCAGTGACATCCAGCCCAGTTCCTTTATTATACCAGCTGTTCAGTTGTTGAACGTGTTCTGCCAACAAATCTAGCTGCCCTCCCTTTCACCCTGTATTTGATGTCCAAAAAATGTGGACTCCATATTACACCACTAAATACAAGCAATGTTCTGACTGTGCGTTTGTAACCCAAGTCCTTTGCTTCTCTGGAACATCCCCACATCACGATTTATGCCCCGAAAGATATATAGTGACCAATGTGAGAAAGACAGTTCGTATCCCAACACAAACAGCAGAAAACTGTAAACTGCACAGTGAAATGGAAGAGTGCCTACTCCCTGTAGAAACAGTGGTGATATCTCGACGTCGAGTTGGCTTCTGTCACCATATATTTTAGGTACAAATCCACAGAGGAAGAAGACACACACACACACACAAACACACACACATTTATTCATGCATACAGTGAGTTCGACAGAACAGACACATGTCCATGCCTATGGCGAGTTCAGCACAACTACGAGCACCAATCATGGAAACGAAACAGTGGGGGCAGCTTGATCTTGCCTCATGACTGGCTGGAAAACAGAACTCTCCTTACATATCATCAGGCAGATGAGTTAGAGGATGGATGTGCAAAAAATGGCACCATACACCTCAGTGTTTACCCCATACGTTGTGTTTATCACACCCAATTGATTACATATACCATCAACACATAGATCACCGCCATGTTTCTCCCACACCACAACACTTTCTGCCATTCAGTAACATGTGCCCCACATACCATGAGTTGCAATAGGCATTCGACTATCGGACAGATTTCATAACTTCCACTATCATACTACGTTTCACCCACAAATCCATACATCAACACACACAAGCACACACAAATACACACAAACACACACAAACATAAGTGGAGAAACAGCACATCATACATACAGACAGACGAGTTAAAGGAAGGTGTCACCTTACACATACACACACACACGCACACACTCATATGTCCAAGCATACGCCACAGTTCCATACATCACCACACACATTCTCGTAACTAGAGGAAATTGACTGAACATCCTACATCCAAACAGACGAGTTAAAGAAAGGCTGAGTAGACTCCAACCATCATATTTACACACACACACACACACACACACACACACACACACACACATTTCCAAGCCTACAGCCGGCTATACACAACCAAAATCAATCATGACACCGAAAAATTGGGGCAGAACTCTCCTGGCTCATGACTGACCAAAAAATAATAAGTTACATGTGTTACAAGTACCAAACTCTTCACAGCAACATCGTCTCATTTATCTCTCACACTACAGACCTCTCTGCCATTCAGTATCGTGTGTCGTATGTACTAAACTGTTCACGTCAGCACCACCATGTATCTCCCACACCACAACACTTTCTTCCATTTCGTAACATTACCAGGAGTTGCCATAGACACTTGGTCATAAGGCACATATGATGTATTAATACAAAATCTCACACACAAATCCATAGGTCTCAAAACACACACACACACATATTAGTGGTGGAACTGAACTACACATCCTATATCCAGACAGACGAGTTAAAGGAAAGCATCACCATATTTACGCATATTACAGAGAGAAACGCACACATACATAGAGAGAGACGTATGGCTACACACATGTAGGTACCTAAGGCGAGCTCGACACAACAACCAACACCAATCAATCACCGCCACGTCGTTCCCATACCACAACCTTTTTTGCCGTTCAGCAATATGTGCCCCAGGTACCACGAATTGCAATAGACACTTGGCAATCAGACAGATATCACAACTCCCATATACATACTAGATCTCACCCACAAATCCACACGTCACCACACAAAAGCACACACAAACATATGTGGAGGAACAGCACGTCATACATACAGACAGACGAATTTAAAGAAGTTATCACCATATTTACGAATACATACGCAGAGAGAGACGTACACACACGCACATTTCCATGCCTACAGCGAGCTTGACACAACAACCAGTCCAATTATGGCAACGAAAAAGTGGAGCCGAACACTCATGGCTAATGACTGGCCAAAAACGATCAGACAGACGTGTTAGAGTGTGTGCAAAGGATGACGTGTTTTCGCCATACACCTCAGTCCTTATCCCATACAGATTGTACATCGCACCCATCAACACATAGGTGTAATCTCAAAATCGAGTAGGCTCCTATCATGATAGACACACAACCTTATAGGAAGAAACACACTCACATGTCCATGCAAACACCACAGTTCCATACATCATCCGCACATGCACGTAACTGATGGAAGGGAACTGAACACCCTACGTCCAGACAGTAGAGATACAAGATGTGCAAAGTATGATATGTTTTCTACATACATCTCAATGCTCATCACACCCAACTGATGACATCTAACATCAACACAGGTGGTAACTGATGGTGAAATCTCGAGATGGAGTAGGATCCTACCACCTTATTTAGACACAAACACACACACACATGCACACACATATGTCCATGAAATCAGTTTAGATGTCCACTGCAACTGAACTCCTGTGTACTGTTTGGTTAAAGTCATTTGTTAATAGCAGCTTCTTAAAGACAAACTAGTGTCAACCTGCTCTGGCAGGCGAGGCGAAGGAGACCCCTCCTCACTGCGACCATCCAAAATTCTAGTATTTCCAGCATGTGAGGCTTTTTTTCGGATTTTGTGCCTCGTCGATACCATCGTCATTAGAGTTGAGAAAGGATGTGGGGCAAGGAATGGTGAGAAATTCGCTCATGGACTTTTGAAGACCTCTTTCCCTGCATTCGCCTGGAGTGATTTCAGGAAACCATGGAAAACCGAAATCACGATGACCAGACGTGCATTCGAACCCATGTCCTCCCGAAAGCTCACCCACCACGCTCGGTGCTGACTACTGTCAGGAATCGTAAATAAAATATGTACATATAGAAAAAAATTAGGTCCATATAAGTTAGCAGTCAATAAACATGTGTGATTACCATACTGACACTTATATTTATTCTTTATTTCATCGTGTTATTCGGGATTGGAATGCACAGAGTTAGTTTTGGTGGAAAGCACCCTTTGTTAATTTCGACTATGTGAACTGCAGAGTATAGATGTGAATGTGCCAGGACATTCCATGGTTCATATTTTATGGTAATGCCATTATCACACTTTAAACAAAAAATTACCCGTTTCAATCGAATGTATCTTATTTTTTATTCAATTACAATAAATCAACCACTCTCGGTATGGAAACTAAAATGTTAATTTTCGTTTTGAAAATACGTAATATAAAACGATCAGACGATGTATTTGCCTATTTTAGAATGTTTCGGGGGTACGAATATTTAATTTATGTGTACCAGCGCTGGAGACACCAGGCACTTGATTCCATCAGGGGTCTGAAATACCACCAGCAAGCAGTGGACAACATGACGTCCCGCATTCCAATCCCTAATGACAAGCCCACATAATGGAATATTCTTGTCGCTGGGAAAATACTAGGAACTGGAGTGCTTGGTAGACTTGTATAAACAGGAATAGCCACCCGCGTGAGTTGAGTACACCTTTCATAATACTTAATAGCGGGACAGTCGGAAACAGAGGTCTCTTCCCACAGCGGCGATGTCGTTTAGCGGGGCAGTTAGAAATAGCGTGCGCAGATTGAGGTCACCTGGCGACGTGCAAGCCATGTGGTCTAGCACGTGCTGACACCAGGTGGCAGCCATTGGAAATCTGGGCCTTCGAATAACCTCGCCGAAGTCGATGTACCCCGACTGCTGCAGTGATATTAAGTATGTGTTATAATAGTGCTATTAGAAACTGTAGTTCAGAAATTGGGTGGTGCAAATTAGAGAACGAGCTTATCCGCCTACTTAAAAATTTGAAATTCATCCTGATGATAGCACGAAGGGACTAAGAAAGCTAAGAAACTACGAAGAGGCTCGTGTATGTAATGTTACTACAGATGTCTTAAAGATAATAGTATGTGACATTGTACCTTATCTTGAAACGTTATTTATATTTAGTCTGGACACTTGCTGCCTACCTAAAGACTCGAAAAGTGCTATATTAGTACCGGTGTATAAAGGAGGGATGCCAAATAGGGCCAAAAATTACAGGGCAATAAGTTTGACATCAGTGGTCCGTAAATTAACGGAGAGATTGACATGAAAAGACAGAAATGTCTATAAGGAACATAAGTGGTTTCCACTTCGACAACATGTCTTTAGGTAAGGGTTGTCATGCAAATCTCAGTTAGTAAGCTATAAGCAAGTTATTTTGGATGAAATGGACAAGGGAGGCCAGATTGATAGTATAGCACTAAATCTCTTAAAAGCTTTCGACATAGTAAGCCATAAAATAGTGCTAAATAAGGTAAAAACTATTGAAGTAGAATGAAAAAGTGATTTTATGGGTAGAAAGCAAAACGTTAGGGTAGGAAAAGCAGTGTCAAACGAAGTAAAATTGAAAATTGAAATGACAGAAGGCAGTGTACTAGGACCATTGCTATTCCTTATTGTGATGAATGATTTTGTTGATAGTTTACTTTCAGAAGTTAGGTTGTTGGCAAATAAAATAATTTTATATCTTGCTAGGTCAACATGGAATGAAAATGAATGCGAAGGAGAGTCAGCAGGGCCTGTGCTAGGATTCTCGGGCCCAGGGTAAACGATCTTAGGCCCCCTCCCCCCCCCCCCCCCCCCCCCCCCCCCCTTTCCGCTCAGAAAATATTTTGACTTTTGTATTTTTGGATAAATTCAGAACATTTTAATACAAAAATGTTCAAAATTATTGGTGCAGATTACCAAATTTGTGTTTGATTTCTATTTATTAAGGCACCCAGGCCGGCGGGGCCCCCCTTGGGTGGCCTGGGCCCCGGGTACTATTGCCCCGCTTAACCCCCCCTAACACCGGCCCTGAGAGTCAGGTATACATATAAGCGACTGAAGTTTGATTAATTATGATTATAACGTGGGGAAAGAATTGCTTGTTGAATACGCGAAGTGTAAATGCCTTGGAATGACATTTGATAACAAACTCAAGTGGACAGGACGCATTGAACAGATAGTAGGAAAGGTTTCAAAAGCCTTCATTTGTTGGAGAAAGTGATGAGGGGATGTACCATAGATGGAAGGGAATTGGGTTACAAAACTTTGGTCAGACCATTTCTTACTATGGTGGTGTAGTGATGGACACACATTTTGCATATCAAATACAGGTGTTAGACAGGGTACAAAGAGGACTGCAATGTTTGTCTCTGAAAATGAAAGAACACAATTAGTAACTGAAATGATTAATAAACTTGAATGGGATTAATTGGAAGACGGGGAGGATGAAGAGAGTCGCAGGACTGTATCAGGTATATACTGGTGTTAACGAATGGAAAGATATTGGTGATTAGTTGAATGACAGCGATTTTCAGCCAGGCAGGTTGAGACCTGTCTGTCTTAGCCACATCCCCTCTATTGTTATGCAAATGAGGCAAGTCCAATCCAGAGTACTAGTTGGAGTTGTTGACAGATATGTTGGATGACTGTCATGTTCCCTCTCCCAACCCATCGCCCAGTTCGGCGCACTGACGGCATATTGTTATATTAATTAGGGACCACCCCTTAATCTATCTTTGAGTAACAAATTGCTTCTTTTGGAGACAAAATGACTAGGTATATTGCTTCCTGGTCGCTATTTTTCTGCTAACAACTGGTTCCTGCCATGTATTGGCCCTCCCCTCTTTTTAATCTCTTTTTGGTTTGATCAGGATAACAGAAGTATATGTTTGGCTTTATCAGAAGATGATATTTCATATCAGTCAGTTATTATTTTAAATTGATTAAATCCTTCTATGGTTCTTCATTAATAAAAAATGTTAACACCAATTCAGGCTGATATTCATAACCAGTTATAAGTCCTAGTTAAATTTTGAAAGCATAAGATCACTGAAGAACGATGTATTATTATCTAGCTACTAGATTAAAAAATTTTCATCCGAATCTAGTGCAAAAATATTTTAAACCAATTATTTTATACCATGTATCTCAGATTTAGATAGGGATACTCCTGCAGATTCTAAAAACCGCTTATTTCATCGAAATCGATTAAAAATAACTCCAGAAATATTCTTAGTTTTACACATTCTTATGGTTTAAGCTGCAACTAAAAACCGGTTTTCTCCCCTGGCGCCGCCGGGCGAGGCAACTCCCCCCGCGCGGTCATCCTTCCAGCCGGCTGGTTCCCACATGTCACTGTCGCCCTCACATGGTGTCCGGCGACCTGACTTACTTTCAAGACACAATAAAATTGTAACTATCTAATATTTAAACCGTCATTACTCAGGGAATACTTAAAGCGTTCTAAGGAATGTAATATTAAATAAATTTTGTATTTTTTTCGCTGTATTTTTATGATTTGAGTAAAAATCCGATAGGAGAAAAATAATAAATAAAATAATTAGACTTATAAGGTAAAGATTGTTCCTTAGTTAATAATTTTATAGCATCACTGAAAGGTTGGGGGATACCAACAAATCCAACCTTGTTGGGGCCTTTACGAATATGAATATATCCAAGGACCTTGTGCTCGAGTAAAGTAAAAAAAGCCACTCTTAATAAAACTAAAATAAACAATAAAATCAAATTAATTAAATACATGTCCAGTCCAACGCCAGACAACGGTTATCACAAGGTTCTAAATGACTCTTGTTAGTTCTAAAAGTTATTCACACTGTAGGCAAGACCATTTACTGCATCAGCTAGTGTTGTGCATTATTTTTCAAACAAATACATGAAGCTTTTGTAGACAGTGTGACGAATTACATTAGAGGTGCAGCTGTTTCCAGTTATACACGCCTCATTTATTTTATTAACATTAACACGGGGACAACCCGCGGGTGGCAGGTGTTGACACAGATTATATGCCTTTTGTCGGTATCGACCACACAGTACGTTAGTTAGTGTGATAAATGGCCTTTTGGGTTGCAGCTGTTTCCAGTTATACACTCTTTAAATGTGTCCTGGAACTCTCAACAACAGGGACCACAGGATGGCGGCAGGCGCTTGCTCATATAAAGTTCTTTTCTTTTTTCCGTTACTCAGCTGGCCGTGACGTATCGACAGATGGTCAGACGCAAAATCTCGAATCTTATTGTTCGCTTTGCTGCATCTAGTTCGATACCAGATCATCATGTTGCAAGTAAATTCAACGACCAAAGAACGACGAAAAACACTTATAAAATATTTACATAGTTCTCCTTTAAACACCATACTATTTGTTATATTTTGTTCACAGAAATGCAGTCACTATGGGACGAGGTAAATAACGCAGCGACTATTGCTGGTAAGAGAAACTACATATCTATAGGTAGTGCAAGTTTTTTTTTAGTGCTCGTAGTCTAAATTATTATTTTTTGTCTTAGGTGGAGCAGTTCTGTGGCCATTTAATGACGATGGTAGAAATTTTTTAGTAATTGTTCATTAAACCGGTAAGTTTTCTCATTATACCATTAATTTTTTTTTCTTAGGTCTTGACAATCGAATGGAAATTCGATCTATCGATCTAATTTATGGTGAGTATTTATATGTCTTAACTTGTATTAATTTTTTTATAAAGTTTTTCCCCCCCTGCGTCGGCATCGGTAGCGTATGGGCTAGAGTACTGGCCCCGCATGGCGAAGGTCGCCGGGTCAAGTCCGGCTGAGGGCATAGGTGTTTAAGTATTGTTTGTCTGTGTGAAAGGCCTGTCCGTCCTGTGGTGTCCAGACTTAGAAGCAACAACATATATACTGGATGACTGATTCACTGGAAGCTATGATAATTACATTGAGCTGGCTGTATGGCCTCAGTTGGCGAATGCCAGTTTAAAAAAAAAATTGTCTCCAGAAATCACGGAGAAATATTTATTCTCACACCCTGACGTTGAGTAGTCATCTGTTTAATATATACTTGTATATATTTATACTAATATAAGAATTCTTTTTAATACATGCAAGCAAGTTCCTACCCGCAGCCTATTAAATGGAGGAGCAGTACTGTCAAGCTCCAAATGATGAAACATGGTACTGGTAAGTTCTAAAATTTTTACTATATTATTCTTTTTGATGTTACTAAAAACAATTTTTTATATAGATTTCAGGTTCGTTGCAGTGGAGTATCGAGGCTTCAGCGTTACAACATGAAGTGGTCCTCTTTCGGAACGCTTCATGTTTATTAGTAAAACATGACTATACGCCAAACAGACAATTTTATTTCGCCTTGCATACTGGACGCTGTGAGGGGGCCGTCATTTAGTCAGGTACGCATCTGTGAGAAAGACCCAAGGCCACGCGACCCTCGTGGTTTCGTTTAGGAGTGCACCGAACAAAGGAAGAGGCACCGGTACCTGACTGAGAGGGGAATGGGTTGGGGTGGCAAATAGCAGTGCGGGATAGGCCGTGGTAGAGAGCGGCTGTATGATCGCGTGCATGAAAGAGTTAATGAAAAGCACTAGTAATTCATTATAAGCTAAGAGAAGATTTGTTGTTTGTTTTAATGTGAAAACCCTCGCTCTGAAGAGACAGCTGGAGCTGGACCACTGAGACGTTATTCGAACAGCATAACCATCGAATGTTTGCTAAAACGTATTCGTTTAGTTCTAGACACAGTGTGGCGAGTAAATTTTGTTTTGTGTGTGTTAAGCCGATAAATTTCTTACAGAGATTCGGACGGCGCAGACATCTCATTGTAGACGTCAACCATATGGTAATTACATAACTTTTGCCCACAGAAACAAACTGAGCCAGATTGTGGTGCATTGAACCCCTAAGTGAAAACCTGGAAAGACTCGTGCTCTCTGAATTTATTTGAGCTAGTCGGATTTTGTATATGATCTGCCATATCATTGTTCATTGAATCAATTTTATGTGTTATGTACATGTCAATGAATGTCTTGAATGTGTTAATTAATTCAAACCACCTTTCATTGTGTTTTTATGTCAATAAATGCAAATGTCACTATCTCAAAAGTAATTTTTTATTTTTATATCCTGGTACATAATAGCCCAGCACCTAGAATCTACTCTGGGCCCATACTTCCAGTATATTACAAGAGGTACATAAGATAAAATTATAGTTTGAAAAACTAATAGCTAAATGTTGTTCAGGATGTAAAACTAGTTAGTAACACATAAACTAATCAAATTTCACAAAATTTTAGTTACATAATTAAATTAACAATGTGTAAGAATGTATTTGATAGATGTTAGTTTTTTTATGGAGATATATATATATATATATATATACTGTAAATTAGTAATTTGAGTAACATACGTTCACACAGAGATACTGCTATATATAATTAAACAAAGAAACATTCACATACACAAATCACTTCACTGTTGTGTTACTGTTTCTCACTTTGTACATTATGACACTTTTAAACATTTGCTCCCGGCACAGCCACTTCGGAGTAACTTACCTCCCTCAGGAGATGACTCCTGGAAGTAGAGGTGTCCTCCTTCGACCCATCGGTAGTGTTTGCTTCGGGAATGGTCACTGCTCGGTCGCTGGTCGCTGTCGGTTTAAAGTGTTTCCATCAGTTTAAACTGCCAAGAACCTTTCTTTGGCTGCTTGTGAGGCCAGATTGCAAGCTTCATCAAGGAAGTACCATAATTCCTGGTCACGCAATATGTCAAAAATGCGCCTGCCCTGTAGCATTTGCTGATATGGCGCTCTTTGTTCCGCTGTTGAAACACTTTCCCATACAACATGTTCCGGAGTGCCCTCGTTTCCGCAGTCACAGCTACCACTGTCCACAATTCCTCTTCTTTGCAGTTCACTGTTGTATGGGCCATGACCCGTTAAGTAATGTACCAGCCCAGGCGATGGGAGAAGATGCGATATTTTGAGCCTTTCACAGACACTTGGAAACATATCATACGTCCTTCTTCCTGTTGCGCTAACATTCCACCTTTGCTGCCATTCTTCCAATAACAATTTGTTTACCTCTGCAGCTGTTGTTGCTGGTTGTCCCATGATTTTCTCTTTCCAGAGCCAGTATAATGCTCCCCGCTTGCGAACTTCCAAGTCCAGTGGCCACACTCCAAGTACCACGGGAAGGGCATCAGTTGCCGTTGTTTTGTAAGCACTACTCAGCCTGATTAGAATACTTCGCTCTGTCCTCCTCAAAAGTTTTCTAGGTTTTACTTTTCTGAGTTGTATCGCCCAGACGCTGGCTGGATACCCTACAATTGATGTTAATATTGTATTGTGGTATATTCGGATAACAAGCAGTGACAGTTGGAAACGTCTTTGCCCCATACTGATTAGTTTATTCAAAAATAATATAAAATTTCATTATAATTCAAAAGTAATTATATTGGTATCATAAGTAAATTCTGGAAGGATTACTTCAATGGCTTTTTTTTTAACTGCTTTACATCTCTCAACAGCGAGGTCTTTAGTGACGGGAAAGGATGGGGGACAAGAATGGGGGCAAGGAATGGGATGGAATTCGGCCATGGCCTTTAGAAGGAAGCATCCCGGCATTTGCCTGGAGTGATTTGGAAAACCATGGAAAACCCAAATCTGGATGCCCGGACGGGGATTCGAACCGCCGTCCTCCGGAATGCGAGGCGAGAACGCTAACCGTTACACCGCCACGTTCGGTGCTTCAATGGCGCCCAGGCAAGATTGAGCAAAGTTTCTTATATACAAAACTTTAGAAATAGGGAGCAAAATTAACAGGTGGTAATCCCTACTCGCGGGTTCACTACAAGCAAAGCCTATCATTATCGAGTTTGGGACCAATGACATCATTGCAAGGGATTGATTATAACATCATGTTCGATGACACTACACCCTGCAACGAGCCATGATTCACCGGTTATTGATAAGTTTATTCGTCATTACAATCGTTTCACATTACAAAAATTCAACATTTTTATGTTACTATTTTTTTTTCTTTTTCAGAGCTCTTGGAGCAGAGCATACCGACCAACTCAGCAACAATACCTCCTCAAACAGCGCAGACATCACCGCCAGCAGCTAAGGGGGTGTCCATTAATTACGTGAGATGAAATACGGGGTCCGGCGAAATCTCACCTAGGGGAAGGGGGGTCGATGGAAATCTCACATGAGGTTTTGAAAAACAGGGGGAGTCTCGTCAAAATCTCACGTTTTCTTTGGGGGGAGGGGGGAGGTCCGGCCAGATCTCACCAAATCTCACCTGAGGTAGGGGGAGGAGGGCCGGAATTCCGGAAAAACACCTCTAGTCATTAATGGACGCCTCCTAATCTACTACGTCCACCAACACACTGGAACCATAGAGCTAATGGTAAGTACAATCACACTATTGTTCTAATACTTAATTTACCAAGAATATTTGAATACATTATTGTTTTCTCATTGCTACATGAGGTCAACGTTAAATAACTTAATTGTTTATGTTGCTTCAATAACTTTACTTCAAACTTGTTTAGGTAATTATTATTTCATGTTATATTTTCGTGATACTAAAATTTTCCTTTTTTCTGTTTTAGGTACAAGATTGCAGGTGCCGACCACTACCAAGAGGAAGTAATTTAATGCCGGCAGGAATGAGCCTGCACCATCACCAATGTGGTGACCTTGGGAGTCGCCAGCCATTGCATTACCAAGCAAGCCACTCACCGCGCCCATGCCCACCGGTGCGGGACCAACCTGGCCACTCGCAGCACCTCGCCGACCACTCGGTGCACCTCGATCGCCACTCGCCTTCACGTATACATGGCGGTCGACCCCAGCAGCCAGAAGCAGTAGCCCAATGGCTTGAAGCCATAATCCTGCAGCACCAAGCAGCCACCCTGACGCAGCACCAGGGATGAGTTGACAATACCAACCTTGATCCTTGAAGAACGGGAAAGTGCTTTTCAATGTAGAATGTATTCCACTACCATTCAAAATTCTTTAAATTTTTGTAGGACCAGTCAAGTACATTGATTCATGATATGATCTTTTGGCTTAAAAACTTGGCGAAATTGTTAGTAATCAGTCATTTCCAGCCGTAAAGGTCCAGGTTAGACTGATTGCAATATTCAAAATTCAGAAGGACATGATTTTAGAAAACGCCCGAATATGTTTACTAAAATACACGAGGTCTGCGCAGCACTTCCCTGTCAGATTGGTATATACACTGTATGAAGTTGGAAACGGAAGTAAAATTGAGCGAGTTTCAGTAACTGGACAGTGGTAAAACTTTCGATAGAATCATATTCTTCGGTGTTAATATTTCTAAATTCATAGTTTTCTATCGGGGGTCTTCCTATCTTGCTCTGCCACTAAATATCCATACAAAGCGTACCGTTGTCAGTATGCGAACCGATGACGGCCTATGCTTCCTATGATCCAGTTTTGCTCTTCATGTGAAGGAGCTTTTAAACACGCTACACGAGTTACCGTTTACAAGAAAGTACGTTCAGGTTATTAACTTGATTTTACAGGTTTAGAGATCCTGGTAAAATTCTCAGACGTTTCGAAATTTGAGAGGCAAAACCAGGCTATTCAGTAAATGTTCCTGGTCTTGATGTAGATTATTATAAACATGTAGTTGCCAGGGCCCCCATTACACCACAGGCAAACACGGTAAGTATGTCATTTATTTTTATTTATTTTATTACATCAATCTTGTTACATGGATCCCTGCTGAGGAAGGGCCTATCGGATGTGAAACGTCATGGTTAATACACATACATACAATATGAGCCATAATCATAGTAAAAACAATTATATGTTAAAAAGACAAATAAAGAGAATTACAATAAACATTAATTTTTAAAACTGAATTTTGCAAAACTCATATTGAATACAATTAATTATTTTGTTCAAATTCTTGAATGGAGTAGAAGGAGTTGCCAATAAGATAATCACTCGGTTTTTCTTTAGATATATCCTTATTATCTGCAAACTATTTTATACTCTTGGGAAGTTTATCAAACAGATATATACCAGAATAATTAACTCCTCTCTGTAATAATGACAGAGAGGTTTGTGTTTGTGCAAGTTATTTCTGTTTCTTATACTGAAATTGTGTTCCTGTTAATTAGAAGTAAACAGGTTAAAATGATCTATGACAAAGCACAGAAGAGAATATATATACTGAGAAGTCATTGTAAAAATATTGAGCTTTTTTAAAAAGTTGTCTGCAAGAAGTTCGTGGGTTTTACCGTACACAATATCCTAATATCTCTTTTTTGTGTTATGAAAACTTTCTTACCTTGTGAAGAGTTTCCCCAAATAATTATGCCATATGGCATCACTGAATGAAAATATGAGTACACCTGTTTCGTTAATTCTAGATCTGCTGTTAGAGAAAGTGTTCGTATTGCAAAGGTGGCAGTACTTTACTTCTTCAGTAGTGAAGTGATAAATTCGTGACAACACAGTTTCTCATCTATTTTAATACCAAGGAATTTTATACTGTTTGTTTTTAAGATTATGTTATTTTTATAGCTTACTTGTAGATATGGCTGCGCATAATTTTTTGTTTTAAACGTAATATAGTGTTTTTTTTTTTTTTCTTCAAAATTTAATTTTAATGAATTTAACTTTGTCAGATAAGTTCCCAGGAAGGTCATTGATGTAAAACAAAAAGAGGAGGGGTCATAGGACAGAACCTTCTGAAACGACATGTTTTATTTTATTTTAGAACCGAAAATGGAAACTTTATGCATTCAACTTTCCATGTATGAATTAAACCATTTACCTGCAGTTCCATAAATACCATACTATTCCTTTTTTTCAAAAGTAATTCATGATTTACACAGCCAAATGCTTTTGTAAGATCACAAAATATTCCTACAGGGCTCATTTTATTATTCAGTTTCTCAAATGCGTTATTTAAAAATGAATATATAGCCATTTCTAAGGATGATCCTTTTTGGAACCCAAATTGTGATTTAGTGAGGACATTATTTTGTGTAACATGTTTTATTTCTCTACAATCCATGACTTTTTCAAAAATCTTTGAGAATCCTGAAAGTAATAAAATGGGACGATAGTTATCTACGCGTGTTGATTCTCATTTTTTAAACGACGGTTTTACAACTGCATATTTATTCTATTCGGAAACACACCTTGCATTAAGGATTCACTACAAATGTGGGCAAGTACACGATTGATATAATTAGAATACCTTTTCAGTAATTTACATGAAATATTGTCATAGCTGGAAAAAAATTTAGGTTTTAATTGTTTCATGAGTTTATTTATTTCCGAGACTGTTACTGGTGGCAATCGTATCTCCACAAATCTATTTGGAAAAACAGTCTGAAGAAGCCTTAGGGCACTATGTGGGGATTGCTTTTCTATGCCTAATTTCTCTACAATTGAAGTAAAATGTTTGTTAAATATTTCACAAACTTCCCCTACTTTCACTATGAACAGATCCATTTTGTTCTATTTTTATGTCTTTAGAGTGATTTACAGATTTTCCTGTTTCAGTTTTTATTATATTCCATATAGTTTTCATCTTATTACCTGAATTCTCTATTTTCTCAGATATACATCTGTTCTTGGCTTTTCATATTACATTTCTTAGTATTTTAGAATAAAGTTTGTAATGAGCTTTTAGTGAATAGTTATCTGATTCTCTTACTTTTAAGTACAGGTCCCTTTTTGTTTTACAAGATACTCTAATACCCTTTGTTATCCATCCCTTACCCAGTTCATTGTATGGAGTATTGACAACTTTCCTTGTTTGGAAACTTCCTTCGAAAAGTGTTAGAAATATATTGAGAATGGAATCAAATTTTTCAATAACACCCTGTGCATGGTACACTTCTGACCATTATTCATTATTTAATGAATCTATTAAATGTTTTATGTTGTTTTGATTAATATTTCTTCTATATACCCAGCTTTTCTTTATCTGTTTAAGAGGGTTTCTGGACTTGATACATAACAGCTGGGCATCAAGATCTGAGATATTATTACTGGAAGTATTTTGTAATTACTGTACCGAGAAATATCCATTAAAAAAATTATCAATTGCAGTCCTGCTATTATTTTTTATTCTAGTAGGGAAATTTACAAGTGCCGTTAAGTTAAAGGACAACATCAAGGCTTCCATATCTAGCATCTCATTGCTGTGATTGAGAAAGTCAACATTAAAACCTTCACATAAAACTATTTGTTTGTTATTTGTGAAACATAGTAGACTCCACCTGAGATAAAAAACAGCCTAAAATTTCCTATTCATGTTGATGATTACTGACGGTAGTGGAAAATTTCATTTCTGTTTGATTTACTACTTGTCAGTGCTAGTTAGATCATTATTTAGTAATTATGAGCATGCTGTGCACATTTGTAACAGATATCTGCAAAATTGGACCGCCATGATATCGATTGCTCTAGGGTGGTCTGTTAATAATGTACCTAGCCCAAAAAAAAACATTTTAAGATTTAATAGTTGTAAAGAAAAATCATTGCTGTACATCGCAGTGTAAGTTTGTTGAGCGCTCTGCTCATTTGCTTTGAATAGAGCCAACTAAAAAAAAGACATGTAAAAAAAATAGGCTGCTGGGTGTATACTGCCGCTGTGCTTCGTGTAAAAATCATAAACTGTACGTTTGCTGAGCTATATCCTCAGCTGCTCAAGTATAAGGTCAACTGAAAAAAAAATTGTAAAAAATGAACTAAGTGTAGAGAAAAACATTGATGTATGTAGGATCAAAATGTGCTAATATATATGCTCATTTGATTTGTATAAAGGTTATTGAAAAAAATTAACATAATAAACACAAAATTATTTATTAAGAAAACAGTACATTTTTTACATTTTAAATAAATCGTTTTTATGAATCTGATGTGATTATCTAATGTGATTAATCGAAACCCAACCCATTCACCAAGATTATATTTTTCCTTCTGTTTATCACTCATTCTACTTGCGTATTTTAACCTTTATAATCTTTAAGTAAATAAGTTACAGGATTTTATTAATTTCACTTTGCTGCTGGTAAAAAATTCTGTTGGCCAGTTTGGCAAGTATTGTTCCTCAAAGTTTTCTTTAAATCTACTGATTCTAACATGGTCACCACTATTAAATTTTGCGGGAGTAATAATCTTAATATGACTGTACCGTGTTGAAAGTAACAAGTTGTCTTTAGCATCGAACGCTTTCAACTTGATGGTGCTTGTAATTGAAATTAGACATTAACTGAGGAAGAAATTCAATCCACCGATGTGAACTGTGTCTGATGAATACTTGCCACATTGCATTATTGATAGTTCTTGTGAGTCATTGAACTATTGATGCTTTAATAGGAGTATATGTTGAGTAGTGATCAATACCATGGTTAGTAACATTCGTCTTAAACCTTGAACCGTATAACTCCTTTCCGTTGTCAGTCTGTAAATCATTACTTAGTATTCCTTAGTATTTCTTCATAACGTCGGCGATCACGCTAGCCATGTTGATTGTGAGAGGTACAGTCCATGCAAACTTTGAATAAGTATCAATCACTATCAGTATATACTTCAAGCCACTGTTTTTACGAGAGTACGTGATCATTTTCAGAATATCATCTTGTTACAGATCATCAAGTCCTTTGATTATGACACTCCCTCTTGGGAAATTCCATCTTGTCGATCTATAAAGTTTTTCTCCAACTTGATCCATATCTAATATGACGTCTCGTTTACAAAGTTCTTCAATCATCGAAAAAAATTTGTTTGGAATGGGCCATATGTCCTGCTCGATGCGGTAACTTCAATCTTCCAACGAGATAATTCGGATCATCCCAGTACACGTATTCGTTCATTGGAGGAAGACCATGTCTAGACTGATGGTCAAGTTTAGAGAGTATGGTTTATATTTACTATATGCATTTTTTTTAAATTTGCTGGATGGTCTGAAATTTACTCTGTTGGCACTTGTGCTGTTTAATATTTCCAAATAGCTTTTAATGTCTTTGGTAATATATTTTTTCCAGGTTTTTATTTTATTTTATTTTAAAAAAAACAATAGACCGATTATAATAATAGAATACCATTTTGATCAATAGTCACAGGTGAGTTTCCAGTCATTAGGAAAACCTTTTTCTTCTGGACACCATACACTAAATCTTAATCTCGCTCACTTTGACTTCAAGAATTCATTGATCAAGCGTGAAGACTGCTGATGACGTCGCTTAGATAACAAAACTTTTTCTATAGTATCCGCCACAGCCCTTAACGAAACCTTGAAAAATTGTTCACAGTCTAACTTGCCCGTCTTTAATTCAAGTAACTTGCATCGAATTGCAATTTGGGCAGTTATGATGTCATGTTTAGTTGTTAACGCATCTATTATTAAACACGTAATGAAGGATCTGGAAGTTTACTGTACTATTTTATATCTGATAGTTACATCCACTGCGGATTATGGAAGTTTATCATCTACAATTGTGAAGTTAAAACATAGTAAATCACCATTTTTACATCTAATGGTGTACCGTATTATGGTCGTTTTTGTCCAATTCACTCTTAAATCATCATTTTTCAGAACGTTTACTGAGATGAAGTTACAGACATCACGGAGTTTATAATAATTTATACCTGTATCTGGTACGTATGGGTAATTTTTTATACCCATTCGTTGCCGTAATAGTTACAGTCTTAGTAACTTCTGTCGATTTTAGTTCCTTCATGAACGTAGCTCCTTCCGCATTAGACTTGTCATTATATCGTTTCGTTACAATATCATCATAGTCAATGGGTCCAGCTACATGATTGAGTATTCTACCCTAACAATCCAAATTACCTTCTTTCTTAAGAATTATGTGTTGAGGTGGTCACACCAACACTTTCTAGTTCTGTATTGTCGATGTTCTACCACATTTATCCATGGATGTAATGACAACGGTACGTCGTGTGCTTGGCTATTTATTAAAAAATGAATCAAATCAGTTGCGGTATCGTCCATCGTACATGTCACAGTCTTTGTCAGTAACTACAAATCCATGCTTGCTTGTATTCCAGCAGTACCGGTAACCATAACCTTTCTTAAAATCGTTGAACGGCATATCCGTGTTGAATGGTCGTTGTAAATGTGCTTGAGATTCATATCGTCCTGTTTAGAGAGTTCAACTGTTTCGGTATATGTCTGGCAGAAGAAGAAAGAATCAACTTATGTGTCTCTCCCCTTACAAAAGTTTTCTCGTATATTATTATTTTATTATTATTATTATTTTGCTTGTGGTGCGGGCCCCTAGGCACCTTATGCCTAAATGCGACACTGCTACTAATTTTGAAAAAAGTCCGTCATTTTGGATTGTAAATTTTGAATGTTTAACGCCAAATTCGAACTCTATGGCCCCAAAAAACTCCGGGATTCATTTTCGAGCAAACTGCATATTTTTTTTTTTTTTTTTTTTAAAAAGGACCGTCATTTTGAACTTTGGATTTTTGACACCAGATTCGAATTCAGGGATCCCAAAAACTTCTGTACACATGTTGTCAAAAGAATTACATCGCTTTTCGATTTTAGACCAACTTTTCGAGCGACTTGAACCACTGTGCTTTGGTAAAATCGTCGTTTCTTTATATAGTGAGTAAAGTTTTTGTTCCAGTTATTCAACTACTACGATGCCACAGCTTAAATGCACAGTTAATTATGATACATGGTTCAAGACCAACAAGACTGTCAGACCAACGATTTATAATGGAAGAATAAAAAACCATATATAAGTTGAGTTACAATTGTTAACTATTATTGAGGTCATTGAGATGTAGAGAAGTTGTTTACCGAGCGTGGTGGGTGAGTGGTAAGAATCTGGTCCCGCATTCGGAAGGACGCGGGTTCGAATCCCCATTCGGAAATCCTTGGTTTTCTACGGTTTCCCCAAATCACCCCAGGCGAATGCCGGGACGCTACCTTGAAAAGGACATGACCGAATTCCTTCCCATTCCTTGTCCCCAGTCCTTTCCCGTCTCTAATAACATCGACGCCGAAGAAGCATAAAGCCATAAAAAAAAATGAGAGAAGTTGTTCCTAAGCCTTATGCAGAGATGTAACTTTGATTTTATAAGCATACTATTGTCAACGTAATTTAATTGTGTAAATCATAAGTAATGAAATCTGCACAGCCCACCGATGCAAATAAAAACAGCTTTGTTCAAAAACATTGAAACAATCCCATTTGGCATCTGCAAGGGAACTGGTCTAGTTACTGAGTGCCTAATTTTAACACATGATTTGGCTCCGGCCCCTCGTCACCCAATAACTATGACTGGATTACCCAATTGGCAGGACTAGACTCGACTAGGCAGTAGCCTAGAGCCCCTGAGTTTTGAAGACCCCCTGAAAGATCACTTTTTTTCACTAAATAAAAATAATAAAAAAGATAATCATCCAAAATAAAACAATCAAAGTAATATGAAAGGCATGAAAATTATTATTTTTTGTTTCAATGTAGTGTACGATAAAAAGAGTAAGTTTCAAAATACCATAAATTGTAAAATTCGTTTGTTTGTTAACAATATAAAATATGATAAATTCTATTAATTATCTACAAAACCTTTTCTTTGTACTTATAAAATACAGATAATTATTTTCAAAATTTTTAGAGTGCCTAGGGCCTCATTTCTTATCCGGCACTGCCTTTGATGACCACGACGACAATGAAATACATTTCACTTCAGAATCTTTTCCTGTTACGTGCATTCATAAACTCACGTAATTCTCCTTCTGAGAATCTAAGATACACAAGGAATATTGCCTGCTTGCATTGACAAATTTTCCAAGCCAGCGTATCCAAACTTTTTTCAACCCTAGGAGTAGCAAAATTTCAAAAAGAATGCTGCGGGCCTCTAACTCACAAGAGCTATTTTTTCCTTTTGTTTCAGCCGAGGATTACGCAACTTCGATTCCTCTTCTAAGTTTCCTTCCTCCGTCGCCAGTTACCTCCGCAATTTTTCCTCTGAATAGTTCCCTGTCTTTAATGTCTTCCACCCTGGACCTAATTTTATTTTCCATATTGTTATTAATAATATCTCGGACATTATAACATAATAAATCTAAAACCATGTTTTGAATTCCTATGAAAACGCAGATATAAAACTTTATGTGAACTATCAAAAGTTAATTACACGTTAATGAGACCAAATCAGATAACTAATGTTACTACAGTCTGGACTACAGTATACCACCAGCCTACACGCATAAACTAAAATAAAAGACGCTTGACCGTACGTCTTTTATTTTTGTTTATTCCACTACTCGCATTAACAATCATACCACCTACCGCGGTTCCTCATACCCATTTAAAACTCTTAGTAAACCGTTATTTACTTAATCTCTAGACGAACCGCGCTCTTTCTGATGCCATATGGTTGCCAGGTCATTGAAATATGCAAGGCTTTTAAAAAAAATGGGCATACGGATATGGTATCAAAGTTTATGATATTATGCCTGTGGAACTCCTAAACTGTGTTCGCGGACCACCAGTAATCAGTGAACCACAGGTTAAGAAACACTGTTCCAGCAGATGCTGCGCTCTACCGGCAGTGTTACTAACTTTATCGAGCTGCGTGTGACAGAACAAAGTTGTCTCCATTCGCCACTAACAAAGCGGACCCCAACCCCCGAATATTTCCACGAAAATGCAAGAGCGCATGCGCGATTGTTGACACTGGGAGAGTGTCTCCACAACAGCGAAATACTTCACTGATGTGGCCAACAGATGGAGTTTAATGTTTTCCTTGCTGTCATAAGTTAAGGTAGAGTAGAGAATGCCGCATTTATAAATATTTATTTTTCTTTCACTACATTTATTTTTTAATTTATTTATTCTTGACAAGTCAAACTGTCACTACGCCTAGAGCCGCCACTGGTTATATCTATCTTCTGAGCTTAACAGAGGTTTTCCATCAGCATGTTTACAGTTTTTTTTTTATCTTTTCTTAATTTCTGTACAATTCTGTTCAATCTTCCTATATGCTACAGCTACTTTATGTATGACCATTTCCTTTGCTACTGTTCGCATTTTTCTTTTGCTTTTTTTGCTTTTTTTTGTCACATTTTCTGTTTATTTCATTTCAAAATTTCCTGCTTCATTTTGAGCATTCTGTGCCGTTTCCTCTGATCCATCAACTCCAAAATTTCTTGTGTGATCCAAGGATTTCTGATGGATTGTTTCCTAAAACCTAATGTGTCTTTAGCAGCTTTGATTATTTACCTCTTCAATGAATTCCATTCATCCTAAGTTGAACTCCTTTCAGATTAATTTCTTAGATCCATGTCTACAAATTTTTCTCTTGTGTTAGCTTGTTCACTTCCAGGCTGTTCTGTTTGTATTTCTCCTTCATTCCCTTCATAACTATTTGAGTGTGGTCAGAGTCTATGTCCACTCCTTGATATGCTTTACATTTGGCCATTGAATAATTAAGCTGATGTCTACCTGTATTCCCTTTACGCTTCCAGGTGTATAACCTTCGTGCATGGTTTTTAAATAGTGTGTTCGCCACAACAATTTTATATTTTTCACAAAATTCTAACAACCTGCTTCCTCGCTCAGTTCTTTTTCATATATCAAAACTTCATAGTTTTCCCCTCTTTTGTTTCTCCGAACTTCACATTCCAATCACCTATGGTCGTTAGATTTTCCTCCCCTTTCATATATTGGATTAATTCTCCAGTTTCATATATTTTCTCTATTTCTTCATCATCTTCCTCTGACACTGGCTTTTACACTTGTACTATTGCAGTTTGGGTTGGACTAGTTTCCACCCTCATCAAAATAATCCTATCACTAAACTGTTTAACTCACCCATTTCCCTACTCTCATGTTCATTAAAAATCCTACACCAGTAACTCCACAGGCAGTTTTTGTGTTAATTATTCTGTCTCCCCAGAACAGAAATCCTGTGTGCCCTTGCACTTAATCCCACTAACCCCAATGACATCTAACTTAAGTCATTCCATTTTCCTTTTAAGTTTTTTTAATTTACCTGCCGTGCCTGGACTTCTTACATTCCACACTCGCACTTAAAGAATGTTTCTCCCTGAGCAGTCCCGAATATTTTACCCAGAAAGAAGCCATCATTCTATATGTAATTTGAGATGATTACATGTCCTCAGGATATCATTATGGTATTCAGTGCAGTGGCTTCCCGATGCCTTTTGCATCCCTATGCCGTTAATCATTTCTGATTCATTTGCGTTTAGGGGCCATTTCAAACCTCAGAAGGCGCCTTGGTCCACTCCCTGCTTTTCTGCCCTCCTTTAGGAGGTTGTTGTGAAGCAGTTGGTGACTCCGTATACTGGACATCATTAAGTCGCTAGAGCCTCGTCTGTGTTTACTGGGAGCACCATGTGAAGGAGAGGTTGACATTTGGTTGGAAAAGGCTAGTATTGTCCCCCCAAACTCTTACTGTGAGTATATAGCTTATATAAACTACAAAGGTAATTAAATTACAGAAATAAAAATCTATTTGCTGTTGTGTGTTCTGAACACTATTTTAACTGTGCCAAATAAAATAAATGAAAAACTACTTAGCTTGGCAATGACCACTCTCCTCAGGAGCTGTGTAGCTACTTACTCAGATCCTCATTCCCACTTCTTCCAGCAGGCCACGTTGTTTATGTACGCTTCCTAATCTATCTTGTTTAAATGTATGGAATTTTTAAGTTGTGGTGAATCACAGTTCGTTTCTGGCAGTTGTGGTTACAGCGAATGTCCGCTTTTGAATTTTAAAGTCTGTCAATGATTTTTGATCAGGAACGTCAGTTCACTATGGCAATCGACCAAGGTAAAGGTAGGGTCTGTGGATGGATGCGACCTTATGGTCAGTGGATTCTTTCTGGTTCCCGGGTGAATGAAAAACTAGAAAAATTGCATGGTGTGTACACCTCCTCCATTAGGTATTGTTCCCACTGTTTTCTGTATATTCTTTACAATTACCACTTCATGTTTAACATACACTTTGATTGTCTACTGCCCAAACCCTCCTCAAAACTTATCCTTTCATGAGTGTGAGTTTTAAAAAAAAAAAACTAAACAATATGTTGAGATCAGAGAACAAGACACAACCATGATATTAAGATTTTTCATTTTTTCTGGCTAAATTCCAAGTATTAGTATCTCTTCAAACCATTTCCTCCGGTATAGTTGTATATATGTTCGTTTGAGTCAACTAACACAATGCTAAGCCTTCGTTTGGCTTGAATCTTTGCTTTTGGACTTGTACACATCCATGTTACAACTAGGGTTGTTAGCCCAAGAGGGGACCTGCAGTTTAATGAGGAATCAGAACAACTGGAGCATTCTGGCATACTTCACATTACTGAGCAAGCTGTGTCAGAGGTGAAGGTCGGGTTAAGGGCTTATGAAAATCCCACCAAGACAAGAATTTAAACCACGGGCCTTTCGATCTATAGTCAGACGCCTTAACCACTGAGCCACCAGACCACTGCTTTAGTTGATGTCTGCTCTTAGAAGTTAATAAAAAATTGATTTTAAAGTTCAGTTCTTTTGTCTGTCACTGAAGAGATACTCAATTGTGATCAGGCCCAGAACCTTAGGACTGGACACTTTTAAGAACATTACAGGCGACATGAAACTAAAGAGGAGCCTCAAAGGCAAACATGACAAAAACATCGTATCAGTCAATGCTACCCAACTCTTTATGTGAATAGTATGTGTCACGAAAACTGAAAATGACCTCATATCTTATCTCAAATAAGAGCTGGTCCCTAAACCATCATTATTTGATGATGTTTTTTGCTGCATAAAAATTCTGTCTGCCTTCATATGACACTCCAAGCAGGGCCGGCGCTACGATTCTCGGGCCCCGGGTAAGCGATCTTAGGCCCCCTCCCCTCCCACCCCGAAATTTTTTTTTTACTTTACACTTTTTATGTATATATATATATATATATATATATATAACTCAGAAAATTTTAATACAAAAATGTTTAAATTATTGGTGCAGATTTTAAAAATTTGTGTTTGATTTCTATTTATTTAGGCAACCAGGCCGGCGGGCCCCGGGTACTTTTGCCCTGCTTAACCCCCCCTAACACCGGCCCTGACTCCAAGTGATAGGTTCAGTGAAGAAACAGTTGTAATAATCAACAGAGATTATCCCCTACACACTGTGGTGCGGCCCAGGTCGCAACTAGCGTGTGTTGATTTTTACTAGATTCCTGATAGCATAGTGAACTGATTCCATAACTTTTTTATGTAAATGAAAAATTTAACATTTTTGGTGGGCACTTCTCCACAATTCTGCTGGTTGGACTCTTTACCAGTAATATGGAAGGAGGGTTAGCACACCTGAGATGTATATAGGCAATCAAAAACTGGCCGGCCTTTGTTTGTAGTCATGGCTGTAGAGAATGTACATAAATGTTCACTTTTTTCCCCCATAGCAATCACTTTAATTTTTTTTTAACTGCTTTACGTCTCTTTTTAACATCGAGGTCTTTAGAGACGGAAAAGGATGGGGGGCAAGGATGGGGGCAAGGAATGGGAAGGAATTCGGCCATGGCCTTTTGAAGGAAGCATCCCGGCATTTGCCTGGAGTGATTTGGGGAAACCATGGAAAACCTAAATCTGGATGCCCGGACAGGGATTCGAACCGCCGTCCTCCCGAATGCGAGGCGAGAACGCTAACCGTTACACCGCCCCGCTCGGTCAATCACTTTAAGGTGTCAACTACATGCATATAGCTTTCGCGGGAGTCTTTGTTTTGCGTTCACACCACCGCTTAGCACTCACATATCGGATACACGGGCATCAATGGATTGCTGTTGATATGCTCTTTCAAACTGTTTATGATTTTGGAAGACTGCAAAGTAAGGGAGAGATGTCATGCTATAGAATGAAATGTGTTTTAAACACATCGCCTTCAAAGATGTAATTATTCTACACATTTAAAAATAATGCTCAATGTTTTTTTATTTTTGTATTGGGAAAGCAAACCGGAATACGCCTAGAAAGCTACCTGTGTTGACACTTGTTTGGAATTACTAGCAGGTTGACACATTGTGAAATTCTTATCAGACCAGCATCTCGTATCTCAGTGCACCAGCAGTGTTTTAAGCAGTGCTCCAGACGCAAAACCAATATACCATACTAAAATCTCGCTCATTCTCACCTGTACTGTTTTTGCTGGAATTATATCAGAAAGGTCTCTTTAACCGTTTGACTGCTGTTGACGTGTATACACGTCATGCTGCCTGCTGGCCCCGAGTGCTAATGACGAGTTTAGACGCAGCCGCCGGTTTTCCCCTGAGTGCTGTTGACGAGTTAAGCCGCACCCGCCTGCCGCTACCTGTGTGCTGATGACGAATATAGATGCGCCGCTACCCGAGTCGTACAGCGGACTTCACGACCCATTTCTCAATAGCCTATTGCAGTTCTGGTCGCTAGCTTATCGTCCGAATGTTTGTCTGTAAGGAGCCTAAATGTTGCTCTACAGTTCACTATTCAACAGAAATTACATCAGTCTTCTTTGTGCCCTGTATTTTATGAAGAAAATGGCAAGACGTCATGGGTGCATTGAGGAAGAAATCATGGAGATTCTTACGAGGAGTGACACTGAGGATGAACTACTTGATTTTGATGGAAGTGATAGCTTTCCCACAGAATCGGAAGGCTTTAGTCATAAACCATACGCGTCATCAGGGGTGACAATGCAGTCTCATGTTTCAACAAGAGATGTTAGTTGTTCTGAATCTGAAGAATCAGAAAGTGATAGTGAAACGCTTACGAAGAAATTACGTCTCAGTGATAAATCTGACTGGAAAAAAAAAATGATTTTCGTCCAGTTAGACACGCATTTGATGATACTCTGTCAGGACATGTGTGTCAAATAGGGAATGTGACAAATATTCTGTCAGTTTTCATGTTATTTTTTTACAGAAGAACTGATGAAATATATAGCTGATGAAACTAATCGGTTTTATATTACCACTATGGAGAATATTCCAGAATCAGTGCATTCTTGAATATCAAAGTGGAAAGATACTGAATATGATGAAACTTTTTGTTTCATAGCTATTTGTCTTCTGATGCATCGCGTGAAAAAAATTGAAAATTAGCTAATATTGGACCAGAGATGTTCTTCTAAATACCGCAATTCTTGGTGAACTTATGTCCAGATACCGCTTTTTGTTACTTTGGTGAGGTTTCGTGAGATTTATCCCCCCCCCCCCCCGCCCTATTTTAACTCGCGTAATAATGGACAGACACTTCACAGCTTTGAAATGTTGAGAAATCTGTTGAATACTTATGTGGAACAAATTTCATCAAAGAAACAAAATTATGTATAATCGGGTAGTTACAAAGCACAGCAAAGATTCAGTCAACATCGAGATATTTTGGGAATCTACATCTACAAAGATATTCCGCAAGCCAAATTTCGGTGTGTGGGGGAAGATGCTTGTGCAATTATCATTTTCAGGTGTCTTTTTATATTCGTGAATAGCACGAGGAAAAATCGGATGCCTTTAACTCTCTGTATAAGTTCGAATATCTCTAATTTAACAGTCGTGGTCTGAACGCGGTATGTAAGTGTGGAAGTAAAATATTTCTAGCATCTTCTTCGAATCTACGCTCTTTAAAATTCAACAAAAACTGATACAGTAAGGAACATATAGAAAATTGCAGTTGTTATAAACGGGTATGCAGGAAAGAACAGTAAACTATTAAGGTAAATTTAAGAATCACGATGCTTTCGACATAAGCTGCGAAAATCTAGTAAAAACTAAAAGCAAGATGTAATTATTAGTGACGAAAAATAGGGTTAATGATTGTTCGATTCTGCAGTAATTTATTTGCAGAGAAACTATGTAGTGAGAGTATTTATTGTGTATCAGCCGTGAGAGGTAACGCCAGGAACATCCAGCACTGGGCATGTGAGACAGCGCGGGCTGCTCCGTCCCCAGGAATAATCACTAAGCGCAGGTAGCCGGCCTCAGCGCGGCAGGTAGAAGATCCGCTGTCAGCAGTAAAGGGTTAAGATTGGTCAAGTTTTCGCTTTTCACCACAACTCAAATCTTGTCTGTTTCAGCTTCAGAAATATCGTTGAGCCAAATTTAATAAATCCTTTAAAATATTGGAAATGTAGCTGAAATTCGTGAGATGTCATTACTGCTGTTAATTAGAAATTATAGTGGTGAAAGTATGTTACATGTGAGCATATGTTCACAGAAAAAAATAAGGATTTGATATCTCATAGATAAAACATTGAGGAAGAATTTTTCACAGGAAAGGAAAAAATAGCTTGGTATCTTCATATGACAGAGAAGGCGTGAGCAAGGGTGTTTTACAAGAAAACAAAATATGCCAGTTTGTTCTTTCCCTGTTTCAGCTTCACCTATACTAAATAGAGATAGGAGAAGTTTTTTCATATGAACCTAAGTTAATAGGATATGTTCATATTATGGCAGGATAATAAATTCTTACTGATGGAAATGAATGCTTTTACCTTCCTTTTTACTGTATTTTACAGCACAGCACGAGTACATCGCATGTTCAGTCTGTTAATAAGTGCTAATCTCAGATGTGCTTCGTCCATCAAATATAGGAGTTGGAGGAGGGCAGCTAGTTTAATGTATGGCAATAAATGCAAAATACATTTAGTAACTGATAGCATACTCTTTCTTGTTCCTTGGGGGCAGAAGAACGCAGTTCATATTACAATTGGTAAGACCTACAGAAAAGGAATCAACTGTATTTTAAGATTGTGTCTGTCTGTTTCCATAAATGCATAAACTACGGGTAGGATTTTCATGGGGTTTTGAATAATGTATAGCACCTAGTTCTGGAGTAAACTGCAGTAATGCGAAAGCTGAGAAATTTAAGTTAAAGTGTCCATCAATTCATGCAAATACTACTGGTCAGATTCTGATAGGCTCTTAAATAATGTACAGCGACTGGTTCCAGGGTAACGTACAGTACACTTGTTTAGATGTTAATTTGGAAAGTTGAGACATTTCAGATAAAAATGTGCAAAAATTAGTATCCATACTTCGTTAAATGGAATTTGAGCAAAAGACTACTGATCGGGTTTAGTTTCATCTCGCTGTCAACACATTTAACTTGATTTTAACGTACGAGTGACATCTTATTCACTTATTGTGTAAAGGACTGGAGATAAAGTTTTTCTTTCTTGCTAACAATATCGGGTTAAGAGGTAGGTCCGTACATTAACAGTTCACATGAACGAAGATGTTCTGTGAGTGATACCGACACAATAGCAATTTGTTGTTTCTTTGTAACATCTAAACGGGTCTCTTTTAGTTAAATCCGAGTACATTTCATGAACTCATTACAAAACAGCTTCCTAGACATCCTCCTCAAAGCTCTACCATTTCAAACAGCTTAGTTACACTGCTTCTTTCTTCATTTTGGCTCTTAATGTATTTTAAATGAAAAAGTTATACTTTCAAATCGTCTATATCTTAGTTTCTATTTGTCTACAATGCTTGAAGTTGCTTTTCTGTTCTGTCAACATGAAGGGAAAAAATTTGATTTAAATTTTGAAAAAGCATAATGTGACATGTGGTTGATGAGGCATTAAGGCTACCTTAAGAGAATGTTAGTTCTTAGTCCTGCCTAAGAAAATTGACTTAGAGTAATTATGTTCACCTTGTAATAATTTCTCGTTTTTATTGTTTATTATTCTTTCGGCGGAGGTTGTGATGCATCCTGAAAACTGACAAATTGTGCCTGTAAGTATATCTACAGAACAGACACTACTAATTTCTGATTGTTTTAGGAACACATTGATAAACCAAAATCTGGATGGCTGCATCTGCATACATTGCACAAGATGTCTTTTTGGTTTTTGAACCACAAGTAATTTATTTTCACGAATTGAGACACACGTAGTTGTTAGCATTTTTAAATCGTCACTTTTCACTGATTTCATAACTTTAGATGTAAACTGTATGTCCCCACCACAGTAATTAATCATTGTATCCAGTGTCACATTGACAATGAGGTATTAATCCGAGTGAAAAAGCTTCACCACTTAGTTAAGTCTTAGAACAGAATCAAATTTAGGCTTACCATTACCTCCACACACATAGGCACAGCTATATGGAATTCAACTTTGACGAAAATACATCTGTATGCATTTTGGTTTCTTCGCCACATCATCAAACCAATATTGCTGCAGCAATGATTACCTCCTCCCACCCCCTCCCCTCTCATATTGGAGTAGATATATTCAGTGTTGCACCAAAAAATACTTCCTTCATCATGGGATATTTCCTGTTCCTCACTCTCCACACATTTGTTTCCAAGTATTTCTGCTTATTACTTAATGGTTGGTATGTCAGAATTACCTATTTTATTTGTGGTATTCACAATAAAGGAGTGTTACATAATATTAATGTAAACTGTCGCATTCTCCTCATGTAATTCACACAGTATTGAATCTGGAAATTGTATGTCCTGCTATCTGGAACTAAACAGAGTCAGTTATAATAAACAGAAGATGTTCTGTAAGTATTAACAAATCTCATTATGCTACACAATTAATTAAAACTCAATATTTGATGTTTCTGTGTTTGTTGACTGTCAGCTGAGTGACTGTCAGTGAGTGGGTTAGCAAGTTTGTGAAGTTCAGCATTAATCTCATGTGCATAGTGAATCACCCTTTGTTCTTTGTTTTAAACATGTGTACAGAGAGAAAACTGTGCCTGATTTATCTACTTCTACACAGTACTGCATGTACTAGCTTCTCTGATGGCAGCGGTTGTCAGTTTCAGGGCAGTGTATCCTACATTGGTAACTGAGGATTTGTGTCTGCTCTTTACAGAGGTACAAACAGGTGCCCTTCTAGACTACAGGCACTCAGACGAGGTTTTCTCCTTCAACAAAGAAATGAACAAGAGCCCTTCTTTGTCTCTACACAGTTAGTGCAACCTTCATTAATATACACCTGAAAAGTGTCAGCTTTGATGAAAAATCCATCTTTGGTGTACCTATTACACTGTTCGACAGTGTGCTGTAATCAGTCTGCTTTGCATGTCTGCACCTTAAGAAGCAGTTGGTGCATCTTCAACTCAGTGCTGCACAAACAGATTCAAACAATTTTATATATACCAAAATCCTCCTGTCTATGGGACTGATGGTGATAACTGTCCACTTTCATACACCACAAAACCAAATCACAATTACAAGCCTATGAACATAATAATTTACACTAACTAGTAAATTAATAATCTGTAACCTAGTAGAGACTGCCTATATAAAATATCTTCGAACTTTGACCAGGACAAAGGCAACTAACAACTATGAATGATGACTGAGCTTACATAAATACTATGTGAAGTACTGTATTGTTTTTAGAAAGACGAGTATGCAGTGTGATGTAATCATCATAATATTAAAGATAGTTACATTATAAAAATGCTAACTGGTAGAAGAATTCAGAGTTTCATTAACTGTGGCATCAGCTTTCACTAATGTATTGTGATAAGATCAAATGATTAAGAAAAAGAGTATGATAACTAAACACTGATACAAAAGTCTGAATGCTAAAGAACATAGTAAACTGAAAGTTCAACAATGTTTATAATATTATGAGTTACACATAACAAAATAAAATGGCTTAAGCAGAAGTGGTGCGCTCTTATAATAAAAGCCAACACCTGTTTGGAAGAACATAAGTTATACAGTAAGGAGTTAGGCACCTGATTTGATTCTTATCAGAACTATCTTATTGCTTCTGGAAGTGGATAAGGCCACATTCAACTACAGATTTCTCAGAAAAGCTCTAAATTTGTGGTTCACACGACAAATTGGTAAAGATTTGATTCATAATTTTATGGTATCTAGGTAGCATTCTACAAATCAGATAAAAAAAACTACAGTATGAAGGATGGGTAATCAAGAAGGCCAATATATTGCATTACAAATCAGGTCAACTTTACTTTTGACAATTCAGAATCAAACACAGTTAATAATATGAGTACCCCAAAAGTTTCTGACCCACCCCTGAATCCACCGAACATGATGAGTGAGCAGTAACACTCTGGCTTCACATTTGGGAGGACACAGGCTTGAATACATGTCTCGCCATCCAAATTTCCATTTTATATGGTTCCAAAAACTCACTACAAGTGAATACCAGAATGGTTCCTTCAAAAGGCCATGACCAAAATCCTTCCTGTTCATTGTTGCCTTCCTTTCCTGCCTCTAATGACTTTGATGAGGTGTAAAGCCACAAGGAAAACAAAGTGGAACAGCGGTATTATAGGCTAATACCATATACAAGTGGACTAATTCCATACTTTCAGCCATGTGTTGTTGCACCATTCTGTATTATGTTAAGAATCAAGTACCAAATGGAGATTAAATTCCCAACAAAGGAAGGCCTTGCTCCTGATGCTATTAAACAGCACTTTAATGGTGTGTATGGTGAATCCTGCTTTTTATTTTCTGTCTTCAAAGACTGTGATAAAACTCAACCGCCAAAAGAGGCAGAATGTTGGGCAAATCCTAACTTTGTCAACAGGTAGCAAACCATTTACTTGATGGTATAAACTGTTACCATTAGGCCAAGTGAATACCGAAGATGAGCCACTTGCAGGTCGATCAGTGGAAGTTGTATCAGCAGAGAATATCTAAGAAGAGATGGCAGATAGGTGTTTGAAGTTCAAACAATTCTCAGCAAGATTAGTGCTTTCAAATAGTATAGTGCACAGCGATATTCATGAGCACTTCATATCAGCACGATCACCACAAGATGAGCAGCACCCAAAATTTATGGTTTAGTATTACAATCCTCCATCACAATGAGAATCCATGGAATTATGTAAATCAGATGAACCAAGACCAAGGAAGTTAAAAGTGAAATAGTTAACGAAGAAGATCAGGGTTAAAATTTTTTTGGGGGATGACAAAGGAATCTTAATGATTTACTTCAAGGATATGAACATGGCAGTGAACAGGGAGAATAATACTAGCCTGCTAAACTAGTAGCACAATAAAGAAGGAGAGATGCGGTAAACTGAGTCAATTTTTCTCCCCCTTCACAATAATGGTGCAGTTCTCACAGTCACAGTTTCCAAGGTTTTTGTAAAGAAGTATGGGTTCGAGGAACTACCCAACCCACTTTACAGAACGGACTATTGCCTAATCTCTGAACTGAAAAAATCCTCCTCAAGCAATTTAGCAATGATGAAGAGTTCCAAGATGGAGTTTATGAGTGTATTGCAAGGTTACTAAAATTTTAATTCCAAGAAAAAGTTTATAACTGCCCTGGTCTTTTTATTTCTACCATTAATGAGACATACTTGGGCCAGCACCTACCTCGTGTTACACACCCGTATACCAAAAAAAGTGAATCTTCCACAGAGAGCAAGGGAAACCACAAAAATCTCCTTCGGATGCAGTAAAATAATTCTAATTTGTAGGAAAGGTGGAATTTTTTTAAAAACTGTAAATTAAAATTGCACACTTATCCTGAACCCTAATGAAAAATTTAAATGATAATAAACTACCTCAAGTCTGCTAATATTAAATGCGGGAATACTGTAAAATATACCAACATAAAAATAATTCACTACATAGTGAATTGTCTTCTAAACAATTTGCAAACATAATTTCATTCAAAATATTAACTTCACACATAACAACACTTTTCCATCATCTTTCATTTACCTGACATACCCATTCTTTGTTAGTTACACTGCAGATTTATATAAACTTTGATGTAATGTTAATCCTATTTATCACTTGTAGAAAGCCAGTTTAATGAGCAGAAAGAGGTACAGAGGGCATATTTAGGCACAAAAAGAAAAAAAGTTTGTTTTAATGTTTATATTTTAAATAACGTCAACAGCATTACACAAGTGATTTTTCACTCAGTTGGTGTTATGTTTGTACTCATGTTGAGATGAAACAGAACAAGGGTCATCAACCATCAGTAAGTGGATGTTGCATTAAACATCCACTGTCAATATCACAGCCCAGTAACATAATGTTAGAACACAAACATCAAAAATTTTAAACAAGCTTGCATAAAGGTAGATTGTTCATAAAAATTGGACACAGTTGGAAAACATAGCACCACAAGATTTTTTATAATATTTTCACACATTCCTCTGGTAAGTCAATTGTAAAGGATAAAATGACGATCATTCTTGACGGAAA
Organism: Vandiemenella viatica; assembly: GCA_031002005.1. Lineage (NCBI taxonomy): Eukaryota > Metazoa > Arthropoda > Insecta > Orthoptera > Morabidae > Vandiemenella > Vandiemenella viatica. Next base: position 277,979,097 of record CM061921.1, on the reverse strand, counting down.
AGAATCATTTCTACCAGATATTCAATTTTCTTGACGTATATAAATTAGTAGTGAGGTGGAAGATGATGAAGAATCCATGAGCATTTGACCAAGATTGGCTACCTCTATTTGAAAGACAGTGAAGAGGAAGTTGGGACAGAATTTTTGATACTGTAAAAATGTTTATAAAATCAAGAAATGCAACTGAGAATTCAGATCTGCAAGTCAAAGTACGACTGATTCTTACTACAACCACACATTTTTCATTCAACTCATGTAAGTGTCAAATGCATTTGTCAGAATGATAGTCTCTCACTTCAAAATTTACTATGGGTTGCTGACCCCAGTTCCAGAATTTCTTTAAATTCCGTTTGGATACTGTGATGGAGGCTGCAGAAGGTCTGCATACTGAAGTAGAGCCTCACGTAGTGAGCTTGAAACTTGGGTTGATGACGTGGTCGTACAATCTACAAGATCTGGATAGAGACTGATTAACAGCTTCCATGATGATTTGTTGACTGTGGAACAAAAATACCATGTTATAGGAATGAAATTTAAACTTTTCTTACAGTAAGCACTTTTCTATAAAAGCATTCAATGCTAACATACTTCAATAAAAAAAAGAAATAAAACATTTTTCATAATGTTACCTTTTCCTGGAGGAGCTTTCTTCAAAGCCATAACAAGGGTTCCAACTGCTTTAAGCACAAATGACACTTCTGACATTCTATACCTAGAGACATAGATAACATTAGACTTCATACTAATAATCAATTACATGTTAAAAAAAATTGTTACTGAACAAGCAATTTGCATTGAAAGCATTGTAACAAATACACAACAATCATATTTTCTACAGATCCATTATTCCGGGGAAGTGTTTACTTCAGCTGGTATTTTGTGTTAAAACAGCATGAGAAATGACAGACTGAACAAGATAAGAACAGAAATCAAAATTATGACAAAAAAGATTGTCATTGAAAATAATAGAACTGTCTGACATTTGGCCAGTCCCAGATTTTTCTTTCCATTTTTACATTACTTTCGAACAAAGTATCACATACATTGTATATTCTTTAGCACCATATAAACCAGTATTTAATATTAAAATGCTAAGTGTGTAGGAATATCCACATATGGATAGGGGAATAATCACCGCTTACCACAGTTGAAGGTTGCTGGAGCATTGAAACATGGATAAGACATGTATACACATAGAGCATTGAAATTTTAGTGCTTACATCCCTTCAACAACAATAGAATGAGGTCATTGGAGTAGGGATATAAGCACAAACATTTTAGCACTCTATGTGTGTATGTGTCTGTCAATGTTTCGATGCCACAATGGTTAATTCTCCTATCCAAATATTTAATTTATCCACTTTATAGTTCCATTGATCCTAGCAATATATACTCCATGTGAATCCAAAATATTGCCAACGTTTAACTGAACTTAGTGGCATAGATGATATTAACACCTTCTTACTGTTCAGCTTTAAGTCTTATTTTGATACTAAGCAACTAAGTTCAGTTAAAAATTGGTGATTTTTTGGATTCACAGATCAGAATCAAGGTTAATAGTTAGATTTAGATATTTAGAGGGTTGTTATATAAGTATGGGAAGGAACAAAGAATGGTCAATATCATGGTACCATTGTATCCTCAGTTTGAGCATAACTGCTTGTTTATGCCAAAATTACCTTATTGGGTACTGAAATGAAAAACTCCACAGACTATATTACAGAAATGTGTAGAGTCTGCGACAGCTATTTTTTCTAGACAATGCTTCAAATGATAGAAGGTTAGATAACTGAATAATTATGTTTGAGATGGATGTTGGAAAATAAGTTTAACTGAAATGGCATTCACACTGAATATGGAAAATAATGAAGGCTTGAGATCAGATCTAAAATATATGACAAATGATAAGGTTATGATTGGCTTAAGCTTAAATTAATGTTGACATAATTGGAGGCACACAAACATTTTAAAAGAGGAATCAAAATTCCTAATTTATGGAGAAGCAATTGTGATAGCTACAGCATAGATTTTTATGATGTGTATTATTAGTTTTAAAATCACCTTGGAAGAGGGCACCTTCCATTTAATTTTTCATCTTCAACATACTCATGCAACACTTCTTGGAATCTAGTCAATAGAGAGGTTACAGCTAGTCTTCCAGCAACACCACCTTCTACTGGCTCATCTGGATCTGCGTCAACTTGTAAAGAAAACTGTAGCAACGTTTCAAAACACGTCTTTGCAAATTCCTCTCTTAATTTAGGTTCTGCATCATCGTCTGTATATAAAAAAAAAAGGTTGGTAAATACCTCAATGCATTAAGAACAGGAAAGAATAGCAAAACCCCTGGGCCAGGCAGGATCAATTTGAAAAGGAAATTATGAGATATAGAGGTAAGAAATTTGTAAGACTATTAAAAATTTTCAATAAAATATTACACTGAGACCCAATACCTAAAGGAATGAACTTACGTTATATTACTACCATATTCAAGAAAAGAGATCATAAGATTTGTTCAAATTATAGTGGGATTTGTATTATAAATTCACTGATGAAAATATTTGGTAAACTAATGAAAAAAAGATGAGAAACTCATTTTAAAAATCAAGAGGAACAATTTGGATTTACTGCAGGGAGATCATGGATAAATCACATTATGTTAGATAGAAAATTGAAAAATACGGGTCAAATTTTCATAGATTTTTCATGTCTACGGTGCTTTCCAAAGAAAAATGCTATAGAAAGCATTACATATGGCATATATCGATAACTCATTAATTAATATAATACAACAAATGTACAAAAATAACACATGCCAAATAAAAACTGGCTATGCATTATCACAAACATTTAACACAAGAAAACATATGCTGCAAGTGTGCCCTATGTCAACAACCCATTTTAAAATTAATATAGATGCTAGTTTGAGAGCTTGGTCTTATAAATGTAACAGAATGGATTGAGAAATAACAGATGGAAAGTAACTACTTCATTTACTACTCATCGATGACCAAGTCATCATAATACAAGATGAGGAGGATGGATATTACATATACAATCAACTATCAATGGAATATAAAAATTTGGGGCTATAAGATTAACTATATATATATATATATATATATATATATATATAAAAACAGAATATCTTGCTAATGATCTGGATGAATTGTTCACAGATGGAGTACAAAGTAAATAATTTTTGCTTTTTGGGATCAATCTTAGAAAAATGATACATGGAAATTAATAAAAACAACCACCAATGGATGAAAAATAATTAGGACTCTTAATTCAATCTTACAGAGCACAAACATTATGAATAGAGCAAAAAGAATTCTATTTAAGTCCTTATTAGAAAGTATAATCTTATATGGATCAGAAACTTGGGCAATCAAAAACATATTAAGAAGCTGAAATCATTAGAAATGGATTTCTGGAGAGATTAGCAAACATTTCAAGGAAAGAAAAAATAAGAAATACCGAAATAATGAGGCTAATGGAAGTGAAAGGAGAAATGTATGAAGCTAGAGAAAGAAAAAGATTGGAATGGTATGACCATATAAGAATGAAAGATATTAGAATACCAAACATACAGAAATTTGGGGAGTGGAAGGAAGGAGAAGAGTTTGATCCATGATTAGCTGGCCCCAAAATGTACAGATAGCAATCAGAAAATTTTGTACAGAAGAGGAAGATACAAAAAAGTATCTGGAGAAATATTTTGAGGAGATAAAGTCAAGTTCTGTGTTCATTGTTATGTTGGAGGAAAATCTCTGTAGTGAGAAAAAATCTTTCTTAACTAATAAAATAGTAAATACCTTCACACAATGAAGACATAAAAAACAGCAATTGAGGCCAATAATTACTTTTAATATGAGAATATTAGGAACAAGATGGAAATTACACTAACAGAAACCAAAATTAGTTTGTATGTTCTTAACATTAAATTTCTTCTGAGGATGTGTTCAGATTGTTTCTTTAGAAAAATAATACTATCTTCAATTACTAACTAATAGCCTGAATGGCATGAATTAGACCAGCCACTGTTTAATAAAGTAGTATTTTAAATATAATAAGAAACCCAATAAAATGTGAGATAAATACCTGAAGTATTATTAGTAGCCGAATGAATTGAGCCTTTATTTAGTAACATGACAATTTTCAAAACAAAATCTTTAGGTATATTCTGATTGTATGGTAAAACTTCATCTCTCAACAAGTCAATAACTTGACAATCCACAAGTTCATTTTCTTCCATTTCTTCTGGAGAACGATCACAGGCTGGAGAACTAGAATAAGAAAACTTTTCATTTCTCATTCATTAAGTAAAAAAGTAAAAATCCTAAACAAATCTGCACTAATAGTTTTTTTTATATATTTATTATTATTATTCTTAAAAAAAAACCATTGTCAGTATGATTCTTGTATGAATTTTTTAGTGATGTTAATGAGAAATATTCCAAGAATTTTCACCCTTATAGTTAGCATTACTGATGAATACTGCTGATGTAAATTGTAAACACATTTACAAAAAATTCTCTTAATTTCAAATTAGTCTATGAATCTGCTTCAATGACAAATCATTAAACAGTTATCTACATTAATAACCATAGGCCATACTGCCATAGCAGCTTTTCCTGCAAGTGCTTGTTGCTCGAATTGACTGTACACCACAGATATACACAAGTCACCAAGCTTAGTTAATGAATCATATTTTATTTTATTTTATTCCTCTAGTTATTTATGCTATTGATATGAAAAATTAACCATTTATGACAATCACACACACACACAGAGAGAGAGAGAGAGAGAGAGAGAATCAGTGAGAGATGCAGAAAGTTATATTAAGGCTAGTGGATGTATGGTTCTCAATTCTGAGGAATTAGTATTTTTGAGCAAAGTTATTAATGATCTATACAGAAGCTGATAGCCGAGATGGTCCACACTTTAAATGTGCTTCTGGCTATTCATCACAATGAAGGAGGCAGGACAGCACGTCAACTGGTATATGACCCAGCAGGTAATGTACCATGATAGGGAACATTTATCTGAAGATATGGTTAGTGCAGGTGATGGAGGCTAGAAGTATCTTGCAAATTTTGCAATGGGATATGTTGCAAGCGAAGGCTCCACTTGTTGGTTTACTTGATAGAATGCATTTGTACTAATGGACTAAGAGTTTGCTCAGGTCATTTTTAGGCTGGATGGAGGTCTAGTGAATTTTTTTTAGGAAGGGCAAGTATGATTCTTTACAGAAGGTGCCCTATTTCATTATACAAAAGAAGGCATTCATACACCTGTCTCAGCATCTGGTTTAGAGATTTCTGATCAGGATAATACTGAGTGGAAAGTATAGGGTTGTGGATGCTATGAAGAGATTTCTGTTTGTAGGAAGAGAGACTGCATAGGAAATTTGATTGTGAACCAGCTGGGAGCTGTTATCATTTTAATGTCAGCTGTCACTGCAATATCTTGTTCATATCGCAGGTGACAGTTGAGATGAATTAGTGTCTTAGTCAGGAGATCCTTCAGGATTGTCTGACTGCCAGTAGGTGCTAGTTCATTTAGCGTTACCCAGGGTGCACCACGAGGAGGCGAACTAGCTTTACATGGCATGATATACAAATTTCTTCGTGTAATTCCCTGCAAACTTATTGCACGCCTGTTAGACAACATGCTTAATGACCGGGTGTTCCAGGTTGTCATGGGCACTGATATCAGCTCTCAGAGGAAACTTAAGAATGGCCTACCGCAGGGATCAGTGCTTGCTCCACTCCTTTTCAGCCTATATATCGCAGACATGCCGAAAACAAGATCAAAAAAGTTAGGTTATGCCGACGACTGGGTTCTTGCCACGAGGTGCACGTCAATCGAAACATCTGAAGAAATCCTAACAGAAGACCTGGAAACAATGGTAAAATATTTCCGTAGGTGGCGACTCCAACCCAATGCTTCTAAAACAGAGGTTACCTGCTTCCATCTAAATAGCAAACTCGCTAGAAGGGAACTTAACATACGGTTCGAAGAAACCATTCTTACCCACAATAAGACACCAAAGTACCTGGGTGTTACCCTTGACCGAACATTATCCTTTAATGCACATCTAGCGAAAATGACTGAGAAGCTAAAAACAAGAAACAATATCATTCAAAAACTATGTGGTACCTCCTGGGGTGCATCGGCCTCCACTCTCCACTCCTCTGCTCTGGGTCTTGTCTTTTCGGCTGCCGAATACTGTGCCCCGGTCTGGTTGAATAGCCCGCACGTGAGAAAAGTGGACACCCAACTTAATAACGCTATGCGTATGATTGCAGGCGTGATCAAGACAACTCCCATAAGATGGCTCTCGATACTGAGCCACATACCACCACCTAACCTGCGTCGGATAAATGCTCTTACAAGTGAGTACAAAAGAATAATGGACAACAGAAACTTACCGATCCACCAAGATCTTAAGGATGCCAACATCAACAGGCTTCGCTCTAGAAAACCGCCAATGAAATCGGCAAGGGATACTATTCGTGAAGATTTTAACATCACCAAAGCTTGGATCCAGGAGTGGACTGTACAGCAAAACAGCAGCTTACCTTGCATTACACAAAAGCCACCAGGTTTTGATTTACCTCGTAAAACTTGGTCCACACTCAACAGAATCAGAACTCGGCAGGGCAGATGCGGACACTCTCTGTACCAGTGGGGCAAGCAACCCTCCCCCTTATGCGAATGCGGAGAGATTCAGACTATTGGTCATATTATTGAAGAATGTCCTATAAGATCTTACAGTGGCGATCCTGTGGACTTCCTGCTGGCAACTCAGGAATCAATAAACTATATTAATAAACTAGATATAAGTATTTAATCTTGTAAAGTTGCAGTGTATATATTTTATCAATGTTCTTAAAAGTGTCTGAATTGCCATATGATAAATAAATAACTGGAATATCTTAGCTGGTTAAAACTTTTGGTTGGCAGGAAGCATTCCAGGAAAATAACCACCAGCAGCAGTTCCTAGTGTATTAACAAGGAAACACTGAGAGGGTGATATTGAGCTTGGAGGCATGTTGCTCAATTTAAGGGTTTTGGGTATGCTGGAGGTATAGTAAGTGATTACATAACTGCCAGAATAGACGCTTGTGTGGATGTAATCATGAGACAATGAAACACTGCCAAAGAAAGCGGTACATGTTTGAGAGTATGTATGGCCTTGTGAAGTTGTGGATAAGCTGGCTATTTGCAGACTGATTAATAACAGGAGGCAGTATTTCCAAGAATCTAAACCATAAACATATCAATTATGTATCTAAGTTACATGAGGCGTTGCCAAGGATGTTTGCTCTATGCCAGTGCTACGGACTTGGTGGCTGAGTTGAAGGAAAAATGAAGTAGTTGAATACCATATGAGCATGGGGAAGAGTGAAAACAGTGCTGGTGGAGGCTGTTAAGAAGTGACAGGAGGTACTCTATGTCAATAAGTTCATGGCTGTTGTGGAGTGTATAGAGAAGAGATATAAATGATAACTAGAATTATTTTGTGGGGCAAAAATGTATGTACCATGTAAAGGCTTCTTAGAAATTTGATGTATCTATATCAAGGGAACTGTGAATTTAATATATTTGTCCACTAGGGAATAAATGTTTTCATTAAGTGACCCACAGGCAGCTTGCTACTATTGGTCATCCTCGATCCCAATATTTAAAAAATAAAGTGATTCAGAGAATTTGGAGGTTATTGAAATGGATAGGAGAGAGGTAGAAAGGTGGATTTTTTTTTTATTTTTTTTTTTTAACTGCTATAACAACTAGGTCTTTAGAGATGGGAAAGGATGGGGGGCAAGGAATGGGAAGGAATTCGGCCATGGCCTTTTGAAGGAAGCATCCCGGCATTCACCTGGAGTGATTTTGGGAAACCATGGAAAACCTAAATCTGGATGCCTGGATGGGGATTCGAACCGCTGTCCTCCCGAATGCGAGGCCAGAACGCTAGCCGTTACACCACCACGCTCGGTAGAAAGGTGGAGGAATCCAGGTACAGAATATGCCATGGAACATGTAAGATAAACTGTTCATTTACAACAGTGCCTCTTTTGATATCTTTTTAATATCAGCTATCTTTTTTTTTTTTTTTTTTTTTAACTGCTTTACGTCTCTCAACAGCGAGGTCTTTAGAGACGGGAAGGGATGGGGGGCAAGGAATGGGAAGGAATTCGGCCATGACCTTTTGAAGGAAGCATCCCGGCATTTGCCTGGAGTGATTTGGGAAACCATGGAAAACCCAAATCTGGATGCCCGGGCGGGGATTCGAACCGCCGTCCTCCCGAATGCGAGGCGAGAACGCTAACCGTTACTCCGCCACGCTCAGTGATCACTGGACTATCCTAGATCAAACCATCTTTAGTTGGATAAATAATTTTGGTTGACAGGAAGAATCCCAAGAAGAGAACCAAAAGCAGCAGTTCCTTGTGTACTGTGTATAACAAGGAAACATTGAAAAGGTGATATTGAGCACAAGCCATTCTGCTTGGAGGCATGTTGCTGCATTTATAATAAGCGCAAGTCCAGTTAGGCACTTATTATGTCTAGAAGAGGGTACCACCCTCTCAGCAAGGGATTTTTGGAAGCATTTCCCATCAGTGAATCATTTCACATTATGCAGATGCGTCTTGACTTACTCGTTCTCATGACCTGTCTCCTATAGGGACAACTGTCAAGAAAACCCACTAACATTCGAACAGTTATAAGATTACTTCTGTCGTGAACTAATGATGAAAACTATGCCAAGTGTTCCCTATTCCTCCGAACTACCCCGTACTATGGTACAATATTAAAACATAGCTATAGTTATCATTATGATTATCATCATTTAAGAAAGATTAATTGATTTTACTTTTTTATTTTGATTTATCATTACTGTGTAACCATACAATTACATAATTAAAAGTTTTTAAGTGCATTAATTAATCATCAGTAACAGCTATAAGACTAATGTCATCGCTATCATGGGATTACAATCCAGTATCAATCTGATGTTCAAATAAATCTAGTAATGCTCACACTTAGCAGCGTTTCAGTATCAAAATCCTTAAAATAGGAAAACAAAAGTAACTATACTTATATCTACCTGAAGTAGTTTCAAGGGGGGAGGGGGAGAAGAAGGAAAACCAAAGCTTGAAAGGTCAGCTTGTATGAGAAACACAAGTTATTCAAAATGCAAATCAATGATGAACAATATGTTATCACACTATAATTAAAATTAAAGTGAAGCATAACATATCACTTCCGAACTTTCTGCATTAATACAGGAACACATTATCATTTTTTTCTTAAAAAAAAGAAGATACATTAAGAATGACTCAGATGTTTGAGAATTATGTGGAAAGGGGAAAAATGCAGAAAGGGAAATTAAAATTTTATCATGTAATTCCAGTTAAGGCAATTCATCATTTCCTTCAGTTTTACACAGGGCTAATCCAACACTGGAACTTCTTGTCAATGACGTGCCATTTGATGTATAAGGTTTAAGAAATTAAAGTCACAGAAATGAGACACAAGTAAAGAAAAAGTATTTACTACAGCAATTATTAGGATTACCTTTTTGGGAATAAAAAACTATCCAAGGTGTCTGCTAGCAGAGACCACATTTTCTCAAACTCTGTCCAGTGCTTTCTCGCCAAAGGTAATCCAATCCGTAATACTGACAGTAAACCAGTTACAGCCAATTTCCAAGTGCTCTGGGAGGGACAGTTATACTTCATTGCTAAAGGAACTTGTAAAGCCTGTGGATAAAACGTAAGCCCATTTAATGAAATATGTTAATTCATTGAGTAATATTGTTATACCACAACAACCAATATTTAACTGATACAAGACTGGGGGTTTTCTTGGCATTGAATATGAATAAAATCTTCTCAGGTAACTAGCCCAGTTAGTCCATCGATAAAACACAACATTTCGGCGGTCATAATCTCTGCCGCCATAGTAAAAAAACTGCTGCCGGTGGGTTATAGAGCTGTTTATATACCGCATGAAATCCATACTATGTCATCCTTTTTCCAATCAAACAGTGGCTACTGATGGGAAACATAGGATACTAGCAGGAAGCTTTTCTATTGGTGGAAGCAGTTAGCTGCTGGCAGGCACCGTTAATTGCTGGTGCACAAGAGAAGCGCACTTTCCAGAAATCCTGATGCAGTCTCATTTTTTGGATCAAATGGGCTGTAGGTTTTACTTAAATGAAATCCAGTATCTTGGTTGACGAGATCATCCGAGATAAAGATTTTGATAGCTTCAGAGAAAATACTATCCCAATAACCTCTCATGAATGCAAGAATTCTTGTAGCCTTGAAATTGAAGCCATGTCCTATGTTGATACTGTGTTCAACAACTTTTGATCTGTCAATCTAGCACAGGAGGACATTACGTGCATGTTCGGTGCACCATTGGTTGATTCATCTTGTTGTTTGTCCGATGTACACCTTCCCACACTCGCAAGAAATGCAATATACGCCAGTTGTTCACAACGCTATATCATACTTGGGTGACCGCAGTATGTTCTTAATTTTGGCTCGTGGTTGGAAGGTAGTTTTAATACCACATTTACGTAAAATTCTGTCAATCTAGGCTGAAGTCGTTCCCACGCACTTGAAGAAATGCAAAGCTGCATGGGTCTTCCTGCTGGCATATTTTCCTCCTTCCCCCCCCCCTTTTTTTTTTTTTTTTGTAACTGCTTTACGTCTCTTTTTAACATCGAGGTCTTTAGAGACGGGAAAGGATGGGGGGCAAGGATGGGGGCAAGGAATGGGAAGGAATTCGGCCATGGCCTTTTGAAGGAAGCATCCCGGCATTTGCCTGGAGTGATTTGGGGAAACCATGGAAAACCCAAATCTGGATGCCCGGACGGGGATTCGAACCGCCCTCCTCCCGAATGCGAGGCGAGAACGCTAACTGTTACACCGCCCCGCTCGGTTTCCTCCTTCCAGCTCATCTGCAAACAAAGTTTATTAATGCCTCGTTGTAATCGTTCTTGTGGAAAGTTTCCCATAGATGACACATTTCTACTCATAAACTTTCCTTATCACATAGAGCTTGCGCTCTGTACACAAAGGTTAGCAGTACCGATCTTTGTTGAGCCGGGTGGTGGTTGCTGTGTGTGTTTAGGTAGATGTCTGAATGTGTCAGTTTTCTATACACAGTGTGACTTACTGTGCCATCTGCTTATCAAAATATCTAAAACTGGAAGGTGTCCATTCTACTTCACCTCCATTGTAAATTTAATGTTTTCATTAATCCCATTGAAATGTTGTAAAAATTCTAGTAGAGTGTCGATCCCATTTGGCCACACAACGAATGTATCGTCGACATAACAATAGAAGCAGGATGGCTGTTTTTGAGCACTTGCAAGTGCATGCTCTTCGAAATGTTCCATATAAAAATTCTCTATTGCTGGAGACAGGGGTTAGTCCACAGCTACCAAAAATTGAGACTGCATCAGGATTTCTGAAAAGTACACACTTCTTTCGTGCGCCAGCAATCAATGGTACCTGACAACGGCTAATGTCTTCCACCAATGGAAAAGCTTCCTGCTAGTAGCCAAAGTTTCCCACCAGTAGCCATTGGCCGATTGGAAAAAGGATGACATAGTGAGGATTTCACGTGGTATATAAACAGCTCTATAACCCACTGGCAGCAGTACCTTATGGCGGCAGCGGTTATGGTTGCCAAAATGTCGTCTTTTATCGATGGACAAACTCCGCTAGTTACCCGAGAAGATTTTATTCACTTAACTGATACAGTCAAATCTGGCAATGAAAAGCAACAGAACAGAAACATTTATGAAACAACATAAGTATTAACTTATTTCTTTAATAATGGCAAGCATAAAATGTAACACTAAATATAGAATATATGCACAGCATGTACACACATTCATCCTTCTAAGTACCATACATAAAAGTTTGATAATAAAGCCAATGAAAATTCTATTAGCCAATGAAAACAAGGAAGGATAGGGAAAGTAATCCCGTCACTCACTGCAGATGAATGCAGGAGGGCCATGACAAACAAAAACAACTTTACGATATTTCGGTATAAACCTCAATCATGATTAGGAGGAGGACATATGGCAAGGGGATTGAATGTGTGCATATTGAGACTCGCCACATATGTTATAAGAAAGAAAAGCTGATTGTATCATTTTCCTCCCAACTTTATATAGAGATCAATGATCACTTCACCACAAATGAAAGAGGACAAATTATTTTATATGTAAGTTTCTTGGTGTTGATAGTTAGATTGAAAGTGGGTTTAGGAATTTTTAAATTATAGTTAAAATGAGTTTTAGCAATGACTGATAAAAATCTAAAAATAAAAACTTGTAGAAAACTGTAAAAATGGTATGGTATAACCTCTACTGATTAGACGTATTGATGAAACGATTGTGATATTTACATAGTGGCCTGTATTCAATTAACTGTAGAGTTGGAATAATCATTTCACCTCCATTTAAAATCACCCAAGAGATATAACAGAGACCATAACTTCAGCTTGAAACATATGTGCACTGTTGGCTCGGTAGCAACTGAATGCCAGCATTATTTTTGGGAACTATCACATCTACTTTCCCTGTTGAGGTAAACTGTGACTGGTATGTGGTAAATGGTACCCCAATCTGCACGAGTTGTCATGGCAGTCACTTAAGCTAAAGGGCCAGAGATTCAAGAGAAAATTACTTTTTTCAATGTTAGGTGCATACTGAAGCTTCATGACACTTGTATTTTGCGAGAATATATTGTGTTCGGAAAGGCGAACTCCATTTCTCCAGATATGCACCTAGAAATGTTATATGTAACGAAATTAGATGTGGAACCTGTTTGACAAACCATATGGATAAAATGCAAAGAATTATAATGTATTTTGAGAGAAGCTCCATCTATCACCCACCAAATGCCAATGTAACTGTTACCTAGGGCTAAGGAATAATGTATGTGATGTAGCACAGCAATTTCCACATAATGCAATCACAATGGCAGGTGACATGATATCTGATTGTACTCACTACAAAATTTGTGGCAGTACTAAAAACGCACGTAATCTCATTATTCACAAATATTATCACTTCAAACAACTTGTATGTGAGTCAGCACTGAGTTACAGGGTTTAGTAAAACTGTCAATTATCAGTTTCTCTCAGACTTGCAGAAATTCTCAGAAACTTTGATAAGTAAGAAAAGTTACTTGCAGCTTTTGCACTATCTATACTCAAGGATTAATAGACACAATTGAATTCATAACACACTTTAATTGATAAGGAAAATTGGCTGTCAATCTAGTTCGCCATTGTTTAGACTTAAATCCTTTAGTAAGAGTGCATGAGCTGAACACATCTGACAATTGTTAAATAATAAAATGAAACAATATAGATAATATTCAATCAGAGTTTTTTTAGAGTATGTACCTGAAATTGAACCGTTATCCCATATTATTAGAAAAGTGCCTACTGACTTCTAAATTACATACGTAATTTCTCTCCTTGGAAAGGAAAGTGTAATGACCCCTCAACTATAGTGCATGGTAACTCTAGCTTACAATATGCAGTTGATTCGCAGAACATATTATATGCTCTAACTAATTTATGTTACTTTTTATCATGACAAAATGGAATTTGAAAAAAACTTTCTCGCGAAGATAAAAGTGAGTCTGTTGATAAAACATGATGTGGTTGGTGACTGAAGTCTCTTTTGCTATCATAAAATAACTGCTGTATTTAGGTGGGGAACCTCCTTACATACTGTGGGGTGGATGCACTGTGTAATCTAGTGCTTGACTGGCGACTGATGAGTTTCATACTCTAAAGCAATGGTCATGACATGTCCAGTTTAAACAAAGAAACAAGTGACCTTTTTCTTAGAAGTGCTTTATGAACAAACTATTTTTGTTGGATTCAGTTCATCTTGGAACACCCAGACAGTTGATTATTGCTTAATATCTGGCTTGTGTAAATACATCCAAGTTTCATCTCCTGTTACTTCGTTATATATGGATTTTATGAGACAATAGCCTTCAGTCAAATTATGCGGAATACGTCAGGTACAGATCTTTTTCATATGCAAAATCCTACCTGCTGCAGTCTTTGATATAAGTAAGCATGACTTTACTGCTAGGTAAGTAACATATCAATGCTCTTCAATCATGTTGCGCACAACATTGATGTTTTTGGAACAACAATTGATTTTGATCAACCTTCACAAGATTCATTACTGACAGAGGCACAACCATGGCAAAATTCACCAAACAAAATGTAAAAGTCTTTTATGATTGTGATTGATTACCAAAAGTTGAACAAAGCGATTAGAGACTGCGTTTCTGAGTTAGGCTTGTACAAAAATTATGAAAAATCATCAAAAGAAAACTTTCATGAGCAACTGCCATTTTTTCCACAAAACAATTTTCTTTCAAATGCTTGCTATAAAGAAGCTACTTCACCAATTTTTAAGATGCCACTGTTTTAAAAGTAACAAATGGCAAATTTTATAACAATATAAATGTCAAATATCGACCATGCCATCTAGTAGTCGTTTGTAAAAACTAAATAGGTGCTCAGAAATAACCAACTTGCTTTTACTGGTATGTGGATGATGATTCCTTGTATGACTGCATGAAACCAACAGTCTCAAAGATTGTATTAACTGGATTAATGAGAAGATAAGTTTATGGTGGAGATAGATGATTGCCTTACCTTCTTAGATATTTCCATAGACTGGAAGATGGGTAACACTACAGGTAATTCCGCATACAGAAAATCCATGCTACTAACTTTTATCTCAATGCCCACCCAGCTCAACTTGAACAGTATTAAAATCCTGGTTCATTGAGCATGGGCAGTAAGCAATAAAGATAGAAGTCTTACCAGTGGAATTGTACCATATGCAGGAAACATTTCATTGTTATATCAATCCACAAATAAGTGTAGTTTTTAGAAGACCAGGTGGTAGGAAAAACTACAACAGTCACTTTGCTTTTCTTTCATTTGTTGGATCCACTGTGACAAAAACTAGCAGGACTTTTAAAAAAACTTACTTAAAAACTATCTTCTGCCCATCTGCCACAATTAAAGTCTTGCTGCGCAATTTATATCACTCCCCTTATCAAAATGGGAAGGTGAACATCAGGTAAACAATACAATATTCAAGTCAAAGTTGCTTGGAAAATACATGCTACATTTTCCTAGTTCAAACTGAGATATCACCCATTTCCAGGTGCAGCACAGAAAAGGGATATGACTTAGAGTTCGAGGCAACAAGAGTTTACGGGGACAGCAGTATTTTTCAGATAATTTAGTCAACCAAGGTACTGGAATTATACTAAGTGAAACATGGACAAAACTGATTCAGACAATGAGATAGCAGTGAAATTTGTAAGTGGAAGAAGTGTCAGGAAACATAATATACGCACCTCCCAATGGATCCCAACAGTAATCAACCACAAATCAAGGACTAGATGACATAGGTCTTCCATTGCAGAGAACATTAGAAGGTCTCCCACCTAAAGGCAGCAGCCACTTAGCAATGATTACAAACACATCAATCACCAGAATATTGCATTTTATTAATGGACTCGTTCGGCTTGCTTCCAAGCAACTTTTATTCAAATACAATGCTAATAAAGACTTCAATCTTCTATTGATTGATGCACGATAAGGTGATGATGTTGCTGGGGTTTTGGGGCACCTTAGCATTTAGGTTATTCCCAATTTAGCATAAATCCACAAACTTTAAGTATGAAACAACAGAATCTGAAAATGACTGACAAATCTGAAATATAACCAAATATAAAGTCACCAGTCAAACTCTGAAAATTAGATAAAACAAGGTGTGGTAAAATAAACATGTTGGTCGTAAATGAATAAACCAGACATCAAATTAATCAAAGTATATAAAAGGCTTCTTTTTCTTATGGCTTTATGCCCCATCAACGTCGAGATCATTAGAGGCGGGATGGGATTAGGGACAAGGAATGGGAAGGAATTTGGCCATTGCCTTTTTAAGGAAGCATCCTGGCATTCACCTGGAGTGATTTGGGGAAACCATGGAAAACCCAAATCTGGATGCCCAGACGGGGATTTGAACCAGCGTCTTCCCCAATGCGAGGTCAGAACCTTTACAAAAGGCTCCAAGACTAAAGTTATAGGAAAAAGATCTTACAAATTAGAAGGTCCTTTCAATATTTTGAAAAGAAGACCAAATGCGATACACAGCTTAAAATTAGGGACTGACCATTAGCTGCGTCAGGATCTACCCTCAATACAGAATTGCCCACAGCCACAAGAGGGCAATGCCCCAAGGAGAATATTTTTTTTTTTTAAATATTTATGTTTTTGGTTATTACTTTGATCCCTGTCAAGGAAAGACATATGGAAAATGGAACAGGCTGTAGCTAGTAAATTCATGTGGTATACTATTTGTTAAAATCATACAAACAAAACATATATTTGATATTTTCAAAATTTAAATCTGCGATTTGAAAAGGTTTCTGAAAGTCATATTAGATACAATTAGGTGTTAGGTTCTAATTCCTGACTGGAACAGGAAGGGTTGCCCATAAGATAATCTCAGAGTTTTTCTTTACATACACATTTATTATGTAATCTCTATTATACGAGGGTTGTCAGTAAAATAAGGTTCCCAAGACACCGCAGTCATGATCTGGCAACACTGGCAGGATCCAGCAACACTGACAAGATCCAGCAACACTGGTGTGTAGCTCTGTTCCCCCTCTCCCAGTCCCCACCCTGGTGAACGGTCTGTGATGCTCAGTCTTGGCTGAGCAGCAGTTAGAGATGGAGCTCCCACTCGCTTCGCCTGCCAGGTGTGAATTACACTCTGCAATTCGATTTTTGTGTGCAAAAAACACTGTACCGTGGGACATTGATTCCCAATTGTGTGAAGTCTATGGAGAAAGGTGTATGAGCATACAACACATGTGAAAATGGTGCATAGAATTCAAAGACAGATGTACAAATGCCAATGACAAACAGCATTCCGGACAGCCAACAGTTTCGGACGACACGATTGTGAAAGTGGAAGAAGAAATGCTGAAAGATCAAAGGGTGATGGTTTGGGAGCTCTGCGAGATGATTCCTGATGTCAGCAAGACTTCCATTGGCAAAATTTTGACAGACCAATTAGGATATGCCAAGGATTGTGCAAGATGGATCCCAAAAATGCTTATGGAAAACCATAAATGGCAATGTATTGAAGCGGCAGGCGAATTTCTTCAAACCTATCAAGCCTATAAAATTCTTGGATTAAATTGTTGCTGGGGATGAGACCTGGGTCCACTACATGACGCCGGAAATGAAGGAACAATCCTGTCAGTGAAAACATCCAAAGTCGCTGAAGCCGTGAAAGTTCAAGGAAACACTGTCTGCCCGCAAAGAGATGGCGAGCATGTTTTGGGACAGGAAGAGGTTATCGTTGTGCACATTCATGCCTGCTGATACAACAATCAATGCTGACCACTAATGTGTGACATTGAAGAACCTGTGCCATGCAATTCTAAATGAGGAGAGGCATGCTCATGAGGAGAGTGTGCTTCCATCAAGACAGCGTCCGTTTAACAAATGATCTTCTCAACCAATTGGGATGGGATATTGTCACACACCTGCCCTATAGCAGAAACGATTGCAGCAACATTTATTAAAGTCAATAGCATATTTTAATAATTGTTAAAATAATATTTGAGGGCTTCTGGTTTCCGATATGGATTATTTATTTATGCCCAGGTACATATGTCTTAATCATATTAATGTTAACATTGATAGACTGACAGAAACAAGAAACTATATATACAGAGTGTGGTGAGTGAGTGGTTAGCGCTCTGGCCTCGCATTCAGGATGTCGTGGGTTTGTATCCCCATCTGGGCATCCACATTTGGATTTTCCATTATTTCCCCAAATCACTCCAGGCAAATGCCAAGATGCTTCCTACAAAAAAGGCTGTGGCCGAATTCCTTCCCGTTCCTTTTCCCCCGTCTTTTCCCGTCTCTAATGGCCTCAACGTCGATGAGGCGTAAAGCAATAATAAAAAAATTATATCAAGTTATCAAACACATTTAAGCATTTAAAATCACAATTTATCATATGCACAAAGTAACATTCCTTGAAATAAATCTAGCAAAATAAGAGAACTTAATCATGTATTTGATTTAACTGGATCCTTCAGACACTTAAATGGTCACAATGATATACAGATCATGATTTTCTATTATTTGGAGATCACATTACCACATTCCTCATGCTGTCTCGAATCGCACCTTGCTTTCCTTGAAAGTAAAAAGAGTTTGTCCTCATCCCCCTTTTCAGAATTATGCCATACCAATCCCCAATTCACCTGTCTTATGGTTTCTTTTCCTTATGGCTTTGCACTTCATTGAAACCATGGAAAACCCAAATCTGGGTACCCGGATGAGGATTCGAACCCGGCATCCTCCTGAATATGAGGCCAGAGTGTTGCAGCTCACCCACCACGCTCGGTTTATGATTGCTGCCAGGGTGATAATTTTCCATGCTCTCTTCATGATGAAACATAATTTTTAAACTCTATGACAAGTTTCAAATTAATCAGTCCATGTAAATTTTTCCATGGAAAAACATGAAATTATTCCAACTTCCTTAGTTAGACATTTGTACACTACACTGACTGCACATCAACTTCTCTCTTGTTCACGCATCCACCACTCTGCTTCACTTTCTAAGATAGGATATTCCATTCCACCAATTATGGCTCCACTCAGATTTTATCCACTTCTCATTTCTCCATGGGGTACGTGGTAACACTTTCTCCGAATTCACTGCTTGCTTACCTCCTAGATATTTCCAATTGGCTCTTCTCATTTTTAGCAAGAGTCCTGCCGCATTTACATACTAAATTCTCGATAATGCTGTCAGATCTATCCACAAATGGTTGAGTCGGACTTTCACCCCTAGGACACTGCTCCAAATAAGGTCTTTGAAGTGGGCTCTAGAAAGTCTTGGCATGTCACCCAACTTCCTGGCCATTCATTGAGAACACACAACCGTGATGAAAAACTGGCTGTTCTCACTGTGGATGGCTGGCATTTTCCCACTTATAGAAACAACCTGTCCTTTGTATATGTCTTGGAATCATTCTGGAATATTCCAGTACGCAATTGCAACAATTGCTTTTTACCACACTTATTTTATTAAAATAATTATTATAAGTGTGGAGAAGCACTTGTAAAGATTGTCCTTAGGATTGATATTTTTATTAAAATATTCATTGTAACTGCAGACCAGTGTTTTTCGGCTTTTTTTTTAAGCCAAGTAAATTTTCGAAAATAATGTTGTGGACCACTAATTTATTTGGACCTAATTTTTTACCTTTGTTTATATTATATTATTTTTATTGAACCATAATAAATCTAAAAGTATGCTTTGAATTCCTGCAGAACCGCAGTTATGAAACTAAGAGTGAAATTTAAAAGTTGATTAAATATTTACCAGACTAGTAACCAAATGAATAATAAATAATGTTAGTGTAGGCTGGATGCCTCATTATACCACTGAACTTCATGCAAAAATAAAACATCTTTAATTTTGGTTTATTTCAACAATCTTATTTTACCAAACTTACCATGTACCTACGTCTTTCACACCTACAACAAGACATTCAGAAGCAGTCATTAACTTAATCATTAAATGAATGGCTCTCTCTTTGAAGACAAATGGAAATTAATGGACTACTGTAGGGACAACACTGCAGTATCCTCATATCCTGGAAATGTCAGATTTTTGCCTGGTCACTGAAATATTTGTGGCTTTTAAAAATATGGCACATAGATTATATTGGCTTATATCCTAATACAGTACAAATACTGTATTTAAATTTTTAATAATACCTGCAGACCACCTGTACAATCTTAGCGGACCGCTCTTGGTCCGCGGACCACAGGTTGAGAAACAATGCTGTAGACCACAAGGCCTACGAAGAAGTCGTAAGAATAATGAACTATCTGGAGTATTCTATGGAAGGAGTACTACATTTTACAACACACAGCAAAGAAGCAGCTCTTTTCAGTGCACTAAATGTGGAAGGATATGAACACATTTTAAGCCATTGAGTACTGCATGCGGTACAGGACCAGTTTGGAGACAATGATTGCATTAGCATGACAATCGTAAAGATGCTTGTGTGAGGCAATAATTTGTGGACAATACTATTCTTCAAACAGACAGGCCTGCTCAAAGTCCTGACCTGAAACCTACTGAACAACTTTTGAACACCTTTGGGATGAGTTAGAACCACTGAGCAACATCAATACCTTTTCTGGTTTCAGCTCACTGAAAGCCTTCCCAGCAGAGTTAAATGTCATAAAGGCAAATGATAGAACCACCCTATATTAATATCCAATGACAGGGAACATGACATGGGTAAAGTTCAAGTACAATTTCAGATACTTTTGATCAGACAGTGTATTTGTGAGGAAGGTACACAAAAATATAAAGCAGCAGCATCACATTACATCGAATGGGAAAGCATAATGCTAGATTACAGTCCATAGATAAAAATCTAAGGAAATGCAATTATCATGAAGTGAAGATAGCAAAACAACTCTCTAATGTCTCCATTTAGAATACTGGGCCATTTGTTTCGTGACTAATTGCTAAACAAATTACGAGTGTCACATACTTGACGTAGAGGTAATATAATTTCCACTCAAGGTTATTGAGCAATTGTGGTCACATACTTTCAGTCAAATAAAATACCTTGGCCACCAATGTGTAGCAATCAGAGGACAGATAAAATTGGTAAATAAAGTATCTCACCAATGTCTATAGATATTGTTTCTTTTTTTTTTTTTTTTTGCCATTAGGTTTTGAATGCATTGATGTATACGTATATATTTGAGCATGTATAGTTTACGTAAAAAGCACCCTCTCCCACTCAGTTTGGTAGATGACAGAGTAAAGATTTACATGTAGGTGTACATTTTGCATCTTTTCTAGTGAAAGCATATATGTAATGATAATTATACTGAAAATCATTTGACCTTAACCAAAAAACAGTCTAAGGGAAGGCTTACAGATTTGGAAAATCTGAAAGCAGCTGTGTACACAGACATCCAAAAGATCTTAGTCTAAAACATGAAAGCCACTGAGACATATAGAAGCTTAAAATAAAATAATACAAATAGAATTTGAGAATAAATAAGTAAAAGAAAATGCACTACTTACATTAATGATATTATGAAGGATGTTGTTTTTTATCACAGATGTATCACTGGCAGTGGTTTTATACAGGTCTATTGCCATATTAAGAGCTTTCTCACCAAAGGGAACATAATTCATGGCAATCCAGTCTCCCTATGAAATAAATTAGTATGAAACAAAAGGAAACTGGATGTAATAACAATAATTAATAATTACTTGTTAAAAAAGAAAAATTTCCTGCTTGGCAAGATAATTAAATCATGGCAGGAAAACAGAAATATTACTTCCAACAAAAAATTCAGAGCAAACACAAAGTTACAAAATAAAAAACAACACTGAAACATACTGGTATATTATTTGCTAAAAAGTAGAAAAGCCAAATGTTATGGCAAGAGATACTTGGAATAAGAAGTCTCTCACTGTTTGCCATTTGCCTACCAATATTAAGAGGAGAGAGAAGGAGTGGTTCAGTGAATCTTCTTCTTGAGGCTGGAAATAACTCCTAAAGGCAGTTATAAATTATCAGTGGCAAAGGGGGCAGTAGACAATGAGAAACTACTGCATTACAAACCAAATGGATATCCTGAGGACATGTAATGTTTTTAAATTATATTATGATGACTTCTTCCTGGCTAAGGTATTGTGGAGGTAAAACTGTCCCAAAACTGCATCCCAAGTGGGGACCACTTATGAAGGCACCGTAAGAAAGAAAACTAACAGAATTATTTTAATTTGGAATGTGGAAGTTTAGAACAGGCATTAGAGTGGCTTCACTTAGATGTTTTGGGAGCAGTGAGTTTAAATGGAAGGATGTGCCAGAGTGCTGCTCTCTAGAATATCAATAAATTGGCACACAATGTACTGGAGGGGGTTACTAGAGCCCAATATATTATTATAAAGAAAACAGGAGTACAGATTAGTTACCATGAGGAGGAGCAGTCTGGTAGCTTAGTGGCTAAGGTGCCTGCTTTCAAAAGTTTGGGGTCCAGTTCAAATCCTGGTGGGGCCAGGAATTTTTAAGAGCTGTGTTTCATCATATGACCTATGTCAGGATGGTCAGTGGTTTGTATTCCATGTTAAACTGTAGGTCCCAGAGCAAAGGAACTGGCCATGACACAATGGCTTCAAAGTCTCCTGCAGGGATATGCAACAAACCTTCAGGTTGTGGACAATGAGGAAAACAGAAACCAAATTATAATGAAGAGGATAAAAACTAAACAGGCAGCAATAACATTAGCATAAGATTACATGTCAAAATTAAATGAAAAATGTGATGCAATTGGTAAAATATATGCTGAAACTGAAATGTAAATTATATGGGTGAATGATGAGAAACATGTAACAACCATAGGTTTATATTATTTAATGTGTGACAATGATGACAGGTGATAAGAATACCATTGTGTGAGTTACGATTTTCGTGGCTACACGCACATACAGGAGTGAACTGTCAAATATGACTAGGAGTGGAAACAAACTCTGAACACCATCTGATAGTTATATCATACAAAATTGAAATTCAAGAGAATAAGGAGACAACACAGATCAAAACTGAAGAGGTCAATCTAAAAATATTTTAAACAAAACAGACATTACTGTGGACAATACAGACAGTCTTAACAAACTATGAATGTAATTCAACTGGAGTAGATCGGGATACACTGGAGAGCAAGACAATCAAAGGAGGTAGAGGAACCTTTGGCTCAAGAGAATAAGCCAGTCAAAAAAGTGTGACATAAGACATAATTAAATTTATGGATTACAATAATGCCCAAGTCGAGACAAAATTAAAGCAGTTCCAATGTTTTAGAATTGAAATAAACAGCAAGTGCATGAAAAATAATGAAAAGTTACTCTGATCAGAAGTGTAAAGAAGAAAACGGTTCTAGAGACAAAAGATTCAGAAAACAAAAAACCTGAAAATGCATTAGCATCAAAGATTCTAACAGGAAACCCCTTTCAATCTCAGAATAAAGAGCTGACTGATAGAAAAAATATATGAGGTAGCTGTATGGGAAAACAATATGGCTCCTGGTGTTTTGGAAAGAGAGGAAGATGTTGAAATTTCTACACAAGAGGATCCAGAATTAAGAACTCAATCTGACAGAGTTTTGAACTCAAATAAAGTAGTAGAAAATGGAGAATTCCCCTCTATCTTGGAGAAGGAGGAATCAAAAGACAACTCAGACCGTTTATCTACTCCATTCTGCCACAATTTATGCTGGGAAAACGTTTCTTTAGTTTTTCTTATTTAAAAATTACATATTACAAAATTACTAAGTCATTATGAAGAATGATAAAAAGAGAAGTTGAAGGAATATTAGAAAACTAATTATGTTTTAGCAAAACCTAGATGTAAAAGAGGATGGATTTTGACATTAGTATTAGGTAGATAGCACCTGATAATGCTGAATAGTGTACAATTATTAAAATAAGGCTGTAATCTATCACCACGGACATTCAGTTTTTTATGTAGATGACACAATCAAGAAAGATTTTTTTAAAAAAAAAAAAAAGAAAGGGGGATTTGGGGATTACTGATGTTGATGTAATAATAGCATGGAAACAATGGGGGCAAGGAACTGGAAATTTGCCTTGAGTGATTTTGGAAAATTGAAATCCGGATGGTCAGTTTTTTCTTCTTTCAGACGTTGAGTTCATTAGAGTCAGGAAGGGACTGGGGGTAAGTAACAGGAAGGAATTCACCCATAGTTTTTTGAAGGAATCGTCTCAGCAATTTCCTGGCGTAATTTGGAGAAACCATAGGAAACCCAAATCTGGATAGCTGCACGGGGTTTCAAACCCGTGTCCCCCCGAATGCAAGGCCTGTATGGCCAGATTGGGGATCAAAGCTACACTATTCTGAAAGTCATACCCAATCATTAAAAAATTTCCCGCCAGAGACAGCTGAGTATGGTAAAAAGTTTCAACATGAAACAATCAGTATGCTATAACTTGCAGATATTGTCCATTAGGATACAGGAGAGACAATACTGGAAAATTACCAACTGATATGAAATTATATGGGGGAGGAATCTGGATCAAAATTAAACAAATGCAAGAAAAAAAATCATGAAATAAAGCTAAAATAATAACAATAACAGTAGATTAAGAATAGAACATTCTGCAGCTATAAGGGAATTCTGTTACTCAGAAACTAACATTGCAACCAGAAAGAATGATAGAAAAACAGATTAGCACTGATGAAAAGAGCCTTCTTCCAAAGTGGGCTCTTAGGAGCACACACTGACTGATGAGTAAGAAATAATTTTCCAACACTATATCTGTGTAGTGAAGTGATTTATGAACTGAAATTGTAGGCTCTTAAAAACATAAAAAGAAAGAAAATTGAAATGAGTTGCTATAGGAAGTGCAGAAAAGTAAGTGCACAAAAGCAGCTGAAGGATAAAACTTAAAAAGAAGACAAAAATTAAAATAGATGCATCAGATATTTAATGATAAATGTTATAATGCATATGCGGAGATTATAAAATTAGCTCAGTATAAGAACAAATAAAAGCGATGAAAGAAAGTAACTTTTTTTTAAAAAAAAATAAATTGTCTTATGTATGAAACTAACCAGGATGTGGTAGGTCAGTATTTGGTTAGGCGGAAGTATTTTCACAAAGCACTAACATTGAGTAAAACAAAAAATTCCATCTAACTAGGGTGTTCTTGAAATTTTCCTCTGCTGTGAAATGATAATTTGATTTGAGGTGGTTACAAAACACCCTTTGCTTTATCTGAACATATGCTTATCTGAATGTATGCTTAAATAAATGAGATAGAAATTATACCAAAACTGGAATATCACACAATTATATATAACATTATTGCATGCAATGTGTACGTTTCTCTGTGATTGAAATAAAATTTAAGATGGGCAGGCCAATCTGGTAATGATTAGTATTCAAATAACCCAACAAGGCTATCACACTACATGGTGAAACATTTTGAATAAATCACTACTTCAATTTTTAAATACCATTTCCTAGCCCTGAGCAACATTATGATTTTATATATAAACCAGTGGCAGCTCGTGGTTTTTATACTGGGGAAGGCTGCGAACCTTTTACCCCTGCGGTCAAAGACGCAATGGCGAGATCCTACAGATTTTTTTTTTCCTCCTACAATTCTGTCTTAAAATGAGTATTTTTGGCAGTTCAATCCAACGGACATGTGAAATCCGTCAAAATGCACCTAAAGTAGTAGCAGTAAAAATTGTGGATTACTGGATATCGTGAGTCCGCCAGGAATTGGCATCATAATACTGCAGTGGTCAAACGCAAGACACTACTAAAAATATTTTTCGTAGTACATTTAACGGTTTCATGCAGGTCCAGGCTGTATTACAACCTAATTTCTACTTGAAAATAATGGTCCAGGTTGTATTACAACAGAATTACTGCTTGAAAATAATATGTCTTGCAATTGACTACAGCAGTATATGACATCATTACTGAATGTTGTGGCGGAATCGTGATCTCCAGTAGACCCAAAAATTGTATCAAATATTTTTTAATGGAATTATGTTTTTTCACATTTGCATGAAAATTATTTAAGTCTGTAATACCATTCTCTGTCCAAGCATTGTCATTAAAATTCATAATGAGACATGAGAAACATAAAAATTCATTTTTCACTTCACAACCACACAGCCACTCAGCTGCATCATACATTGCTCTGATGAAATTTTGAACATACCGTTGCCTGGATATGCAATGTTTTTGTTCTTGACTGATATTAAGATCGGATCTAGGCGCACCAAGATTCACTTTAAGCTCGTGTTTCAAATTTTTCCCCAGTAAATTGCAGACCGAATTTATATTGTACTTTCAGAGTGCCAGAAGGCTGCAGCTATTTTCAAAAACGAAAATATAACTAACAAGAGTTCAGGTTCAACCGCACAACAACAAAAAAGAAACTTCCAAATAAAACAATTTCTCATGTAAACTCCTTCAGCAACTTAGATAATATGTTACGCGCGCTTATTTCATCTAATTGTTCGACAAATTCTTGCTAGATGGTGAACCTTATATCACTGTATTCTAGTGCGCTCTAGCAGAATGTTTCCAAATTTAGTACGCCTGTACAATGGCCAACGCCTAAAACATAAAAGTAGCTATTACAGTGTCAAAAAATAAATATTTACCATTGATTAATGACGCATGAAAGCATAAACTGGAGATACGGAGACAGGGATTCGGTAGTGGAAGTTCATCCACTCGGCTGATTTCCCTACTTTGTAACTAGTGTTACAAGAAAATCATGATGGGATTGGTATGACTGTCTGTCTTAGGCTCTGCAATCTGAGCCTACTGCAAGCCCATAAGAGCTATATTCCTTAAAAGCCATGCCCCCAATCCTCCATTACATGCAATGTAATGGCATCCAAATGCGCAGCCTTAAAAATACTACCCGTTTGAGAAACATTCTTTTATATCAACAGTACTAAAAATATTGACTGTCAGTGTTTAAACGTGTGTGGAAAATTCTGGAAATGCTTCCTGTTAATTTAAATTCTGATTTACTTTATTTAAAAACATATTTTAATACATCTTTTGGAGTGGCTCCACCTCAGAGCCTTTAACGATGAGCCACTACTGATATAAACTATTTTAAAACTTGCACAGTATCACAACATACTGCAACTGGTGGTTGTTAAAAGTGTTTAAATGAAATAGCTTTAAAGCAATTCTTCTTTTGTAGTTATGATTGTGAGTTTCAGAGTTTGTTCACACTATTTTCTCTAAAGTTAGAAAGCTATCATTTACTCCTTTTTATTGAAGAAATTAAAGGAAAGAAATCATTGTCTCTTTTAACTAACTATATGGACTGAATTTTGGGAACCATAGAAAACCAAAAGCTGAATGGTTGGATCACAATTTGAACCAATCTTTTCTCACTGATATAATTGATATTTCACAGAAACAAATTAATTTCCTCATCCAGCTTCAGTTTCTATATGCAGGTTTACCTTATTTAAATTACAGAAAAGTTTGAATGTCATTTACATTACCTGAGAAGTAGATTTTGCTTCCATATTTCCAAAGACAGGAGGATGACATGCATATTTGCTGAAACCGAGAAGCTGTTCATAGATGGGTGCTATCATTTTCTTCATGTTTTTTGGAGAAGTCAGTGCTTCCTTTGGTAAAGAAATAGAAACATTTAAATACAACCAAACTAGTGCCACCAAAATAAAACACCATTTAATAAATTTACAGTATATGTACAAACCTGTTTCAAAAGTTCGATGCAATGAAGAACTCCATCTTGGAGCTGTGTCAACCCAGCATCAGAAACTGATGGTAAAATGAATGGTGATGCTTCACCTAACACTGGAATAGCAACCGAATTTCGAAGCACTTCACACAATTTGAGCAAGTCTGCTGTTGTAAATCTGAAAAAGAAGATATTTGAATAAATCAAAATGTGAATTAATATGACACTTCCAAAAATAAAGTAATTAAATGAATATTAATGTTTCTGGAAGATATATTTTACTAAGGAATTTCAAAGCGCCAACAAAATTTGGGAAGATTCTTGATACATCTGTATGATTATCTAATAATGTGTAAGAAATATACAGAAAGTATGTTATTGCAATTGCCTAATATCAGGAGTCAAGAATAGATTGCGTTACTGATTCATTAACCTGGTGGGAAAGTTAAAGTATAAATATACCCAGCACTGATCAAAGTTGAAGGAAGGAGAGCAGCAGTGACCAAAGAAAATAGAACCACGAGTATGAGTTCATACGGGCACCCACAGACAACACTTCCTTAAGTAGTGATCCTTGCACAACAGTAATTATTTGAGACAATCTCCTACAGCATCCACCCTTTAAAATATTCTATTTGCTGATGAAGGGGTAAGACCCAAAAATAACAATGTCTCTTGTACTGTGCGAGTTCAGACCACTCAGCCGTCATCTAAGGAAAGCAGTGTTCCATTTCACTATCATAATTTGGCATTCCTGTATATATAATAATTAGCAGGAAAATGCTTTAATGTAATGAAACTAAGGAAGCATAAGGAAATTCAACCACATGTAAGATGATATTTCAGTACTGACCCTTATTCTTGCCAGGTAAAGTTGATGGAGTGGCCCCATTGCCTCCTTCTTGTTCCTATCTTGTGCATATCCTTTCTTCTTTCTATCTTTTGACTGTTTTTCCCCCCACACCAATACACAAGAATAAGGTTAAGTACAACAAACCACTGTGTCACATACATTAATCTTTTTTGTGTTCATCGATCCAAATGGCCGCTATGATAAGTATTGTCTAGAATTTCCCTATCCTTCCTTTTTTTTTAACCTGCTTAACGTCTCTTAACAGCAAGGTTTTTAGAGACGGGAAAGGATGGAGGGCAAGGAATGGGAAGGAATTCGGCCATGGCCTTTTTGAAGGAAGCATCATGGCATTTGCCTGGAGTGATTTGGGAAACCATGGAAAACCCAAATCTGGATGCCCGGACGGAGATTCGGGCAGCGTCCTCCCGAATGCGAGGCAAGAACGCTAACCATTACATCACCACACTCGGTCCTATCCTTCCTTATATATACATTAATCAATAGAACCAATAATTCTATGTCTGAAGGAGTTTTGATGACATATCTATTTACACATATTCCAGTGCAGAAAATATCATCTTACATGGCATGCAATTACAAAGAAATCATCAGTGTCCAATCATACAATTTACATGCCATGATACCATTTCTGTGAATCATTTCATAGTTGTTACCCACCACCTTCAATCTATCCAATATAACAATCTTCATCTCCTTGGTAATTCAACAGAAGCCACTCATACTCTATATTCTGTGATCTTTGATATTGTTTCTATTGAACACAATAAGACATGTTACATAAGCTCTTAAAGAAAAACATAAAAAATGAAGTATCAGTTTGTTTCACATTTAAAGTAACTACAATCTGAAGATTTCTGAATGCTGACCACTAAATTACAATCTCATCATTATATCTATATCTGTTTTCTTGTTTTTCTTATGGTTCATATTTTCTTTTTGATGTATCAATTCTATGTGTCAAATGTTGTCACAGAACCTGTATTTAGTCTTTGTACTAAGAATAAGTATGAAGCAGTAATGTGTTAATCTATTAGTGAAAGGGGTATTTACTGGGACAGGAACTTAGGACTACCCGAAGATTGGAGTCGTTGATTCCAGAAAATATAAAAAAAAAACATATGCAAAACATTTGCATTTAAAATATTAATACCGGTTTGCAACTATTGTAAAATGCAATAAACATCCTAACGTATAATACGTAAAGAGATAAGGCAATATTTCTAATTGTACCTTTCTTTGATATGTTGGAAGACTCCTGGAAAAATCTGTATTAAGGCAGTAAGAAATCCCTGGGATGGTACGTAAAAGTCTTTCATATCAAAACATGGTCGGGTACTTTCAGCACCTATGTTAAACCACACTTTCCATGTAGTATCCCAAACATCAGTTTCTGCAATTGCTACAGATATAATGTCTCCCCTGTCTTCACCTTCTTGGTTCCAGTATAAAATATCTTGGAAGGCTTTAAGGGCTGCTAACGACACCTGTTTGCATCAGAATATTTGTTCAGTTAAAAAAGAACAAAGATTAAGAAAAATTTTCTACTTGGACAGTAAAATTATAACTACAGACCTCATCATTTTTACTCAATGCAGAGTTCTCAATAAATTCTAAAAGCAGAGACCAAGCTCGAGGAAAGTCTCCTGGAACTGCACGAAGAAGCTGTCTTTTTGTATTAAACACTCTAGCTACTCCTGAGAGTGTTAGCACCTACAAAAAAAAGTTATTACTTTAGCTAAGAACAATTTCTGATAGAACTGAAGTTAAATAAATAAATGTTTTACCTGAGTTTCTGCCCATTGTTTTTGAGCAGTATTTCTACTGTGGTGTATCAAGATGTTTCCCCCAGTATCAACCTTCTCATTGCTTGCAGCACTGGAGAGCCTTCTCACATTGTCCAATAATGGAAATAAGACCTAAAACATTGTAGTTAGATATGAATGCTATGAAATTACCTATACCTTTTTTTACCTTTCTTGTTTCTCCCTTCTCGGGCTATTTGAACTTATAACACAGTGGCTTAATTCGTAAGTTTACAATATTGAAAAGAACACACTTCTGTCAACCACAAAACATCACTCTTTTTCCCCTCCCTAGCTTATTTTATATATTAGATCTATATGTTCCTAGGAACAAATGACCCTGCACCTTGGTGGCACCACCAGAAGTTTTGAACAAGCCTGGGCTTTCAAGCAACTCAATGATTCATGAGTTTGGTCCAATGCACATCAGCTCTGTGCCCAACACTCGGAAGAAAAAGACAGAGGTCAGAAAACAAATTCATCCACACTTATAATGTTGTCACCTTAAAAAAAAAAAAAAAAAAAAAAAAAGGATCTTGTGAAGTCTTTTGAGAAATCTGAGGAAAAAACATGCAACTGATCAAAGCACTAGTTTATGAAAACAAATGGTGTATCATTGATGGAGAAAGAAGTCTAGTAAGAGGGCACGGAAAAGGAAGAAGAAACCTGAATTTCAACTGAGAAGAACTAGAAGAAGAAAGTTTAATCAGTGAAGAAATCTCTTTAATTGATAATAAATAATCTAAGCCTTATATTCTGCAGGGATAACCTTAAACTGAGGATGGTGCTGACTGCATATCCTGTTGGAATAAATTCTCAATTGACTGCAGTGTAGATTGTGTGCCAACAAAGAATGCAGAAGAAATGATAGCGAAATTACATTTTTTATTTATTTTCTTGAGTGGAAGAATTTATTAGTGAGGAAACTTCACTTTTCCAAAGACAATAAATTTATCAAATATTATGAATTATGAAACTCAAATAAGCCAAAACTGTTTATATGACATGATCAATTGTTAAAATATTTTTTAAAATTATTTTTGACTTTACTTTAGTTTTCTGGTAATTTTTTACTTATTCTTAACATGGATGTGATTTAGGTTACCTTTTTCTCAAACTGTTTTTACAACCTTTCAGCAAAAGTAGAATCTCGGTCTGGCGGGTAAGCACAGTTAGAATAAGGTACAGAACACACAACAGCACGTTAATATTTCTATTCATCATTTAATTATCTCTGTATGTAATTTAGATATCATATATACTAACAGTGTTGCACATGTGTGTAACTTGAAGTTATTGCACTGAGTTACACACGGCTAATGCATTTGAACTAACCGACATAATACGGTGCATTATGATTTGCCGTGCCTTGACTCAAATTCCCTTACAGATGTCACCTTGGATTTTCCAAGGCAGTAACAGTTCATATTGTTTTGACAGTTTGAAATAAAGCTGTTTTGATTGGGATTGCCCACATGTAATCACTCTGCTCATTGATAAAATAATTCTAATTTTGTTCTGTCCAGTGCATTTCAATGCAACTTTAATTATAGCACTCACTGAAGAGTGATTTCATGTGGTGTGAAGTGGTGCTCTACAGTAAACTTTATAAGGCTTATCGAAAATGTTTTTCAATTAGTTTTCATTATCCAAGTGGTTATAGAAATCTGTTAAGCAGATCAAAAAAAAAGTGCAGCAGCTCTTCTTATTTTTCTTATGCAGCAGGTATAGTTTGTTCTATTTGATTCATTAATGAACAATGATGAATAAGATATGAAGAATGTTTTTAGTAACACGTCAAGAAGAAAAGGATCCCTGACTCCCTGAGAAATAGGTTTCTCACAATTATTGATCATTTGCAAGAGTGGTTAATGTTAAAAATTTCATTCAGAATATTTATAATTACAGAAATATCTGTTGTATTCATAAGACATGCAATAATTTTAACAATAGTCTATCAAGAGAAAACAGTACAAAATGTCTTCTGGAATTAATAGGGAAAAAAGCTATGAGCCACATGGAGGAGGGAGGAGAGGGTGTCGAAGCAAAAGCCACACTATGTTGGGGAGGGGAGGAGGGAGGTTCAAGGGAGGCCAAAATGGAGCCACGTAGTTTTGGACGCTCCCTCAGATATTTATGAACTTCTTTCGCTAAGGCCATTTGAAAACATACCAAAATAAGTGTTCCATTAAATTTGAGTAAAATTAACTCAAAGAAAAGAGAGACAAAAAATAAAATGAGGGTATGACTTCAGATCCTTTCCTTTACTAACAACATAGCTTAAATTCATCATTTTCTCCAATTACTAAAACCTACCAACACTGGTGGTTACCAAAACACAGACTTCACAGTAAGCAAACACTCTTCACTCAGTTACTAAAAAAAAAAAAAAATACACTAAAGGAATTAGAAAATGGAAAATGCGTAAGTAGGTGTGTATGGAAATTACCACAAGTCCCATCAAGATTAATAACAAGAATAATAATTTAATTACTTATGATGTTGAGACTAAGAAGATGGGAAACAAAAGAACTGATCATTAAATTTAAATGAAGAGAAAGAAAGGAACAATTGCTTACCAAACTTGACAGCAGGACAAGAAAACACTCTGAAAAACCTGGATGCATTGTGAACAAAGGAATTCACATGCATAAACCTGAAAGTCCTGCTGTCATTAACAGTAAGTGATGATTCCTTTCCATAATCATGTCTATATATGTTTTGTTTACCTGCCACACAACTGACTGCCAGGTTGCTTGGCTCAAAAGTACTCCATGAGCTGAAATAGTTGAGAACAGAGTCTGTCCAGCAGACTTTCGAACGGCTGGTCTGGAATCCACACACAGATCTCCTGCAGGAAGAAATTCATTCTATTAGATACATACCCTATGGCAAAGATTTTTCTTTTCTTTCCACCGACAATGCTCTTAAAGTGAAATTAAGATAAAGACTGAACATATAAGCAATTTTTACATTCTGTAGCAAAATAAACAATGCTAGTAGTGCAACTTTGTCAAAAGAGATATAAAAAAAACAAGAAGCTTGATGAACACAAAATATTTTGTGTTTAATTTGGTTTTACTTGAACCCTGAAAATTAATCTTGAGAATGTAAGCTATCTGTTAAATTTTGTAACTGCGTGACAAAATTTTATTCTTAGAACCACGAGTTAGATTGAATAGAATATTAGTGCATTTCATTTTTATAGTCATTTTCTATGTTTATTCAAGTTAGAAAGCAGTTTTACAGTTGTTGAGATAGTATTTTGCATTTCATCAGTTTTCGGCATTCGCCTGGAGTGGAAGTTCGTATTTAAAGTATTTATTTTCGGCTAAACGATTAAAGTTAGGATATTTTTCATAATAACTAAAGTTAACATTTACTTAAAGATCTAGCTATTTGTAAAGTTTCAAGCAGATAGGATTATTTTTATTTTCAAGGTCACAAGTTGTATAATGAAACCTTCAGATGTGAGATGAGAAACTGATCAGTTATCAGAAAGATTCTCATGGGAAGTGCAGCCGCTAGGTTTTCCCACGCTCCGTGAGTACCAGAACTTTCCTGGTTAGTAGCCACAGTGAGCGAGTCAGTCTTCAAGTAGCAGTGCACGAAACAAGACGCAAAATAGCATAGTAGCAGATAGTTAGTCTTTGAAAACTTGTAGGCTCGTGAGGATGCAGCATAGATCCTTCAGTTTTATTATAATGTCGCTTTAAAATAGTATTTCGCCAAGTGAGGCCTTGGAATTGTTTAAAGTAAACTAACAAGTTAAACAATGGGAGTCTGTGATTCACTTTCATTTAATTTCTACTAAAAGTTTGATACTGTGAACTATTGGGGTGTGGTCTGGCTCGAACAGTTAATCGAACTTGCTCAACATTTCTTTGGATAAGTCGTCTGATTGCCTGTACAGTTTTTGGTTTTGTGAAATTGAAGAATATAGTTATTTAAATGAGAATGAACTATTTATTGAACTTTACCTTTTCATAGTTTTTGGGTTAAAATCTATGTGGCAACCATATAATTCTATCTAAGCCAAAACTGTAACATCCAAGGCTACACACGGTCAGAGTTAAGATCCAGTGTTTATGCTCCACCCCAAGCATAAGCTCACCTCTTACAAGAAGGAGTAAAAAGGTCAAAAACTTTCCCAGTTTAAAGAATCTCAAAAACAAATAATCCAACAGCAACTAAAGAAACACAAATCAACTACAGCTAAACTAAGTATTTTACAGATGAATACATCAATGCAATAATTTTGTTCCTATCCAATTTTCTCTGTGGCTTGCACTTCATTTCCTGAAACATCTTCAGCAGTTTATCTGTTTAATGTACTTATAGATTTAAAATTTAATGTCTGCTTTTTATCATTACATTTCTGCATGAATTTCACTAGGAATTACAACATAAAATTATACTTTAATTTTTTTTTTTTTTATGAAGCTGGATTGACAAAAAAAGACATTAAATAAAAAAAACACAACTCTTCATGTATTCCTGAATATTAATTTTGTCCCATATAATACAAAAATTAAGCTGACACTTTTACCAATTTTCATAGCACTCCTGGAATTCAATTTTTATTATGGCTTTTATCTTCTTCAGTCTTTTGGTCTTTTATCTCTTCAGTGTTGGAAAACATCATTTTTCTATAAAATTTTATTATTCTTAAAAAAAAAAAAAAAAAAATCGTGAAGAGGCAGAAGGCACAGGGGGCTACCTCCAGCAGATACAGAGTCTTAGGCAATGTAACGGTGTTGTTTCTGGCCAAAAAGTCATAAACAAGAAATGAAGTATGAGCCACTGCGTTATCGTGGATCAATAACAATCAGATGTATCATCACAAATCCGTCATTTTCTTTGGATTATTTTACACGAATGGTATAGAGGTTGCAGATGGTACTCTTTATTGACCATATGACCTTGTTGCAAGAAGTCTTAGTACACTTTTAATCAAAGAAATCAGTGTACAGAACCTTCACAATTGATCGAACTTAAAGAGCTTTTTCAGTCTTGACTTTTCAGGAAGATTATTTTGGAACCACAGGGCCTTAGTTTCAGTATCATAACTGTATATAAATATTTGATCACCAGTTATGATCCATTTGAGCAATGTCCATTCAGCAATGATTTTGGTTGACAATCAGAATAAACTTTTCTAAAAGCATCCCAAAACATTGCTTGGCATAAGGCAAGTTACATATATACCACCAGTGATAGTGATTCAGTGCCCAAAATTATTTTCTTCCCTTTTTCAAAGTTGTCATCAGTTTCTGATGTGCTGGTATATCTAGGGTGCTCCTCATGTTCAGTGCCTCCATAGCTCTCTTGTAAACATATGTACCAATGGTTAATGCATGTTTTATTTCGAGGGGACCCACTAAAAGCAACATTCAACATTTCCAATACAGCACTACACTTTATCTCCATTCTTAAAGCAAAATTTAATGCAAATGCTTCGTTCCACTTATTCTACATGTAAAAATCACCAATTACACCATAACACCATTCACAGGTGAATTATCATGGCGTAATTACCATGAATTGTTATTGCACAAACCTGGCATTTTGACAAAAATTTCTTCATGTAAATAGTATAGAACTTCCAGATAATAATTCTTGTTGACTGTACAACCTGTTGGTAAGAACTCATGATGTAATACACAATTGAAATTGAAGAACACAGTACGCAGAATCTTTACATTCAATCTCAGTTTTTTTGCTTGTTCAGGAAGTTTCCATTGCAATGATTGAGCCTCAGTTTTAACGCCTATTATTCATCACCAGTTATGACCTGTTTAAGCAGCTCTGGATCATTGTTGATTTCATTCAGAAACTCCAGAGCAATGTTTATTTGTTGCTCCTTTTGATCGAAATTCAACGATTTTGGAACAGATTTTGTGCCCCATCTGTCATGCACAATATGTTTAAAAAAAAAAGTTTGGCACAAACCAAATGAAATGCCAATAGTGGAAACCTCTCTGGTAGTGCGTGATTGTCCATAATAATTTTACTCAATTTTTTGACACTGTTTTTTTTTTTTTTTTTTTTTTTTTTTTTGTAATGTAACAGTTTAACGTCCCTTTTTAACAACATGGTCTTTAGAGACGGGAAAGGATGGGGGCAAGGAATGGGAAGGAATTCGGCCATGGCCTTTTGAAGGAAGCATCCCGGCATTCGCCTGGAGTGATTTGGGGAAACCATGGAAAACCCAAATCTGGATGCCCGGACGGGGATTCGAACCGCCGTCCTCCCGAATGCGAGGCCAGAACGCTATCCGTTACACCACCACGCTCGGTTTTGACACTGTAATCGTTGCTGATGTACTGAGGTGTCCAGGATGCTCGTCATCTTCAATGTCTTCATGGCCCTCTTTGAAATATTTGTACCTCTTGTAAATACTTATTTTATTCATAGAATGTTTGCAAAAAGAAAAAATCAACATTCTAAGGTGGTGCTATACTATAATTCCATTCTTAAAGCAAAATTTAATACAAATTATTTTCTCCATATATATGGTGGCTCATTTCCATATATAAAGCTCCTTAAAAGCATCACACCTCAAATCTAATGTCTTGAGTATTTCACTTCTCTCTCCAGCTATAGTAAAATAGCGTGACTCTTCTGAATACCTAACCCACAGCTTTATATTACATTATTACTGGATTTCTCATGTAACACAGCTCAAAGTCTTTAAATGAATGTAATAGTGAGAATGCTTTTAGGCTGTGAATTGAAAGGTGAAGTAAATATTGGGTTTATTTTCCCTATCCCTTCTATTTTTTAATGATGTCGTGTCTGATGACTATATGTGTGATATATGTGTGCACTAATGTTATAATCTAGAAACAGGAATTTATTGTTTGCTCAGAAACAGCATAAAGGAGTATATCATCCATGGCATTTTAATAGAACATTAAGTTTTCAATATTGAAATCTAAATGTAAATGACAATGTTAACAGTGCCTTGTCAAGTGTTAAGTAGAATACCCCAGATTTTTTTCACCAACCATCAGTTTTACTGAACAAATCACTTTTGTCTTGACATAAAAGTATAAACATTGAAACTACACGACTCCTGAGCCCTCATCTTCCTTCCAATGGGAGGCATCAGAATGTTTTATACAACTTATATACCAGGAAAACCTCGGTCTTTCAAAATAGATGTTTTTACAAACATACATAAGGAACAAAAAGAGGAACCATTTTTTACAACAGGTGACGACAGAAAACCACAGAAATGAAAAAAAAAAAATTAGAAAATGCAAACATGGAATGATTCTAAAATGTTTGTGTATAAATCTTTCATCAGTAATACCACAAAGTGAAGTGCTTCCCCAACTTTTATCCCATGCATTACTGCTATTAATGGGCTTAAACTTTCTTCGTGTGCGTTTCTGTCTACTCTCCTCAGAGTATGACCAGACCAATAACACTTGATTAAAAACGTATGACTCTTCCGTATACCTAACCAACAGCTTTA
The DNA here is from genome assembly GCA_031002005.1 of Vandiemenella viatica. NCBI lineage: Eukaryota > Metazoa > Arthropoda > Insecta > Orthoptera > Morabidae > Vandiemenella > Vandiemenella viatica. The sequence goes on along the minus strand of CM061921.1, from coordinate 277,941,490 downwards.
TTAGTGCTACCGTAATATTTAGATATAATCAGACATATAGGTCTATGGGTCAGTTTAAAGTCATAGCTTAATATTATCATTATTCCTCCCTCTTTCATTAGTTGTATATGTTAATTGACACCTTCCATTTCCCACAAAATATACATGTTACACTATGTAACAGATTTTAGAACTTGAACAAACTATCAACAGTCAGTAAACTGAATTGGTATGGAATACACAAATGGAGCTGCACATGACTAACTACAGCATTACAACAAATAACCCGAACAATCAGCAATTTAATCAACAATTTAATTTCCAGAACCTGATAGCAATTCTTATCTGTATAAATAAAAATGAATTGCCAAATGTGTTGCTAAGTGCAAAACTCGAGAACGGTTTGACCAATGCGGCTAATTTTTTTTCTTCTTATATTTTCTTTAAGGCAGAAGGAAGGTTCTTATGGAGAGAGAAAAACGTAAAAATTGGGAGGAAAATAGTAAAAACAACACTTTTCTTTTCCCATAAAAACCATCCAATCAAAACAAAACAAAGGCACATTAGGATTATCTTTGGTATGCCTTCAAATTGATTAGGCTGTTTGGATATTAATCTATGCATGCCCAAAATAAAGTTCGAAGAAAAAAAGGGTTTGCGTGTCATCAACGAAAATAATTTTACTGCCAGTCAATCAAAACAAAACAAAGGCGCATTAGGATTATCTTGGTATGCCTTCAAGTTGATTAGGCTGTATGGATATTAATCTTGTCTACCCAAAATAAAGTTCAAAGGAAATAAGGATTTGCATGTGATCAATGAAAATAATATTACTGACGTATGTGTCAACATTACTTCCTCTGTATGTGGCATTTTCTTCGTCTTTTATAAATTTTTGTTTCTCTTAAAAACCAATTGTGTGTTTCTTTGTTCAGTGTGTCTACATTTAGACCCATGACACCTATAAGACACGGGCGCAGCAATTTGGGTCAAAGAACTCGAAACACTACAAACCAAGCTAAAGCTAATTTTTAATCTAATCAGACTGCACAGCAACGTGAAGAGCAAAAGGAAATAGAAAAGAATTGGGATATTAAAATTATGTGCAATGCGTCGTTTTCAAGCTGCTTTCAGTGTTTCATGAGCGACTTTCAGTTACGATGTTTCAATTGACTACAGTTCCTACCAATGCGTTGCTATTGGATCTATGAACTCAGTTTGCCCACATTGTAAGGCACTGAAATGCAAAAATGAAGCAAATGGATTGTGTTGTGCAAATGGCAAAGTGAACTTAGTGCCATTGGTTCTGCCACCATAGCCATGGTACTCATTGGTTTCAGGAACTGGAACGGATCCCATACATTTCCTTGCAAACATACAAAAATATAACAACTGTTTCCAAATGACTTCCTTTGACCGAGCGTGGTGGTGTAACGGTTAGCATTCTGGCCTCGCATTCGGGAGGATGCCAGTTCGAATCCCCGTCCGGGCATCCAGATTTGGGTTTTCCATGGTTTCCCAAATCACTCCAGGCAAATGCTGGGATGCTTCCTTCAAAAGGCCATGGCCGAATTCCTTCCCATTCCTTGCCGCCCATCCTTTCCCGTCTCTAAAGACCTCGCTGTTAAGAGACGTTAAGCAGATAAAAAAATAAGACTTCCTTTGGGGCAACAAATATACTTTGCGACAATTTCATGCCAACTTTTAAGGTAACAAGACTTACTTTGTTTATATCTTTTTAAGTTTTTGTGTACAAACTATAAATTTTCTGTTTAATTTGCAGATTCAAGGCCAAATATATCACAAAGCACGTTCACTGTTGCCGGTGTTAGATGGTGACTACAAATTTATTTTATGGGCAATACAACAGAAGAAATTGATCAGCATTGTGCAAATAAAAGTTCAGTGAAGAGGTCTATTGTACAACAATTACAAACTTTGTTTCATCAGCACAATCAGTTGATTACATTGTTTAAAACTGACACTGGATCTCATGCCATCTGATAATCATAATATTGTAATCAGAGCTGATAAAACTCCTGTAGGACAACATGCAAGATGTTTCAATGCACCAACAATCGATAAAGTTGTCATTGCAATGGAAGGAGAAAATTTGGAAGCCTGTGATATAGTTGTACATTTCTGAAATGATCAGCTACAGCATTTGTATGAAACACACCGCTCATATGATGTGTTACAATATCCAATCTTATTTTGTAATGGTCCCGATACAGGTAATTAGAAATTTTGTATCAGCTATGTATTATATGTGTCACTGGACTGTAAAAACTGTTTGTTTACAATTATCTGGTGACATGTGCATGTTGAATGACTGTCATTAAAACATTATTTTATTTACAGGTGCTGAAACTAATGAAAATGTTAGTTCAATGAACTATTACTCTTATCCCCTGATGGTTAGTGAAAATGAAGACAATCACGTCTTAAAATGTCGGCGATTATTTCATCAATATGCTGTTGACATATATGTCAAAATAGAAACAGAGCGATTGACATTCATCAGGTTGAACCAGACCAAAATCTGTTGTGAAGAGTATATTCACCATCAAGAAGCGATTAATACTGATGGAAATGCAAACAATGTCGGCCAGATGACAATTCTTCCAGCAACATACTTGGAAGTCCTTGGCATATGCATGAATATTCTCAAGATGCCATGATGCATGTTCGTCATTATGGCACAGCAGATTTATTTATCACATTCACATGATATCCTAAGTGGATAGAAATCAAACAAGAGTTATTCCCTGGCCAATCACCCATTGATCGCCATGATATTACAGCAAGAGTCTTCCGACAAAAGTTGAAATCTTTAATGGATTTCATTGTGAAACAGCATGTCTGGCGAGAAGCACTGCTGGGTGTATTCATGGAGTGGCAGAAATGTGGGTTGCCTCATGCACAAATCTTTATTTGGTTGATTGAGAAAATAAGACCAAATGAAGTAGATAAAATCATATCTGCTGAAAATTCCTGATGTACAAGTAGATCCAGGCTTGCATGAGATTGTTATCAAAAACATGATTCATGGCCCCTGTGGAACTCTTAATCCAAATTCACTGTGTATGGTGGATGGTAAATGTTCAAAATGGTATCCACGGGCATAATTAGCAGAAACAATTACCGGGAATGACGGTTATCCACTGTATCGTCGCCGATTGACTGCAGATAACGGAAGATCAACAATTGTAAAAGTAAATCAACAAGATGTCAAAATTGATAATCATTGGATTGTTCCCTATTCACCAATCCTATGACTTTCTAGGCGCACATCAATGTTGAATCTTGCCATTCCGTCAAATCTATAAAATACATTTGCAAATATGTAACAAAAGGAAGTGACATGGCTGCAATTGGAGTTGATGCTGAGAATTCCATTGATAAAAATACCCAATACAAAATGGGCCACATAGACACCCCACTGTAGTTCACCTAGCCATACACTTAGAAAATGGTCAAAGAGTATATTTTACAACACAGAATGTATTACAACGAGCTATTCAACCACTGTCTACAATCTTGACCAGTTTATTTGATATGTGTCAGAATGATGATTTTGCCCAAACACTTCTATATGCAGAAATTCGAAAATATTATACTTGGAATCAACCCTCAAAAAAAAAATTTAGCAACTGAAACAAGGAAAACCAGTTCCAGGTTATCCCAATGTATATTCCACTGATGCAATTGGTCGAATTTATTCAGTCCATCCAAGCAATGAAAAGTGTTTTTATTTGCGATTACTATTAATCAATGTTTGAGGCCCAACATCATTCCAACATTTACGAACTGTTAATGGTGAATTATGTGGCTCTTACAAAGAAGCCTGTCAGTGTTTGCAACTGTTAGAAAATGATGCTAATTGGAATCAAACTTTTAATGATGCTGTAATTTCTTTAAAAGCTCATCAAATATGAACATTTTTTTCTATAATTATATCAACATGCATCCCGTCAAAACAAATTGATTTATGGATCAAATAGAAAGATGATATGTGTGACAACATCTTGCATCAAATGCGCTATAGAAAAAGAAATCTACATTTACAATTCACAAAAGAAATTTACAACGAGGTGTTGATATCAACTGAAGACATGTGCTTGATGATGGCAAACAAAGTATTATCTCAATTATGCATGGCCATGCCTAATCGCCCAAAGCACGACACTTTTAATCAAGAGTTGCAACGTCAAAAATGTACAATCTCGATGCTGTAAGGGAATCAGTATGAATACATGTACCACTGTTGAGCCAACAACAAAAGTATGTATTTGATACACTTATGACAGTTATAAATGATGGAACTGGAGGGATTTACTTTTTGGACACTCCGGGTCATACAGGAAAGACTTTTTTGATTTAATTGATTTTAGCAACAATTCACTCAGGCAATGATATTGCACTCGCACTTGCTTCAACTGGTATTGCAGCCACATTGTTGGAAAGTGGTTGAACAGCCCGTTCGGCACTAAAATTACCATTGAATATTCAAAGCAACGGAACTCCAACCTGCAACTCTGCAATGGCAAAGGTTTTGCAGCAATGTAAATTGATAGTGTGGGATGAATGCATGATGGCACATAAAAGGTTTTTGGAGTCATTAGACAGAACTATAAAAGATCATCAAAACCAATTTGGTGGAGCGATGATTTTGTTAGCAGTAGATTTTCGTCAAACATTACCAGTGATTCCATGGTCAATGCCAGCAGATGAATTCAATGCATGTTTTAAAGTCCTCCATTTTGTGGAAAAAAGTTAAGATACTAAATTTAAGCAAGAATATGTGTGTCGAATTGTAAAATGATCGATCTGGAGAAATATTTTCAAAACAACTCATTGACATTGGTAACGGCAAAATCGCTGTAGACGATTTGACTGGCTGCATTACATTTCCTGTCAATTTTTGTCAGTATACTGAATCAAAAACAGAGCTCATACAGAAGGTGTTCCCAAACATCGGTCAAAATTACAGAGATCATTTTTTGTTGAGCGAATGAGCTATATTAGCTGCCAAAAACACGGATGTAAATGAAATAAATTTCAAAATTCAAAATGAAATTGCCAGTGAATTAAGGACATACAAATCAGTTGGTTGCACAACTAACCAAGATGATGTCGTCAATTATCCACCAGAATTATTGAACTCACTGGATCTGTCAGGATTGCCACCTCATAATCTTCAATTAAAAGTAGAATCAGTGGTCATAATGTTGCGAAATATCAACCAACCGTGTCTTTGTAAAGGCACAAGGCTAGCAGTGAAAAGATTACTGATCAATGTGATTGAAGCAACCATTCTAAAGGGAGAAGATGTGTTGATACCTAGCATCCCAATGGTACCAACTGACATACCATTTGAATTTAAACGACTGAAATTTCCAGTGCGGCTTGCTTTCGCTATGACTATAAATAAATCCCAGAGTCAGTCATTGAGTGTTTGCGGCGTTAATCTTGAAAACCCATGCTTCTCTCATGGACAGTTGTATGTTGCCTGCTCCAGTGTTGGAAAACTGTCAGCTTTATTTATTTACGCGCCAGGCAATCAAACAAAAAATATCGTGTACCATAAAGCATTACAATAAAAATATCATCACATTATTACTAACGTCTTGCAGTGTACGGAACAGGAAACTTATTTTTGTAAGTAATCGTTTATTATTCAGACATTAAATCAATAAATAAAGTGATCACTCTGAAATAAATTTTATTTATTTATTTTTCTATTGGGCTACGACAGGTCAATAACTTTTGACAGAAAGAAGTTTGTCGGGGCAGCTAGTTAAGAAATTTAGATAGATACAAATAGTCTGGCATAAACTTGCACTGTCAACTGCATCTGCTTTCAGTATATTTGCAGGCACAAAATGGAATCCTGCAACAGTATGCTCAGAATGCAAAATAAATCCAAGACTAAGTATGGACATTCTTGGGAAACTTGGAATGTGTATAAGCAGATATTAATAATAGTAATACAATGATTTTCATGGTGCTATGAACAGTACATGATACTGTTTTACTTCTTAAAATCATTGAAGTAGTGAATTGAAATGTTTCCATTGCATCCAGCTGGTGACAGCACTTTTACTGTGATGGAACTGCTATAATAATACTAGTAATTGAGTTCGCGAGAAGGAGTATCATCAGGAAAGAAAACATATATACAGATGGGTCCTAGGGACTAAAGGGGATTTGCGGTGAAAATTTGACTAGTCAGATATGGCATTGTAAAAAAAAATCTCCTGGAAAATAGTCAACACTCTACAGGCATTGCTCAGAACTTCCACTTGAATAAGAGTATTTTCAAGATTTAAATCACCGAGGTGAAACTTTTCAGAAGATCTACAAAATAAACAGTTTATTTTTAAGTTTTTAAACTGTATTTTAACATGCAATAATAGAAATAGATCGTATAAATCCAAATGGTAATATTACACACAACATTTATTATTATGGCTTCACTCCTCATCAAAATCGAAGTGTTGAAGGACCGGGGGCACAGAGTGGGAAGGAATTTGGCCAAGGACGTTTGAAGGAATCATCGTAGCATTTGCCTGGAGTGATTTCAGGAAATGAGGTAAAACTGAAATCTGGATATCTGCATGGGGATTCAAGCCTTTACACACCTGTATGGGAGGCCAGAGTGTTAACGCTCACCTACCTTGCTCAGCATATATACAACAAATTCTACACTTATCAAAAACAAGTCTGATATACCATTTAAACCCAAAAATCAATTTTCTGCATCATTACTATTCTCTCTTCACAGCACTTTACACACAAAAAACAAAAAATATTATAAATAGTGCAGAGCACACAATATTTTGCAGTTAAACATTCAAATTTAAGCCACCCAACATAGAAATACATTTATGTTGTTATTCACTTACCTAATCTTGAGTAAAGACACATCCATAATTTGTCAAATGGTGGTAGGTCAGAGATACCAGGGAAATTTGGAAAAACGGAAGCATCTCCAGGCAAAGACTGACAAAGTTTGTCTTGATTTTGAAAGAAGTAATCTGATATGTTCCACTGTAAACAAACAAGGAGAAAAATAGCCAAAGATTATAAACCTACTGTTAAAATCATATTCTGAAAAAAGGTGTTAAGACAAATTTGACCAAAAAGTCTAAGAGATGTAAAAGCATGGTTGTTAATCAAGGCAGTAGGCTGCAGGTTTCAAAAACAACAAACATTAACATTCATGCCATAATACTCAAACATTATTCTTACTAGTATATAATCATTCACAGAGGCAGGTAGATAAAATTGTGGATAATGTAAGATTATTTCTAAGTATACACAATACACTTTTACCATTTCACAACTGTCTGTTCCACTGAATCTTTGTCTTAGAGCTCATTCAATTGCTTTCTTTGATGACTGCCTACAACAAAATGATCTTGAATATCTGTTTCAGATTATAGACCAAGATGTGAAAAAATACAGCAAATATGGATAGTAAGCAAACCATTGCCGAGAACAAAATGAGGAAGATTATGAAACACACCACAAAAAATTAACAGGGTGGTCACAAGATAACGATTTAAAAGTTCCCCGATATTTCCCTGTTTTCCATGAAAGTATGTCACACTTTTCCCTGATTTAGAAAGTTTATTCGTATGATTAAGATATTTAAAGTTTTGATTAAATTTAAATCGTTAACAATTAAAGGTGGTATAAAACTCACAAATTTTTTTTTTTTTTTTTTTTTTTAAGAATGTTTATTTGAATAATTTTTTCCATTCATTTTTAGTACATTGATATAGCTGGTATTTTATAAATAATTTAATAATCTTATAAAACATAACTTCAAATGAATAAGACAAAAATAAGCTAATGACTCGTATGAACTATAACAAATTAAACTTTTAATATTTGGTAGATAAAATAATTGAAGATTTTTAAACTGAGCATCAGTATATTGAATCTCGGCTAAAAGTTTGGCCTTTTTATGACACATTTTTTTATTATTATTATTATTTGCTACACCTTCCTTTTCAAATCTTGTGGTTCAATTATTGTAGCTTCTTTTGTTTGATGTTCAGTTTCTTCTGATGCCGTGTTTAGACTTTTGCATGAACTTCCATGAGTAGACGCAAGATAGCACGAATACGTGTATGAACAGTGCGCATGCATAGACTCATCTTGCATGGTTGCTCGTAAGTGCCGCTCACCACAGCAGCAATTTTTTTGGTGTGATTCAAAGACACAAGCATGTTGCTTACACTAGTGCATTTGAGACAGTTCTAAACGACAGATCGCAAAACTTTTATAAATCCTGCCTATTTAGAACTCTGGTTAGTATTTACATGAACTTATGTATTATTTTGTTATTGTGTTAATTCACCGTATATCACTAACACAAAAAAAATGCTATAAGACAATATAGTTATCGCTATTCGAATTTTTGCTGGTATTGGTATCCTGAATCTAGTGTTTTGTTTTGATATTAAGGGTTCAATTTTTCTCAAAAGTAGTTCAAATTCAGCTTATAGAATCCTTTAGAATTTTGTAGACTCTCCACAAATACAATTTTAGGGACATCTGTTTCATTCTTTGCTTGAAAGTGTGAAACTGTTTAATGAAACATAAAAACACTACTATAAACCTACTACTTCATGACTGCTATTTTACTAAAATTTATTATATAACTTCTGAATTTATACATAGTATTATAATTCTGATTTAGATGCCATCCACTTTTTTTTTATAATTTCAAATACTGAATGAATTCCGGTAAGAGTGTAAACAACAGTTCATGTTAGTGCTCGTACACAAACACCTCTTCGTCAAATCTCTCGACGAGGCGCGATTGGCAAGTGTAAATGTGGCATTTGTTGGCTATTTTATGTCAAAAATATATATGTTTAATTATTTTATGGAAAATTTCAGGATTAAAATAAATTCTAAATTATTATTAAAAAATTTCCAAATTTTGGTAGTCACAAAATGTCTGCTACTTCTGGAAATTCCTTGAATTCACCAATACTTAATTTACGGATAATTCCCGACACTCTCAGTTTTACCAGTTTTTGGCCACCCTGATGAATCTGAAACCACACAGGAAGTGCCAGGGAGGGTGTAGGATAATATTATAAATCAATACTTATAAATATTCATTTACTGTGGGTGCCAGTGCAAGCCCTGATTCATCTTCTATAGCCATTAGTAAGGGTTGTATTCAAAATACAGTGTACTTTTGTGTAGGTGTAATGTTTGCCACCACACCCCTTCTTTCTTCAACTCTGGTAAGTAAAAAGGTAAAGGCTCATGTGGTCATAATGACCTGGTGACAGGGGTATCATTGACTGCGCAATCTGTTTGAATCGTAGCCACCTTAACCTATTCCAGTAATTCAACTGGGTATAGAGGACCTACAATTTAATGTGGAATCCGCACCATGGAAGCATTCTGGCATACTTTACATTATACTGCAAGCTATGCCTGAGATGAATGTCGGGTTAAGAACCTTTGAAAATCCCAGCTCAGACCAGGATTTGAACTGAGGACCTTTAGATCTCCAGTCAGATACCTTAACCTCTGAGCCATCAGAACGCTCGCACTTTACTAGATGATAAATTTGCTTTATCTTTCCTCTCTAGACTAATATTGCCTCATAGCTTTTTTTCTTCCTCCACTGTGCCTGGTATCAATACTCTACATTATAATTACAAGTTTGGCTGAACAGTTTATGGTACCACTGTACTGGACATTTGGAGGCATAACAGGCCCAGGTATATATTTCAGGCCTGAGATACCAGCCATCCTAATAATCAGTTAGGTAGTTTTCCATTAACATCTATGCAAATGATCCAAATTTCAGAACAATAAGTACAAATTTCACAAAAAAATCTCGACAACCATAAATCACATCATTCAAACACAGATGGGGACACATAGCTTCCCTGCTGGTCAAGCTGACATGCATAAATCACAACACATTCTATTTACATTTAACATATATTGCATCTAGCAAACTGCGATTGGAAAAAACTGTCATGATGAATCTACAGTATAACAATTATTAAGCTTTAACGTTTTTGGATTTGTATTAAAACTGCTCATACACAAGATACATCTTCATGACACCTTATCAAGGAGCAAAGTGATACATCTGCAGAAGCTTTTTTTGACATTATGGCTTTATGACGTCATCAGAGGTGGGAAAGGACTGGAAGAAATTTTTTTTTTTTTTTTTTAACTGCTTAATGTCTCTCAACAGCGAGGTCTTTAGAGACGGGAAAGGATGGGGGCAAGGAATGTGATGGAATTCGGCCATGGCCTTTTGAAGGAAGCATCCTGGCATTTGCCTGGAGTGATTTGGGAAACCATGGAAAACCCAAATCTGGATGCCCGGACGGGGATTCGAACCGCCGTCCTCCTGAATGCGAGGCCAGAACGCTAGCCATTACACCACCACGCTCGTTAATTTTAAAATTTAAATTTAAAAGAACCTTCCCTGCATTTACCAGTAGTGATTTCGGGAATCCACATAGAACTAAAATCTGGATGGACAGACAGGGATTGAGCCCATGTCCACTTGAATGTGAAGGCAGAGCATTTTTGCCTGCAGAAGTAAAGCATAGACTTCTATGGGAAATGGTAATCAGACTATTACATTTTTTATTTTTTAGAACAACCTTAAACAAATTGAGTTTCTAAATATGGTAACGATGGAGTGGGAGCAATAATGAGAAATGATGTATTTTAAAGATCACATTAAAACTAAGCTAGGATATGGAAAAAATAACCTGCCACTTACCACAGATGAAGGCAGCAGGGCAAGATGAACATGTAAAAAACACAAACAACTTCACAATATTTCGGAAAATAATTTTAAAATTTTAGGAGGCAAAACATATGGTAGGGGAGAGATTTGATCACATCCTGACCCCCAACATGACTGAAACAAAGATGAAAAATGTGGGAGGGTGGTGTTTAACTGGTGGTGACGGGGGAGAGAAGGGAGGAAAGTCGACCATCAATATGAAACAAAATAATCTGTGACAATCAATCAAGGTAAAATGAAATTTGTTTAAGATATATAATAACAGTGAGCAGGAAAATTCTTTAAGGGAATAAAACTAAGGAAGGATAGGAAAATAAGACTCAACACTTACCACATGAAGGCGGTTGGGAACGACAAACACAAAAAATATCAAGCACAAGTAATGCACAATATTTCGGTGTATAGCCTTATTCTTGTAGAAGTGAGACACAAGACGGAGCCAGACATTTACACGACGACGGCCATCTGGTGAATGGCATGGCCGGCAAAGATGCTCATATAGGAGGGGGGGAGGGAAGCACAAATACTAGATCGATAATGCTGAAGGTATCATTGAAAGTGGTAGATCAACATAATAAATGAGTGACGAAATACATATAAATCATATTTTGAAAAACTTTGAAAATACAGTATAAATAGTAGTGATAATAAGTGTTGGGTCTGGTGGGAGGGATTTATTGGAGATTGAGGTCTGGAGGATGTTTGCTGTCCAGGATATTCTGATAGGCTAGTTCCCATATATGTAGTTCAGACGAGGTTGTTTAATCAGGGAAAACTCGGATCACCCTAACTGAGAAACAGATGTCAAAATTATTCAGTTTGTGGGAACTGGCATGTTTTGCCACTGGATTGGCCTCATTGTTACTATACACTGTCTGCCTGTAGCCATGCATTCTGCTAGCAAGTGGGTTAGTAGTGAGGACTATATATGAGCTGGAACAAGGAGACATGTAAGTTGGTATATGAGGTGTGTTGTAATGCAAGTTGCATGACCAATGATGGAGAATGTTTCACCAATGGTACGATTGGAGTAAGTGGTAGTAGCTGGATGCATGCTGCAAGTTTTACAGCGAGGTCTGTTGCACCCTGTGGTAGTTTGGGGGAATTACTGGGTGAGTACTTGTGAACCAAGATATTTTTTAGATTTGGTGGTTTGCTAAAACAAGTGCGAGGGGCAGTAGATAGGATTTTATGGAGAACGGTGCACATCCTGGGGAAGGAACATAGGAAGTCATGCCCACGGCGAAGGATTAGGTTAATAGACTTGAGACCAGGGAAGAACTGGGTGATGAAAGCGGGCCTGTGGTTAGTTTTAAAGGGGTTCAGCCTTGGAGTGACTGTGCAAAGGAAGGGCTATAGCACGAGAGATTTGTTTGTTTACTAAGTCAGGGGGGTTAGCTGTGGGAGATGAGAGCTCCAGACAGGTTTTGTGTGTATTGGGAAAGAGATTCTTCATCGGAGCAGATGCGACTTCCATGGATAGGCAGACTGTATGGAAGGGAAATTCGGTATGGGAGGGGTGACAACTGTTAAAGTGAAGATACTGCTGTAGATTTGTAGGTCTGATATGAACAGAGGTATGCAGTCACCCATTATGTAAGGAAATGCCAACATCAAGAAAGGTAACATGGCTGTGAGAGTATGTCCAGGTAAAGTTGATGGAGTGGTTGGTTAGGGAGTTGAGGAAGTCTATTAGATGATTCTCTTTGTGAGTCCAGATCATAAAAAAGTCATCTATATATCTGAACCACACAAGAGGTTTAATGGAAAGATTGTTGAGGAATCGTTGTTCCAGACAGCCCAGGAAAAGGTTTGCATAGAATGGTGCCACACATGTGCCCATAGCAGTGCCACGTATCTGGTGGTAAATTTGAGAGTTGAAGAAAAAGTAGTTGTTAAGACAGGATGAAGTTAGCCAAGGAAATGAGGAAGGATGTCTTGGGGAGGCTGACGGGAGGTCGCATTTCCAGGAAGTGTTCCATGGCACTGAAGCCCTGTCCTTGAGTCCTTAGTGTAAAGGGAAGAGACATCTATGGAGAAAAGGAACGAGTCTGGTGGTAGAGGAATGGGGACTGTGGAAAGTCGTTCAAGGAAGTGTGCTGTGTCTTTCATGAATGAAGGAGGTTCTGTACAAAAGGCTGGAGGTGCTGATCCACAAGAGCTGAAATACATTCAGTAGGTGACCCATATCCCACAACTATAGATCACCCGGATTTCCAGTTTTGTGGATCTTGGGAAGAAGGTACAAGGTGGGGATACGGGGGTTCTGCGAGGTAAGGAGGGACAAAAGAGTTGGGAGAGAGTGCTTGTAAGGGGCCTTGGAGGTCAAGGGGAGAGTGTACTTAGTGGTGTCAGAGAGCTGTCTCAAAGCTTTAGCCTCCTTGTAGTCACTGCAGTCCATGACTATGGTCGTAGAGCCTTTGTCGGCTGGGAGAATAATGATGTTCCTATTCTTAGACAGTTCTCTCATGGCACAGGTTTCAATAGTATTGAGGTTGTTGGAGTGTGAAATGAAGTTGAGGCCAGGGGTGTGACTGGTGTCTAGGATACGTCCCCATTTACAGGGTTCTGAAGAGGTGGTGGTGTTTGGGAAAACTCTGACAGCTCTATCAAATGGGTGTTGAGATTGTTGGAATCATGTGAGCAGGCACTGAATTGCCAATGGATGGTCTGGGTTGAAAGTATAAACCTTTTGCCTTTGGCCATTCACCCTTAGGATAGCTGTTGAGTGGGGAGACTGATGTAGGAAGCAGTGCAGTGAAGACAGGTAAGTTGGTAAATAAGGAGAGTGGTAGTGCAGGTGGTGTGTGCAATGATAGGAAACGATCTTCCTGTGATGAGATTAAAATAGAAAGTGGTTGCTCGATGCATGCTGCATGTTTTGCAGTGGGGTCTATTACAGGGGAAAGATCCCTGTGGAGATCTAGGAGAGTCAGAATGACCAAGATGATGTTCAGATTAGGATGTAGGATGTCTGCTAAAGCAAGTGCAGGAACAGAGGGTAGGTTTTTGGAAGAAGGACATGCATTTCAAGGAAGGACTACAGAAAGTCATGCCCATGGTGAAGGACCTTGTAACAGCCCTCATACCTGAATTTTGAATAGTATTGTACTGTATGAAGTATTTGTAGTGAGCTAAAGTTTGCCTGAATATGGTCTGGTATGTTTGTTTTGTAATTTCTTGTAAATCAGTGTATATAGAATTTGTTTTATGAAAGAAAATTATTAAAGTCCATTTAATATGTTTAAGAACCAGATTGTGCAAGAGAATTTCTTAAATCTTTGTAATTCCATGTATTAATGCAAGTTATGATGTCTACAGGACAATTTTCTACAGTTTGAAATGATTTCTGTAAATAATTTTGTATTTAAGTATCTCTAATTACCATTTCTGATCATTTTGTAATGTTGTTAAGTAATTTTGTATTAATTCCGATTGTTTTAATATGTTTGATTGTTTGAGTGATTGTTAATGTTCGAGAAATATCGGGCGCATGCCTTTGAAGAATTCTCGCAATTTCGATAGAGACTATATAAACAGATCGGCTGGATAGAGTGAGTATTCAGTTGTCAGTATTCAGTTTTACAGAGAGTTTATAGTCAGTTAGTTTTCAAGTTGAGTTCACAGAAGTTATTTTTGTGACAGCTCAGAAGTGCATCTCTGTATTGTATCTATGCTTGTGAATATCGCTTACTTTGTTTGGAGAATAATAAACAAACCTTCAACATAACATTATGATGGACTTTTTAATTAATCAGTATATATAAATTAAACCACCGAAGACCCTAATATGACGAACGTTGACAGGACGAGAAGTAATTAAATCATCCAAAGAACCTAATAACCTGATTAATGGATTCTTGGCCAGGAAAGAACTGGGTGATGAATATTGGTCTGTGGTCAGCTTTAGGAGGTGCAGAACAGGGTTTGTGGATGATAGCACTGGAGATTTGCTTTTCCACAAAATCATGGGGGTAGTGGTGGGAAACGAGGGATTGGGATAGTTTTTGGAATTGGCTGTAAAGTGATTCATGATCAGAATAGATACATCTGTAATGGAGTGAAAGGCTGTACAGTACAGAACACTGGGTGTGGGAGGGATGGCAGCTGTCAAGGTGTACTGTTGTAAATTAGTTGGCTTGATGTGCACACAGATGTGGGGGGCACCCTGGTGTAGGGCGATATCCAAATCAAGGAAGGTGAACCAAGTGTGGGAATATGGCCAACTGAAATTGATGAAGTGACCTCAATTGATTGTCACAGAAATTATTTTGTTGCACGTTTATCGTTGGTCAACTTTCTTCCCCCACCACTCTCCGGTATGTTTCATCTTTGTTTCATTCATATGGTGGGTCGGGATGTGGTCAAAACTCCCCCCCCCTCCCCTTATATTACTAAGGTTATTTAGCAAAATATTATTAAGATGTTTGTGTTTTTGATGTGTACTTCTCGTCCTTCTGCCTTCATCTGTGGTAAGTGATCAGTTACTTTTTCCCCATCCTATCTTATTTTCAGTGCCTAACAGTAGTTCCTTTGTTTCCATTATCCACAATAGTTTTACATTTCAATGGCACTCTGTGTCAGCATAATGGATAATGGTTCCACAGGAAAGGCAACTCTTTTTCAAAAGTGTAGAGTGGATATGCCAAGAATTAAGCAGATATGTGGAATACAGTGTCTCTTCAATTTGCTACAGTGGAAGAA
Source organism: Vandiemenella viatica (assembly GCA_031002005.1). Lineage (NCBI taxonomy): Eukaryota > Metazoa > Arthropoda > Insecta > Orthoptera > Morabidae > Vandiemenella > Vandiemenella viatica. The sequence continues at coordinate 277,925,994 of CM061921.1, read as the reverse complement.
TGAGAACAATAATTCTGAGACAATTAGGATTGTTGAATTACATTTACCTGTTACCAGCCTTAAAATCTACACACCAGCAGATAATAGATATCGGAATAAAATAGAGAATATGACAGAAATTACAAAACAGGACAAAATAAGTAGTTGAACTTATAGCTTGTGATCTAGTAACATATGTCAAGAACAAAAATGAAAGGGTTTGAATACTCTGAAGATAACTAAGCAGAAGATTTAGTAATAAAAGTTGAATAACGCACAGTAAAATGACATAAATGTCAGGAACAATACATTTAACATTGTTGAGTTAAGCATTTTTTAGACCATTAGTAAAGCCATTCCGAAGAGGGGAGGAAAAAAGAAAGGTGTGGAGGAGTACTGAGGTAAAATGAAACTATAAATTAATAAAACTACATGTATGTAAGATTTTTTAAATACTAAACTAAAATGAAGTAATTTTTAAATGGTACACAAAGTAACATAATACAGTTAAAAAATTATAAAATAAAATACAAACATAGATTAATTTTTAATCACAAGCACAATTATGCAGACAAAAAGGATATACTGGACCACTACCCACACAAAGCATTAGAGAAGGTTAACATACCATCAAACCAACAGCAGTCAAAGAAATGTTGAGTTCCTGTGTCTGAGAACCAAACTTTGCTGCAGTGTCAACACACAATGGTAAACAGCGCCATGGCATTACGGGAAGAAAGTCTGTTACTACAAGCTGGAGACACTGGAAGGCTACTCTAATAAGATTTTCCCTGTAAAACAAAAAATGAGGATGTGATAAAGATATGTAGTGGATGTAATATCATTAACAAAGTATATCTGCTAACAGTGAAAACAGTAGTCATTATTTTCATTCAGTATCTGTTCACAATATTCTCATAAAAATATACTTACCATTCACAGCTATTAACAAAATAGTGATAACATTTTCAATCTTCAAGTCCACAACTGCAGGCTGCAAACCATCACAGCAATTTAAACAGCTCTCAGCATTATAACAAACAGACTTCAGAAATTCAATGTGACCAATTCCATCAGGACACTTCTCGTCATTTGTGGAATTGTAATATCAGTTATGGCAAACTGCATGAAGTGCAGCTAGTAAAACATACAATATTTGATTCAGATTACTAATGGATATTTTATTTAAGTAACATACAAGCTGCTGCTGGAGATGGTTTTTGTGCTTCAGTTAGCTTCTATTAGTGGGTAGTTACAAAACAGATACAGGACAAGAAGAATGTTTTGGAATGCATTTTTATTCTTTATGAGAGCATAATTATGATTAGTAAATATTTGAGGCAAAGGAGAGTAAGCAACCCAGCATTCTTTTGAAAAATAAACAAAACAAACTCAAGATGGTTTCTACTAAGCACTAGGCCATATTTTTGTGCTGGAAGTACAAATGGCTCCCACTGCAGAATTCCTGCTTTAAGAAAAATCCAAAATCAGTTTGAGATATCAAACTCCATTCCACAGATCAGCAGAGCTGCTAGACCATACAGAAGCAGTGATGAAACTTTAGCTTTCTTGAATCAAATATTAAATAGTATGAAGTAATAAATATGAAACAAATACTGGTGATGAATTATAACAGACGGACAGACATACTGGATTGGTGGTTAATAATGTTGGTATTTTGGTCTCTAACAATTTAAATGAATATGAAAGTAAATGTTTGTATGGAAAAAAGGTAAAATAGAACTTCCACTCACCAAAGATGAAGGAAGGAAGGAAGGAAGCAGCACCATAAAATACTCCACAAACACAAAAAACAGAATATTTCAGGCTATGCCCTTCTTTAAGAAAAAATAACCATGTGAACAAGCTCACACCGGCACCCATGGACAACACAAATGCATTAATGAAGGTTTTGACCGTTACAATTAAACAGGGAGGCAAAGGGTGGAGAAAGGTAACAAAAATATCAGTAGAAATGTCAATCGCATAAAGAAATTAATCGAAATAAAACCTAAAAGGTTGTCGTATTTCTTAAATAGCAGTTGGTTGCTTATTCATTAAGAAATGTGCCGTGTTGTATTTATATTGTCTCTGTTTATATTACTTTGGAAGATAACTTTTGTACAGCTTAATCAAATAATTAAGTTGTTAGTCTCTTTTTTACACAATTAAAATCACTCTTTTATTTTAAATTAAATACATTATCGAACTTCTTGTAACAAGCTCTCCTTAGCTGCCGCTCTATGGAATCTCTTAGTCTCTGTGTATTTCCCGTTGTTATGGAAACTTCCTTAAGAGTACTAACTGGCCCGTGGCATGGAACGCCTACCTCAAAGATGTTATTGTAGTATCGGTAATGCTACAGCCCCCCCAAGTTTACCATACCATTTGACATCCATACCATTATAAATGGTTATGGTAAACTTTCTGTAAATGTTACCTTTTAGGTAAGGAGAGCTTATATTCTACATTTGGCTAATAACACATTTTTACATATCACGAGGACTGATGTCTTGAGGTAACTTTCCCTGGTGGTTTTCCATAAGCCGCTACTGGTTGGAACGGCATATAGTCTGTAACACACATTTCGACACAGAGTTACTGTCCTTATCACTTAAAAACCAAAATTACAGTAAGTATATTATACTACAGTATTGTTACTCAATAATATCATCTTTAGCTGTCATGGCCTCCGCCTGTTTACCAAGCACACCATTCAAATAATTTAAAAATTCTGTTACCTGCCCTTGGTACATTATATTCTTCATAAGACCGATCCTTTTGAACCATTTTATTGTTGTATAACCGGCAACATTATTTAAATCACATGTTTGGTCCCTGCACCAGTACAATCAACCCACGCTAATGCGACTGGGACACCATTGTTTCTTGCTAATCTAGTATCACCATCACAACTTCAATACATTACATTATATTATATTCTCCCCATAAGTAATAACTTTTCTCCACTCTACTTCATCTTGAATATATTCACATATAGGCTATGAGATGTAACAACAAAGTCATTTGAAGGTTCTACCTGGACCTCAGCTATGCCTGTGTGACCAAATCCCGAACCTTTCAGTATCATTTAAAGGCAATGCCTAGATAGTGGCCTTATTTACAGGAACTGAGTCTTGACGGAGCTGTTGTACCCTCTCTATATGATATTTTACTTCTTAATTCATTACACATTTATTCTATCATAGTAACACCTCGTTTCTTCTCCACTCATTCTATTCATTCTAATGCTCCGGTATACCTTACAAACTATATATTTACAAAAAGAAAGTCTTAATAGACAATAAACTTTTATGTAATGGTATGCTGTGGTAACAGCCGAAGACTGCACATCTGATCGAGATCCTCAATATTGGTAAGTGACAGCTTCCACTTAGTGGTTATAAACTTTTACTATCATTACAGTTGAATTGTGCGTAGCCACAACAATCAGTACTATTTACAAGCGTTTTGTGGCACTGAATAACAATAATATGCTAACTATAACTTAATAATAATAGGAAATTCCAATATGATGGAGTTTATCTTTACACACCTGTGCCTTGCACTAGTGTTAAATCTTTTCATTCATCTTAAACTAAGTCATCATTTTCTGAGTTGTAGATTCAATTTCCTGATTGAATTTGTACACAGGATGAGGCAGTAAGCATAGCTTACCCCTCTACAAAAAAAGAAAACCTTTTTTCTATATTTCCAGTTCACCTTTTCCCAGTTATTCATACAAAACAACTTTCTGTTTACAATTAATCTTACTTTGCCAGAACAGGAACATGGCAAACCAACTTCAAAAATATATAAAGAACTCTGAAAATGTTCAACACCATTATTCTGTAACTTCTTTGATTCATAATCACAAACATAATTCTCCCCAACAATGGAAAAAATGTCACAGTTTACATCCTTTAAAATCATCAAACTACCCAATCCATCTACATTCATTAAAATCTCTTCCATCTCTTTTTCATGACACCCTTCTTTGACAATTTGTCTATCCTTTACATGATTTACATCACCATTAATTGTAACATCACTCATCTCATATTTTTCCCTTACAGTATTAGGCCTACTATCATTACTTTCAATTGTATTACCTAATGATTCACAATGAATTTCATTTGTACTTTGTTCAAACCCCTAATTACTAGACTCTCATTGCATATCTTTAGTTCCTCATTTATCCTTGTAAACTGTTTTTCAACCCTTTCCACATACTTATCTAACTTTGCTCATACATCAGTTCCTGATATAATTATTCTATCCTCTAAAGACCTATAAGAGCTTCTTATTTCTTCACTTAATTGTGCTTGTATAGCTGTAAGTTGTGTAGTAAATTGTGTGGTAAGTTGTGCTTGTATAGCTGTAATTTGTGCTGTTACTTGTGTAGTTACTTGTGCTGTTATTTGTGCTCCCCATCTAAATAGTATTTTCTCTAATGCACCTACAGTGACTGTTTCATCTTTCTTATTTACAGGTCCCGAAGGATCACAAATAACCATTGCACCTGGCATCTGATTAGCCATTCTGTAGAAAGTTAAGCAATACCCAGCGTCCCACAACTAGTATCAATAAAATGACGTGATATAATAAATTATTTGAATAATACAGAAAATTCGAAAAGATAGGTTATGGAGTCTTGAAAACACTTAACTTTACGTATTTCGTAGCTGGTGGTTGAACTTTCACGCGACTCAGCTGTTGTTGTCTCTGCTGGTTCCCGCTCGGCCACTAGTAGCGCTGCATGCTTTCAAATTCCAAGGATTCTCCTCTCTTCTTTTCTTGATTTTTTTTTTTTTCTATATCCTCAAATTCATAAATTCACGTAGTTTTTTTTTTATTTCTGCAGCACCTAAGTCCACTGCACGATCGCCATGTCGTATTTCTTAAATAGCAGTTGGTTGCTTATTCATTAAGAAATATGCCGTGTTGTATTTATATTGTCTCTGTTTATATTACTTCGGAAGATAACTTTTGTACAGCTTAATCAAATAATTAAGTTGTTAGTCTCTTTTTTACACAATTAAAATCACTCTTTTATTTTAAATTAAATACATTATCGAACTTCTTGTAACAAGCTCTCCTTAGCTGCCGCTCTATGGAATCTCTTAGTCTCTGTGTATTTCCCGTTGTTATGGAAACTTCCTTAAGAGTACTAACTGGCCCGTGGCATGGAACGCCTACCTCAAAGAAGTTATTGTAGTATCGGTAATGCTACAAGGTGTATATAAAACAGGCAAAAATTTATTTAAGATAAAAGATAAACGAAAAAAAAACTTAATTTTGAAATAAAATCCATATATATACCAGGGTCAGGAAGGCAAGAATTATCCAAGATAGAGACCTGGTGAAAAAAGGAAGGGGATTGTGTTGGTAGGCCAATTCCCACTTCCGGAGTTTGGGGGGGAGGGGGGGGTTCAAGGAGTACTCTGATTGTTTTGCTTTATATTTTAACTTTTTAAAATACTTTTTTGCCTATTTTACATGCCAATTTTTGATTATAATTAATATACTGCCACAATCAAAACAAAGGAAAATATTTCACTGGTATGGGATTTGTTTTAAGTGGGTTTTCCTGTAGTGTGAGATTTGTTAACATGGCTAAGAACAACCACAAAAAAGTGGAACCATAAAATGTTATAAATGTGTTCATTAGAATGTAGTTTTAAAGTACTAGAACTTTAGAAATATGTAAATTAAATTGTAACAAAACCTACTGCTCTAAATATGGGATCAATAAAACATGTATTTGTAATGCTAATACAGCTGAAATTGAAACAAAGATTTTGCCAATGAAAAGGAAACAGCATAAAATGTTAGTTGCACTTGAACGCACTATGTGGTTAGACTGTGCCACAATACATTAATAATTAGGCAGCGGCACTGGTTAGTTTTCTTCATTGTTACATGGAAAAAAAATTAAGTCTTCTTATAATTTAAACAACAGCTAACTCATAAAAATGCTGTCACTAAAACCAATACCTTGATCACAAGGATAACAAAAGAAAGGGGAGCAGAAGCAAACAAGCAAAGAACAGAATTTAAAAACGTATGCAATGTAATGAAAATTAAAAGAATAGAGGATTTAAATAAACAGATCATTTTCAATATGCAGAAAAGTACATTATTTTGTGTCTAGAGCTTTATTTGTCACAAAAAGAAGACTATTACTTCATTTCACTATCACTCTCATTCTATTTAAATAGTGTCTCTTTTTCTAATCTATTTCACAAGAATCAGTATGCATTACTTTGTCAATTTTAGATGATGATGGGGAAACAGTAGAACATTACAGATTTAAACATATCTTTTAACTGAATTTTTTAATGCAAAATTTTAATTTAATATTCCATTTGTAATAACTAAATGGAAATACAACAGCCTAAACAAAATGATGATATAATTCAGTATGGAAAAGGAAGAGAAATTTGCTGCTTATAGTACATACCCATGATGGTCAGAGACAGCTCCAATAATTCCCAGGACTAATGGCCACCCATGAGATAGCGTTTCACCGGCTCCATGCAGAACGTGCAATACACACTCCAGTTGTCTTTGCCGTACATCTCCATGAGGTACAGATGACAGTTCAGAGAGAGGACCTAAGAGTAGCGTCTGGAGTTTCTGAAAATAAAATAATACACACAATCTAGTCAAGGAAGAATACTGTCTAAACTATTAATCAGCACTTAAACATTCCTTTGTAAGTAACAGAAAACATTAAGTATAAAAGAAACACAAATTGTAATAAGATAAATGCAGCACAAAACATGGTAAATCATTAAGCTAAACATTGTGTATAAACAATAAAGATGGTTGATGAGATTCCAACCCCGTACCCTTCCCTTTCAATAGCTGCCACTTAATTCTGAAGTAATAAATGCCACCAAATTATTGTTACGTATGTAAGGTGATACTATTGTTTGTTGTGTTATTGTTTGTGAGACGCATATTTTTAAGGGACAACCTAAAAATTATTGTAATCTAGAATGGCAATGCAAAGGTCATAGGATTTGTAGTACCAGTAAACTTTGCTCTGCTGACCCCATAAAACTTACAGGTAGCCATCTTGGTCAAGCTAGTGGAAGGAGAGAGGGGGTAATGCTGTAAATATCCTGTAAGGTCATCACCACATAACTTTTATAACAATTTTTTTTTTAAAAAAAGCCAAATGAACTGTTTTTCATTTAAGAGTTATGCTTGACATACTACCAGAAAGCTGGACAGACTGTTTTAGAAAGCAGTAAATTTTATCCCAGATCATGGCCAAATTAACAAGGACTATAAATCAAGGAATTTTCCAAGATTGCGTTACTTCCCATTTAAAAGACAACCATATATTTGCATTGGTATAATATGGGCCAAAAGATTGAAAAGTTACAATTTTCTTTTTCGTTTTTTTTTTTTTGTGAATATAACAGATGAAAACTAACCTGATTTTCTCTCAGTGGTGGTTGGTACTTGTGTTGCATGGCAGCTTTAACAAGGTATGTTATGGCTTCAACACCCCACTCTCTCATGCGAATATGGGGATGCTGACAAACCTCTAAAAGATGATTTGTCAGTGGCCTCCACAGGACTTCAACTCTGGTAGGTTCACCAAACCAGTCTCTAAAGTTTTGCAACAGCAAATAACGATGGTTCCTAGAAAAAAAAAATAGTGAAGCATATTGATTACTTATTAAAAGTAGAAAAAATTACACAAAAATAATTCTATTCGTTTCTTTACTTTCAATCAATCATTTTGTAACAAGAATTTAACAATTTCCCAACTACTGTATATGGGTTTGAGTTGAATGAAAAACAGTTATTAATGGTGAAACTTCATCTCTTTCAGTGTCTCCTTAATTGAAAAAAATCTTCAACAGTGATGAGCACTTCACATTACACACCTCGTAGCATTATTGTTTATCTAACAGAAACAAAGCTTCTACCTTTCCACGAAATCCTTTTATATCAATCTAGGCACCAAAAGTCTAGCATCATCAGTGAAAATAATTTATATTTCTTAAAATTAATGCAAGGAAATTACCCTATTAGAATAAGCCAACTCCATCGCTTCATGTGAAAGTTTACAAAGGGCATCTATCAGATGGTGTAGTGCAACATCATCCAAATACTGACTTGACTCGAACAAACGGCTTAGCATTGCAGACAAGACAGCAGATCTGCCATCACAGCTGTTGTGATTACAGCATTTGAATCAGCAGTTGTCCTTCCTGCTTTCAAGCTCCCACCAGTGACGGTTTTAGTCCCAAAATCCATACTAGATGCTGAAAATAACCATTAAAATAACTTTATTTGCGATATCCATAATTAATAATAAATCTTAATGGCAATGAAAACTCTCACTTCTGAAGGATAAAACATAAAACAAGATTTATCAAAGCAATTTTATATAGCAAACTTTAACATCTCACACAAATTGTCTTTCTTATTTCAACAATTTAAACTTATATTACTGATACAACTGAAACAGGAATTGTACAAATTGCAACATACTATACATAAAGATGAAACTCATCTAAAATTTTAAAACATCCATATTCTGTTATACCTTGAATGTAATAATGAACGATTAGATTCAGCAATTAAAATATATTGTCAATCTTCAAAACAACTGAAAATATCTCTATACAATCAAGGATGCAGTGTTAACCTAATTATAATGAAGAATTACACTCTCTCCCTCTTTCTGCATTGCTAGTGTCAGTGTGCTGTAAATTTCTACTTTATGTTTGCTGAGAAATGTAAAAAAAAACTTTTTACACAAGGAATCAGACCAACAACTTCCAGGGCTCTCCCTAATCAGTTATCGCATACTCATCATAACAGAAATGTGGAATCATTTACTCCTTTAAAATGAGGCACTGTAGTAACTGGTTACACAAGAACATCAATGAATCTTGTTCTGCCTCCGAGTCTTGTTACGGATAAAGAATATATGAGGCAGAACACAGCATGCATTACATAATGCTTGGAGATTAAATTTCTTCATGTGGCAGGTCTCGATGTGTGCACATCTGATCCTCTTGCTTCATGTCTCACCTCTAACACGACCAAGGATTTTTACTGACATATTGTAAAGTGTGTTCATGCCAATGTGGTTGACCTGCCTTTATCTGTGGTAACAGGTTTATTTTCAACATAGACTTCACAGGTTTGCAGCTGGATATTTTTATGAAAAAATGAAAATGTTTCAACAACGTCCTCTGTTGTCTTCATTAGGTAATCGTATCTTGCTATTGAGAATCTGCAAGATCACTGTGAAACTGCTGGACATTAGCAATGCCATAGATTCATCGGAACAAGGAGACCAGCCAAAGGCTGTGGCTTTGGTCCTGTATGCAGGAGATTGTTCTGCGAAGGTTGGTCGGATATTGGCTTGCCACAAGATCAAGAGTATCTTCCACCTGCCTGCAAAAACTGAGGGTTGGCTCCGATCGGTGAAGGACGACTCCCGTTTAAAGATACCGGGAGAGTACAGCATACACTGTGAATGTGGGAAATTCTGCATCGTGCAGGCCATCTGCACCATTGACACCCGCTGCACTGAACACAAGCGCAACCTTCGCCTGTTGCAACTAGATAAGTCCACGGTCACAGAACGCGTCATTGAGAGTGGCCATAAAATAAACTTTGTAAATGTGAAGGTGCTGGCCTGGACCCCTTATTTTTGGGATTCAGTGATAAAAGAAGCTATTGAAATAAGACTTGATGAACAGAGATACTGGTAATACATGGAAACCGGCACTTACAATCCTAAAACAGGAGCGCAATGGAGCAGACCGCATATAGAGCCACGACACAAATGGGCCAACGGTGCACGACAACTCTGTGCTGAGAGAGAGAGAAAGAGAGAGAGAGCCTTTCTCTTCTTCATCTTTGCACCTTGACCTTCCACCCACCTGGTGTGTCACAGTCGACATCTACATCTATGCAATTTACAAATATTGTGGGTGGCGGAGGGTGCTAAGCACCATTCTAATTTTGTGCATTCCAATCTCGAACAGAACAAGGAAAGAAAGAATACATAAAAGCATCGGTACATCATCTTATTTCTCTAATCTTATCCCTCCTTTCATTGTGACGTAAATAGGTTGGCGGAAGGAGGAATTCATTGCACTCGTAAATTAAAGAATTTCACAAATTCTCCAATAAATTCAAATGAAAATGATGTCATACAATCCCAGCCCAATTTATGTATCAATTCTGTGACACTTTCGTAAGGACTGTAACTAGCAGTCACAAATCAAGCGTCTCTCTCTTTACTTTCTCTAAAGTGTCAATCAATCCCTTGTGATACAGATCCCAAACTCCACAAGAGTAATCCAAATGTGGACGCACTAGCGTTTTTTATGCTATTTCGTTTGTATGAGCATTACAACTTCTCAAAATAAGACCTATGAATCGTAATCTAGAATTAGCTTTGCCTACGACGGAAGTTATGTGCAAATCCCATTTCATGTTGCTTTGTACTATTATGCCCAGATACTTCAGGGAATCAAACGAGTCAACAACTGAATTGTTAACTTTGTACTTGTTAACAGATTGTTTTTGTTACTTATTTACAAGAGCACATTACTTTCCTATAGATAAGTGCATAAGAAGCAAACAATCACAACCTGCAATAAATGTTGTCAGCAAGATCGTTTATATAAAAATTAGGAAAAGAAGTGGTCCTGTTACACTTCCTTGAGGAATGCCAGAAGTAACATCTAGCTTAGAAGAGGCTTCCCTCTCAACAATGACATACTGTGACTGACCAGTTAGAAAATCGCATATCTATTCACAAGTCTGATCTGATATACTGTATGCTCGAATCTTCGCTAAAAGTAGGTTGTGTGGTATAGAGTCAAAAGCTTACTGAAAAACCAAGAAAATTGCATCAATTTGTGAACCTGCGTCGATAACTTTCATTACATCATGCGAAAATTTTGTTTCACATGATCTGTTCTTCCGAAATCTGTGTTGGTACGGTATAAGTAACTCGTTTTCATCTAGAAACTTCATAATGTTAGAGCATATGACATGTTTAAGGATTCTACTGCAAAAGATGTTAGAGATATGGGTCGATAATTCATAGGATCTCTCCGATCTCCTTTCTTGAAAACTTGAATCACTGGGGCTATTTTCCAGTCAGAAGTTACTTATCTCTCTTCTAAAGATTTACAGAACATATATGACAAAAATGGTTCTATTTCTTCCGCAACAGTTGACTACACCTCTGCTCCAATTGGGCGACTGCTTCTGGATGGGGTCTTGACCCTGCTATGCTGCAACCTGTTGCGCTACTTGTTCTTCGACACGATGATTGGGTGGCGTAGCAATCGTCTCTAGATAGAGTCTCAACTTCCGACACTGATTTGGTGGCCTAACAATCGTCTCTGGATGGGGTCTCGACTACCGACACTGATTGGTCGGCCCTGCAACCTTCAGTGGATGTGGTCTTGTGGAACGACATCCCTGCAAAATCTAGAAAGTGTTGTGTACTGATTGGGTGGTTCTGAAACAACACTAGATGGCTCCAGCTCAACATTGCTAATGCCGGCAGTTTTGAAGTTAATCTTGCAGATTCTTGATAGCAAGACACAATTACCTGATGAAGACAACAGAGGACGTTGTCGAAATGTCATCGTTTCACGAAAATATCTGGCTGCAAACTCGTGAAGACTATGTTGCATTTATGCACCAGAAAAATCTCCGTTTACATATGCTTATTTTCACTGAGTGTGGTTAATGTTCTGGCCTCACATTCAGGAGGATGTGGGTTCGAATCTCCATCCAAACATCCACGTATAGGTTTTCCGCAGTTTCTCAGATCACTCCAGGCAAATGTCAGGATGGTTTATTCAAAAAGGCAATGGCCGAATTTCTTCCCATTCCTTGCCTCCAGTCCTTTTCCGCCTCTAATGACCTTGATGTCGATGAGGAATAAAGCCATAAGCAAGCAAAAGGTTTACTTTCCCGATACATCCATATTTTAATTGAATCACAGCAGTTTCATCGTAGAACACTTGTGTCTGTATATTAAATTTATTTCAAAAAGAGTAAATGTAATATGAACTATTGATAACAGCTATATAAAAGCCAGAGAATTTAGAATTCTGTATGTATGTTCACACATCACGCAGAAACTAATGGATGGGTTTTAGCAAACCTGCAGATAGTGATAGCTTATGTCATTGGTCAGAATACGGGATGCTTTTTATCATAATAAGTTATAAAATTCCAATGACAGAGTGTCTAAAACCATATTTTTTTCCCTAACAGTCCACAACTCACACAAAAACTAATGACTGGATTTCAATGGAACTTGCCATAATGATAGCTTATGTCATCAGTTTATATATAGGGAACTTCCCATCTATTGATGTGAGCA